>CM051236.1:486007465-486607465 GCA_027917425.1 Gastrophryne carolinensis | reverse complement strand
GTCCAACACCTCGGTCATGCCTTCCCCTGACACTACTACACTGCGGGACAGCGAGGACCGGCGCATGGATCAGCTGGCCTGCCATGCTTTTACATGTGTGGGGGCTGGGCTGCGTCCGGTCTGCGCTGCTGCCATTACAGCTATTGCCCTTAAGAAACAGCTCAAGCGTCTCCTTGATGGCGCTTTAGCTGGTAGAGTTTGCAGCCTGGCCGCCCCCAAGATTCATCATATCCCGGATGTCTCAAAACCCTCTGTAAGCTCAGGGTTTGCGCCTTGCGGTTCAACGTCTGTTGGAGTCAGAAGTCATTTGCCTGGTGCCTTCCCAGGGACAGGGTCAGGGGTTCTACTCCAATCTGTTCACGGTCCCCAAAAAGGACGCGTCCCTGAGGCCCATCCTGGACTTGAAGGGTCTCAACAAGTTTGTCTGGTTCAAGCACTTTTGCATGGAGACTCTACGCTCGGCTGTCGGTACCCTGCGCCCGGGCGACTTCATGACCTCCATGGACATTAAGGATGCCTACCTTCACGTGCCAATCTTTCCAGATCATCAGAGATTTCTCAGGTTCGCTCTAGAGGATCAGCATTACCAGTTTGTGTCTTTACCGTTCGGTATCACCTCGGCGCCTTGGGTGTTGACCAAGGTGCTGGCGGACGTGATGGCTCTGTTGCGGAATCAGGGCATTCGCATCCTCTCTTACCTGGACGACATTCTGATTGCGGCTCAGTCTCTTCATCAGGCCGAGAAGGATACTCAGGTGACCTCCACTCTCTAGTCCTTTGGCTGGGTGATCAACTATCCCAAGTCTTCACTGTCTCCGTCTTTGGTGAAGTCCTTTCTGGCCATGACTCTGGATACCTCTCAGGTCAAGGTATTCCTGCCTCAGCAGAAAGTGGAGGGCATTCAGAAGCAGGCACGGACTCTGCTCATGTGTCCCCATCCTTCCATCTGGCAAGGGATGCAGTTAGTGGGTCTGATGGTGTCCTGCTTCGAGGCGGTCCCCTTTGCTCAGTTTCACATGAGACCTCTTCAGTTGCACCTCTTGTCCGTTTGGGATTGGGACCCTGTGTCCCTGGATCAGGAATTTGTTCTGTCCCCCCTGGCCAGGCAGTCCCTCTCGTGGTGGCTGGACTCAGGGAATCTTCTAGTGGGCAGGACCTTTCTGCCTCCGTGCTGGGAGACTGTCACCACAGATGCCAGTCTGACCGGTTTGGGGAGGGCTTTTGGAAGTCTCTGAAGTTCCAGGTTCGGTGGGGCCCCCAGGAGGCCCATGCTCCCATCAATGTCCTGGAATTGAGGGCGATCAGGTTGGTTCTTTGTCAGCTGACCAAGCACCTTCGGGGTCGGGCTGTTCAGATACGCTCGGACAACCAGACGGCGGTTGCCTACATCAATCATCAGGGAGGGACTCGGAGCAAGCGAGCCCTCAAGGAAGTGTTCCTGATGCTGTCTTGGGCGGAAGAGAATGTCCCTTGCATCTCGGCGGCTTACATTCCGGGGGTGGAGAACCAGGAGGCAGACTCCCTGAGCAGGGGGACGTCTCGGAAGGGGGAATGGTCCCTCAGCAACAAGGTATTTCACTCCCTGTGTCACCGCTGGGGTCAGCCGGATGTGGACCTGTTTGCGTCCCACCACAATCACAAGCTTCCCAGGTTTGTCTCCCTGTCACAGGGCCCTCTGGTCTTCGCCACGGATGCGATAGCAATGCCTTGAACAGGGTTTTGGCTCCCTTATGTGTTCCCTCCCATCCCTCTGCTGGGCAGGGTGTTGCGCAAGATAGCCCAGGAAGGGGTACCAGCCATTCTGGTGGCCCCCTGTTGGCCAAGCAGGGTGTGTTTCGCAGACGTCGTGCAGTTGTCAGTAGATCAGTATGCCCTGCCCAAGGATCCAGATCTGCTCACTCAGGGATAACTGTGCCATCCCAATTTACAAACGCTGGCTTTAACGGCTTGGCTGCTGAAACCTCCATTTGATGGATAAGGGCTTGCTGGCTTCTGTTGTTGATACCATGATTAGGGCTAGGAAGAAGTCCTTGTCCTTTATCTACTACAGGATATGGCATGCTAACATTGCCTGGTGTGAGTCCAAGTCTTTGTCGGGTGTTTTCTATCCCCAGGATTCTGGAATTTTTGCAACATGGTTTGGATTCAGGCCTTCAACTTAGTACCCTCAAGGGACAGGTGTCAGCTCTGGCAATTTTTTTCCAAAGATCCTTTGCCAATCACTGGTTGGTTTAGACTTTTTTCCAGGGAGTTACTCATGTGCGTCTGCCACGTAAGCCTATGCTACCGGTTTGGGACTTGAATCTGGTGTTGTCTGCTCTGCAGGGTCCTCCCTTTGAGCCTATTCGTGGGGCTGCGTTGCCCATTCTGACTTTTAAGGTTGCCTTTTTGGTGGCCATTACTTCTGTCAGGCGAGTTTCTGAGCTGGCGGCGCTTTCCATCAAACCTCCTTATTTTGAAAGGCATCAGGATAAGGTGGTGTTTCGGCTTAAAGTGGACCAACACCCAGGATTTTGACTATCCTGGGTTTTGGTCCACTTCGGTGGGGCACCCCGATCGGGGGTGCCCCGCTGTGTGAAACCCCCCAGAAAGCCCCAAAAACTCACCTCTCCCACGTGACCGCTGCTGCCAATCCCCTCCGGACAAGCAGGAGGCAGCGACGGACAAGAGAGCACGCCTCCCGCGCGTCACTCTTACAGGGTGCGCGTCCTGCTAGAGGGACGCGCGGGAGGCGGTGGCGGGCGCCGCTGGATCGAGGAGCAGGTAGGGATTTAGGGGTTTCTGGGGGGTTTCACACAGCTGGATCAGGGTGCCCCGCTGTCAGGGGACTGATCGGTCCGGGAATCTTATAGATTCCGGGGCCGATCAGTGGAGGGTGTTGGTCCACTTTAAGCCTGATTTCTTGCCTAAGGTTGTGTCTGCTTTTCATCTCAATCAGGACATTGTTTTGCCTTCTTTGTGTCCTAACCCTGCTAATTCCAAGGAGCGGGCCCTTTACTCTTTGGATGTTGTCAGAGCTCTGAAGTTTTATTTGGTTGCTACGGAGTCTTTCAGGAAGTCTGACGCTCTTTTTGTTCTTCCTGCTGGACCTAGGAAGGGTTTGTCTCCTGCTAAATCCACTATCAGAAAGTGGATCCGTCAGGCGGTGGAGCAGACCTATTCTGCCAGGGGGAAGGTTCCTCCTTTTAGGGTTACTGCTCATTCCACTCGTGCTCTTGGTGCGTCTTGGGCCTTTCAGCACCAAGCTTCTGTTGAACAAGTTTGTAAGGCCGCAACTTGGTCTTCTGTTCATACTTTTTCCAAGTTTTACAAGGTTGATGTTAAGGCCTCAGCTGATGCTGCTTTTGGCCGCAAGGTACTTCAGGCGGCAGTGGTTTGAACTGCCTGTTGTTACTCTTTGGGGATCCCACCCTACCTTACGGACACTGCTGTTGGACGTCCCATACGTAAGGACTTCTGGAAGCAAGACCGTGCCATGCAATAGGAAAAAGACAATTCTGTGAGTTCTCACCTGTAGAATTGCTTTTACTATGCATGGCACTGCCTGCTTCACCCCACCCTTGTTATCGTTATTCTTGGTTGCCTCTTTATGGTGATTGTTCCAAGTTAGTTGGGGGTTTTTTTTTTGTTACCTTCTTTACTTTTATTATCTCCCGGTTTCTTGAATAACTGCTTGTCAACACTGGATAAGTCTATGGTGATTCCGTTTTTATATGGTACCGGGGGGAGCCACAACTCAGTAGTAGACTGCGCCACCTTGTGTCGGAAAAACCCATACGTAAGGACTTCTGGAAGCAGGCCGTGCCATGCATAGTAAAAGCAATTCTACAGGTGAGTACTCACAGAATTGTCTTTTTCCTGACCTCAACTCTGCTCTGTCTGTGCAAAGCACAGCTATAAACCCACCCCCTGCACTTTATCCTGCTCTCCTCTCCTCAGTAAGTGTGATGCTTCTGAGCCAAGATGGCGGCGCCCGTATCCTAAAGTCCTGAACAGAGTTGCAGCCCAGTGGGGGGGAAGAATAATAAGTAAGTGACTAAAAACCTAGGATAGGATACTGGCGCTGCCATCTTGACTCAGAAGCATCACATATACTGAGGAGAAGAGAACCGGATAAAATGTAGAGGGTGAGGTCATAGCTGTGCTTTGCACAGACAGTTGTGTTGGGGTCAGGGAAAGGTCAGCAATCCCAGAATGCAGAGCGACACAGAAGACAGTTCCTGTTTGCAGGCTCCATGAGCCGCTATCTTGGATGTTTAAAGGCTCATAACATGCAGTAGATGCAGGTAGGATGATTTTAATGCGAGCAATCTGTATGTTCAGGGTGTGGGAAACATATAAGATAGACTCTTATTCAGGGTGAAGGTCCGCTTTAAGCGCGGTCTCTTCCCCTCCACCCCCCTCCTCCCAGACACAGGTCCTGTGTAATTCTTTTGAAGCTCCCCTATGCTATCACACCTCCCCAGCAAAGGAGGGTCATGGCCCCTTTCATGGCTCCTCTGTCTGCACAAGGTGTTAGGGGAGCCACAGGGGGGCTTTCATCCTGTGTCACAACCTCATGCCCATATATGGACTTCCTTTTCCTGCTGGCCTTGTAAGGGTGACATCTGCTACATACAGAGAATCTTAAAGGGGGAAGCCGGGCATCAGCGATAAAATGAAATGTAATATTAGCTCTATTCCTCACAGGAGAGTGATAGAGAAAATGTAGAAAGAGAAAAAGAAGAATAGAATATGGAAATAAGGTAGACAGGTGAGGTGTTTTGGAAATAAGAAAAAGAAAAAGATATGGAAAATAGCGTGAGATAGAGAGAATGTGGAAAAATGAAAAAGAAAGTGAGACGGAGGGGATATGGTGAAATGAAAAAGGTGGAGTGAATGTGGAAAAAGCAACGAAGGGAATGTGGGAGAAAAAGGGGAAAACATTTAGGAAAACTGTGGAAAAAAGAAAAAGGGAATGTGAAAAAGTCAATAAGGAAGGTGGATGATTGAGAAATTGTTGAAGATAGAAAAACGAAGGAATGTATAAAAGAAAAAGAAGGGGATCTGAAAAGAAGACAAGAGCAAGGTGAAAAGGAGATAAAGACAAAGTGGAATAGAGAGCAAAACTGAAGGAACAGAATAGGTGTAGAGAAGGGAACGTGATTTTGAGCAGGACTGCTGGGCCAGCCTAGAGCTGTGGCTTTAAGTGGACCAAAACCGATCAGCCCAGGAATCTATAAGATTCCCAGGTTGATCGATTCCCTCCCTCCCCCCCCCCCCCCCCCCCCGGGCCAACCAAAATCGGGATGCCCTGTTATGTGAAACCCCCAGGTTGCCCCGTTCACTTACCTTGCTTCCCGGTCCAACGGCGCATCCCTGCTATCCCTCTAGCAGGGTGCGTGCCTGCGCCAAGCATTTGTGAATGGCCGGCGCGTGCACGCTCTCTGTTAGAGGAAAGCGGGGAATGCGGCCGCCAGCGTGCTCGTAGCCGCTAGCTTAGACGGCGTGACTGGGGGGGTTTCACACAGCGGGGCACCCTTGATCGGGGGAAGAACCAAAACCCAGGATAGTCAAAATCCTGCGTTTTGGTTCACTTTAATGGTGTCTCCTGGCGCCCCTTTACACATAATTTAGGCCCTGTGCTATCGCACAGGTTGCACACCCCAAAGGCCCAACAGATTTTCATTTGGATTCAGGTCTGGGCTCTGGCTGGGCCTCCTCCCTTTGATGCAGCCATTCTTGTGTTGATGCGGAGCTATGCCTTATCATTTTTATATCCTGAACCAAGTCTTTTTCATTAATTGACATCTTTCTTTTTCTTTTCAGCATCGGCAGAAAAGGAAGCCATTAAAAGCACATACACTAAAGTCATGGACGCCTACGGCCTGCTGGGAGTTCTGCGGCTAAACCTCGGTAAGCAGACGTGCAAACAACACAGGCTTCCTTTTGGGGTATCAGTCATATCTTTGCAATGAGGTCATGGCAAATGAAGCATCTGTACTGTAAAATGAAATTCTACCTATACTCACATTACACCCAGGCCAGACAATCCAGCAATGAGCAGAAGGAGAAGCCTTTGCAGGGCACCGCACCCGCCACATGGGCAATGCTGGGCCTGTCTGTTGGTGCTGCTGATGACAGCTGAGAAAGAGACATGCAGGTCCACTGTGAGCATAGTGAACCCCCTCCTGCCACCCCGTATTGCTGAATTAGGGCATGTGGCATAAAAATCCACTACCCCTTTAAAGCAGACCTACACTCTTTCTGGCATCTCTGGGTTGCAGGAACACTAAACTGACCTACCGTCTCACTCTATCTATGAGTCCCTTTTTAGAGAGAGACTCACCTATTGCTTATTCCTATTAGAGCTCCAGCTGATGGAGGACAGGAAACAGGGCACCGCCTCCAATCAGAGACATGCTTCCAATCCTCTATCTTTCAGTGCTCAATGTCTGACTATCTGACTGATTGACTGATATCTTTAAAGTGGACCAAAACCCATTATTTTAACTATCCTGGGTTTTGGTCCTTTCCCCTGGGGCACCCAGATTGGGGGTGCCACGCTGTGTGAAACCCCCTAGATGGCCGAGCGCAACTCACCTCGTCTCGATCCTATGGCACATGCGCGGCCACTTGTCCAATCACAGCTCTGGCATCACGGCGTCATGGCTCAGAGCGCGCTGGCGGCGGCAACCCCCACTTCCCTCTTACAGGGAGCGTGCCCGCGCCGGCCATTCACAAATGCGGGCCATTGGACCAGGAAGCAAGGTAAGTGAATAGGGCGTCCTGGGGGGTTTCACACAGCGGGGCATTCCAATTTTGGATGCCCGGGGGGGAAGGGAATCAATCGGCCTGGGAATCTTTTCGATTCCCGGGCTGATCGCGCTGTTTTTTGGTCCACTTTAAATGCCCTGCAATCAATAGTTATTGAAACGATATCCAGGTGCCTCCCCTTAGCCGCTGCCCTCCTGCTGCACACACCCCCCACCCATTCTTTAAAGTGCACCAAAACCCAGGCTCTCGTTCCCTCCCCCCACGACACCTCTGTGTGTGAAACCCAGCAGGTTGCCCAGTAAAACTCCGGTCCTACAGCGCATGCGCGGCTCTTTTCCAATGAGCGCAGCTCATCAGTTTTGGACTCGGCTAAGGGCCAAATCTAGCTGAAACCAGCCAAGTGCAGTGGCTGCATCCCCGCTACCCTATAACAGGGTGCATGTTTTACAGGGGACTCAGGTTTCACATAATGGGGCATCCCAAATTTGAATTTTCCGAGGAGAGGGATTCAGGCGGTCCTGGAGTCTTCTAGACCGGGGCCTCTTTTGTTCCACTTTAACTTCCCAAAACCTGGGACGGTCATACTTTAATAAGGGAGTAATTGGAGTGCCTAAAAAAAGCCCCTGCTTCCTCTAGGCACTTTTTACAATGTCGGTCCACTTTAAAGCAGCCTGATGTATCTAGACAAAGCAGGGGCGGCCTTTATGAATAGAGATTGCTCAGACTCTGTAGCAAGCCAATGATGGATAGAAAAATAGAAGGGTGACGGCAGAAGGAGACCATACGGTCCATCTAGTCTGCCCTTATGTGTATACTGTATGTTCTCTTTATCTTAGGATAGATGGAGGCTTATCCCAGGCCTGTTTAAATTCAGTGACTGTTGATTTCTCAACTGCCTCTGCTGGAAGTTTGTTCCAAGCATCTACTACTCTTTCTGTAAAATAATATTTTCTAACTTTGCTCCTGATCTTCCCCTCGACTAGCTTCAGGTTGTGCCCCCTGGTTCTATCATTAAGTTTCTTCTTAAAAACACTTCCCTCCTGAACCTTATTCAATCTTTTCACATATATAAAGGTCTCCATCATGTCCCCCCTCTCGCTCCAGATACTCCTGTACAGATTAAGTTCTTTAAAGTGGACCAACACCCTGAGGTGATCGGCCCGGGAATCTATAAGATTCCCAGGCCGATCACCTCGCACACCGCGGGACATCCGAGATCGGGATGTCCCGCGGGGTGAACCCCCCCTAAATCAGTATCCCTAAATCTCTCTCCTCCGAGGTCCTGGATAATACAGTGCTGCCCATACGGTACTCAGAGCAGGGATTCCTTCTACCCAAGTGCTGGATTTTACATTTAGAGACATTAAACTCTAGTTTCCACAGTTTTGACCATCTATCCAGTAAAGCTAAATCATTGGTTGAATTGATGTGTGCATGCCTCTCTTTTTCAGGGGATACCATGTCGTACTACCTGGTGGTGGTCACCGGCTGCATGTCCGTGGGGAAGATTCAGGACTCTGAGGTCTTTCGCGTCACCTCGACAGAGTTCATCTCGCTCAGAATGGATCCCATGGATGAGGATCGGATGTCCGAGGTTCGCAAGGTTCTGAACTCCGGCAGCTTTTACTTTGCCTGGTCTTCTGCTGGCGTCAGTATGGACCTGAGCCTGAATGCTCACCGAAGCACGCAGGAGCAGAGGACGGACAACCGCTTTTTCTGGTAGGGATGCAAATCATCACTATTTCCAATCAGTTTGCCACACACCAACAGTCAAAATTGAATTAAATCAGACCAACACATTAAACAGTGCTCATATGCCTTCCCCTGGGCAATTTAGATTGCTACACATAAAAATTAATTTACCTTTTTCTAAAGGAAATTGAAGTAAATTTTAAAAACAAGATGGCCACTGTGTGTGTTCTCCGGATTCAGCAGTTTGGGCAGCCTTCAGCATTCTAGTGAGGTCACAGGTGTGTTTACTGGTGAATTAAATGTGGATCACACATCCCCATGTGTGTGCAAGCACACAAAAGTCATAATGATGAGCACAAGAGGGACAAACAAAGGGGACCTGCACCAAACCCTTCAAATTAATACAGGTGCCACTCCCAAAGCTTACAACAAAATAAGGAGGCACACTAGAATCAACAGTAGTACAAAAACATATTATTTTATTTGATCTTGACACAAGTTGGTCACGACATATAATCCTAAACATGCTAAAACCAATAAAAAAACATAAAACCAACAATGACAAACAAAACAGACCAACATAGATAGGTGTGTAGGTGATGGGGAGAGCACCATCAAAATATATATATTTTGCCATCAAATTCCTATATATATCTGTATACACATCATAATAATAAAAAAAAAAAATATATATATATATATATATATATATATATATATATATATATATATATATATATATATATATATATATATATATATATATATTAAAAATAATAATGATGAGCACAAAACCAGGAAATTTGTCTTTCCCAGGTTTTGTTCCATTCCCCGGGGGCATCTCGAATTGGGATGCCCTGCTGCGTGAACCCCCCCGTTTGCCCAGTAAAACTCACGTCTCCTCTGTCCAACGCTGCACAAGTGGGCTCTTGTCCAGTCAGAGCCCTTTGTCATGTTTAAATCCTTCGACAAAGGGCTCTGATTGCTTTCAAGGGGAGTGCGCACTGCTGCATCCCCGGCGGCATGTGCACTCCCACCCCATCTAAATGGCTGGGACGGGAGCTCGCACACGCCACAGGGGATGCAGCAGCTCGCGCTCCCCATTAAACACAATCAGAGCTCTGATTGGATGAGTATCCATGCATGTGCCAATGGACCAGGGAAATGTGAGTTATTACAGGCACCCCGGGGGGTTTCACACAGCGGCGCTTGCTGATATTTAGATTTTAGACCGACTGCTGGTGGGTTCTGTTCTGCTTTAAGGGCATTTGTAGAGAAATATTAAAAGGTTATTACTCTTGCCTCTTTTAACCAGAAGTGCTATTGTTTGCTCCCCCCCCCCCCCCCACCCACACATGGATTTTAGACACTGCATTCAAGCTCTTGCATGGTTTTTTAACAAACTGACCTTAAATGGCCTGATGCGATCATGCAATTGCTAATTTGCATTGTGCGCACATAGGCCCAAGAAACAGTGTTGGAGGTGACAACAATCTTCTGACCTGAACAGGTAATGGCACACACTTATACACGTAGTACACTTATTGTACTGTAGATACAACACAAACTAATGATACTGTA
This sequence comes from Gastrophryne carolinensis, assembly GCA_027917425.1. NCBI lineage: Eukaryota > Metazoa > Chordata > Amphibia > Anura > Microhylidae > Gastrophryne > Gastrophryne carolinensis. The sequence goes on along the minus strand of CM051236.1, from coordinate 486,597,436 downwards.
TCTGAATACACTAGACATAACTGACACAGCTTGACTAACACAGCTAACAGCATGCAATGCCAAGCAGCTGCTTCCAAGGCCACCAAGATACTATCATGCATTAAAAGAGGCATGGAATCACGGGATAGAGATGTAATTTTACCTCTTTACAAGGCACTGGTGCGCCTTCACCTGGAATATGCCGTCCAGTTCCGGGCACCCATTCATAGAAAGGATGCTCTGACTATGGAAAAGGTGCAGAGGAGCCACCAAACTAATAAGAGGAATGAAGGATCTTAGTTATGAGGAAAGGTTATGAGACTTAAATCTGTTTAGTCTTGAGAGGAGACGACTGAGGGGGGACATGGTTAACTTGTATAAATATATAAATAGCCCATATCAAAAAAATGGGAGATTTACCATAAGAACTATAAATCTATGGAATAGCCCCCCACAGAAGCTTGTTACAGCATCAACCGCTTCAAAAAAGGATTAGATGCTTATTAAAAAGAAAATAACATTAACAATTACTATTGGTGGTTATCAGTAAAAAATAAAATAAATAACTTTCACCTATAAAATAAAATAAATAACTTCCCCCTACCCCAACACCGTTGGTTGAACTTGATGGACATGTGTCTTTTTTCAACCGCATTAACTATGTAACTATGTAGCTACAGCACTGCTCACAGGGAATCATGACCTCAAGACACACAGATGCTTACAGGGGCCACTAGTGATTTGCACAATTGTTTGAGGCCAGGTATTCTCTAATATAAGAAGCTTGGCAGCTAGGTACAGAGGTCAGCAATGGTGGCCCCTTATTTCTCCCATTGTGGACTTTTCGTGCCTAGAAGTTGATAACCTGCCGTCTCTCATTTTCCTCGCCAGGAATCAATCCCTCCACCTCCACCTGAAGCATTATGGCGTCAACTGCGACGACTGGCTGCTGCGGCTGATGTGCGGGGGAGTGGAGATCAGGACCATCTATGCCGCGCACAAGCAGGCCAAGGCTTGTATCATTTCCCGTCTGAGCTGCGAGCGAGCAGGCACCAGGTTCAATGTGCGGGGGACCAACGACAATGGCCAGGTGGCCAACTTTGTGGAGACAGAACAGGTGAGCCTCCTCTGACTTGCTCTGGTATAGGTTATGGGATTCCCTGAAGCTGTATCATGCCTGCCGCTTCAAATCCCAGCACCTTACCTACTGTAAGTTCTTTAGGAACCTGTTACCACCAAATTGATGAAGCACCAGTGTGCTACACTTGTGTGTATATGCCTTCACAAGGCCTCCTTCTGGCGGTGTGGTAGCCTGGGCTCTGGGGTGGACTGGGGCCAGAAACCGTTCCATGAATATGCTGACCTGGGCCAGTCTATGACTAGTCCATGAGGTGCTAAGGTGGGCTCTGGGTGCTGTCGAGCATGTTAACACCTTCATTAGCTGTGGCTGCAACTCTGCAGGGATAGATCATGGGCAAGGGTAGAAAATCTAAATTAAATGACACTGAACCTTTTGTTTTGTAGGGGTAGATACAGTGTCATGAGTGGGTATGGTCTCCACAGCCATGATAATGGGTATTTAAGCACAGTGGGGGGGCTAGGGTGTCTTAGCTGAGGGGGTGCAATGGGGTCAGGTATGGGGATAGGCAGGGAGGGATGTTAGAAGAGAACCAGGAGCACAGGGGAAGCATCAGCACATAGATGTGAAAGTTTTCCTTGATTTGAGGAATATTGGTGGAGGCATATTTAGGTTTTATGGGTTTGTTTCCCCCTCCTATATGGAAGGTGGGGGAGTTGGGCGGCCAGCTGAACCTGCTGGAGGCCAGTTATTGCAGGCCAGAGAGCACTGGGTGCAGTGGTGCCTCACTCGATCCTGTCACCACCTCACTAGTCTTAAAGGGACTGTCCATGCAAGGGGTTAATAAAACCTACAGCCTCCTCACCTCTCAACTGAATATTGTTAGCTGTCTTTGGTGCATCTGTGCCACTTGGAGCAAGATTTCTCCCCCTCCCCTCTGGGCTCTGCTTTGATGGTCTCCTGTGACCAAGGGCCACTCCCAGCTCCCTCTCAGCTTGTGCACAAGCACTGCATTACATTCCCTTTGCTCTGCATGGCCATGCCTTCTCTCCCTCCATGTGTGAGAAAAAGTAAAACTTTTAAACTGTAAATCTCAGCAACAAAAGCTTATTTTTAAGAACAGAAACAAGTTTAGGACATTGCCAGGGGTAGCATTGCCTGCTAAATCCATTTATTACATGTAACCATCAGATTACACAAAAGCTTTAGCTCCTCCTCGAGACTCCAGTTCTTTGTGTTCCCGCCTGAGGCAGGAGCTGGACCATTGCATTAAAACCTTTATTTAACTTGAGCGATCGTTTTGCCTTAGCCAAGAATCTGTGTCTGCAGGCTTTGGGCCTGGTATTCCTGATGGGAGGGCTCGGACAGGGGTTTTGGGAAAAGCTGTCTGTGTGTCCGGAGGTCCCTGGTTTATAGTTGAATCACGTGACCCGCGGTTCCCTGACATTCAGTAATGTCTATCTCTTCCTGCAGGTGATCTACCTGGATGACTGCGTCTCCTCATTTATACAGATCCGAGGATCCATCCCCCTCTTCTGGGAGCAGCCAGGATTACAGGTGTGTATCTCTCTCCTTCATATCATCTGTGCTGATAGTGGGATGCGTGCTTTGGATTGCATTCGAATGCTTAGAATTCCCACTTGCTAAGCTCTCCTGCGCTGTATGCATGTCCCACATTACTTCCAGCCAATCACGTTCGCCGGAGGTCAGCACGGCCCTGTGGGCCATTTTAGCTTGAGTTTCCATTTAACCCCCTAACAGTGAAAGCAGGAGCTCAAAGTTTTGCCTGAGAAGACATCCACCCTTTACTGTAATCTACTGTGAATAACATCCTCTCTCTATGTGCAAGGACCCCACATTCTGTTTTCTGGGTTGCCCAGAATTTTTAACTCTGTGTCTGGAGCTGTCCTTGTGAATAATAACAGACAGTTGGCATTTTCAGAAGGTGCCTTTTATTTTTATTAGGACTGTTAGGGAGCTGTAGATCTCTCTGAATGTAAACCAACCACACGTCCCAACAAAGAATGCTGCTGTTTGCTCTTGGCTGACAGTCTGTGACGCACAATGTACTTTTCCATAGACATAGAGAAAAGGTGACATAATGGCTTGGCTACCTGCATCCATTCTATTCTAAGTATGTCACACACCCCGCTTCAAGAATCCATAACATGTGGGTAATATCGTCCTGAAGAGGCGTTCCTGCAGAGATGATAGTAAAAGAAAGCCCCTCCCTGATCCATAAATACCTGGGACCTCCCACTCATCACCCAGTTTTCCATCTCTGCAAGACGGCGAGCAAGTCAGAAGATGATGTCTCCTCCTTGCATAGGGGGATTTCAGGTAGCCGGGGTAACTCCCGGCCTGTTATTTGGATTATTTCCGCTCGTGCTTCCTCCTTATCTGTTAGTCTTAAAATACATGCCTCCTCAGTTTTGGCTGCGGGCCCGAGCGAGGGTATACTGGCACCCATGGTGCCTAGGAGCAGAGCTCCCCCGTGAGACCCTAAATAAGAGGGTAGGCGGTGACGCCGGGTTGGTGATCCCAGTATGGGATGCCCCGTCCCTTGGTGCTGGCCCCTGGGGGGTCCCCTTAGTCTTCCCTGGTCAAACAGTGGGGGTTGGGGGGGGTCTCCTCCTACGGGTACCTTTCCTCCTGGTAGCCTTTATTTTCACTGTGCTATGTGTTTGTGTTCTCTTTGTGTGTTGGTGTTTTCACTGTACTTAGCGCAGCACCGCGGCCGCCATTACGGCCGGGGTGCTGGCTCTCTGTGGGGGCGGCTGAGTCTTCGTGAGGGGAGCCTTCCCCTCACGCATCTTTTGGGGGCGGAGCCGGGCTGCGGCGGCTGCCGCGGCCGGCTGCCCGCTGTCGGAGGTTGCTGGCCCTCGGTGCAGGTCGGGTGCTCCGCCGGTAGCGGCGGTCACACCCGCCTGCCTTGTCACGCTGACCGGCGACGCGGCAGACGGCGGCGCCGGTCTATGTATTCAGCTGGGACAGGTTGAGGTCTCCTTCCGTCCGCGTCGGGGGGGAGGGCGGGGCCGGGCCTTCGCGCGTCGCCGCGGCCCCGCCCCCCGCTGCTGCTGACTGACGCGGAGGCGCCGTTGCGGAGCTTAGGCTCCTTCTTGTGGGCGGCTGCAGGCGGTACCGTGTCTTCCCGCGGTCCGCGCTGCCACGCCCCCCTTCACCCTTCGGTCTGCTCTTCTGGACGTTCTATGAGGCGCCATTTTCCACGCCATTAGGATCCGTGAGTGGCTCTGGGGCCTTATTTATTATTTATTGTTTACAGTTTTTTCCATATATTGTCTTAGCCTGACATTTATTGGGTTCCCTTTGTTTCCTTCTCCTTCTAGGCGGTGGTGTTATCAGGAGGATCCTCTTTAGTAATTTAGGGGGTTCTCTCCCGGTCCTATATCCCTGGGGTCATTCTTTGCTAGAAAATCCTCCCACTCGGGACATTAAAGTGGACCAACACCCAGGATTTTGACTATCCTGGGTCTTGGTCCACTTCGGTGGGGCACCCCCGATCGGGGTGCCCCGCTGTGTGAAACCCCCCCGAACCCCAAGAAAAACTCACCTCTCCCCGCGCCCAGCGCCGACGTACAAGAACGTCTAAGCGGCAGCCGCCGCCGCCGCCTCCCTCGCGTCACTTTCGGCGCGCGCGCGCCCCCGCCGGCCATTCGCAGACGGCCGGCGCGGGCACGCGCACGCCTACAGGAGCGCGAGGGAGGCGGCGGCGGCCGGCCGCCGCCGAAGATAAGGTAAGGAGTTTGGGGTGTTTGGGGGGGTTTCACCCCGCGGGACATCCCGATCTCGGATGTCCCGCGGGGTGGGGGGTGATCGGCCCGGGAATCTTATAGATTCCCGGGCCGATCACCCGTGGGTGTTGGTCCACTTTAAAGGGGCATCCCGGGTTGCTTATTAGCGTAATTCCCTGGGTCTGTGAGACTATTAAAAAGTTCACCTTATGGAGGCATCCCCGGATACTGGGGCTGGGACCCCTTCGGGGCATCCCAAAAAGTGCATGTTGTGTGGCGCATCCATTACTGGGGACGATGTATTACTTTGTATACCTTGTGCACAGCAAACTATTGCGCGGCAGTCGGGAGCCCAGGCGTCTGGGTCAGCACCGCCGGCCGAGTCTTCTCAGCCTACCACCCTGACACGCGCTCCGTGTGACGTTGTCCTGGGCAGGGATCTGCAAGCTGAGATGTGCGCCAGATTGGCTAACCTTGAGAAAATTGTTTCCAGTTCGGCCGCCCGTAAGGCTCCGGCCAAGAGGAAGCATTTGTCCTCGGCCTCGCCGGCTGATGACCTGGACGAGTTTAATAATCTCGATTGGTCTGATTATTCTGGGCTAGAGGAAGGTGAGGTTTCTGAGGGCTCAGAGGTTTCGGACGATGAACTGCGGGCGCTGATGAGGAGCTTAGTGAGTTGGGGAGATCCTCGGATTCTCCTCACGCGCTGGCGCTGATGTTGGAGGTTCTGAAGATTTCCCCTCCCGAGGTGGCGTCACAGCAGGAGGGTGAGTTGTTTGAGGAGTCCAGGCCGCGCTTGGAGTTTCCTTCACAACGGCACTTTCACAAGATCATTGATAAGGAATGGGACAGGCCGGCTAGGCTCCCTGGCATCCCTCAGGGGTGGGACAAGAAATACCCTTTCCCTTCGGAGGTGGTTAAGCGCTGGGTTTCCCCTCCCGAGGTCGATGCTCCGGTTCTGGGGTTGTCTAATTCCTCGGTTTTAAATAGGCCGGATTGCTCCACCCTTAAGGATGGGGAGGATAAACGTATTGACCAAATGGCGTGTCATGGCTTTACTAGCGTTGGGTCAGCCATACGGCCTGTGTGCGCTTCTGAGCTTATGGTGTTGGCTGCCAGGTCTGTGGTCAGGGACTTGTTGACATCTTCCGGGCTTCGCCCTGGTAGTGCTGAGTTCCTTAGCCTCAAACGGTGTGAGTTGTTTTTGTCCTTTGTATTAACAGCCTTGGATGACACTTTGATGATGTGTGGTAGGACGTCGGCTTTGTTGGTGACTATTCGGCGGTCGGTCTGGCTGCGCCAGTGGGCGGCCGACTTCATGTCTAAAAAGTCTCTGGCGGCTTTACCCTTTGTTGGGTTGAGGCTCTTTGGAGAAACATTGGACTCCGTCACCAAGGGCGGTAGGTTGCCTCAACGTAAAAAGCAGCGCCGTTCCTTTCGGGGGGCGCCTGCTTTTACAACTTCCTTTCGTGGGGCCAGATTTGGCAGAGGATCTGCGTCCCAATCTTCCAGAGGAGATTCCGGGAACAGGGGCAGGGGACGTGCCCGTTCTGGATACCATTGGGGTTCTAAGCCCAAGCCGGCTATTAAGCCGGCCCAGCAATGAGGGGGGGCCTCACCCTTGCGGGTGGGGGGACGGCTGAGACACTTCTCCCGGATCTGGGATCAAGAAGTCTCGGACATATGGATCCGGGAAGTGGTGTCTTCCGGTTACAAGCTAGAGTTCGAGCTCCGCCCCCCCTCCAGGTTCTTCAGGTCTCGGATGCCTTCGGAGCCTCTGGTGGCGCAGGGGCTCCTGGTGGCAGTAAAGAATCTTCTGGACATGGCTGTCATTTGTCCAGTGCCCCCCTCGGAGCAGGGCAGGGGCTTCTATTCCAATCTGTTCACGGTTCCCAAGAAGGACGGGTCGGTCCGTCCTATCTTGGATCTGAAGTTTCTCAACAGGTTTATTCGGCCGCGCAAGTCCCGCATGGAAACGCTGCGCTCGGCCATTCACTCTCTTCGTCAGGGAGACTTTCTGACGTCCATAGACATCAAGGATGCTTATTTACACGTTCCGGTTTTTCCAGCACACCAGAGGTTTCTCAGGTTGTGGTGGAGGATCGGCATTTTCAGTTTGTGGCACTTCCTTTCGGTCTCACCTCAGCCCCTCGGGTTTTCACCAAGGTGCTAGCGGGGGTGATGGCACTGCTCAGAGTTCAGGGTATCCGCATTGTGCCCTATCTGGACGATCTACTGATCATGGCCTCTTCTTTCAACCAAGCGGAGTGGTGGTGTCCACTCTGGAGAGGTTCGGTTGGGTGATCAACCACCCCAAGTCTTCTCTTTCTCCGTCCAGAGTTGTGACCTTTCTGGGGATGTCTCTGGACACCTCGCAGGCCAGGGTGTTTCTGCCCCAGGCCAAGATTCCTTTGATTCAGGAGTTAGTTCAGCTTCTCTTGTTGGCCCCTCATCCGACCATCCGGCTAGGGATGAGGCTGGTGGGGTTAATGGTGGCCTCATTCGAGGCAGTTCCCTTTGCGCAGCTCCATACGAGGGCGCTTCAGCTTCATCTGCTGACGGTTTGGGACAGGTCGCAGTCGTCATTGGACCGGTCCTTCCGGTTGACTCCCCGAGTTCGTCGTTCCCTACAATGGTGGCTGGGGTCTGTCAATCTGTCGAAAGGCAGATCCTTCCTGGCTCCACGTTGGGAAACGGTCACCACGGATGCCAGTCTGTCAGGTTGGGGGGGTGTTTGGAAGGACCTCCAGTTTCAGGGTCTGTGAAGTCCGCAGGAGGCTCACGAGCCCATCAATATTCTGGAGTTGAGAGCCATCAGGTTGGTTCTGTTTCGCTTGACTCATCAGTTGAGAGGCCTGCCAGTTCAGGTCCGGTCGGACAACAGGACGGCGGTTGCTTACATCAATCACCAAGGAGGGACTCGCAGCAGGAGTGCCCTCAGGGAAGTGTCTTTGATTCTGGACTGGGCCGAGGCCCACGTCCCGTGTATCTCAGCAGTCTACATTCCGGGGGTGGAGAACACGGAGGCGGACTTGCTGAGCCGGGCCTCCTCTCGTCAGGGGGAGTGGTCTCTCAGTCCCAGGGTGTTTCGTTCGATATGTCTCAGGTGGGGGGTCCCAGCGGTGGACCTCTTTGCCTCTCGTCACAATCACAAGCTTCCAGTCTTTGTGTCTCTCTCGCAGGATCCTCTGGCTCTGGCAGTGGATGCCATGTCTCTGAACTGGAGGGATCTGGGGTTCCTTTATCTGTTCCCTCCGTTTCCAATGCTAGCCAGAGTGGTGCGCAAACTGGCCTTGGAAGGCGTGTCGGCGATTCTGGTGGCCCCAAGGTGGCCAAGGCGCGTTTGGTTCGCAGATCTTGTAAGGCTGGCAGAAGATCAGTTCGCCCTGCCTCTGCTGCCGGACCTGCTCACCCAGGGTCGGCTACGCTATCCCAATTTACCATCGCTGGCTTTGACGGCGTGGCTGCTGAATCCGCCATCTTGAGGGAAGAAGGTCTTTCTGACGCGGTGATTCAGACTCTTATCAGCGCCAGGAAGCGGTCTTCCTCTTCTGTTTACTACAGGACCTGGAGGTCCTATATTGATTGGTGCGAAGGTAGGTCCTTCTCTTGTCGAGAGTTCTCCATTCCTAGAATTCTGGAGTTTCTTCAACATGGTTTAGATCTGGGGCTTCAAATTAGTACCTTGAAGGGGCAGGTCTCTGCCCTGGCGGTGTTCTTCCAAAGGTCCTTTGCACTTCATCTTTTAGTCAGGACCTTTTTCCAAGGAGTTACGCATGTACGTCCGCCTAGGAAGCCCTTGGTTCCAGTTTGGGATTTGAACCTGGTTCTTTCTGCTCTTCAGGGCCCTCCGTTTGAGCCCTTGAATGAGGTTGCCTTGTCTTCGCTTACTCAAAAGGTGGCCTTTTTGGTGGCTATCACTTCGGTTAGGCGTGTTTCTGAGTTGGCAGCTTTATCCATTAAAGCTCCATACTTTGAGAAGCATCAGGACAAAGTTGTCTTTCGTTTCAAGCCGGATTTTCTTCCTAAGGTGGTCTCGGCTTTTCATCTGAATCAGGACATAGTTCTGCCTTCTCTATGCCCAAATCCTAGCAACGAGAAGGAAAGGGCGTTGCATTCCTTGGATGTAGTTCGTGTTGTGGAATATTATCTGGAGGTTACGTCTTCCTTTCGCAAGACGGACGCCTTTTTTGTGGTGCCCTCCGGGCCTAGGAAAGGTTTGGTTCCTGCCAAATCTTCCATTAGTAAATGGATTCGTCAGGCCATCATTGGGGCCTATTCTGCCAAGGGGAGGAGTCCCCCTTTTCGTGTTACTGCTCATTCTACTCGCGCAGTTGGTGCGTCCTGGGCTTTTCAGCACCAGGCTTCTCTAGAGTAAGTTTGTAAGGCCGCTACCTGGTCTTCTGTTCACACTTTTTCCAAGTTTTACAAGGTTGATGTTTGGGCGTCCGCGGATGCTGTCTTTGGACGCAAAGTTTTGCAAGCTGTAGTGGTTTGAAGTTGTGCATTGTTGCCTGGCTTTGGATCCCCGCCCTTGTTTTTGGACACTGCTATTGGATGTCCCACATGTTATGGATTCTTGAAGCGGGGTGTGTGACATACTTAGAATAATACCATTTTGTGAATACTCACCTTGTAAAATGGGTATTATAAGTATGTCACACACCCCGCTTCACCCGCCCTTTCTGTATTCGGGATCCTCTATTTTGTGAACTTTGCGTGGTTGTGTTGTATATTTGCCTCTTCCTGGTCCCTTACCTTACTGCTTCTGTATACTGGGTGATGAGTGGGAGGTCCCAGGTATTTATGGATCAGGAAGGGCTTTCTTTTACTATCATCTCTGCAGGAACGCCTCTTCAGGACGATATTACCCACATGTTATGGATTCTTGAAGCGGGGTGTGTGACATACTTATAATACCCATTTTACAAGGTGAGTATTCACAAAATGGTATTTTTACCGGGGCTGATCTAATTAGCCTCTAAGAAATTATCTGTAAAAGTCTCATTGACGACAAACTTTTCCCTACAGTGAAGTGTTTGGTACAATTTTAGAGAGCAAACCAGGAAATGAAGAAGTATGGGATCCCAAAGAATTTCATCTTCAACGTGCATAACAAAAAATGTCTGCATGGAACTGCAGCTCCTATTCATAGTTTAGATTTCTTTTAATTCTTTTGGTCTTCGGCCATTTTTGTATTTATATGCGTGTGTTAGGAGTCTTTAAAGTGGACCAACACCCCTGGCTGATTGGCCTGGGAATCTATAAGATTCCCGGGCCGATCAACTCCCTACCCGCGGGGCATCCGAAATCGGGATGCCCCGCTGTGTGAAACCCCCCCAGGACGCCCACAAACCTTACCTTCTCTCCGTTCCAACGGCATATTTAGCCCTTTAGCAGGGCGCGCACCCGCACCGGCAGTTTGCGAATGGCCGGCGCGGGCGCGCTCCCTGTTAGAAGGTGAGGGGCGGCCACCCCCGATCGGGGTGCCCTGCAGAAGTGGACCAAAACCCAGAATGGTGAAAATCCTGGGTGTTGGTCCACATTAAAGCAAGTCAAATTAGTTGCCAAACACTTTAACTCTTTGATTATGTATATTTTATTGTGTTTGTACCCAAAGGTTGGATCCCATCGTGTGAGGATGTCGAGAGGATTTGAAGCAAATGCTCCTGCATTTGACAGGTAATACAAGATGAATGCTGCCACTTTCAATGCAGTCTTTCCTACTCCTTGGCTGGCTTGGAATGATCTAACCCCCTTTACCCTTTCAGTGCCAGCTATTTAGAATTTATGTTGCTGCCCCTCCAACCGTTAAGTGGCAGCTACTTAAATTCTATGTGACAATAATAAAAAGAAGTTTTGTGAACACATACAAGAGCCTTGCAAGTATGGGTCCCAGTCCCAGTTTTATTGAAGTAATGTGACCACAAGCTTTCGAGTTCGAACACCTGATGAAGAGCCCCCAACCATGGTCGCATGGCCTCAATAAAACTGGGACCAGTACTCATATTTTCCCCTGCTCTGGTATGTGTTTGCAAAACTTCATTTTTATTATTGTCATGTATTTGGGTGCTCTGAGGGGTGCCATTTCAGCGCTACCCCCATGCGGTTGCCTTATTCACTTACTCATACGTAGATTCTATGTATCTGATGTTTTCCCCCTGTTGCGCAAAAATAAAAACTCTTCCATCCTGGATCTAGCACCAGGGGTCTCCTCTTCCCCCGGGGGGCCTCCGATCGCCGGTCCTGTTTTTTTACTGTGGCAGAGAATTACCATTCCCTGCTTCGCGCGCCAGCATCTGTCATATCGATGACCACCCCAGGGAGGGACCTTTTTATACCAGTAGTGAGATGACTTTATCTCGCGCTGCTGGTATAAAGGGCTACTCTCGGCAGCAGAGGTGAGAGTAGGAGAAAGGATTGATTTTTTTTTTTTTTTTTTAAATTTAACTCTTTGTGAACTAGTCAGGTGTCCATTAGAGCCCTTTACCAGTTCACATGGCAGGAGAGGCTGGCAAGTCAACTCCCACTATGGGAGTGACTTGCCATAACCCTCCGCCCCATCACCTACATCCGCAAAGCACAGGGGGGTGCAGTAGAGCCTACGGCCCGTGAGGGCTATGGGGGCAGATAGCCTTCAGGGCCAGGGGCTAGCCACAGGGGCTAGCCACTTGGCCTCCGTGCCCTGGTCTACCAGCCCCCATAGCTGGTGCTCCGGCTGATTTTGCTGGATGATTTTTGGTTTCTTTGACCCTATAAATGTGATTAATGCTTGGTATGTACTGAATCAAAGTTTGACAATAAATGAATAATAAAATATCTGTATAAGAGTCAAACATTTTGAAGAGGGTGTACTTACTTTTTTTCTTAAAGGTAAATCTTTAGAATATAACCCCGACATGTAATCGTGTTTTAAGCCTTTTTTTCTTTGGCAGGCATTTTCAAACTCTTAAAAGACTTTATGGCAGACAAGTTGTGGTCAATCTTCTGGGATCCAAAGAAGGAGAGACCATGCTCAGCAAGGCTTTCCAGGTGAGACTGTTTGGGGAAACTCATGCTGTGTTAATCTTATGTGTGCCCGACCCATAGAAGTCCTAGTAGAGACAACAAACTTCATCAGGCAGCCTGTTAGCAAATGGTAGACAGAGGGATGGGTTGGAACAGCCTTTGCTACTGTTCCATAGGACTCCATCTACAGTACACTCCCGCCTCTTTGTTTTTTGTTTTTTTTTTTTTTAAATATTCTTTATTTTCACATTTTCAGAGTACTAAACACAACGCATCCATCACGGTCAATTGACAGATATTGTGAACAGAAAAAAGACAGACATAGCAAATGGTTCTTGCCAAACTCTGTGAGCAATCTTACCTACGAATCCCGGAAAGCAAGTTACTCTAGGACTATCGCCCGGGGTCTGCTCTCCGCCGCGGCCCCAGCGACCAGGCCCATGCCCCCGGACGGCCACCATCCTCTTCGGACCTAGCCCCAGCCGCAGGGGCCCCGACAGACACCACCCTCCACTCACCGCCTCTTTGTGTTGCAGGAGTGGACCGTCCCCCTCCTTCCCAATGGGCTTATAGACGCCTGAAAAACTGTCAGTGACTCCTCCCTTCCCACTCTGTCCAAGTTTTAGTTAGACTCAGGTTCTGTTGATGCTTTTTGAACACTGTTAAATTAAAGTGATTGAACATCCAAACAAAAAAATATATAAGGGTACTTACCTTTTGTCCCCTGCAGCTGATTGGTGCTAGTCTGGCAATAAACAACTTACCCGATCACTGGATTAATGGCGTGTCGGGTTTGTGACCTGCCATCAGTCACGCCCTCTCTATTCATTGCAAAGGAGGGGTGTGCAGAGGCCTAACACACTCACTCAATTGTTGTGAATGTAGTGGGCATGGCTGCACCCCCCGACATCAGTCACAGGGGCTCAGAAGTGAATGTAGTTAGGCCCGGGGCGTCGGGGGAAGCTGCGGTGTGAGATCTGATCCACTGATCAGACGAGTTGCTGATCGCCTGATTAGCACCAATCAGCTACAGGGGGCAAAAGCTAAGAACCCTTGTTTTTTTCTTGTGTGGGTGTTCAAACATTTTAAAGCAGACCTTCAGTCTTTTTACATATATTTAAAAAAAATCACAGTTGTACTGCGCTGTTAAAAAAATAAATAAATAAAAATAATGTAAAAACTTGCACAAACTTTGGGTTTGCTTACTTCCTGGTGTCGGGGCTGTGGAGAGCGAGTAGATCCCCGCAGCCAATCGCTGTCACCCTCCCGACAGGACCGTTGCTATACAGTTAGTAACAGCAAGTCCATGCTGTCATGAGACTTGTGAGGGGGGGGGGGGGGTGGGACTCTGTGCCCCGTACATAGCTGGGCGCACAATTATAAGCTGGGAGCTAAATGAAAGCACTGTGCTGTTTGTAAAGCTGATATTGCGGGGCAAGCGTTGCCTCCTCCTCCCCCAAGATCGACTTTGCAAACGGCGCACACGCAGTGTAGTTGTCTGGTGTTGCACGCGCAACACTGACAGTGGGGGCGAGGAGGAAGCGCTCGCTCTGCTCTGTGACACAATACAGCGTATGCACAAGGTCCTGGTTACTGGCTCCACAAATATGGCGGCTCATATTCTGTCTCTTTCGGGATCCCAAGTGAAACACAGGATTAAACTGGTAAATTACATAGTAACATAGTATGTGCGGCTGAATAAAGACTTTAGTCCATCCAGTTCAGCCTGTTTTTTCACTATATCAAGTCCAGGTCGTCCCAGAAGTAATGACGTGGGTATTCCGCCCCCAGGGGGCGCTCGACTGCAAGATCAAAAGCTGTCGCTCCTCCCGGCCCCCTATAAAAGCAGGTGTCTCGCTATAATTTCCCAGTGTTCATCTTGCAGTCTTGGCTGCAGAAGATCGTTGAAGACTCTCTCTCAGATTATGACAGCAGAGCGGGGCCACCTAGCCCTGCGGCCGCTGCGAGACCTTTTCCCACGGATCCCATCTGACCCACTACTGCCTCCCAGCCTCGGGCTGCTCGGGATGCGTGACGGTAGGGTGAACGCCACATGGGTCCCTGGGCGTTCGGCAGAGCACATGCTCTGGGCCGCAGACCTCCCATTAAGAGGTAGCCGGCCACAGGCTTATGGTGAGCCTGAAGGGGGGAACCACCATTTTTTTGTCTATATTTATATCTGCCCTCCCATATGTGTGCCCACAAGCTTTATTGGATGTACTGACATGTTCTTCTGTGTTTTTACTGTGACACTTCTCGCTGTGGCTCCTCGTTGGTCGTGCTGGGGCTTGGAGCATGAGACCTACTCACCTTCCTCGCAGTCTCCGATATGGGGGTTACGTACCCCGCGGGCACTTCGCCGCCGGGCGGCGCTGTCTGTGACGCGAGGGGGGCGCCGCTAGTGCGGCTCTGGCAGCACGCGTGGGGACCGCCGTATCCCCGCGCCCATTTTGGTCTGCTGCTGTCTTTGGGCAGCATTGCTGAGGATGGGCGGGCGCGATGTTCGCGCCACCGGAGGGGGTGGAGCCGGGCGCTGACACGTTCCGCGTCATCAGGCGCCGCCCGCCACTCGAGGAGCACGTTCTTCGGGAAGGCTCTCTTCTTCTCTTCCTCTGCCCTGGATGCGCTCTGCTGCTGCTGCTGCTACTGGGCTGCGGCCTGCGACCTGGAGGCCTGCTGTTGCTGCGGGGCCTGGGATTTGAAGGGCCCCGTCACCACTCGCCATCGGAGGCTGTGCTGTCCCTCTGTCGTGAGTCCCTCTTTGTATTATGCTTTTTCTTGCTATTATTGGCTTGTGTGATGTGTCTCTGAATTGGGCCTTGTCACCCCTTCTTTTTGCGAGTCGTGGGCTTGAGATTGAGGGTTGTGGTTCCTCCCGGTCCCTCTTTTTATTATTAAGAGGGATCAAATTACAGGTTGGGCCATTAGTGCCTGTGTCCTTTTTCCATTTGTACAATTTTAATCACCATAATGGAGGCTTCAGGGGATAGTGAGATGGGGGCCCCATTTGGGCAGGACAGGCTGTGCCCCTTGTGCAGTAGGAATCCTCTGAGCGGATTCAGCACCGTTGTACCACTTGCGCTAGACACATATTGTTGGACCATGAACGGGCGGGTGTCCTTGCCCCTAGCCCTGCGCTGCCATTGGCTTCTCCGGTCCCTCCGTTGCTGCTCTCAGCCCCCAGTGAGGGGAGAACCAGCAGGGGGTCCCATGTTGATTGGCATTTAGGGCAGCCAGTCTAGAGAGACAGGTCTCGCGAACAGCGCCTAAGAAGGCCTCGAGTAAGAGACGGCATATCGAGCTTGTTTACTTTGATAATAATGATGATGATCTTTTTGATGGTTTGCTGTCCACTGCGGATTATTCTGCTGTCGAGGACAGTTTGTCTGGTTCCTCCTTGGATGAGGATGCGTGGCTCCCTGATGATGCGGAGAAATTGCTTGCCTCAGTTTTTGAGACTTTACACAGTGTCCCTCCTAGAGCGGCTAAGAGGAACCAGGCTGATTTGTTTAAGCCTGAAAGACAGAGGCCAGTCTTTCCAGAGCAGGCCCATTTTTCTAATATGATTTTCAAGGAATGGGAAAGGCCTAACAAGCTACCGTCTGTGCCTAAGGGTCGAGGTTGTCCAGCACTACTGTTATGGCGTCACCTGATACCGCTTCCTTACGTGACCCAGCTGACAAGCGCAGAGATCAGCTGGTCTGTCATGCCTTGTTTCGCCCTGTGTGTGCCGCGGCTATTGTCTCCCTGGTCATCACTAAGACTCGCAAGCGGGCGGAGGAATATAAAGACCTCAAGGCTTGCGTGGATTTCATTGCCTTTGTTGTCTCTGCCATAGACAATGGTGTCCGGCTTGGTGCCAGGATTCGGCCCTGCTTGTTGTTGCCCTACGCCGCTCGCTCTGGTTGCTGCAATGGTCGGCTGATGCCGCGACCAAAAAGTCGCTCACTGCCGTGTTTCCCCGATAGTAAGACACCGTCTTACTTTCTTTTTATCCCCAAAAGCCCCACTATGTCTTACTTTCGGGGTATGTCTTATATTAGAAAAAAATTGTCGAATTTTTTGTTTTAACCATAAAATTAACATTTATTATCATGACCTGGGGGGTTTCACACAGTGGGGCATCCCGATTTTAGATGCCCCAGGGGGGAGGGAATGGATCAGCCCGGGAGTCTTATAGATTCCTGGGCCGATCCAGCTGGGTTTTGGTCCACTTTAAAAAAAAAAATCAACTGGATGGGTGAGCCCCCCTTGGTCCAATGTCAAGATCAGACCCCTAATCCCCATTCATGCTAACGCACACACTCACACAGACACACACTCTCTCACACGCATACCGTAGACACAAACACACACTCACAGTCACACACACAAACAGTCACACACACAGACAGTCACAGACACACACACTCACCGGAACATCTGAGACGCGGCTGCTGCGGGTGGCAGAGCCTCCGAGGCGGGGTGGGCTGCGGGGGCCGGAGCTGCGTTGCCTGGGCGGAAGAGGCAGGGCTGGGATCCTCCGAGGCGGGGAGGGGGGGCTGTGGGCTCCGAAGCTGCCTCACTAGGGCGGAAGGGGCGGGGCCGGGATTATCAGAGGAGAGTGTGCGGGCGCCGGAGGGGGCGAGGGGAAGTGCCGCCGGAGCCGCCTGGGCTGCTTTCATGGACAGCCGCCCTACTGCCAGCTGGGTAAGACATATGTCTTACTTTCGGGGTACGGCTTATATCAGCCGACCCCTCTGAAACCCCCGATACGTCTTACTATCGGGGGTGTCATACTATCGGGGAAACACGGTAGTATCCCCTTCGTGGGGCACAGGTTGTTCAGGGAGCGTCTGGACCTCCTGATTAAGGATGGTAGACTCCCTCAGCGACAGAGGCCTGCACGGCCCTTTCGGGATTCCTCTGCCTATCGCTCCTTTCGAGGAGGAAGGGGCTCTTCATTTTCAGGTGGCCGCAGAGATTCCTGGGGACGACGAGGTAGGTCCCGCGGCCGATCCAATCCCTCCTGGGGATCCAAGTCCAAGCCCCCTGCCAGGGCTCCTCAGATATGAGGAGGCGCCCTCACCCATCGGGTGGGAGGACGGCTTTTGCTATTTGCTCATATCTGGAGACAGGGCATCTCGGATCGGTGGATTCAGGAGGTGGTGTCCTCCCGGTTACAAAATAGAGCTGGCAGTCACGCCGCCCTCAAGATTTCTTCAGTCTCGCATATTCCAGAACCCAGTGACGGCACAGGGCCTGAGAATGGTCGTGCAGCACCTCCTGCGGTTAGATTTGCCCTGTGCCTCGTCAGGAGCAGGGCCATGGTTTCTACTCCAATCTGTTCACGGTTCCCAAGAAGGATGGAACGCTGAGAGGAGGGTGAGGGTGATGGTCCACTTTAAGCAGGCCGAGAGCGACACCCAGACGGTGTTATCCACTCTCGAGGGGTTCGGATGGGTAGTCAATTACCCCAGGTCTTCAATCACTCCCTCAATGGTGAGGTCCTTCCTGGGCATGACGTTAGACACCTCTCAGGTCAAGATTTTCCTGCCACAGCAGAAGGTGTTGGGCCTTCAGACGCAGGTGCAGACCTTGCTGTCTTGTCAGCGGTCCGTCTGGGGATGAAGCTGCTGGGCCTAATGGTGTCATGCTTCGAGGCGGTGCCCTTTGCCCAATTCCACATGAGACCTCTTCAATTGAACCTGTTGACCGGCTGGGACCAGATGCAGGAGTCGCTGGAACAGGAATTTTCACTGTCTCCCCCTGGCCAGACAGTCCCTCTTGTGGTGGTGGGACCCCAGAAACCTGTTGGTGGGCAAGTCCTTTCTGACTCCCCGGTGGGAGATAGTTACCACGGATGCCAGTCTGACCGTCTGGGGAGGCGTTTGGCAGACGCAGAACGCTTGACTCCCCATTTAAGGGGTTGTGTGATCCAGGTTTGCTCGGACAATCGCCTACATCAATCACCAGGGTGGGACTCGGAGCAAGCGAGCCCTCAAGGAGGTGACCCAGATTCTGACTTGGGCAGAGGAGAATGTTCCCTGCATCTTGGCGGTTTACATCCCCGGGGTAGATAACCAGGAAGCAGACTCCCTGAGTAGGGGGGCCTCTCATCTGGGGG
Source organism: Gastrophryne carolinensis (assembly GCA_027917425.1). NCBI lineage: Eukaryota > Metazoa > Chordata > Amphibia > Anura > Microhylidae > Gastrophryne > Gastrophryne carolinensis. Next base: position 486,579,513 of record CM051236.1, on the reverse strand, counting down.
AATGGTCTCTCAGCAACAAGATCTTTCACGCTCTGTCTCCGCTGGGGTCAGCCGGATGTGGACCTGTTTTGCGTCCAGACACAATCACAAGCTCCCATGGTTCGTCTCCCTGTCAGGAGATCCTCTGGCCTTTTCCACAGACACTCTGGCAATTCCTTGGACGGAGTTCAGGCTCCTCCGTTTCCACTCCTGGGCCGAGTGCTGCGCAAGATAGCCCAGGAAGGGGTCCCAACCATCCTGGTGGCTCCTCGCTGGCCGAGAAGGAGTTGGTTGACGGACATAGTTCAGATGTCAGTGGATCGCTACATCATGCCCGACGACCCAGGGCTTCTCACACAGGGGTCGCTGCGGCACCCCAATTTACAGACGCTGGCTTTGACGGCCTGGCTATTGAGACCTCAATCCTGATGGAAAAGGGACTGTCTGCCACGGTTGTGCATACCATGATTCAGGCACGGAAGAAGTCTTCTTCCATGATATACTACAGAGTTTGGCACGCTTACATTGCTTGGTGCGAGTCCAAGGGTCTCCCTTGTCGCACTTTCTCTATCTCTAGGATCTTGGAGTTTTTACAACACGGTTTAGACTTGGGTCTCCAGCTGAGCACCCTCAAGGGCCAGGTCTCTGCCTTGGCCATCTTTTTTCATAGATCCTTTGCCAATCATAGATTGATCCACGTAAGTCCACCGCGTAAGCCTGTGTTACCGGTGTGGGACTTGAATTTGGTACTTTCTGCTCTCCAGGGGCCTCCCTTTGAGCCTTTGTGCGATGCTACATTGCCTATTTTGACCCTCAAGGTGGTCTTTTTGGTAGCGATCACCTCGGTGCGTCCGCGTGTCAGAGCTGGCAGCGCTTTGTATGAAGCCTCCTTATGTTGAGTGGCATAAGGATAAGGTGGTTTTTCGTTTAAACCTGATTTTTGCCTAAGGTCGTTTCTTTCTTTCATAATAATGAGGAAGTGGTCTTGCCTTCCTTGTGTCCAGCACCGACTAATGCTAAGGAAAGGACCCTCCATGCCTTGGATGTGGTCAGAGCCATTAAGTATTACCTGGTTGCCACTGAATCCTTCAGGAAATCAGATTGCTTTTTGTCCTAACAGAGGGCTCTAGGAAAGGTTTGCCACCAGCCAAGTCCACTATCAGTAAGTGGATCAGACAGGTGGTGGTGCAGGCATATTCTGCCAAGGGGAAGGAACCCCCTTTTCGGATCCCAGCTCATTCTACCAGAGCTATTGGTGCCTCTTGGGCTTTTCAACACCAGGCATCTGTTGAACAAGTTTGTAAGGCCGCCACTTGGTCTTCAGTTCATACCTTTACCAAGTTTTACAGGGTTGATGTTAGGGCCTCAGTTGATGCTGTCTTTGGCCAAAAGGTGCTTCAGGCGGTAGTGAAATGAACTACATGCTGTTCCGCACTGGGGATCCCGCCCTAATGGACACTGCTTTTGGATGTCCCACATGTCATTACTTCTGGGACGACCTGGACTGGATATAGTGAAAAATACAATTCTGTGAAACTCACCTGTAGAATTGTTTTTGAATATATCCAGTCCAGGTCGTCCCACCCCGCCCTTGTTTCATTATCTCTTGTTTGCCTGTTATGGCGATTACCATTTTTATATTGGACCGTTGTCCTTAAGTTTTTTTGTTGGAGAGAGTACATGCTGAAGCTATGTAAAGTAACATAATTTCTTGGCCTCCCGGCCTGTCTCTTTTTCTTACTGCTGTTTAACCACTGGGAAATTATAGTGAGACATCTGCTTTTATAGGGGGCCGAGGGGAGCGACAGCTTTTGATCTTGCAGTCGAGCGTCCCCTGGGAGCGGAATACCCACATGTCATTTTCTACAGGTGAGTTTCACAGAATTGTATTATCTCCTTCCAGTGGTCTACTAGCCATATCTGGAAATGTTATTACATGCCAGGAAGGCATCCAGGCCACTATAGATCTTCTTCCAGTGGTCTAGTAGCCATAGCTGGTAATGTTATTACATGCCAGGAAGGCATCTAGGCCACTATATATCTCCTTACAGTTGTCAAGTAGCCATAGCTGGAAATGTTATATAGTGTCCCGGATGCCTTCCTGGCATGTAATATCTCCTTCCAGTGGTCTAGTAGCCATAGCTGGAAATGTTATTACATGCCAGGAAGGCATCCAGGCCACTTTTGAACGTTTTTACTGTATCCTTCATTACTACCTCCTCTGGCAGCAAGTTCCATAGTCTCACTGCTCTTACAGAGAAGAATCCCCTCCTATGTCAGTGGAGAAAGCACCTTTCCTCTAACCTTAGTGGATGCCCTCGGGTTATGGTTACACTCCGGGGTATAAATAGATTGTGGGACAGATCTTTGTATTGACCCCGAATATATTTATACATAGTTATTAGATCACCCCTCAAGCGTCTTTTTTCTAAACTAACTTTGACAACCTTTCAGGGCACTCCTTTTATTAACTTTGTTGCCCTCCTTTGAATGCGCTCCAGTTCTTATATGTCCTTCTTAAGCACAGGTGCCCAGAACTGTACACAGTGCTCCATATGGGGTCTGGCCAGTGACTTGTACAGGGGTAAAATGATGCTCTTGTCATGAACACCTATGCCCCTCTTGATGCACACCATGATCCTGTTTGCTTTGGCAGCTGCTGCGTTTTTGTTTACAGGGCATGAGAGCTGCAAGGGGGGGAGGGGGGTTCTAAGGTCTGCTGTTATGTGTCCATAATATTACTGTTAGTCCACTTTAAGAACATTAAAATGGGGATGCTGATGTTTTATTGAGTTATTCCAAGTAAGCAGCACGTCCTGTTCCAGAATATTCCTTACACATGGGTTATACATGGACTGGACTGCAGAAAAAGACTTGTGGCTCCTCCCGGCCCTATATAAAGCCAGGGACCTCCCACAAATCCCCAGTTCTTATCTGCAGTCTGGGCTGCGAAGATAGAAGATGGCTCTCTATACTGCGCAGGTGAGCTGGGCTTATCAGCCTGCGGCCCTGCAGGACTATTTCCACCCGTTCCGAACCCACTGCCTCCCAGCCTTGGCTGACTGGTTTGGGCGAAGGTAGGCAGCACCAGGGTCAGGTGCTGAGGAGCGCTGCTCCGACCGCTGTCCCTGCATTGACATAGGTAGGCGGTATAGGCTTATGGTGAGCCTTGTGGGATGCCCCCTCCTGCTCTCCAGGGTTCCCCCTTAACACAATCCCCCTTAGGTGTCTGTCCCCTCCTCTCCATTTTATTTTAAACTGGTCTTTGTGTGGCTGCTGCCTTCCCTTGCCTTGCTCTCCCTGGGGAGATCTCCGGGGGGAGATCTCCCCCCGCTGCCGCGGGCTTGTACAGCTCTCCTTGGACGGCGGCGACATTACCTCAGGCGCGACCGCGCCGCCCTGGGGCGCGATTCGCGCTCTTCAGGAGGGGCGGGCTCTGCAGATGACGCTGTTTGCGTCACTTCTCCGAGGCCCGCCCCTCGAGGTATATGCGGACGCCATCTTGCTTCTCCTCGTGCTGCGTGTCTGCTGTCTCCTTACTGTGGTCCGTGAGTGCCCCTGCGGGGTGGCTTTATTTATTTATATATTTTTGTGTGTATTCTTATGGGGATGTCTTCTTATGTCTTTCAGGCAGGTTAAACTTCATTGTGGTTTCTCCCAGTCCTCTTCCCTTTGGTCACAGCTATTGCCATATTTCTCCCACCTCCCTAGCGGGTTTTTGGGGCATCCCGGGTAGCTTATTAGCATTTACCCTATACTGGCCTGTTGTGCCACTCAAATCGCCATATGGAGGCTTCTGGGGATAATGTGCTTGGGGACAAGCCAGGCTATGTGTTGTGTGTGGGGTATCCCCTATAAGTGATGATGTCCGGGTGTGTGTTCCCTGCGCCCAGCAGGTGCTTGCGCTGCAGTATGGGTTGTCTGTTACTGGACCTGGTGCTGCGCCCTCTCTGTCTTCACCTACCCCCCCCCCCCCACGCTTGCATCTGACCCCCAATGAGGGGCATACTAGCGGGGAGTCTTAACCTGATTTGGCTGCACGGGTGGCCAGCATTGAAAAACATATTGCTGGGTCTGCTCCGCGTAAGGCTTCTGCTAAGCAGCGGCATTTATCACCCGCTGTTTCCCTCTTCCCAATGGAGGCTGAGGAATTTTTTGAAATTTCTGGCTATTGTCCCCTCGAGGAGGGAGAGTTACTCTCTGATTCAGAATCATCTGAGGAACAGCCTAAGATTTATGGTGGTACCGGGTCTCCCTATGGAGAAGACCCTTGGTCCCCAGATGACACTGACAGGTTATTGACTCACATTTTTGAAGTGCTTTGTATTTCCCCTCCTGCTGTGGCTCCACAGCAGCAGGGTGAGCTTTTTCATACGGTTAAACCACGCTTGGAGTTCCTGGAGCAGTCTCACTTTAATAATCTGGTGCTCAAAGAATGGGAACGGCCTGGCAAGCTACCTGGGGTGCCCAAGAGTTGGGACAAGAGGTATCCCTTTCCTGCTGATTTGATTAAGTGCTGGTCATGTCCTCCCGAGGTGGACGCGCCCGTTCTGGGGCTGTCAAATACATCTGTCATGCATTCTCCTGACACTATTACCCTGAGGAATGGTGAGGACGAACGCATGGATCAGTTGTCCTGTCATGCCTTTGCGGGAACTGCGCTGCTCCCGGTTTGTGCCTCTGCCATTACAGCTATTGCTATTAAAGGGCTGCTTAAGAGTCTCTTAGATGGGGCCTCTGATGACGCGGGAGGAGAAGAGTATAGATCTCTCCTGCTTTGCTATGAATTTGTTGCATATGTTCTATCTGCCATGGATGATACCATTAGAATGTGTGGTAGGACATCTGCCCTTTTGGTGGCTATACGCCGCTCTGTTTAACTGCGTCAGTGGGTAGCTGATAATGCTGCTAAGAAGGCTCTCGCTGTCTTTCCCTTTAAGGGGCTGCGCCTCTTTGGTGAACGCTTGGACTTATTTGCCTGGGGCGGTAGGTTACTTCAACGTAGGAGGCCGTCCCGGTCCTTTCGGGGGACGGGTGCCTTTATCCCATCCTTCCGTGGTTCCAGAACTGGTCGAGGAGTCTCCTTTGCTGGGGCTCGCGGAGCCTTTTGGGGCAGGGGCAGAGGACGTGGCCGCCCCGGCCTCTCCTGGGGTCCCAAGCCAAAGTCCTCCCCCAAGCCCCCTCAGGCATGAAGGGGCGCCCTCACCCATCCGGGTGGGGGGACGGCTTCGGCTCTTTGCTCACGTCTGGAGGCTTCACGTCACAGACCGGTGGATTCAGGAGGTAGTATCCTCCGGTTACAAGATAGAGTTTGCAGCCTGGCCTCCCCCAAGTTTCATCAAATCCCAGATGCCTCTAAACCCCTTGTCGGCTCAGGGTCTGTGCCTTGCTGTCCAAAACCTTCTGGAGTTGGGGGTCATCTGCCCGGTGCCTTTCAGGGAAAGGGGCAGAGGCTTCTATTTTTCCAACCTTTTCACTGTCTCCTAAAAGGATGGGGTCCCTCAGACCCATCCTGGATTTTAAATGTCTCAACAAGTTTGTCAGATTCAAACATTTTCGCATGGAAACTCAGCTCAGCTGTCAATTCTCTGCGCCCGGGCAACTTCATGACCTCTGTAGACATCACGGACGCTTACCTTCATGTACCAATCTTTCCAGGTCATCAGAAATTCCTCAGGTTCACTTTGGAGGGTCAGCACTACCAATTCGTGCCCTTGCCCTTCGGTATCACCTCAGCTCCCAGGGTATTCACCAAGGTGCTGGCGGGCGTGATGGCTCTGCTGAGATCTCGGGGCATTCGCCAGTCCCTGTCACTGGTGAGGTCCTTTCTGGGCATGACTCTGGATACATCTCAGGTCAAGATTTTTCTCCCTCAGCAGAAGGTGGAGAGTCTTCAAGCTCAAGCCCAGCTTCTTCTGTCTTGCTCTCATCCCTCCATCCGGCACGGGATGCAGCTGGTGGGCCTGATGGTGTCTTGTTTCGAGGCGGTTCCATACGCTCAGTTTCACATGAGACATCTTCAGCTTCACCTCTTGTCAGTATGGAATCGGGACCCTGTGTCCCTGGATCAGGTGCCAGTCTGTCAGGTACCACAGATGCCAGTCTGACAGGTTGGGGGGGGGGGGCTTCTGGAAGTCCTTGAAATTCCAGGGTCAGTGGGGCCCCCGGGAGACCCATACCCCTATCAACATTCTGGAACTGAGGGCGGTGAGGTTGGTTCTCACACAATTGACCCCACACCTCCGGGGTCGGGCTGTTCAGATCCGCTCGGACAACCAGATGGCGGTTGCCTACATCAATCATCAGGGAGGGACCCGAAGCAAGAGTGCCCTCAAGGAAGTGTCTCTGATTCTGTCCTGGGTGGAGGAGAATGTTCCCTGCATCTCGGCAGTGTACATCCCGGGGGGGGGGGGAATCTGGGGGTGGACTCTCTGAGCAGGGGGACTTCTCGTCTGGGAGAATGGTCCCTCAGCAGCAGGGTGTTTCGCTCTCTGTGCCACCGCTGGGGTCAGCCGGATGTGGATCTGTTTGCGTCCCGTCACAATCACAAGCTTCCAGTCTTTGTCTCTCTCTGTCCCAGGATCCTCTGGCCCTAGCCATGGATGCACTAGCATGGTCTTGGAAGAGTTTTCAACTCCTTTATGTGTTCCCTCCGTTTCCTCTGCTGGGCAGGGTGCTGTGCAAAATAGCCCAGGAAGGGGTGCCAGCTATCCTGGTGGCCCCCTGTTAGCCAAGGGTATGGTTCGCAGACATCGTTCATCTGGCAGTAGATCAGTACGTCCTGTCCAAGGATCCAGATCTACTCACTCAGGGGCAGCTGTGCCATCCCAATTTACAAACGCTGGCTTTGACGGCTTGGCTGCTGAAACCTCCATCTTGATGGAAAAAGGGGTGCCTGCCTCTGTTGTTGATACCATGATTAGGGCAAAGAAGAAGTCCTCGTCCTTTATCTACTATAGGTTATGGCATTCTTACATTGCCTGGTGTGAGTCTAAGTCGCTTCCCTGTCGGGTGTTTTCTATCCCCAGGATTCTGGAATTCTTGCAGCATGGTTTGGATTTGGGCCTTCAACTTAGTACCCTCAAGGGCCATGTTTCCGCCTTGGCTATTTTCTTCCAAAGGTCTTTTGCCAACCACCGTTTGGTTAAGACTTTTTCCAGGGGGTTACTCACGTGGGCCCGCCACGTACGCCTTTGTTACCAGTCTGGTAATTGAATCTGGTGTTATCTGCCATGCAGGGTTCTCCTTTTGAGCCTATGTGTGAGGCTACTTTGCCTATTTTGACTCTTAAGGTAGCCTTTTTGGTGGCTATCACTTCTGTTAGGCGTGTTTCTGAGTTGGCGGCGCTTTCTATTAAACCTCCTTACTTTGAGCGACACCAGGACAAGGTGGTGTTTCGGTTCAAGTCTGATTTTTTGCCTAAGGTTGTGTCTGCATTTCATCTCAATCAAGACATTGTTTTGCCTTCTCTGTGCCCTAATCCTAGTAATCCTAAGGAGCGGGTCTTACACACTCTGGATGTTGTCAGGACCTTGAAGTTTTATTTGGTTGCTACTGAGTCTTTTAGGAAGACTGATGCTCTTTTTGTTATCCCTTCTGGACCTAGGAAGGGTTTGCCTCCGGCTAAGTCCACTATCAGTAAGTGGATCCGTCAGGCTGTGGTGTTCTGCTAAGGCGAAGGAACCTCCCTTCCACCTTACTGCTCATTCTACTCGTGCTATTGGTGTCTCTTGGGCTTTTCAGCACCAAGCTTCTGTTGAACAAGTTTGAAAGGCCGCTACTTGGTCTTCTGTTCATACTTTTTCTAAGTTTTACAAAGTTGATGTTAGGGCCTCAGCTGACGCTGCTTTTGGCCGCAAAATTCTGCAGGCGGCAGTGGTTTAAACTGCCTGCTGTTACTTTTGGGGATCCCACCCTACCTTACAGACACTGCTATTGGATGTCCCATGTGTAAGGAATATTCTGGAACAGGATGTGCTGTATACTTAGAATAATACAATTCTGTGAGCACTCACCTGTAGAATTGGTATTATAAGTATACAGCACGTCCTGTTCCATCCCACCCTTGTTATCGTTATTCTTGGTCTGTATGGTGATTGTTCAAGGTTCATTTTCGAATTTTATTATTATTGTTTCTCCCAGCTTCTTGTGCAACTGCTTGTCGGCACTGGGGATTTGTGGGAGGTCCCTGGCTTTATATAGGGCCGGGAGGAGCCTCAAGTCTCTTTCTGCAGTCCAGAGCCATCTTGTGGATGTATAACCCATGTGTAAGGAATATTTTGGAACAGGACGTGCTGTATACTTATAATACCAATTCTACAGGTGAGTGCTCACAGAATTGTATTTTTCTACTCATCATCTAATTATATTGCAGATCCTATAGAGTAAATCTTATTATTGTTGTCTTTCCAGAACCACTTAAAGGCATCAGAGCATGTGTCTGATATCCTGATGGTGAATTTTGACTATCATCAGATGGTCCGCGGAGGGAAAGGGGAAAAGCTCCAAACTGTGCTTAAACCCAAAGTTTTCAGCTTCCTGGAGGAGTGTGGCTTCTTCCACATGGACAAAGATGGGGTTCATAGGTGTGTGTGTGTAACAGAGTTATTTCGATGTGATGTGTACATATTTTGGTTTAAATCAAACCTAAACCAGTGAACACTTCCGTATTTTTCGCCATATAAGACGCATTAATTTCCCCCCAAAGTGGGGGGCCCATCGCTGTGTATGAAGCCGGGTGTCAGTGTGTGTAGGCACCGTGGAGAAGGAGCAGCATATAAAGCTGCCTCTGCCGCTTCTCTACGGGGCCAGCACACACAGAGCGAGCACCGGGCTCGGTACAGCAGTGGGCATGGGGAATGGGAGGGGGATGAATGCCACACTGCCTTTATGGGGAAGGGGAAGAATGCCACACTGTCTATAAGGGGAATGGGATAGGGGTAATGCCACGCTGCCTATATGGGAATGGGATAGGGGTAATGCCATACTGCCTATATGGGGATTGGGGTGGTGGAATTCCACACTGCCTATACGGGGAATGGGATGGGGGGAATGCCACACTGGCCATGGGGGATGGGGGGGTGCCCCTCTGCCTGTAATGGAGGGGGATTCTGCACCTTGCCTATTAGTTGGTTCTTTGGGAGACAGTGTTTTAGCACAACATTTGGTTCAGAACATTTATTTTTTTCCTCCAAATCCTGGGTGTCTCCTATGGACAGGTGTATCTTATGGGGCAAAAATACGGTACCCATAAAGCAGGCACCATAGGAAGCCTAGAGCCACAGTCAGGATCACTCACTGCAGCCCAGCAGAATCTCCACAGTGTACAAAGCGTAATTGACAGAGCATTGTTTACCAGATGTGTCCTACAGGAAAAGCCTGAAGCTTGTCTCTTGTGCCTCCCCTCCATTTCCTGCAGCACACTCCAGATGCTGTAGCAGACCTTGGATATTTGCCCCTCCTTTCTTTTTCATGACCATACTCCAGTTGTGGTCACACGACCACCCGTGTGCCTCAGAGCCAAGGGGACAGGCAGTTGTGAAACCATATTTGGATGTGGTCATGGAGGAATGGCAATAAAAGAAGCAGCAGGAAGAGAACTGCTACAGCATTACGGGGCCCCGCAAGAGACGCACTTGGGACAGGCTTCATATGATCTCCTTGCTGTCTTAATATTGCCATTGCCTGGACTGTCCCTTAGGGAAGACCAAAAGCTTTCCCTAGGGTACATCCCGATTTGGGCTGCCTCGCAGTTTGAAATTCCTGGCCCCTGTTATAGTTATACTCTGCTTGTTCCTGACCTGATGGTCTGCTGCTCCTTTCTGCATGTCACTGCCATGGGATCCCGCATCAAGGTTGAGTGTTCAGCATATTGCGGGGGGGGGGGGGGGGGGGTCTCACACTGCTGTGCATACCAAGTTAGGATGGGCTTCAACTAGAGTTTAAAAGACTGGTCCGCTGGAATCATTCAGCACAGCAAGAGACGGGCTGTTTCAATAGATGTGAATGACCACGGCATCCACAGAGAGCTTATTTGTGGTCAGAGATGAGACTTTATATGAAGTGTGACAATTGCTGTTTGATCCCTCATTAGGGTAAAGTCCATTTCTGACTTCTGCTTTCAAAGCGAGAGGAGTAAAATGGGTGTGAAATATTGTTGGATGTAAAGTCTTTATTGATTGGTTTGGTCATTTTTCATGGTTTCCATTTTTTGTTTCTATGTCCAAATCCAGGACACAATGTGGCACCATAAGAACCAACTGCTTGGATTGTCTGGACAGAACCAACAGCGTCCAAGCTTTTTTTGGGCTGGAAGTGAGTATAATATTTTGCATATCTTTATCTGTAACTAGAACAGGACAGGGGAATATCCCTTAAAGATACCGCACAACAAAGTGGCACCAAAGGTAGATGGTTAACAAAAAATGTTTAATGTGGACCAAAACGCACGGAGATCGGGCAGAGAATCTATAAGATTCCCGGGCCAATTGATTTCCTCCCCCCAGGGCATCCAAAATCGAGATGCCCTGCTGTGTGAGACCCCCCATAAACTCATTTTTTCCTGCTCCAACGGTGCTAGCAAGACGCATGCCCATGCCAGGCATTTGTGAATGGCTGATACGGGCACGCTCTCTGTTAGAGGGCAGCGTGCTCAGATCGAATTGGAGGAGCGCCTGCACATGTACCATAGGGCTGGGAAGAGTGGGAAGAGGTGAGTTTGCTCGGGCGACCTGGGGGGGTTTCACACAGTGGGGCATCCTCGTTCGGCTAGGTCCAAAACCCAGGATAGTCAGAATCCTTGGTTTTGGTCCACTTTAAAGCGGTCCCAAACCCATTTCCTACATTATGGGTATGGGGCCGTATCCGGACAGTCTTTTGGCTGCTGTTGGTCACGTGTTCTGGAGCAGAGAAAGTGCCCATGTGACCGCCACCAACCACACTTCATCCGATAAATGGAGGCCAGGGTTAGGTTTTCGGAGGTCACTGCGCAGGGGGGTGCTCCAATAACCTGGATGCCCCCCCCCCTCCCCTGAGACAGTCCTGACGAGGCTCCACATCCATTAGTTAGAAAATGGGCGTGGTACCGCTTTAATATTACAAACCATAAAACCTATTACATAAGCATAATATTAAAACAGGGGCACTGGACACTGTATTCATGGGAGGGTGAAGCAGTGAAAGTGCAAAGATAATTCCACATTGTACGGCACCATGGAAGATGACAGCTCTTCATAAATAAACAATAATAATGCCAGGCTGACCAAGGTAGAGCGGCAAAGTGTCCCCCAAAATGGAGGCCAAGCTTTCGATGACTCTCAGGCCACTGCCTCGGGTTGGCAGACTCTCTAGTATTGGTCCTACAATACTGAAGCTCAAATTCTTAAAAAAAAAATAAGATAAAAATGTAAAAGGCAAATCCAGAAAGCTATTAGCACACCAACCTTCTCTATTGCCTGTGTTACTCATTAAAATATATTGTAAGGAAAGAAAGCGTGCTGGCTAGAATAAAATAATGGCCTTTAGGTTGACCTGTTATGCCAGTCTAGCTTAATCTTTATGGAACTGTGTAAGCCAACATAGGTGTTGAAATGCAGTCTGTGTAATGTTAGATGCTGGCGATAGAAGATCCAGGTCGATAGTGGTGCTCATCCCCCTCCCCAAAGGTTTCGTTAACTCAATAAGACAATGATGCATTCCTGGTTGAGGGTTAGGATTAATTGGCGTGTAATGACTGCACCACGGGGATTAACTGGTAATAAAATGAATGTATATGCTTAGGCAGTGGCTGGAGGAAATGCTTAATTGAAGCAGTCTGACTCATCCGGGATAAATTAGATGTACAGATCTCTGCTCCAGCACACTCTTTAACTCGAGATTAGATTGTGAAATCAAATTAAATGTACACCAGAGAGTTTAAAGTGGAACAAGACCCAGGATTTTGACTATCCTTTGTTTTGGGCCTTGCCCTCGGGGGCACCCAGATCGGGGATGCCCCACTGTGTGAATCGCATCTAACTCGCCTTTCCCCGGTCCTACAGTGCATGCTCGTCTTCTCTTCCAATCTGCGAGCTCTGATCCGCTCCTGTCCCTTTGTCTACGTCTAAGCGAGCAGACCTGAGCGCACCCGGCAGCAGCATCAACCACTAACCTCTAACAGGAAGCATGCCCGCGCCGGCCATTTACGAATGCTAGAGGGATATAAATGCCTGGCAAGGGTGTGCACCTTGCTAAAGGGATAGCGGGGAGCAGCCGCTGCTCGTGCATGTGCCATGGAGCAGGGGAGAAGGTGAATTTACCTGGCGACCTAGGGGGTTTCACACAGTGAGGCATCCCGAATCTGGACGCCCCAGGGGAAGGGAATCAAGCGGCCCTGGAATCTTATAGATTTCAGGGCCATTGGGACGTGGGTTTTGGTTCACTTTAATGTGAAACAAAGTAACTTTATAAAATAATGCAAATAAAATTTAAATATAATTAATATTTACTTATACTGGACGAACACCTATGTTTTCTTTAACGGGTGTTGGTCCTGCAGACAATGAATAACAACAGAATGTTGGAGCCCCCTGCACATAAACTCAATAGCCTTACCTTCACCTCGAGCCTGTGCTGGGAAAGGAGTCCCGTATTTGGACACTAGCGCCGAAGACACGACCATGGCCCGTGTGACATCCCCGCGGCCAATCACGGGACTCCTTTCCCGGGGCAGGTTTGAGGTGAAGGTAAGGATATCGGGCATTCTGGGGGAATTATGTGCGGGGGATATACCCCCCTGTCATCTGGACCAAAACTGGTGTAGGGCCGGATTAATATAAATATATTATTATTATTACATATGACATTGCAATTAATATACACTGCTCATTTAACAGGTACAAAATTAAACATACATTAAGATAAATAGAACTAAATCTAGACCTGTATAAAGAGCACAGCTCAAAAATATGTCTGAAATGTTATATATTTATTTTTTGCTGCTAACTATAAAAGACATACAACACACCACAAAGTGCCACCGATATCCCCCCAGGCTTCCAGTTACAATATCCCGGAGTCAAATAAGTTGGGGTTACAGGGCATTACATTACATTGTTACCTCCCAATACAAGACCCTCCAAAATGTCTCCAAAGCAGATCCAAAGGATATCAGTATATGCCAACCAAATTCTATAGATGCAATATACCAAGGTATCAGAGTATAAAAGTAATTAATCTTACATTTGTACGTGACCCATATACAATCTCATAAAATTAATAATCCAATATTAATAATCTCATAAATTAATATCCTAAATAATTAACATAGATCATAAAAAATAAAGGTTTCCCTATATCCAGTCCAGGTCGTCCCAGTGATGACATGTGGGTTTTCCGCCCCCAGGGGGCGCTCGACTGCAAGATCAAAAGATGTAGCTCCTCCCGGCCCCCTATAAAGGAAGGTGTCTCTCTATCATTCCCCAGTGTTCATCTTGCAGTCTTGACTGCTGAAGATCGTTGGATACTCTCTCTTGGATTTTGGCAGCTGAGCGGGGCCTCCTAGCCCGTCGGCCGCTGCGGGCCCTATTTCCACTGATCCCGTCAGACCCACTTCTGCCTCCCAGCCGCTGGCTGCTTCGGGATCGTGACGGTAGGGAGAACGCTGGGGTCAGGCGTTCGGCAGAGCTAGGCTCTGGGCTGCAGACCCTGTTTAAAGGGTAGCCGACCATAGGCTTATAGTGCTAGGACTATATGTTTGCCTGTATGTGCCCTCCCTGCCCACAAGCTTTATTATATTGTGCTGTGTTTAGTGACTTGCTCTGCTGCCCTGGAGTTTTCTTCTTACCTCCATCGCGGCTCCTCACAGGCCTTGCGGTTCTTCCCCCCTCCATCTTCACTCCGTCACATACGGGGGGGGGGGGAAGGACGGGAGCGCTGCTCGTGTGGCTCGGCGATGACATGCAGGCGGCGCGTTTTTTATGTGCGGCCTCGGCTCCCACTGTGGGAGCCGCGATGTGTTCGGGTCCGGCGGCCATGACTTCAGGTGGAAGGGCCTGGATAGGATAATAGCCGCGCTGGTGATAGGTGGGCGCACGGTTTCGCGCCACCGGGGGGGGGGGGGGGTCAGGGCCGTGCGATGACGCGTTTACCGTCATCGCGACACGGCCCGTCCCTCGAAGAACGAGCTAGAATCGGTGGCTGCGTGTGTGCCTGTCCCTGCCGTCCCGCTGCTCTGCTGTCCTGTCGGTGTCGTGAGTCCCTCTTTTGAATGATATATTGCTCACATGCATTTCGCTGTTTAGGAGTCTGATGGCCCTTTTGTTGTCTCTCTTTTATCTGCATAGGTCGTGGGCTTAGTGCTTGAGGGTTGTGGTTCCTCCCGGTCCCCCTTCTTTTATTAATCACCATAATGGAGGCATCTGGGAATAGTGAGCTGGGGGCCCCATCTGGGCGGGTGAAGCTAATCCTCTAGGCGGATTCAGCACTGTTTGTACCACTTGCGCCAGCGGCATCATTTTGGACCATGACCGGGCGGGCGTACCTGCCCCTAGCCCTTCACTGCCTGCGGCCTATCCGGACCCTCCTCTGCTGCACTCAGCCCTCAGTGAGGGGGAAGCCAGCCGGGGGTCCCAGGTTGATTTGGCGCATAGGGTGGCCAATCTCGAGAGACAGATCTTGTGGACGGCTCCTAAGAAGGCCACGAGTAAGAAATGGCACATTGAGCCCGTTTACTCGGATAATGACGATCTTTTTGATGATCTGGGCTCTGTGGAGGAAGGTGAGTTGCCAGATGATTCCTGTTCCACTGTGGATTATTCTGCTGGCGATGACAGTATGTCTGGCTCTTCCTCAGATGAGGATGCGTGGCTCCCTGATGATACGGAGAAGTTGCTTACCTCAGTGTTTGAGACATTACACATTGTTCCTCCCAGAGCGGTTAAGAGGAAGCAAGGTGATTTGTTTAGCCCAAAAGACAAAGGCGGGTCTTTCCGGAGCAGGCCCATTTTTCTAATATGATTTTCAAGGAATGAGAAAGGCCTAACAGACTACCGTCGGTGCCTAAGGGCCTGGATAGGCTGTATCCTTTCCCTGAGGAGCTGGTTCGGTTGTTTCTTCCTTAAGTGATCCAGCTGACAAGCGCATGGATCAGCTAGTCTGTCATGCTTTCACCTTTGCTGGTGCCTTGTTTCGTCCTGTGTGTGCCGCAGATATTGTCTCTCTTGCCATCAAAAAGAAGGTGAGACATCTTGTGGATAGAGCTAAGGCTCACAAGCGGGCGGAGGCGTATAAAAATCTCAAGGCCTGCGTGGATTTCATTGCCTTTGTTGTCTCTGCCATGGACGATGGAGTCCGGCTTGGTGCCAGGATTTCGTCCCTGCTTGTTGCCCTTCGCCGCTCACTTTGGTTGCGGCAATGGTCGGCTGATGCCGCAGGCCAAAAAGTCGCTTAAGAGTATCCCCTTTGTGGGGCACAGGCTGTTTGGGGAGCGCCTGGACCTCCTGGTCAAGGATGGTAGACTCCCTCAGAGACCTTTCGGAACTCCCCTGCCTAACGCTCCTTTCGAGGAGGAAGAGGCTCTTCATTTGCAGGTGGCTGCAGAGATACCTGGAGTAGAGGTAGGTCCCGCGACCGACCCAGTCCCGCTTGGGGAGCCAAGTCCAAGCTCCCTGCCAAGTCCACCCAGGCATGCGGGGGCACCCTCATCCATCCGGGTGGGGGGACGGCTTATACTGTTTGCTCAGATTTGGAGACGGCACGTCTCGGATTGGTGGATTCAGGAGGTAGTGTCCTCGGCTTACAAAATAGAGCCGACAGTCAGGCCGCCCACAAATTTTCTCGGGTATCCCAAAACCCGTTGAAGGCACAGGGCTTGAGAATGGCGGTGCAGCACCTCCTGCGGTTAGGTGTTATTTGTCCTGTGCCTCGTCAGGAACAGGTTCAAGGTTTCTACTCCAACCTGTTCACGGTTCCCAAGAAGGATGGAACGTTAAGACTTATTCTGGACCTGAAGGGTCTCAACAGGTTTGTCAGAGTCAGACATTTCCGCATGGAAACCTTACGGTCAGCGGTGAGCTCGCTTCGGCCCGGCAACTTCATGACCACGGTGGACATCAGGGATGCTTATCTGCACATCCCGATTTTCCTGGGGCATCAGAAGCTTTTGAGGTTTGCTCTGGAGGACCAGCATTACCAGTTTGTGGCTCTTCCAATCGGGATTTTATCAGCGCCCCGCGTCTTCACCAAGGTGCTGGCGGGCATCATGGCCATCCTGAGGATCCAGGGCATTTGTGTGCTGCCTTATCTGGACGATTTGTTGATTGCAGCCCAGTCTCTTCAGCAGGCCGAGAACGATACCCGGACGGTGTTGTTGGAATGATAGAGACGCCTTCCTTTATAGGGGGCCAGGAGGAGCAACATCTTTTGATCTTGCAGTTGAGCGCCCCCTGGGGGCGGAATACCCACATGTCATCACTGGGATGACCTGGACTGGATATACTCAAAAACAATTCTACAGGTGAGTTTCACAGAATTGTATTTTCATTGCAAGTGACGTGCACATACCAAGATAAATATCATAAAAAGCAATAAAAAAGCATAAACTAATCTAACCTACAGTGTTTACCTATATTAATCCAATAATCCATAAAGTGATATGTGCCCACAACAAGAAATATATCTATAAGCAGCAAAAAATATATATTTATGAGACATATTTTTGAGCTGTGCCCTTTATACAGGTCTATATTTGGTTGTATTTGTGGTATGAAGTGGCTTGGGGACCTGTGGGAGCATGTGTGAGTGTGCATTCAAATTAGTTATTTAATTATTGAGCTATGCCCACCTTGTGTGTTGTGTTATACATTAAGATAAAGATGTTGCCTAAGCTGCTTTTAGATTTGCAGGTTTTAAGTACAATTTTTATGCAACGCCTTGAGGTTGCAATGACCAGATCTTTATCAACAGGATGACAAATAGTCCAAGAGATATATCGTGTTGTAACCCAGTAATTCTCATCTAATTCTAACCTGGTCTCCCCCTCCTATTCGGGTTATGAGACAGAACATAACACAATGAGTAAGCAAGAATAACATTTGGAATAGAAAATCACAAAGAGAATCACTTAAAAAGGAAAGAAAAAGGTACCCAATTTCCACATTTAAAAAAAAAAATTGGAACCAGACTGAAAAAGAAAGTCATAGAAAGAGCTGCCTGCCCCAGTCTCTGGAGCATGAAGGTCTCAGGTGTCCTCAAAGGGTTTCCATAACTATGATTAAGTTTAAGCAGCAGTGCAGTCACACAGACGTGTTCTTAACGGGTCATTTAAAGTGGACCAAAACCTAGGATTTTTGCCTGGCATGGGCACACACCCTGCTTGAAGGATAGCGGGGATGCGGCCGCGGCCCACGCATGCGTTGTCGGACCGGGAAGTAAGGTAAGCGTAGCGAACGACATGGGGGGAATCCATGCACACTTTGCATATTACTTTTGGGAGGGTGGAGGGGCTCTTTGAGTCATGGCCGGCGTCAGCACCCGGCAAGCCCGGTCAGCTGCCGAGGGCCCCGCCCATCAGGGGGGCCCACTGACAGCTGGCACAATGTGGTTAAAGAACTGCACACACTTCCTTTCTCTGTCTCTCTGCTCCATCCATCCCTTTTTCTTCAGCTCTGCCCCATTGGTTGTATGTCACCTCTGCCTCATCCATCCCTATCCCCTGAGCCCTGACCCATCTTTCCCTATCCACTCAGCCTTGCCCCATCCATCCCTGAGCCCTGACCCATCCATCCCTATCCCCTGAGCCCTGACCCATCTTTCCCTATCCCTTGAGCCCTGACCCATCTTTCCCTATCCACTCAGCTTTGCCCCATCCATCCCTATCCCCTGAGCCCTGACCCATCTTTCCCTATCCCTTGAGCCCTGACCCATCTTTCCCTATCCCTTGAGCCCTGACCCATCTTTCCCTATCCCTTGAGCCCTGACCCATCTTTCCCTATCCCTTGAGCCCTGACCCATCTTTCCCTATCCCTTGAGCCCTGACCCATCTTTCCCTATCCACTCAGCCTTGCCCCATCCATCTCTATCCCCTGAGCCCTGACCCATTCATCCCTATCCCTTGAGCCCTGACCCATCTTTCCCTATCCACTCAGCCTTGCCCCATCCATCTCTATCCCCTGAGCCCTGACCTATCTGTCCTTGTTCTCTTATCTCTGTCCCATTCATCTATGTTCCCTCAGCCTCCCTCTTCCTCAATACTTCCCCATTCCTTCTTCCTCAATACTTCCCCATTCATGTGGGGCCAAACTAAAAAACAGGGCAAGCAGCCCTTCTTAGTTTTGGCCATACAATATATAGACCCCTGACCTGCGACTAGCCACCGCAAAGGGGCCCACTGAGACCATGCTGCCCGAGGTCCCACATAAACCTGGAGCCGGCCCTGCTTTGAGTATAATGTGACTCGTAACCATTTCTCAGTAATGAATGTAGCTCTCGATGTAAGAAACCTCCGTGCAACATTATTAACTACAGTACAGTAACAATCCTCGCCAATATGAATGAGTAGCAGACGGAGCGCTGGGCGTTCTGACTTATTTGAGGGTTCTGAGGGATAAACTCAGACTTTGCCCAGTGTTTATCTAGGGATGCAGCGACAGCTTATTTCGGCATCAGGGTGGACTGCCGGCACTTTGGAGTTACTGCAGTTTGGAGGCCTCCATCTTCACTCTGCTTATTCATTCTGGGTGACCCGTTTGTAATCGGGCCTATAGATTTTGGGTCTTGGGCCAGAATTGGAGCAGAGATTAATTGCACAGTCTTGTGGAAATAATTTTGGAGTTATGTTTTCAGAGACAGGAGCAGCTGGTAATGCAGCAATCTGCGTCGAGCCATGGCTTAGTGACTCATAATAGGAAAACAGCTTGTGTTTTGTACAGTCTTAGTACAGTCACTTACTGGCAGGATTGTAGAAGTCAAAAATTCTATTTCACTGCTGTACATTCACATGTAGCCCTGCTTCATGTATGAATGATACGTGACATCCAGGACCGGCCCTTGGGGTGTATGAGGTATGCCATTGCACAAGGCCCCATGGTCAGGGGGTGCGATACAGCTGCTGGATCAATGTCAGTTGGAGCTGCTGGGGGTGCACACTTGTTTGGGTGAAAAAGAAAGGTGATGCCATGCTGACCCCCTGTTCTTCCCTGAAGTGGAATCAGCTGAGTCCCTATCCTCAGGGCACTTCAATGTGTTAAAACCCCCTGGAATAGCCGGCATACCCACATTGCAAGCAATACAATGGCACATACGCAGGCTTTCATTCAATCAGCACTCCCCAGTTTCCTCCAGCTCAGCAGTGCATCAGCCAGGAAAGCCAGGGATCTGGCCCATACATGCGTCATGGGATTGCTTGTGTGGTAAATATGGCTGCCTTAGAGCAACCTATCAGCCTCCATGGCCAGCGGCGTCCAGCGCTGATGGGCTCAGCCGCTGGCCGCTCTGATTGACTGCTTGTGGTCATGTGGGTGTGCGACCGCGAGTAGCCTATCAGCACGGCTCATGGGCCTGCTGCTGCATATTTAGGAGGGGCTATGGTCTATCTATCTATATATATATAATTTCTGCATGTTACAGTGTATCACCTTGTATACAGCATACCAACCCTCTTGCCAGTTAAAATTCCTTGTACCTATGGAAATAAATACTTGCCGACTAATTAATTGGTTCTGATTAGTGAATCCCCCAGCCCCATAAGAGTTTTTGTGAAGGAGCTGCACTTTCTAATGCCGCACTCAGTTTCTCAGCTTTCCTCCTCAATGTAGTGCCCAGCTGTTCACCAGCCTAAGTTCCTGATGAGAGCCTAAAGCTCGAAACACGTGTCCACTAGTTGGATGTGTCTGGCTGTATAAAATTTAAAGCTAATCCTTGGCATTGCACCCTTAGCAGTTCTAAGGGCCTTGGATGGCACAGAGATGTAAAGAGGTGATTTGCATAGCTCCGCCTACTGCAAGGGTAGATGGGTAATGCTATCTGTCCTTGGACTGGGTACTGTGCAAATACTTTCTGTTCTAGGAAAGCCACTCTTTTCCTTTACCTAAGTAGAGGGTTTTTTGGTCTCTTTAGCCCCCCTATTTTAAGCCTAACATGGGTCTCTCCACATACTGGCTTGCGACTATGACAAAAGGAGTAAAAGCCGTAGTCCAGGGAAAGCCAAAGGTCAAAGCCGTAAATCAGAGGGTCGCAGTAACCAAAGGGTCAGGCAAAAAGCGTAGTCGAGATGCAATGCAAACTAATCCGGTCAGCAGGAAGTAAACTAACAGCATAACATACCACAAGCTAGACGCTATCACAGGCAGTGTGTGCTGAAGCCTGGACAGCTTTATGTAACTGCTGACCAATGGGAGGTTGGAAGGCCGGGCTGCACAGCAGTTGCTTAATTGACACTACTCCCAGTGAGCCAGACAGAACCTCTGAGTTAACCCTTTCACTGACCACAGCGAACTGCAATACGCCGCCGCAAGGCATATGAGGCGCGCGTCCCTAGACTCGTTAGTCTGTGTTTCCGCAATGGTGTTTTGATATTCTGAAGAGTGCGGTCAGGTAAACACTTGGCTCTAACACTCTGCTTGGTCTATCAATGTCTCACAAATGCTATTTGACACCACTTGAGAAGGCTGGAAAACGGAGTGTAGTGCTGTTAATACATTTAAAACTGATCAAAACCCATGCAGCCCAGGCTGCTAACCTGCCCCCTGGGCATCCTATATCTGTATGCCCCATTGTGTGAAACCCTCCCCTTGTGGTTGCCTATAAACTCGTCTTTACTGGCGGCACTCGCGACACTGCTTCCCCAGCTTCCCCAGCTTCCCTGCAGCTGTACGCACTGACGATTTGGGATGCCCCAGGGGAAGGCCAACATGCTTGGATTTTGTTCCACTTTAAATGTTACCATTAATCAAATTAGGTGATTAAGCAATTGGATAATTAATTACTCATTGACTAATTACTTAATACAAATATATACATGAGGGGCCATCACTTTAGCAATGTTTTTAACCCTGCTACCACAGCCATGCAAGAAGGAACCTCCAGTAAGGAACATTATGTTTAATAAATAATAATACATCCTTTTTATGATCATCCAACTTCCATATAGAGATATGAACAAGTAGTGGGTTCCTGAACAAGGGTAGAGTATGGCAAAGTTGGTCCCTAGGTATACTGGGAGACCAGGAGGTGACCTCCCAAAACATATACGTTTTTTAAAGGTTACGACCCATATGGGGGGGGGATGGATGGGTTGCATATCTCCCAAAAGTTTGCCAGCACACGACTGTGTTGCAGTAGATATGACCTAGACATGCAATAGTCTGATGTACTATGATTAAGAACTGGAGATAGGAGTCCGAAATGCGTAAGTCGCCTATACTGTATATATGACTTTCCAGGACTTTGACTACTACTGATTTTATTGGCTTTTGATACACTATGGGGATGATTTTAAACGCATAATTAAAAGTGACGTTTTATGAGAAGAGGAGTGCGGACTATTCGCTTTGTTTTTCAATGGTCTGATGTTTGCCAGACATCAGGCCCTGAAAGTTACAGCTTAGAATCCAGCCATCTTTAATTCTACAAAATAAACTGCAAGGGTGCACACCAAGATTAGAAACAACTTACATAAGTATAGTGACTTGCCTGCCTACAACATGGCAACTCCAACACAATGGGGCTCATTGAATCTCCTCTGGGGACCACCATAGTGAACCAGTATATATTACGGTATTAATAACAGGTCTACTTTATTGGAAAACATTAGCCCGATTGTTTAATTAACCATTGTTCTTTATCATTAATAGCTTGTCGTATATTTCTTTTTGTGTCCCGGTAGATGCTCATAAAACAGCTGGAGGTCCTGGGCTTGGCCGAGAAGCCGCAGCTGGTGACACGGTTTCAAGAGGTTTTCCGTACAATGTGGTCCACCAATGGAGACTCCATTAGTAAAATTTACGCTGGCACCGGAGCATTGGAGGGGAAAGCTAAGGTGAGGGATGAAACCGTGGATTTGGGTTGAAAGATGCAGTGAATGTCCCAAAGACGTGAGGTTATTATTGACCAATGTGATGACAGCCTTTATGCTTCTAGGAAATGCAGACATATACAGATATCCTGGACTGGCTGTAGCCCTGTGATAACCACGGCCACCTAGGGGAAACATCAAGCACTGCAGAAGCATTGGCACAGCCCAAGATTGCTTTACACCATTATTTTAGTGTTTTCTTGATCATTTCTAAATTAGGCCACACGGTAGCATTGAACTGTAAGCCGTGGCCTGATTTCGGAGCACTATCTGAGATTATCAGGAAAAAAAATTAAAACGGACCAAAAATACATGTAGCCTGGCTCTAGGGTCTAAAAGATTCCAGGGTCCGGGTTACAGCCTGCCCTTGATCCTACAATCCCACAGCACATGCATGGCTTCGAGTGGCATCCCCATTACTCGAACATGCTCTGTGCGCTTTCCCGACAAGCCTATCTGAATGGCTGGCAGTGGTTGCATGTGCCTGGAAGGCCTTAGAAGTGGGTCCGACAATCATAGTTACATATAGTTACATAGTTAATACGGTTGAAAAAAGACATATGTCCATCAAGTTCAACCAAGGGTGTTGGGGTATTTTTTATTTTATTTTATAGGGGAAGCTATTTATTTATTTATTTTTTTACTGATAACCACTAATAATAACTGTTAATGTTATTTTCTTCTAAATAAGCATCTAATCCTTTTTTGAAGCTGTCAGCGGTTGATGCTGTAACAAGCTTCTGTGGGAGGCTATTCCATAGATTTATAGTTCTTATGGTAAAAAACGATTGTCGCCTCCGGAGACTAAATTTCTTTTTTTTCCAATCTAAGGCAGTGCCCCCTTGTCTTTAGAGAGGATTTTACCTGAAATAGTGTCCCCCCATATTTTTTGTATGGGCCCTTTATATATTTATACAAGTTAATCATGTCCCCCCTCAGTCGTCTCCTCTCAAGACTAAACAGATTTAATTCTCGTAATCTTTCCTCATAACTAAGATCTTTCATTCCCCTTATTAGTTAGATAATTCATTAATTAAGCGTTTATTTCAGAAATGATTATGCTCTGCAATTAATGCTGATTGAAGGAAATCATGTGCCATGGGATCTAGGTGAGTTACTGGGCAAACCAAGGGCTTTCATACACACAGGGGTGGCCATGTAAAGCAGACCAATAATCAGATTAGTTGAAATCCCGGGTTTTGGTCCACTTTCATTTGGAAGTTCTAAGTATACTAGAACTTGCCACCCACCCCTTTCTCTCCCTGTGCTATGCTCAATTTGAGCATTAAAATAATAGCATTAAAATAATAGACCAATCCACATGATTGCTGGAATTCCCCTCTGATGCCAGGGCTGCTCCTAGGATTGGGTGAAGGCCTGTCACTATCCCAGCTCACATTCTAGAGCGCAGGCCCCTTCTGGCTAAATGGGTATTAGTCTGTGCACAGGGGTTGCTCCCCAGTGGCAAATGACCCCTGTACAGCCCGCCCTCCCGTAAGCCCTGTTATTCTTAAAGTGGACCAAAGGGTCCATGGTCCAGGGTCACCTGATTCCCTCTTCCCAGATTCAGGATACCTTGCTGTGTGAAACCCCCTGTAAAACCTTCCTGATCCCTGAACCAACAGCACAAGTGTGGGCTATGCTACACTACGTTTAGCTAGGTGCCCACCTGCGCCAGACGTTCGTGGCACGCACCTTATTAAAGGCTAGCGGGGATGCTGCGCCAGCGCGCTCTGCTGCATTTGGGTATTTTCACTGATTGAACGAGAACCTGCAAATGTGCCAGAGAAAATCAAAGAAAGGTGAGTTTTACTGGGGGGTGTCACTCAGCGGGGCATCCCAAATTGGGTTGCCCGCAGGGGCAAGGACCCAAACCCGGGGTAGTCAAACACTTGCCGTCGACAGGTAGCAGTTGCACCAGTAAGGGTTTGCCGGTGGTCTCTCTTAGATCTGCATGATATTGACACTCAGGGCTTCATTCATCAAGGGATAGCGACAGGTAGTGCCTTGTAAGTGGCAGGTAGCGGCAGGTGAACGCCGGGCATGGCACGCAATACCACATTTATGAAACTTTGGTGAGCGACTGGAACGTCATGTAGCGTACGATTCATTATTACCCAAGGCTCAGCATATAGCATCGGCATTCAGGCTTGCAGAGTGCCATGTCTTACCTGTCGCTCTCCCATACATTTCAATGGACAATACTTTTCTTCACTTTAAACAGGGTTTTTTTTTTTTTTTGTTTTTTGTAATTATCAAATAATTGTGTGACCTCTCATGGCCTATTTAAAGTGGACCAACACCCAGGATTTTGACTATCCTGGGTCTTGGTCCCCCCCGATCGGGGTGCCCCGCTGTGTGAAACCCCCCCGATCACCCGAAAAACTCACCTCTCCCAGCGCCGACGGACAAGCAATCTGACAGTCACGGACAAGCGGCTCCTCCGCCGCCTCCCGCGCGTCCCTCTTGACGCGCGCGCGCCGGCCATTCGCAGACGGCCGGCGCGGGCACGCGCACGCCTAGAAGATAAGGTAAGGGGGTTTGGGGGGTTTCACCCTGCAGGACATCCCGATCTCGGATGTCCCGCGGGGAGGGAGGTGATCGGCCCGGGAATCTTATAGATTCCCGGGCCGATCACCCGTGGGTGTTGGTCCACTTTAAAGTCATTTTTGAAAACTTTTTTGATTTATAATATTTTTATGAAGATTTGTCCTTACATGTCTGGTATTAAATTGTTCATGTCACAATGTAATAACAATGTAATTCCATATGTTTTTGCTTTGTTACTAGTGGATGGATATGTGTTCAAAAACAGCCTTTGAACACACAGCTTCTGGCGCTTTGGGCTACAACTACCCCATTTTGAGCGCTGGCGCTGTTTGAGGCTGTTTTTTTTGAGCTGGCGCTACCGTTCCCTCCCATACAGTGCTGTACTGGTGGTAGAGCGGTTCACACAATATATTCATCAATGCCGGCCAGCGACTGAGACGCTCTGAAAAAGCGAACCATGACCGAGCACAGCGACTTCTAGCGGTCGCTCTCAAAGTCTCGCTACAGATGCTCATCTGTACCTGACAATAGTAATGAATCAGCCTGCCGTAGATGTGCGCTGTCTGTGGGGCGGGCAGGGTGACATTATAACGCTTCCTATCACTCCCATCAGCATGAAGCCATTTTCCTTTTATAGTCTTCTCAGGCTGAGCTCACACCAGGAATGTTCTCATTATATTGTCATTTCTGGATCTGCAGCCGCTGGACATTTTCTAAGACGCATCTCTCCAGCCAAAATAGTCTGAAAAGCCAGGGCTTGGATTAGACAATTTAAAGCTTCAAAGGTGTTCTTTAAAGCGAAACACCACCCAGGATTATGACCATCACGGTTTCTGTTTCTTGCTCCTGGGGCATCCCGATTCATTGCGTGAAACTCACCAAATCACCAAGTAAAAACACAGCAAGACCTCTCGTCCAATCATAGCCATTTGCCATGTATATTTTAAAGTGGAACAAAACCCAGCAGTGGCCAATCTGGAATCTAAAAGATTCCAGGGCCTTCTGCAGGCTTCTCCCCAGCCTCGAGATCGGGATGCCCCGCTGTGTGAAACCTCCCAGTTCGCTCCAAAAAACCTCACCTTTACAGGCTCCAACGGCACATGTGCGTGCTCTTGTCCAATGAGAGCCTCCTGCTGTGGCTATGTCATTGGGCAGGTGACTCTCATTGTTTACAATGGGGAGTGCACGCTGCTGCATCCCCGGCAACGTCACACGCTCCATCCCCAGCCATTCAGATAGGGAGCGTGCGCACGGCCGGGGATGCGGCAGCATGCGCTCCCCATTCAAGCCAAAGAGAGCCGCCTGTCCAATGACAGCATGAAGCCTGAATATTTATGCCTGGACAGGACTTTGAAGACTATACGACTCTGCCTGACAACTGATGTTGTCATAGTAGCTGGCTCTCATTGGACGAGTGTGGCAAGGTGAGGTTTTTGGGGCTTCCTGAGGAGTTTCACACAGCGGGGCATCCCACTTTGGAATGCCCTGGGGAAAATCCAGTGGCCGGCCCTGGAATCTTTTTAGATTCCAGGCCGGCAGCTGGTGGGTTTTGTTCTGCTTTTATTCTGTGGGTTGAACAAAAAGATATGCATAAACATGTGAGGGACTAAAGCATTTTTTAAACAACATCCCTTCATTTCAGAGGCTCAAAAGTAATTGGACAAATTAAATAATTGTAAATAAAATGTTAATTTAGAATAGTTGGATGAAAACCCTTTGTTAGCCATGGCTGCCTGAAGTCTTGAACACATGGACGTGATTCGTTTATGAAGGACCGGCACTCCAAAAGTTCATTGAAAAAAGGTTGTATTCGCTACATTACATAAATGTCACAGCGGTGAGCCGACGTTTCGGGGTGCGCAGAGGCCCCCTTCATCAGGACCCACCACAGGACCTTGTTTTACATGTGGTGGGTCCTGATGAAGGGGGCCTCTGCGCACCCCGAAACGTCGGCTCACTTTCACCGCTGTGACATTTATGTAATGTAGCGAATACAACCTTTTTCAATGAACTTTTGGAGTGCTGGTCCTTCACAAACGAATCTGGTTTATGCGGCGTCTCCGCGGACCGGGCACCCACGCAAGAATATTGCGCTTAAGGTAAGCGTGCGGCTGTACCCAGAAGTATATGTTTGAACACATGGCCGTCACCAGACATTGCTGTGTTTCCTTCTTTCTAATGCTCTGCCAGGTAATTACTGCAGCGGTTTTTAGTTGCTGTTTGTGGGCCCTTCTGTCTGAGGTTTAGTCTTTACCTAGTAAAATGCGACTCAATTGGGTTGAGATCAGATGACTGACTTGGCCATTTAGGAATATTGCACTTCTTTGCTTTTATAAACCCCTGGGTAGCTTCAGTGGAGCAGCTAGGCATTCTGGCACCCGGGGCAAAGATTCGAAATGGTGCCCCTCCCCCCCCCACCTGCGCTCAGGCATTGCTTTGGTGCCCCCCTGACCTGCTGCACCTGGGGCAAGTGCCCCCCCTGCTACCCCTAGCTCTGCCCCGGGTAGCTTTGGCTTTATGTTTTGGCTCATTGTCCATCTGTATTGTGAAACACCGACCAGTCATGCACTTGGGAAGAAGGAATCCCTGCTCTGAGTACTGTATGGACAGTACTGTATTAGTCAGGACCTCAGAGGAGAGAGATTTAGGGATACTGATTACTGATAGCTGCAAGATGAGTGGACAGTGTAGCCAGGCAGTGGGAAAGCAAGCAGGATGCTCGGCTGCATAGCTCGAGGCATCACCAGTAGGAAGAGGGAGGTTGTGATGCCGCTGTATAGAGCCCTGGTGAGGCCACAGCTAGAATACTGTGTACAGTTCTGGAGACCTTACCTGCAAAAAGACATTATTTAAATAGAACGTGTCCAAAGGCCGGCAACAAACATGGTGGAAGGACTTAAACTTAAAACATATCAGGAGAGACTTAAAGAACTTAATCTGTACAGTCTGGAGGAAAGAAGGGAGAAGGGGGACATGATGGAGACCTTTATATATGTGAAAGGATTGAATAAGGTTCAGGAGGGAAGTGTTTTTAAGAAGAAACTTAATGACAGAACAAGGGGGCACAACCTGAAGCTAGTCGGGGGGAAGATCAGGAGCAATGTTAGAAAATATTATTTTACAGAAAGAGTAGTAGATGCTTGGAACAAACTTCCAGCAGAGGTAGTTGAAAAATTGTCACTAAATTTAATTTAAACATGCCTGGGATAAGCACACATCTATCCTAAGATAAAGAGAACATACAGTATACACATAAGATACAGAGAACATACAGTATACACATAAGATAAAGAGTACATACAGTATACACATAAGGGCAGACTAGATGGACTGTATGGTCTCCTTCTGCCGTCAACCTTCTATGTAATCAGTTTGGCTGCATTTGTCTGGATTCGAGCTCACAGTTTGTCTCTAAATAGCCCAGAATTCATGCGGCTGCTTCTGTCCTGTGTTACATCATCAATAAACACTAGTGACCCAGTGCCATTGACAGCCATGCATGCCCAAGCCATCACACTGCCTCCCCCCTCCGCCATGTATTACAGATGATGTGCTATGCTTTGGATCATGAGCTGGACCACGCCTTCGCCATACATTTTTCTTTTCATCATTCTGGTAGAAGTTGATCTTGGTCCAAAGAATGTTCTTCCAGTTGCTTGCTGTTTTTAGATGTTTTTATGTTTTTGGGCTTTTTATTCTTGAGGCTTATGAGTGGCTTGCAGCGTACAGTGACCCCTCTGTCGTTACTTTCATGCAGTCTTCTCTTTATGGTAGATGTGGATATTGATACATTTCCTACATCCTGGAGAGTGGTGGGCACTTAGTTGGCTGCTGTGAAGGGGTTTCTCTTCACCATGGAAATTATTCTACGATTATCCACCACTGTTTTTTTCCGTGGGCGTCCAGGTCTTTTGCCACAAAATGATGAGCTCACCGGAGCTTTCTTTCTCAGGTCTTAACAAACTGTAGATTTTGTCACTCCTAATATTGTAGCAAGTTTTTGGATGGGTTTCTTTCTGTTTTCACAGCATCAAGCGGAACAAAACCCTGCAGCTGCAGGCTTGAAATAAAAAGATTTGAATTGGAATGCCCCGCTGTGTAAAAACCATACGTGGACTCCCGTCCAATCAGAGCCGCTCGCTCAAGTGACGTGATTTGTCAAACGGTTCTGATTGTTGACAGTGAAGAGCACGAGCTCCTGCATCCACGTATTCAGGATGGCCCAGTGAAGTGAAGCGAAATCTGGGAAAGTAAACCTACCCAGGTTTTGTTCCGCTTGAAGGATGGCTTGTTTCACCTTCATGGAGAGCTCCTTTGACCGCATGTTTTATTCAATTGTCCAATTACTTTTGGTCCCATGGCATATGTTAAAGAGTGGAATATGTTAAAGAGCTGAAACTCCTGAACCTTCCATTAAATTTTAAAGTGGATACCCTCAAATGAAAGCTGGAAGTCTGGACTTTATTTCCATGTTCAACTATAACTTGAAGTAAATAGGTAAAAAAAAAAAATGTATGTCAGTGTCCAAATATTTATGAGCAAGAGGCTGGATCTGGTCCACATACTGAAAAAGAACGCTGAATCGGTCAAAACGCTGGATGCAGCGGATCTGACTGGCAATATCACACATAACCCCAACTAATGAATGATATCTCCATCAGA
Organism: Gastrophryne carolinensis; assembly: GCA_027917425.1. Lineage (NCBI taxonomy): Eukaryota > Metazoa > Chordata > Amphibia > Anura > Microhylidae > Gastrophryne > Gastrophryne carolinensis. The sequence continues at coordinate 486,550,274 of CM051236.1, read as the reverse complement.
CAGCGGGACAGAAGGGACCGTTGCCTTGACTTATCACTGTACTGGCCTGCTATTGTAACCCTTCATCACTGGATTCTTTTACCTCTTTCTTATTCTATACTATTTCTTTGTGTAAAGCTGAGTCTAACTTCTTGCCTACTTTCCTCCTGCTCTCCCCTCTTGGTTTCTCCGTCCTGAATTGTATGACTGGTGAGTATATATGAGTTTCAGCTCATTTCTGATTAGAGGCTGTGGTGTTTGTGCGTCTGATTATTTTGCAGCGTATTCATCATGTTGGGGGCGGTGAGATGCTATCATGCATTTTGTTGTCATGTGTTCATGGAGGAATTGTCCAGGCTAATCCTATTGTTAAAGCAAGGTTCACTACTGTGTCTCATATTAGGTTTGTGGGCAGAATAAGGCGGTAGGGCTTTTTTTTCAGGGAATGGCTTAATATGAATACAAATAGTAATATAACTGTGCCCACATTCTTTAGCTATAATACAGTCAGTCACCGCCCCATGAGTCAAAATTTGTTCCTCAATAAGGGAAACAATCTTATTGTGTCAGTATATGTCAGCCCCATCCGTGAGACCCAAGTTTGTAGGAGCGGATCGAGCCCAGAATCTGCCTCAAGCATATGGGCCGCCATGGGTGATAGATCCAGTAAGGGTGACAGGTGCTGTCTTGTGCAGAGCCCCATCTCCAGCTCTATGCGTGCACAGCGCTGAAGATGCTGCTCTGTGTGGACGACAGCAGGAGCGCTGGATCCGAGCAGGGTAAACGTTTTTACTGTCTTTTTACTGTAACACTGACAGCGAAGGCAAAGGCAGCCCAGCCGCTTCCATCATTACCGGGTAGGCACATATGCATCTCACATGACCACCAGCAACCAATAGAGTTTGTCAAAGCTCCATGCATGGCACGTGCGCATGCGGAACTGTTGGTCGCTGGTTTGCGGAATGCATGAGCAGCACATGAGTGCAGACCAGATGCCATTGCACACGCCTGGATTGCCAAATGGCAGCAAACCCTGGAGCCTGAAACTCACTTTGGGGTCAATCCAGCGCAAGGTGAGGAATAACTGAAGTACTTTTTTAAGGAAAAAAACATTGTCTATCTTGGGAATGATTAAGAAAAAAGGAGAAATGGGGGTAGGCACAGGCAGGAAAGGTTAACAAAATAAGGGTTAAGATCAGGGGGTGTGTGTATAGTATACAATGACCACTATGTGTGTGGGGCTCTAGAGGTACCCCAAAACACACCCCATAGCAGCTGATTGTTTCCTTCCCCCTCCCCCCCCCCCCCACAGCGCCCGCCACATGACCACCTGGCACGGGGGGAAAACCACAGCAACTACCGTTTCGTTCTTCCTGATTGGAGGTAACATGGCCCAGTCCAACAAAAGGAATAGAAGATAGAAGAGAGAGGAAAAAAGGGGGAAAGCTAGAGAAATTAGAGAAGGGGAGGAGAAGGGAATGGGAGGGGAAGGGAAGGGGAGGGGGGGTGGGAGGGAGGGTATACCAGGGGAATCATTTTGACAGGGTGCACCAAGAAGCGCCCTTCAAGTCCCTCCAGCTCTCCGGTTCACCGTAAATAAAGGCAGGAGGTGGCTCAAGGTAAGTATGATTACTAGAAGGGCTAAGGGCTGACCTGAGGGCTAACCATCATCAGCCGTTTAAATCTGTCTCACTCCCTATAAAGAAACCATGGCGTCCACGTCTGTAAGAAATGCTGCGTGCTCTCATGGATAGAAGCGGTGAGCTCTTCCATTTCCATAATCCGGTTGATTTCCCCCACCCAGTCCACCACTGATGGGACCACCTCAGATCTCCATAGCCTCGGGATGATAGCCTTTGCTGCATTAATGAGATGTCTCAGAAGCGACTTCTTATAAGTCCTCAAAGGAACCTCTGCTAAGTGTAGAAGGAGCAGAGAGGGGTCACGGGGTATCTGGCGGCCCACAATCTCCCCTGCAATTTCGGCTGCCTTCTGTGTTTTCATGTCTTTTAATCTTGTCCTTGTATTGTTCATTGTTACTTGGATCAGGCTATTGCCCATAATACATTTCTATTCATTTTTAATGGTGTGCGGTCAGTTGCTATGGGGGTGTGTTTTGGGGTACCTCTAGAGCCCCACACAAGTAGTGGTCATTGTATATCTTGGGAATGATTCAGCAACCGGATGTAAATTTTCACCTGGTTCTGAATCAGCCTCATGGTAGACAATGAATGCATGGGATTGGGAGGGTGGCAGACCTGTATATGGAGTTTCAGTACTCTCTGTGCCTCTGTATATCCTTCCTGTATGTTTGGCAAATGGTGAGTGCAGTAAAAACTGTGTTGTGCATCCTTGCTATATGTGCCGTATGGTCAACCTTTTAGTGCTGTTGTTGCATGCTCTGTGTCTTTTAAATGACTCATAAATGCAGTTTTTATTGCTTTGCTGTGAACATACTTGTCTGATGTGTTTTTATCAGACTGGAAAGTTGAAGGATGGAGCGCGCTCAGTGACCAGGACAATCCAGAGCAACTTTTTCGATGGCTCAAAGCAGGAAGCTATAGATGTGCTGCTGCTGGGAAATACCCTGAATAGCGATTTAGCCGATAAGGCTCGAGCTCTTCTCACTACCGGCAGCTTACATGGTATGTATGCCTGTTTTTTTATTAAGGGGGAACTAAATTCGTCTCCACTTCCTCATTCGCTGGTATGGCACCCAATCACCAGATTAGTGCCGCATACCCTGGTGAGGTGACGTGACGTGACGTCACGCAACGCGTCAGTAGTTGCTGCAGGGGTGGACGAGGCTCTGCATATCTGGTGATGTACTCATACTCTTGATTTTTGTGATTGATAATTATTCCTAGTCTGGCAGGCACCATTATTGTTGAGCACTTTAGCACCATAGCACTTTTTTTTTATCGCATTTGGCGGTTTTGATACTAATGTTGTAATTTGCTATTAACTATTTCCCCTATCCTTTCCCTGCTGCCGGAAGTGTCAGAGCTCATGCTCCAATCAGGTATAGTAATGTCTGGGTTTAATTGTTTTTGTAATACAATGGTGTTTTTTCTCTCATATTCCACTCCAGGGCGTCACTAATTCAGATATGAGTGGGTTAACTCTCGGCCGAAGTCGGGACTGCAAGATAAAAGTTGTGGTCTCTCCTGGCCTACATATACTTCCAGGTGTCCCCCGCCCTCCAGTTTCATTCTTACAGTTGGACTGGACTGCAAAGGTTAGGCACGAATTTATTTTCCTTGTCTCCTTTTATTTTTAAAAGCAATTCTTTCAGGAAGCAGGGGATTTTAACCTGGTCTTCCAGTCCCTTATGTTCCCACTGATCTAGAAGGACCCGCTACTTATGCCTCCTGGAGTTGGTTAAACTGATAGCGTCTGATCAGGATGAGGTGAGGGTAAGCGCCAGGGGCGCTGTGGGGTGTCCTCTTTTTTTTGTGGGTAAGTGACTCTCTAAGGGCTGGTAGATCCCTTCTAAGGGACAGCCAGCAGCAAGTTTGTCTGGCGGCCTGCGGGATGGACCTTGGGGGCAATGGTTACCTCCATCTACATTCCTGCACTTTTCTATTATTTTTCTTAGGGAGAGCACATGTGTTGCATTTTTTCACATTTGTGAAAAATTGTGCCTTTTTTCTGATTGGTTGGAGGAATGACCGGGCTGGGGGCGTGGTCCAAGAACATGACATCAGAGAACATGATGTCAGTTCTGATTCCAGGGCAGCACACTCCGATGTCTTCCGGCCTCTACCTTTCTTTTCCAACTGTGCCAGGCTGTTGGTCTGTTTTAAGGATCCTATGGATAAGTGTTTCAACCAGGTGTCCAGGCATGCTTTTATATTGTAGGATCTGCCTTGCGGCCAGCCTTTGCAGCTTCTAAGTCAGTCATGGCAGGTTAGAGGTGGTTGATTGCAGTAGATAGCCTTTATTTCCAGTTCGTGGCTTTGCCTTTTGGACTCTTCTAGGCTCTGAGGGTTTTTACAAAGGTTTTCTCAGGCTTTATGGCGCTTCTAATGAGCAAGGGGGTACATATCGCCCTATACTTAGACGGTCTACTAGTCATAGTTCTGTCATCTCAAGAGGCTCTGAGGGACACACAAATAGTGTTGTCAGTTCCTGAAAACTTGGGTGGATATCCAATTACAGGCCCGTAGCAAAATTCAGACCAAGGTGGAGGCTCTCTTGGTCAGCCTTCATCTGACAATCCGTCAGGGGGTCGTCTACTGGGGTTGATGGTGGCTTGCTTCAAAGCTGTGCCATTTGCACAATTCCATATAAGACCCCTGCAATTTGAGCTACTTTCGATTGGGGACCAAACTCACGAATCCCTGGATCTCCCCTTTCACTTGACGATGCCTGTAAGACGTTCTTATCCTCTTCAGGTCAAAGCTTTTGTTCCAGTAGTTGTTCCAATAGACTGTTGTCACCACAGATACCAACCTAACTATCAATATTCTGGAATTAAGAGCAATGCTGTTATCGCTCAGACATTGAACCTCTGAGCTGAAAGGTCATCTAGTTAAGATTCAAGCCACCGGGGGGGCACCAGAAGCAGGCGTGTGCTCATGGAGGTCAGTCAGATTTTGTTCTGGACTGAGAACAATGTCCTGTGCATCACAGTTGTCCACATACCAAGAATGGACAATGTTTAGACTGATTATCTGAGCAGGGCAGCTGTGGGTCAGACAGAATGGTCTCTCAGGCAGGAGATTTTTCAATCGGATGCCGGACGTGGATCTCTTTGCGTCCCGCACCAGAGACTCAGAGTTTGTTTCCTGGGCCAGAGACCCCCTGGCGATAGCAGTGGATGCCCTAACCTTTCCATAACCAGGTGTTACCATTGGGACAAGTACTTGCGAAGGGATTCCAACCATCCTGGTAGCTCCTTACTGGCAAGGAAGGACTTGGTTTTCAGACGTGTTAAGGCTGGGTGAACCTTTGCGATTACCCGACCATCGGAACCTTCTCATGCAAGAACCTCTGTGGCACCCCAATGTTTGTGTGCTTGCTTTGATGACCTGGCTATTGAGACCAGCATCTAGTCAGAAGGAGGGCTGTCTGCTGGAGTCATTCATCAAAACATTGATTAGGGCCAGGAAGCAGACCTTGTCTAAGATTTACTATAGAGTCTGGCAAGTCTTTATTTCCTAGTATGAGTCCAGGGGTTATGTCTGCAGAACCATATCTCCAGGATCCTGTCATTTTTACAGAAGGGCCTCGATGAGGATCTTCAGTTAAGTACCCTCAAGGGACAGGTCTCGGCCTTGTCCATTTTATTGAAACCCATTGCAGAGAAGGCTTATAAAGACATTTATGCAGGAAGTCACACATGTGCACCCACCCCAAAAGCCTCTCTTGCCTTCTTGGGACCTGAATCTAGTTCTTTCGGCTCTTCAGGGGCCTCCAATCGAACCTGTAGCAGAAGCATCTCTGTTTTTTATGACTCTTAAAGTCATCTTCTTGTGGTGATTACATCTGTAAGGCGAGTTTCTGAGTTAGAAGCCTCCTTACTTGGTGCAACACAAAGACAAAGGCAGTCTTCCACTTTAAGCAGGACTTTCTTCCAAAAGTTAGTCTCCTCTTTCCATCTTAATGAAGAGTTGGTTCTTCCTACTCTGCCCTGCTTCTACTAGCAATAAGGAGAGAGTTCTCCACTCCTTGGATGTGGTTAGAGTCTCTTTGGTATTATATTTCCGCTACTTTGACCTTTCACAGGACTGTCCACTTGTTTATCATTTTTGGTGGAACAAGAAATGAGCTAGTACTGGCTAAATCTACCATCAGTCTATGGATCAGATAGTCCGTTTTAAAAGCCTACGTTTCTAGTGGGAAAAAAGACTTCCTTTCGGGTCACTGCCCTTTCTTCCCAAGCCATTGGCACATCCTGGGCCTTTCAACACCAGGCTTCAGTGGAACAGGTTTGCAAAGCTTGCTACCTGGTCTTCTGTTCATAGATGTAAGAGGACAAAAGGTTTTACAGACAGTAGTCACTGCTTCAGCTGAGTTTTGATTTCTACATGGCTTACTCCTCAGGCCAGAGGAATAAGGTTGACACTCTAGATTCCCGCACTGAGAGAAGGGTACTGCTTTGGGATATCCCATATCATATCTGAATCTGTGACATCCTGGTTTGGAATATGAGAGAAAATACAAATCTGTGATTCTCAGCTGCAGAATTGGTTTCTCCCTTCTTCCATTCCAGGGCGTCGCTTCCACCCTATTGCTAGGCTACTATGTCGATTCCTTAGACGCCTTAGCCATGGTGCCTTTTGTACATATTGTAAATATTGTGTGCCAGCATGTAAAAAAAAAAAAAAAAAGAATAAGGAAAATATATATTATTCATGGAAGAAACAAGTCTCTTTGAAGATTCCTTCATCCTCCCAGACAGCTGTTCCTACTGCTTTTCAATTGCTGGAGGGCGGAGGGCAGCCGGAAGAATATGTAGGCTAGGAGAGACCGCACCTTTTATCTTGCAGTCCCGCCTTCGGCCGAGAGTTAATGCATTCGTATCTGAATCGGTGACGCCCTGTGGTTGTAGAACAGAGAAACCAATTCTACAGGTCACAGAACTGTATTATTTTAAAGAGGACCAACCACCTTTAGAATCTATAGAATGCCCTGCTGTATGTATCCTCAGGGGGCCATCCGGTACACTAACCACTCCATTAAACCAAGAAGCATCCCTGCCCCCCCCCCCCCCCCCCCTTTAGCTAGGCACATACCCGTGCCTGGCATTTTTGAGTAGCTGGCTTGGGCGTGCCCCTCAGCTAGATGTAAGCAGGTATGTGGCCAGCAGTACGTGCTTCATTCAGCTTTTTTTTTTTAAATCTGAATGGAATGTCAGCCGCTAATGCTCCTTGCAGCTTTCATACATGGCTGAACAATTGACTCTCATTCACTGTTCGTGCAATTATTTAGCAAGTCAGTATTTTGACCAGATCATACATTTGTATGCATATTTTCCATCTCCAATCTGTATAAAACTGATTGCTTATTGGATTAAAGCATCGTCCCTAATTTTAACAGCTTATTTCTAGAAGATGGAAGGGTAAAAGTAAGCTCTTACTTTTTTTGTTTTATTCACACTGGAGTTTTCCTTTAAATCCATGCCTTCTTGTGTATAATGTGTTTGCACCTAACAGTGTACTGGTATTTTCTTGTGCCAATGCCTGATTCCCATCACTGAATCGTGCTTTATAATATTAATCATAATAATATTATAATTATCATTTTCAAATATTAAGACTTTCTTGACTGTTTTTTGTTACTTTTAGCATCTCCCCGAGTGCTACGAAGCATGTGCGAGAACTATTACAGGTATGCCAAGCCCAGGAAAATCCGGATTTGCGTTGGAACTTGGAATGTGAATGGAGGAAAGCAATTTAGAAGCATCGCCTTCAAAAACCAAACCTTAACAGATTGGCTGCTTGATGCCCCGAAAATAGCTGGAATCCAGGAGTTCCAAGGTAAAGGGGGGGGGGGGGGTGATTTTTATCTTAATACAATTTAACTGAATTAAAGTGCACTTCATGGCAAGTCTTATGAATAAGTTAGACGGGACACTTGGTGGCTGGATTTTGCTGTCCTGTTGCTACAGCTTGCCCACTCAGTGGTTGATTTGGATGGTGTGTCCTCTTAAATGTGTTATGGGGACCAGCTATGTCTGTCAAAGCAGAGCTGGCTGACAAGAATGCTGGATGCCCTGTGACATCAGAGGTATTAAGCCCATGAACCTAACTTAAAGGAGCACTATCGCACGTGAAATTGTGTAATATTAAAAATACATATAAGCACATCAGCTAATGAGAGGAGGGGTCACTTATACAACCGAACTGAATAAAACTCCCGCCAAGCTTGTGGTTTATTCTCTTATGACAGAAATAAAATCCAGGGGTGATAGGTTTAGTCTATCAGCGGTGACCCCGGATGTCATTTTCCTTCCATTAAAAGAAAGAAAAACAAGCCTGTCTGGATATGTCTTGATGTAGGGTGTCTAAGTGACCCCTCCTCCCACCAACCAGCATATTTTTATATTAATTTTTTTATCATTGAGCTATTTTTCACGATGGTGCTCCTTTAACAATTCCAAAACCCAGTCTAGAAGACTCTAGGTCTACGGGAAAATCCTTCCCTAGGGGGCATTCCAAATCCAGATATCCCACAGTGTAAAAAACCTTGACCTCACTGTATTCTCATTTTGGGATCCCTCAACGATGACCTGCAGCAAAAATAGCATTTTGCCTTGCTGCAGCATCCCTGCTCTTTCCGTTTTGCCAGCCCCTGTCAGCAGACCGTTATATCTGGCAGACATGCAGAGCAGGTATGCCGCTGTCGAACAAATGGCTGTTTTGCGGAATCCCAGTAATGATAGGAGGATTCACTTTTAAAGCAGAACAAAACCCACCAGCAGCCGGCCTGGAATTGGGATGCCCCGCTGTGTAAACCCCCCCAGGGAACCAGTAGTAACTCGCCTTTCCTCGCTCCAATGGAGCATGCACGGGCTCTCGTCCAATCATTCAGCAAACAGCTCTGATTGTTGTGAATTGGGAAGGACGGAGCAACGGCGTGCGCATGCTCCCGCCCCATTGAACTCTATTAGAGCCCATTGCCCGAAGGCTGTAAACACGACAAAGGGCTGGGATTAGAGCCTGTGCTTGCACTAAGGAGAGTGGAACGTTCTGATGGGTTTCACACAGCGGGATATGGAACAAAACCTGGGAAAGTCAAATTCCTGGGTTATTCCACTTTAAAAATCATTGGCCAGGCATGATTTTAAAAAACTCTACTCGCCTTTTATCCCCAGCAGATGATCGCGTCTAGCCCGATGCTCTAACACTTACTGAATTGCCTGATCGAAGTCCTGCACCGCCTGACCTAGTCTGTCGCTTCCATAGTATTAACAATGGACCACCCGTGTCTGTCACAGGATCTATGGCATGCCCCCTCCAATCACTGCAATGGAATAGGGCATGCCAGGTCTTCACACGGCCATTCCATTGTCGTGAAATGAGGTGACGTGCCATCGTTTCTGTGACGGATGACGCAGGACTTGGATTAAGCGGGCATGTTGGTGAACGAGCGATCATCTGTGGAGGATAAATGGTGAGTATAGTCTTTTTTTACGTTCATGTCCGGACCAGAAATGAGCAGTAGAATGTTCCACTACAGGAGAGCTCCCTGCTAACAAAGAATAAACCAATGTTTTTTTTTATACCTTATGTGGAGTGTACAATCATTCTAAATCAATTAAAACCTAGTTATCTTCTTGTAACTTCTTCTGCATTCTAGCCAACACCCTTCTGACTATTGAAGATAGGGGGGGTTGCCAATGGACCACCCTGTGATCTGTCACAGGAACTATGGCATGCCCCATCCATTCACTGCAATGGAATAGGGCATGCCAGGTCTTGACACGCCCATTCCATTGCCAGGACATGAGGTGGCGTGCCATGGTTTCTGTGACGGATGGCGCAGGACTTGAATTGGGCGGTCATGTTGGTGTACAAGCGATCATCTGTGGAGGATAAAATATGTGAATATAGCATTTTTTATGTTCATGTCCAGACAACAAATGAGCAGTAGAATGTTCCACTACAGCTGCCCTGCTGTCAAAGAATAAACCAGCACTTTTTTTTCTCCCTTATGTGGAGTGTACAATCATTCTAAATCAATTAAAACCCAGTTATCTTCTTGTATCTTCTCCTGCATTCTAACCGACACCCTTCTGACTATTGAAGATAGAGGGGTTAGTTCCTTTTCACAAGGCTTCAGTGACCTTTCTATTTACTGCTGATTCATCTCAGATGTGAGCGTTATTACTTATTTAGAAGGCTTCCCTTCTGAGATCTATAGCCTGTAAGAGATCCAATGATGAGCAGCTCATCTCAATTCTCGACTTATGAGAGCAGTTCAAGGTAACAGGAGTAATAAAGGAAACAGAAACAGTTACAATTTCACATTATCATCATCATAAGAAAATCCACTTACTTTACCATAACTTCATTTGTACATATAGATGTATGTTGATACTCAATTTTTTAAAACAGTTATGATATATTTACATCCAAGTAAATGACACTGGATACCTCGACCCACTATACCCTCCAGCCTATGTTCTGCCCAAACAATGCTATAGCCTCAGCACTATAACATGTAGTTCAGTGTGGTTTGGGATTTGGGTAGAAGTTCTGCATTCTGGGCTTCCAAATGTTGAAAACCCTGTCCTGTTTCATAGACATATTTTTACCCAATCATCACTAACACCTACACAGAAAAAACAAGGTTACAATGGGCTAAGGAAAGGCAATCGTGGACTGTGGATGACTAGATGAAAGTCATATTCAGTGATGAATCTCGAATCTGCATTGGGCAAGGTGATGATGCTGGAACTTTTGTTTGGTGCCGTTCCAAAGAGATTTATGCAGACGACTGAAGAAAACATGCAAATTTCCACAGTCATTGATGATATGGGGCTGCATGTCAAGTAAAAGCCCTGGGGAGATGGCTGTCATTACATCTTCAATAAATGCACAGGTTTACATTGACATTTTGGACACTTTTCTTATCCCATCTATCGAAAGGATGTTTGGGGATAATGACATAATTTTTCAAGATGATAATGCATCTTGCCATAGAGCAAAAACTGTGAAAACATTCCTTGAAGAAAGACACATGAGGTCAATGTCATGGCCTGCAAACAGTCCGGATCTCAATCCAATTGAAAATCTGTGGTGGAAGTTAAAGAAAATGGTCCATGACAAGGCTCCAACCTGCAAAGCTGATCTGGCAACAGCAATCCGAGAAAGCTGGAGCCAAATTGGTGATTAAGTCAATGCCTCAGAGACTGCAAGCAGTTCTAAAAGCCAGAGGTGGTGCAACAAAGTTCTAGTGATGTGTTGGAGTGTTATTTTGTTTGTTTTTCATATTTTTTTCCTCAAAATTAAGTGATTCTATAATTTATTACCTGTGCTTGTTCTAAAAATGTAACTGTTACTGGCTACCACAATTATTTTTCTTGATTTCTTTTAGTATTTCTTAAAGTCATCCAACACCCAGGATTTTCACTATCCTGGGTTTTGGTCCACTTCCGCGGGACACCCCGATCGCCCTAAATAACTCACCTCACCCCGCTCCTACGTGAACGCTCGTCCGATCAGAGCGCTCAGAACCGCTGTGGTATGGACGGACAAGCGACGGACAACCACAGCGGCTCTGAGCACGCTGGAGGCCGCGTCTTGCGCTTCCTTCTAACAGTGAGCACGCCTGCACCGGCCATTCACAGGGTGCGCGCCCTGCTAGAGGGAAGCGCGAGATGCGGCCCGCGCATGCGCCGTTGGAACGGGGATAAGGTAAGGTTTCTGGGCGTCCTGGGGGGTTTTACCCCGCGGGGCATCCCGATTTCGGATTCCCCGCGGGGAGGGATCTGATCGGCCTGGGAATCTTATAGATTCCCAGGCTGATCCCCCCTGGGTGTTGGTCCACTTTAAAGCCAGAAAGTTGCCATTTGAAATGCCTTTAGTTTTTTGTCAGGTCTGTGATCTGCTTTTTTTCAACAAAATTCAACAACTGAAGGAACATCCTCAGAGACTGGTGACATAATTTTTGCCAGGGGTTGTACTTGTGCTGCTAGACTGGTGGAGCTCCCAGAAATGCTAAGCTCGGCGCTGACACAAGGCGTTCCTTCATCAAACAGCAGTTATCTACTTACTGTATGTTGTCTTCCTTCTACAAACTTCCATCTCCACTTTCTTGTATTTTAGATAGAAGATGCCGACCTACAGATATTTTTGCCATCGGGTTTGAGGAGATGGTTGAATTAAATGCAGGAAATATTGTTAATGCAAGGTGAGTGTTGAAATGTCCCTATTATATCACCCTTTTTATATTGGCCCAGTTTAGCTCTTTGCAGCTTGTGCAGAGCGTAGAATTTAAAAAAATATATATAGCGCCTTGAAAAAGAATTCATACCCCTTGGACTTTTCCCCATTTTTAAACTTCCCTTCTGTGTATGGCCATGTCTTGGTAGATTTTCAGTTTTGCCGTGCTCCTCCACGGGTGATATATTTAAAAGTTCTCCGTAAGATGATTAAAGTGGACCAAAACCCAGAATTTTGACTATCCTGGGTTTTGGTCCACTCCCCCGGGGCACCCCCCGATCGGGGTGAAACTTCCAGATCTCCCACATCAACTCACCTCACCACGGTCCTACAGTGCATGCGCGACCGCTCATCCAATCAGCGCACTCAGAGCCACTGAGCTATGGACATCTAACCCGATGCCTTAGCTCAACGGCTCCAAGCGCGCTGGCGGCCGTATCTCCCGCTTCCCTCTAACAGGGAGCGCGCCCGCGCAGGGATGCAGCTGCGGTCTGCGCATGCGCCGTTGGACCGGGATTAAGGTAAGTGTAGCGGGCGACCTGGAAGATTTCACACAGCGGGTCATCCCCCCATTTTGGATTCCCCGCAGGGAGGAAATGGATCGGCCGGGGAATCTTAGATTCAGGCCGATCCTGCTGGACTATTTTTTATCCTCTAACCCGGCAATACACTTCACTACAACTTTATCCCTGAGCTGTCTGCTGTGTTCTTTGGCTTTCATGATGTGGTTTGTTCACTAATGTTCTCTAACAAACATCTTGAGGCCCTCACAGAATTGCTGTAGTTATACTGAAAATAAATCACATACAGTTACAGGACTCTATTTACTAATTAGGTGACTTCTGAAGGTACATGGAGTAGCAGAAACTCCCCAAATAATTGGTGTATCTCTCTACAATTTAAATCTCAACGTTACCCAACAAAATTGGGCGCCAGCACCTAGAGAAAAAAAATGGGGGGCCAGCACCTAGAGGAAAAAAAAAGGATAGGAGGACTGACAGAAAAGAGAGAGAGAAGGAAAGAAATAATAGAAGGAAAGTAGAAAAAAAATAATGGCATAACAGATGAAAAAAGAATAGTTGGAAAAAATTTATAGAATGAAAGAAACAAAGAATAAAAGTACTGAGACAATAGAAGATAAAGGAAAGAAAGGGGATGGCAGAAAGAACAGATGAAATAAACAATAAATGGAAAGAAAACTTTTTTTCTTTTTTTTTTTTTACTATAGCAGTAACGTCTGTGCCCCCCCTGCAGGTGGGCACCCTAGGCACAGGCCTAGGTTTGCCTAATGGTAAATACAGCCCTGTCTATGGGCCTGCCAAGCACTTCTGCCAGACTTTGCCTTCGCTGCAAATTAGAGTGCTGCAAAATATACTTTAAAGAAAAACAAAGGCCACCAGCGGCCAGTCGTTAAGTTTTTCTCTGCTGTGTGAAACCCCCAGGAGCCCAAAAAAACTCACCTTGCCACACTCCCAATGGCGCATGTTTGGACTCGCGTGCAATGAGAGCTGCCTGCTATGATGTCATTCTGCAGTTGGCTTTCATAGTTTACAAGCCTTGTTACAGCCTATCTGAATGGAGGGAGAGTGCATGCGGCCGTGCACGCTTCCTGTTGTTTAGAATGAGAGCCGTCTGCTGAATTACGCTGTCAAAGCAGACGGCTCTCATTGGACAGGAGCCCAGGCATGTGCCGGTGGAGAGTGGCAAGATGAATTTTTGGGGGGGTTTCACACCTCCTGCTTTGGGATGCCCCGGTTTTGTTCCGCCTTAAACTTTTTTTTACACTGGCGCATGTTGCTGCGCTATAAAAAGCACATTTGCTAAAGCATCAGCGGAGCAGCAACATGCAGAAACCTTACATTTTCCACCGATGTGGCGTTTTCTGTCAGAAGCGTCTGATAAATTAGGCCCTATGTATTATAGTTTAGTGCTCTGTACTTGCAATCCAGTAATGACCTCCATGCATGAAAGTGAAGCGGATTCTTTCCTTGGTTTCTAACTATACAATGTTTTTGTGTCTTGCATCCAGCACAACCAACCAGAAGCTTTGGGCTGCGGAGCTTCAGAAGACCATATCACGGGATAATAAGTATGTGCTGCTGGCATCGGAGCAGCTGGTCGGCGTGTGTCTCTTCATATTCATAAGACCCCAGCATGCACCTTTTATCAGGTAAGCCGGGGCAATTTCCCACCACGATCAACCGGACGGCATTCTCCAGTGTGACACTCAGGTTCTGTCTCCATCTTGTAGGGATGTCGCTGTTGACACAGTGAAGACCGGCATGGGGGGAGCCACAGGAAACAAAGGCGCAGTCGCCATTAGGATGCTCTTCCACACCACCAGCCTGTGCTTTGTCTGCAGTCACTTTGCCGCTGGACAGTCTCAGGTCAAGGAGAGAAATGAAGACTACAATGAAATTGTCCGCAAGCTAAGCTTTCCAATGGTACTAACACTGGATTAGATCCGCTTTAAAAACATCCATCCCTGTTGGCTTTGAAATTCATAAGTCGGTGAAAAATGTATAAATTTTAAGCTAATCCTTGGCGTTGCACCCTTAGCGTTTCTAAGGTCCTTGGATGGCACAGAGACATGAAGAGATGATTTGCATAACTCCACCTGCTGCAAGGATTGATGGGTAATGCTATCTGTCCTTGTATTAGGTACTGTGCAAATACTTTTTTGTTTTAATCAAGCACCTCTTTTCCTTTACCTAAGTAGAGGGTTTTTTTGGTGGGCCCCCTATATCAAGCCTAACATGAGTGTTTTCACATACTGGCTTGCGACTGTTAACAATAATGATGCATTTTAGAATGTGCCAGTTTTATGGCTGTTCCACAGTTGCGTCACATTATTATGAGCACTTTCCATTTTTGAAGTCCGCAGCACATGAAGGAAGAAGCGTGTGGTGAGCTGGCTTGGTGAGGATATATGGTGTTTGTGATAGGCTGTCTACACACATATGCCTAGCAGATATCATAGGTAAAAGAGACGATTTATCAGAGTTGGATAAAGGGATGATTATTGGCTTTCAGGCCTAGGGCGACAGTTATTTGTTGAACTGCGCAGTTTGTGAAGCGTCTGCATGCTGCAGTGGTAAGAGTGAGTGGACAAATTCCACCATTGTGAATAAGCCATGTGCCATTGATATGAAAGGTGAACGCCAGCCAAAATGAGCCAGGCGGCTACCAGAGGTGCGTCCCAAACCACCTTTCAATCTCCCAACTGTATGTGGCTCGGAAGCAGACAGATAGTTACTGCACCTCTGATTACATCAAAGGCTCCAATATTCTAAGTATACAGCATGTCCTGTTCCAGAATATTCCTTACACTTGGGGGGTAATACATCCACAAGATGGCGCTGGACTGCAGAAAATAGCTTAACCCTTACTGGCCTACTGTGCCATTCAAATCACCATATGGAGGCTTCTGGGGATAATGGGTCTGGGGTTCCTTCGGGACAAGCCCGGCTATGTGTTGCGTGTGGGGTATCCCCAATCGGTGATGATGTCAGGGTATGTGTACCCTGCGCCCAGCAGGTACTTGCGCTGCAATCTGGGTTACCTGTTGCTGGGCCTGCGCCCCCTCTGGCTTCGCCTACCCCGCCACGCTTACATCTGACCCCCAGTGAGATGCATACCAGTGGGGAGTCTCAACCTGATTTGGCTGCACGGGTGGCCAGCATTGAAAAACATATTGCTGGGTCTGTAAGGCTTCTGCTGAGAAGCGGCATTTATCACCCGCTGTTTCTCTCTTTCCCATGGAGGGTGAGGAAATTTTTGACATTACCGGTTATGCTCCCCTGGAGGAGGGGGAATTATTCTCTGATTCAGAATCATCTGAGGAACGGCCTAAGATTTATGGTGGTAGCGGGTCTCCCTTTGGGGAAGACCCATGGTTCTCAGATGACACCGACAGGCTTTTGTCTCATATTTTTGAAGTGCTCTGTATCTCCCCTCCTGCTGTGGCTCTGCAGTAGCAGGGTGAGCTTTTTCATATGGTTAAACCACGCTTGGAGTTTCCTGAGCAGACTCACTTTAATTATCTGGTGCTCAAAGAATGGGAACGGCCTAGCAAGCTCCCTGGGTGCCCAAGAGTTGGGACAAGAGGTATCCCTTTCCGGCTGAGGTGTTGGTCATGTCCTCCCGAGGTGGACGCGCCCGTTCTGGGGCTGTCCAATACATCTGTCATGCATTCCCCTGACACTACTACCCTGAGGGATGGTGAGGATCGGCGCATGGACCAACTGGCTTGCCATGCTTTTGCCTGTGTGGGGACTGCGCTACGCGCAGTTTGTGCCTCGTCCATTACAGCTATTGCTATTAAAGGGCTGCTTAAGAGCCTCTTAGATGGGGCCTCTGATGATGCGGGAGGAGATGAGTATAGATCTCTTCTGCTTTGCTATGAATTTGTTGCATATGTTCTGTCTGCCATGGATGATGCCATTAGAATGTGTGGGTGGACTTCTGCCCTTTTGGTGGCTATACGCCGCTTTGTTTGGCTGCGTCAGTGGGTAGCGGATAATGCTGCTAAGAAGGCTCTCACTGGCTTTCCCTTTAAGGGGCTGCGCCTCTTTGGTGAACGCTTGGACTTGTTTGCCAAGGGTGGCAGACTACCTCAGCGTAGGAGGCCATCACAGTCCTTTTGAGGGACAGGTGCCTTTCTCCCTTCCTTCCGTGGTTCCAGAATTGGTCGAGGAGTCTCCTTTGCTGGGGCTCGTGGAGACTATTGGGGCAGGGGACGTGGCCGCCCGGGCCCCTTCTGGGGTCCCAAGCCAAAGTCCTCCCCCAAGCCCCCTCAGGCATGGAGGCTTCAGGTCTCAGACCGGTGGATTCAGGAGGTAGTGTCCTCCGGTTACAAGATAGAGTTTGCAGCCTGGCCGCCCCCAGGATTCATCAAATCCTGGATGGCTCAAAACCCCTTGTCAGCTCAGGGTCTGTGCCTTGCTGTCCAAAATCTTCTGGAGTTGGGGGTCATCTGCCAGGTGCCTTTGAGGGAAAGGGGCAGAGGCAACTATTCCAATCTTTTCACTGTTCCCAAAAAAGACGGGTCCATCAGACCCATCCTGGATTTAAAGCGCCTCAACAAATTTGTCAGATTCAAACGCTTTCGCATGGAGACTCTGTGCTCAGCTGTCACTTCACTGTGCCCGGGCGACTTCATGACCTCTGTAGACATCAAGGACGCTTACCTTCATGTACCAATCTTTCCAGGTCATCAGAGATTCCTCAGGTTCGCTCTGGAGGATCAGCACTACCAATTTGTGGCCTTGCCTTTCGGTATCACCTTGGCTCCCAGGGTATTCACCAAGGTGCTGGCGGGCGTAATGGCTCTGCTGAGATCTCAGGGCATTCGCATCCTTCCTTACTTGGATGACATTCTCATCACGTCTCAGTCCTTCCAACAGGCCAAGCTGGATACCCAGCTGGTGGTGTCCACACTGGAGTCCTTTGGCTGGGTGATCAACCACCCCAAATCTTCCCTGTCACCGTCATTGGTGAGGTCCTTTCTGGGCATGACTCATCTCAGGTCAAGATTTTTCTCCCTCAGCAGAAGGTGGGGAGTCTTCAAGCCTAAGCCAGGCTTCTTATGTCTTGCCCTCATCCCTCCATCTGTCAGGGGATGCAGCTGGTGGGCCTGATGGTGTCTTGCTTCGAGGCGGTTCCATACGCTCAGTTTCATATGAGACCTTTTCAACTTCACCTCTTGTCGGTATAGGATCGGGACCCTCGGCCCCTGGATTAGGTGTTGGTTCTGTCCCCTGTGGCCAGACAGTCTCTCTCGTGGTGGCTGGACTCGAGGAACCTGTTGGTGGGCAGATCCTTTCTGGCCCCGTGCTGGGAGACAGTCACCACAGATGCCAGTCTGACAGGTTGGGTGGGCTCCTGGAAATCCCTGAAATTCCAGGGTCAGTGGGGCCCTTAGGAGGCCCACACACCCCTATCAACATTCTGGAACTGAGGGCGATAAGGTTGGTTCTCGCCCAATTGACTCCACACCTTCGGGGTCGGGATGTTCAGGTACGCTCGGACAACCAGACGGCGGTTGCCTACATCAATCATCAGGGAGGGACCCGGAGAAAGAGGGCCCTCAAGGAAGTGTCTCTGATTCTGTCCTGGGCGGAGGAGAATGTTCCCTGCATCTCGGCAGTGTACATCCCGGGGGTGGAGAATCTGGAGGCAGACTCCCTCAGCAGGTGGACTTCTCGTCTGGGAGTATGGTCCCTCAGCAGCAGGGTGTTTCACTCCCTGTGCCACCGCTGGGGTCAGCCGGATGTGGATCTGTTTGCGTCCCGTCACAATCACAAGCTTCCAGCCTTTGTCTCTCTGTCCCAGAACCCTCTGGCCTTGGCCATGGATGCACTAGCAATGTCTTGGAAGAGCTTTCGGCTCCTCTATGTGTTCCCTCCTTTTCCTCGGCTGGGCAGGGTGCTGTGCAAGATTGCCCAGGAAGGGGTGCCGACCATTCTGGTGGCCCCCTGTTGGCCAAGAAGAGTGTGGTTCGCAGACATTGTGCAGTTGGCAGTGGATCAGTAGGTCCTGCCCAAGGATCCAGACCTACTCACTCAGGGGCAGCTACGCCATCCCAATTTACAAACACTGGCTTTAACAGCCTGGCTGCTGAAACCTCCATCTTGATTGAAAAGGGGCTGCCTGCCTCTGTTGTTAATACCATGATTCAGGCTAGGAAGAAGTCCTCGTCATCCATCTACTGTAGGGTATTGCATGCTTACATTGACTGGTGTGAGTCTAAGTCGCGTCCCTGTCGGTGTTTTCTATCCCTAGGATTCTGGAATTCCTGCAACATGGTTTGGATTTGGGTCTTCAACTTAGTACCATCAAAGGTCATGTTTCTGCTTTGGCCATTTTCTTCCAAAGATCCTTTGCTCACCATCGTCTGGTTAGGTCCTTCTTCCAGGGGGTTACTCACGTGCGTCCTCCTTGTAAGCCTATGTTACCAGTCTGGGATTTGAACCTGGTCTTATCTGCCTTGCAGGGGTCTCCATTTGAGCCTGTGCGTGAGGCCCCTTTGTCCATTTTGACACTTAAGATAGTCTTTTTGGTGGCTATCACTTCTGTTAGGCGTGTTTCTGAGTTGGCGGCGCTTTCTATCAAACCTCCTTACTTTGAGAGACACCAGGACAAGGTGGTGTTTCGTTTTAAGCCTGATTTTCTCCCTAAGGTGGTGTATGCTTTTCATCTTAATCAGGACATTGTTTTGCCTTCTCTGTGCCCTAATCCTAGTAACCCTAAGGAGAGGGTTTTGCACTCTCTGGATGTGGTCAGGAATCTGAAGTTCTATTTGGTGGCTACTGAATCCTTCAGGAAGACTGGTGCTCTTTTTGTGCCCCCGTCTGGGCCTAAGAAGGGTTTGGCTCCAGCTAAGTCCACTATCAGCAAGTGGATTCGTCAGGCTGTGATTCAGGCCTATTCTGCTAAGGGGAAGAATCCTCCCTTCCGCCTTACTGCTCATTCTACTCGTGCTATTGGTGCCTCTTGGGCTTTTCAGCACCAAGCTTCTGTTGAACAAGTTTGCAAGGCCGCTACTTGGTCTTCTGTTCATTAGTAGTAGTAGTTGTAGTAGTAGTAGTCATAAGTTTTAGAAGGTTGATGTTAGGGCCTCAGCTGACGCTGCTTTTGGTCGCAAAGTTCTGCAGGCGGCAGTGGTTTAAACTGTCCGCTGTTACTTTTGGGGATCCCACCCTACCTTACGGACACTGCTATTGGATGTCACAGGAGTAAGGAATATTCTGGAACAGGACGTGCTGTATACTTAGAATAATACAATTCTGTGATTACTCACCTGTAGAATTGGTATTATATGTATACAGCACGTCCTGTTCCATCCCATCCATTATTCTTAGTTACCTCTGTATGGTGATTGTTCATATGCTCATTTTTGAATTCTGGTTATTATTGTTCTCCCCGCTTCTTGTTAACTGCTTGTCAATACTGGGGAATTTGTGGGAGGTCCCTGACTTATATAGGGCCGGGAGGAGCCACAAGCTGTTTTCTGCAGTCCACCGCCATCTTGTGGTATTACCCCCCAAGTGTAAGGAATATTCTGGAACAGGACATGCTGTATATGTATAATACCAATTCTACAGGTGAGTAATCACAGAATTGTATTTTTCATGGCATTGTTGGAGTTGGGACTCAGCTGATTGGCAAACCTTCCCCCCCCCCCCCCCCTCCCCACTGGCCTGGGCTTCGCCGCTGCCTGCTCGCTCTCCCCGGGTGGTAGTGTGTGTGTTTTTAGCCGGTTTTTAGACTGTTTTTGTATACTTTTGCCGCCGCTTTGTACTGCGCTCCGCGGCGGGCGGCGCTATATTTGTGAGGCGTTTTTCACTGTGGGGATGACGTCGGCGAGGTCACGTGAGCGCCGTTTTCACGCTCTTCGGGGGGGCGAGGCCGGCGGATGATGCGTATCGCGTAGTTCTCCCACGGCCTGCCCCTCAAGGTTCCTCTGTCTGCGACATCTTGCTTCTGCTGCGTGTCTAGGGCCCTCTTCATCCCTGGGATGCGGCGGTAATTTCTGCCTGCGTCGCTTCCTCCGGTGGTCTGGCGGTTGGTGAACCTTGTCCTGCTTGGTCCGTGAGTCCCCTCTGGGGTTTTTGGTTATCCTTGGGGCATGGGCTGCGGGATACTTATGTATGTTTGCTTATGTCTTTCAGGCAGGATACCCGTCGGTTGTGGTTTCTCCCGGTCCTGCTCCTTACTCCCCCCCCTTCATCTCCCCTTACTGATTCTGGGGGCATCCCTCGTGGGGGGGGGGGGGGGGCATCCCGGGTGGCTTTTATTAGCCTGTACCCTGTGCTGGCATATTGCGCCTGTATTAATCACCATATGGAGGCTTCTGGGGATAATGTGCTCGGGGGTCCTTCGGGGCAATCCCGGCTGTGTTCTATGTGTGGGTTATCCCCTATCAGTAATGACGTCACGGTGTGCGGGCCTTGCGTCCAGGCTGTTCTTTTGATTCAGTCTGGGCTGCCTGCTTCTTTACCAAGCTCTGCGCCCCCTTCGGCATCGCCTACCCCGCCGCGCCTGCACTTAGCCCCCAGTGAGGGGAACTCTAGCAGGGGGGGGTCACATTCTGATCTGGCACTTCGTGTGGCCAGCATTGAAAGACAGCTTGCCAGGCCTGTTCAGGGTAAGGCCTCTAGCAAGAAGCGGCACCTAACTTCCTCGCCTGCACTGTTTACTGAGGAGCAGAAGGAAATTGATCTTTTTGATGAACGTTATTCCCTGGAGGAGGGGGAGCTTTTCCCGGGCTCTGACTCCTCTGGGGACCAGCAGGTGGGCCGCGACAGTGACCCTGGGTCTGAGGATTCCTGGTTTCCTGAGGACACTGCTAATCTGTTGTCTCACATTTTTGAGGTTTTGCACATTCCCCCCCCCCCCCCCCCCGCCCCCCGAGGTGGCTAAGAGGAAGCAGGGTGAGCTTTTTGATACTATTAAGCAGCGTCTGGAGTAATTTCACTAATATGGTGCTCAAGGAGTGGGAATGTCCTAGTAGATTGCCCGCGGTGCCTAAAGGTTTGGATAAGAAGTATCTCTTTCCTGCTGATTTGGTTAAGTGGTGGTCGGGTCCCCCCGAGGTAGACGCGCCCGTTCTTGGCTTGTCCAACACTTCTGTTATGCCTTCCCCTGACACTACTACACTGCGGGACAGCGACGACCGGTGTATGGATCAGCTGGCCTGCCATGCCTTTGCCTTTGTGTCCTGTGCCGCTGCCATAACTGCTATTGCTCTTAAGAGACTGATCAATCGTTTCCTTGCTGGCGCTACAGCTGGAAGGGATGAGTATAGGACCCTTTTGCTGTGCTCTGATTTTGTTGCCTTTATTCTTACTGCCATGGAGATGTAGTACGGCTGAGTGGTAGGGCCTCTGCCCTCTTGGTGGCTATATGCCGCTCTGTTTGGTTACGTCAGTGGGCAGCTGATGCTGCTGCTAAGAAGGCTCTCACTGGACTCCCCTTTGTGGGGCTACGGCTCTTTGGTGAGCACCTGGATGTTTTAGCCAAGGATGGCAGACTGCCTCAGCGTAGGAGGCAGCCTCGGCCTTTTCAGGAGCCATATGCTTCAGTCTCCGCCTTTTGTACCCCAAGAGGAGGTCGAGGGTCCCTCTTTTCAGGTACCCACAGGGGGTCTTGGGGCCCTGGTCGTCCCGGTCTCTCATGAGAACGGGGTCAGGGTTTCTACTCCAATTTGTTCATGGTCCCCAAAAAGGACAGGTCCCTGAGGTCAATACTGGACTTGAAGAGTCTCAACAGGTTTGTCAGGTACAAGCACTTTCGCATGGAGACTCTTCGTTCGGCTGTCGGTTCCCTTCGCCCGGGCGACTTCATGACCTCCGTGGACATCAAGGATGCTTATATTCATGTGCCAGTCTTCCTGGGTCATCAGAGATTTCTCAGGTTTGCTCTAGAGGATCAGCATTACCAGTTTGTGGCCTTACCTTTCGGTATCACCTTGGCGCCTCAGGTGTCCACCAAGGTGCCGCTCGGGGGCGTGATGGCTCTGCTGTGGCATCAGGGCATTCGCATCCTGCCTTACCTGGACGACATTCTGATTGCGGCTCAGTCTCTTCGGCAGGCCGAGAGGGATACTCAGGTGGTGACCTCCACTCTCGAGTCCTTTGGCTGGGTGATCAACTATCCCAAGTCTTCACTGTCTCCGTCTTTGGTGATACCTCTCAGGTCAAAGTTTTCCTGCCCCAGCTGAAAGTGGAGGGCCTTCAGAAGCAGGCTCGGGCTCTGCTCTTGTGTCCCCATCCCTCCTTCCGGCAAGGGATGCAGTTAGTGGGTCTGATGGCTTCGAGGCGTTCCCCTTTGCTCAGTTTCACATGAGGCCTCTTCAGTTGCACCTTCTGTCTGTTTGGAATCGGGACCCTGTGTCCCTGGATCAGGAATTTGCTCTGTGCCCCCTGGCCAGACAGTCCTTCTTGTGGTGGCTGGACTCAAGGAACCTTCTAGTGGGCAGGACTTTTCTGCCCCAGTGTTGGGAGACTGTCACCACAGATGCCAGTCTGATAGGTTGGGGGGTTTTTGGAAGTCGGTGGGGCCCACAGGAGGCCCATGCTCCCATAAATGTTCTGGAACTGAGGGCGATCAGGTTGGTTCTTGCTCAGCTGACCGCACACCTTCGGGGTCGGGCTGTTCAGATCCGCTCGGACAACCAGACGGCAGTTGCCTACATCAATCATCAGGGAGGGACTCGGAGCAAGCGAGCCCTCAAGGAAGTGTCCCTGATACTGTCTTGGGTGGAAGAGAATGTGCCTTGCATCTCGGCGGTTTACATTCCGGGGGTGAAGAGCCTGGAGGCAGATTACCTGAGCAGGGGGACGTCTCGGCTGGGGGAATGGTCTCCCAGCAACAAGGTATTTCACTCCCTGTGTCACCGGTGGGGTCTTCCGGATGTGGACCTTTCAATTCAAAGAAAAAAAAGTGGTGCTCGACACAACTGTAATAGCCCCACTCCAGACTGTCCAAAAACCATAAACTATACATACTCCCTTATAGTCCCACGCAGCTGATCGCCATATCCTGTGAATTTAAAACTTACCTCTGCTAGAGATCCAGATCATGTGGTCGACTTCTTGCCTCCTCGCTTTCTCCTGGCACCAATTATGGCAACTGGCCACACCCACTCAATTCATTTCAACAGAGTGGGCATGCCGAGAGCTGTCACACTGCCTTCATTGTAGTGAAGGGAGTGGGCTCGGCCAGTCACTGTAAATGACACAAGGGGACAGCTGCTCAGCTATGGGCCAACTAGATAGCAGGACGAGATGCCAGTAGGTTTCAAACTACCAGCATTGTGCAAATAAGATGAGCGAGGCTTTGGGTGAGTGTCTTTTTTTTTTTTTTTTTTTTTTTTTTTATTATGTTTGCACGGGTATTCATGATAAGGTATTTGGGATAGATATGGCCTTGATGCTATGCCACAAACAAGTAACATGGTCCTCCATGAATCTACCATTTGCAGATGATAGAGGTGCATCCAGCTTGTGCATTTCATGAGCTCCAGTGTAAATTCAATATGTTATAGAGACTGCTGAGAGGATGAAGGAGACATTCAATCAATCTATAGGCTGAGCATTAATAAATCAATCCATCTAAACCCTGCTTTTATCTGTTTCTCTAGGGCCGGATGCTGTTCTCTCATGACTACGTCTTCTGGTGTGGCGACTTTAATTACCGCATTGATCTTCCAAATGAAGAGGTCAAAGATCTGATTCGAAACCAGAACTGGGATTCTCTTATAGTTGGAGATCAGCTGATAAACCAGAAAAATGCCAGCCAGGTAGGAGAACTAGAGCGGAGGGAGGACCAGATATTTTGTATCCTGCTTATATTATTCACTTTGAACTTTGTAGATTTGTGTTTGTTATAGTCTATGTACCGTATGTTCCCTGTCTGTTATTACTACCTTGTACAGCATTATGTATAAAGATGGCGTTCTGTTAATAATCAGTGATAAGTGATCTGGTGCTTTCCAGACTGGGGAACATCTACTGCCGTCAACAGTGTGTCTGGCAGGATTTGTCTACGACACCACTGTGGTCCCTCGGGTGGAATCTAAAAGCGATACATTTGTATCCCAAAGTAGTGGTGTACCATTTCCATACCACTTTCCATTTTCTGATTATACCATGGACCAACTGGGTATCTTCAGATGGGGCTTAGGCAGTGGTTGCCCAGGGTCTTTAAAACACTGTAACAAATCTTACTTTTTAAAATGTTTGCCAGATGGGGAGGTTGGGAGTGGCATAGCGCTGTGTCACGAGTAGCGTGCGCACAGCGTGACCTCTCTTCCAGTTTTCCCCTTTCTTTCCAGCCACACATGTGTGCCGGATCCTGTGGCTTCTCTTTCCTTAGCAGAGACACTCCACAAGAGGCAGCTACAGCAACGGGGCTCTTCACACGATGAGCACAGGCAGCTAAAATGACTGCAAAGGCAATTATATCAGCTCTCTCTGGAGCACCTCTTATCAGCTGAAATTTTACTGTGTTCCTGGGTCAGGTTAGGACTCCTGATTGGCATTTCTTATATATTTTTATGGACAGTAACGCCCTGGAGTGGAAGACAACTGTACTTTATAAATGTGTCCCTAAAGGTAAAACTTAAGTAATTTACTTTGGGAATGCATTTGTGATGCAGTATTGTTCTACCTAGTCAAGGCCTGTGAGTTTTGGAATGATGACATACAGGGCCAGGTGCTCTTTACACTCACAACTGGGAAGGAGGGGGGATTGAAGGTAGGTGTGAACTGTCTGCAGGTTGCTTGCACATCAGCCTCTCTTCTCAACCTCCAGGAAAAGGCACAGAGCACGTTCATACATCACATCATTTTGAAAAATTAAAGATATTTATATCTCCTAACCCAACCTACTGCCCCTCATCATACAGAGCTCCATGCCTGATTTTGTCTCACTAAGGATCTTTAACTGTAGAAGCATCCCAAATGGGAACACTACATGAGCAATTGTTGAAATATTTGAAAAAATATTTTTTGATGGAAGGGCCACTTTAAAATAAAATCCTTGGACTAGCTGTTTGTGTTTATTTTTCTTCCTTAAGGTCTTCCGCAATTTCTTAGAAGGTAAAGTCAACTTTGCTCCCACCTATAAATATGACTTGTTCTCAGACGATTATGACACAAGTGAGAAGTGCCGCACTCCAGCCTGGACAGATCGTGTTCTCTGGAGAAGAAGAAAATGGCCCTTTGACAAATCAGGTGAGGGTCATAGAAGTTTTACTGCATATAGGAAGATTTTGCTGGCCACAAGTAGCATTGACCTAAAAAGCATATATGTTTGCTATAGGTTAGCGGGTTAGACTGTGGATGTTGGACATTTCTGGGTGTTTTCCTTAGTGTTATAAGTGTTTCCTGAGATTTCCAGGCTACAGTGGGGGCGATTAGTTACTAAAGATCTTCCCTTCTCCAGACACCTCTAACCTGTGCAAGCATGACACCGAATAATGTGTAATCCTTTGCTTGCAATGCCAGACTATCATTCATTACAGACATATCGATCATTCCATCCATCCTGTGTATCTGTCAGGGAAATACAAGCAACAGCACTTCCTAGCATTCATAGGTATATAACTTGTTTGGCATAGCATGCTGGGTCTTGTAGTATATGACAGGCCAATAGAGAGATGTAATGCTATGTACAGTATAATCCAGAACTGAGTATATTTGCATCACTCAAATTCTTGGACAATTAAATCCCGGATGAGCCCCCATTTGTTACTCTCACTGCAAATATACCAGATCTGTCACAGTTCTTGCACCTTGTTTGTCTTAAAAAAAGTTTATCATCCCCGTTTTCAAGGAAATCCCTAAATGCACTTTAAAAAATTCACCTTTACTAAAAAATACAATAAAGATGTTTCAGGCTGTGCTACAACAGAGCAGGCAACAACTCCGAACAAAAGTCAAAATGGCCTTTCTAAACAAACGCAACATTTATCTTAAAGGACCATCTTTCTGAAATTCAGGCCGGCCATTGCTCCCCGCATTGTGCACTCCCCTGCCCCCCCACCCTAATTTAAGTGAATGGGCAGGAGCTCCGGTGGCCGGTCTGGACTTCAGGAAGGTAGGACGGGATGTGTGGCACTGCCCCACTATCGACGCTGAATTCCGGGTGCAGGTAAGTGTGTTTCTTTTTTTTTTTACTTATTAGCCCTGCTTCAGCACTAATAGAGGGTGACGGCGGGGATGCTAAAATTGGTTAACCTGGCTGGAGTAGCCCTTTAAATTGTCCATGAGCCACTAAACGACCATGAGACCAGATTTCCATGTCTTTTTTATCTGCTGTGCTGGTGGTAGGCTTTTCCTCCAGACTTCCATGCTCAGTCTATGCTTCCAGTCAGTGGGCAGAAATGTTCTGTGTCCTCTCCCTCCCAAAGCAAGTCTAGTACTTTCCTTACTGGCAGGTGCGATTGTTGGATTCCAACAGGGGGTCTGAGACTTCGGGGACTCCCTCTTTTTCTGTCTTCTAGAGTGTGCGCTCCCATGCAACCAGTTGCTCTTCCAGACCAAAAACATTGCAGGTCAGGGCTCACTTCTAGGCCCCAAATCAATTAAGGAATCTGCTTTATCGTATTTGTGGGCAGGCAAATGCTGTCCAAGTAGCAGGTACTGCAGAAGAGGGAGTTGGTCTGTAGTGCTGGATCAGTCAGAAGCTATATTGGATTTTATTGGATTGCTAGAGATTTCTTTTGAACATACATTGAAAAAGATACAAAAAAATCCACCAGCACAAATGGGTATGCATTCACAAAATAAAGGTCAAGATTGTTCAGGCTAATAAAGAGCACGAAGATCTAACCAACCATCTTCTCCCCAACTCGTGTAAAGTTGTAGCTCGAACCAATTTGCCCCAAGTGCCCCTTGAAGGCTAACAGCCTAAAGAAAATAGGTATAATACTCCTTTTGAATTTGAGTCATCCAAAGAAGATGTAACTGGATCCCCCAAAGTGGAAGTAGAAATAGAAATGGGGAAAAACGGTTACCAAGGAACTAAACAGACAAAGAAATGACAAAAGAAAACCAGCAATGAAGAGAGAGACTTCTTTTCAATATATTTGTCCCAAACACCCCTAGATCTTTTCATATCTCCCTGAAGTGTCAAATACAAGGTTATTTTATTGTCTGTAATCTGATTCATTTTGTTGATGAAAGCCTTAGATGACCAATGCAGGAGTAGCTTTCTACTTTCCCGTTATAAGTATGTTTAGCTGCCATAATGATATAAAATATTAATGGTCAACTAAACAGTTTCTTAAACTTCAGGCTTTAGGTTGCAGCTTTAATACTATTTATTTATTATTATTTTTATTTCAGCTGAAGATTTAGACCTTCTGAATTCAAGTTTGCAAGAAGGCAGAAATATTTCTTATACCTGGAATCCAGGTACCTTACTGCACTATGGCAGGGCAGAGCTGAAGACATCTGATCACAGGTATGAGTGGAAATGAGACTGATTTTTATTATATTATTATGGTTATTAGCATGACACAATCATTATTTCTTTTAGGCCAGTGGTTGCTGTGATCGATGTCGATATATTTGAAACGGAAGCAGAGGAGAGACAGAAAATATACAAGGAGGTGATCGCCACACAGGGGCCTCCTGATGGCACAATTATGGTCTCTATACAGAGCAGATCCCCGGAAGGCAATTATTTCGATGATAATTTGATTGACGAACTGCTGCAGCAGTTTGCGGGTTATGGAGAGGTCATACTTATCAGGTTAGTGTAGACGTCACACCCATCCTTCTAGAAATTAGCGAGAGTAAATAACAAAGGAAACTAGTTCGATGGTGTTTAAAGTAGCACTATCGTGAAATTGTATAATTCATATAAAAAATCCATATAAACACCTTGCTTATGAGAGGAGGTGTCACTTATACACCTGAACTGAATAAAACTCTCACCAAGCTTGTGGTTTTATTCTCCTGGTAGGAATATAATCCATGGGTGACAGAGCCTGTCACCCGTGATTTCTTTCTACCATTAAAATAAAAAAAAACAAAGCTGGCTGGATATTTACTGATGGCGGGTTTATAAGTCAATAAGCAAAAGGAAAGTGTAAACGCACACTGAGATCCAAGGGTGCAAGACAAAGGGCAGTCCCCAAGCCCCGAAACATCAGGAAAAAAGGTATATGTCAGCACTCCTTATAAAATTCAAATGCTTTAATAAAGATGATTAAAAAATATCCCCATATCAAGAAAAGTTCAGTTTGCGTGATGGCGGCGAGAGGTAAGTCCATACTTTGCTATAAAAATGCCTTTTCTATACCATGCATTTATCTATGATTAAGGACCCCAGCAGTCCGAAACGCGTAAGCATTGCATGGCACGCATAACATTTGCCAGGGTCTCATATTGCTTTTAGCTGCCTTTTCTTGATATGGGGATATTTTTTAATCATCTTTATTAAAGCATTTGAATTTTATAAGGAGTGCTGACATATACCTTTTTTCCGGGTTTATAAGTCACCTCTCCACATATTTATATGGATTTTTATTATTGGGCCATTTTTTCATGATAGCGC
The DNA here is from genome assembly GCA_027917425.1 of Gastrophryne carolinensis. Lineage (NCBI taxonomy): Eukaryota > Metazoa > Chordata > Amphibia > Anura > Microhylidae > Gastrophryne > Gastrophryne carolinensis. The sequence goes on along the minus strand of CM051236.1, from coordinate 486,521,331 downwards.
TCCTTTAAAAAAAAAAAGGCCTTTAGCAGATGACAGTATTGTTTTTTTTTTTTCTACAGGTTTGTTGATGACAAGATGTGGGTCACTTTCCTTGAAGGAAGTTCGGCTCTTGCTGCTTTAGGCCTAAATGGCACAGAGGTAAAATGTTGCATTCTTTTTGTGTTACTTACTGTTAAACACTCACTCACTGGTCTGCGTTACAGGGGCATCTTTATTTGGGATGCCCTGTGTTAAACCTACCAAGATCGCCTTTTTTATTCTTCTTGATCCACGCTCCCACGACACCTGTGGCTACTCTTGTCCAATCAAAACTCATCACCTTGCAAATGAATTCCCAGCAATGAGTTCTGAATGGAAACAATTTCCAGGTGGCTCCTGTTGGCCCGCTTCCCTCTGTTGTGCCCACCCACTGCCAGACATTTGAAAACACAGGCGGGGGGGGGGGGGTGTGGATCAGGTAGAGGAGTGCTGGGAATACTGTCGGAGACGCGGGGGGATCAATTCCAGAGGAGAGTATGCAACTCTGGGCATGTCACACAGAGAGGCAAATTTTCCCTAGTGCCGCATTACTAGTATTTTGGTTTGCTTTAAAGGGACAGTCCAATCTATATAACTCTTGTGCTTCATGGGAACAGCCATAATGGGATTACCTGCGACATTTCATCCTATTTTCTTCTATTGACATGTATGAGACAAAGCACTTGCCCCTCCTTAGAAGTCAATGGGGCGGCATGCCGCAGTAATCCCATTATGGCTGCTCCCATGAACCACAAGACTTATTTGGACTGGACTGTCCCTTTAAGGGGCCATCCAGCCAAAGAAAGGAAATATTCCACACCTAACCAATGTTCCTCTTTAAACATGCTCTGTTATGGTCAGAGACCTCTATGGAACCATTGTGACTTGCTGTGGTAGCTCACGCTAAGCGCACCAAGGAACATCTTGGCTGTTACACCACTTTTTGCGTGGTCCTTGAGGAATAAAATTGAAAGGAGGGCAAACCCTGGAGCCCTGCTACAGCTTTTACCAAGCGTTGCAGCAAATGGAGGAGAGGCACATTGGACAGGCATCAGGTGAGCTGCTTGCTGCCTTTTTATTGCCATTGGGTAGTGAAAATCATGGTTTTTGGTCTACATTTATTGTAATTTGTTGTAATCATTAAACATTTTCTCCCTGTTCTGGTGAATGGACAAAGCAGCCAGCAATTGTTATAAGTGACAGTAACACCAGGGCTAATGATCCTTTACTTTGCGATTGCAGGTTCTGGGCAAAACCATGAATATTCAGCTGAAGAATCCCGGCTGGATCACTGAGGTGGAGGAAGAGATGAACCTGGAGAGGATAAGTGTCACCTTACCGTGTTCCACCAGTTCTACACTGCTGGGAGAAGATGCAGAGATCGCTGCAGACTATGACATGGAAGGTGAGAGGTTCTTAGTCATTTAGGGACACTGATTACTGATTAGGGATACTGATTACTGATAGCTGCAAGATGAGTGGACAGTGTAGCAGGCAGTGGGAAAAGCAAGCAGGATGCTCGGCTGCATAGCTCGAGGCATCACCAGTAGGAAGAGGGAGGTTGTGATGCCGCTGTATAGAGCCCTGGTGAGGCCACAGCTAGAATACTGTGCGCAGTTCTGGAGACCTTACCTGCAAAAAGACATTATTCAAATAGAACGTGTCCAAAGGCCGACAACAAAAATGGTGGAAGGACTTAAACCTAAAACTTATCAGGAGAGACTTAAGAACTTAATCTGTACAGTCTGGAGGAAAGAAGGGAGAGAGGGGACATGATTGAGACCTTTATATTTGTGACAGGAGGGAAATGTTTATAAGAAGAAACATAATGATTAAACAAGGGGGCACAACCTGAAGCTAGTGGGAGGGAAGATCAGGAGCAAGGTTAGAAAATATTATATTCTAAGTATGTCACACACCCCACTTCAAACATTAATAATTACAGTAGGGTTAACGCACCGCTAGGTGGCAGCATTGCAGAGAATCTCCAAAAACTTCAACAGGCCCCTCCCGGTCTATACATACCTGGTACCTCCCAAGAACCTCCCAGTGTTGTTCTCTACAAGGTGGCGACGAGACAGAAGAAAGAAGTCTCCTGCTTGCAGGTAGCCGGGGTAGGCCCCCGCCCCCCCCCCCCCCCGTGGTCTATTTCTGCCCGGCTCTTGTTTGGTAGTATATCTGTTTGCTGGCAGCCTCCCAGCTTCGGCTGTAGGCCGGGCAAAAGGTAGCCGGCACCCTTGGTGCCCAGGAGATTAGCTCCTCCGCTCGACCCTTCATTGCGGGGCATAGTGGGATTCCCGGAGTGGTGATCCGGATGTGGGATGCCCCCATTTAATAGTAGGTTAGCGGTCAGGATGTGCCTAGCCCTGGGACTTTAGTTATCCAACACTCCGGGGTGTGTGGCGCGCTTTGAGACTGGTGACATGGTGTGTGAGTGTGGCTGCTGCGCTGCTGTATTGTGAGGGCTTATGCGCTGTTTACTGTGGCGATTTTTTATTGAGGATCTGCCTTGTGTGTCTTTTTTGTCACTGCTGTTGGCGTGAATGGCGTCTCTCCCCTCAGGAGCCGGGGGTGGCGGGGCCTCGCGGCGCGCTGCGCCGCGGTCCCACCTGTGGCTGAGCGCCGTGCTCGGCGCTTGCAGCCTGGCGTGTCCGGTCTACACAGGGGGGAACAGAGGGTGATGTGCGTGTGTGTCCTTTTGTGTGCGCACTTGGGACCGGCAGGTTGCTCCGCCGGTCCCGTCTTGGAGGCTGAGCGCGGTCAGCCGCGCGCTGATTGGCTGTTCCGGAGGGGCGGGGCCTTCTCGGCTCCCGCGCTCCCGGGGCTCGTCTTCCCCTCCCTCACTTCTCGGAGCGGTGTTCGGGCCGCCATCTTCTGCGGTGCCTCTCTGCGCTTGTGCTCTCTCTCAGGTAGGCGTTTTCTGATATCTTGCGGGGGATGTTCACATAAGGTTGGTGGCCTGGCCCCCCGTATTACGTCCCCTCCTTCTCCCGCCTCCTTGCTCCTGCATGTCTTTTAAAGTGCTGGTTGTGTATTTTAACCATTTCTTTTTGTCTATGGTTAATGGGGGGGGGGGGGGGGAGGGGGGTTGTATGTTATGCTTGTATAGGTTTTGTTGTGCCTGGATTGACTCTTGTCCCTCTTCTTTTGTGTCTTTCAGATCCTGGGATCCCGTCTGGCAGGGCTCTCCCGGTCTTATATACCTGGCTTGTGGGGGGTGTTTTCATTAAACTATATATATATATATATATATATATATATATATATATATATATATATGTTTTTATGCTATTCCCCTGGGTCAGGATCTTTTGACAATCTTTAGACAATTGTTAGGTTATTAAGGGGCATCCCGGGTCGCGTACCGCATAAATCCCTGGGTTCTGCGAATACCATAAATTTCACCACATGGAGGCTGCCACAGATACCGGGAATGGTTCTTCGGGACAATCCAAGGTGTGCGGGGGTTGTGGGACTCCGCTCCAGGGAGATGATGTCATTTTGTGTATCCCTTGTGCACAGCAGAACATTGCACGGCAGTCCAGTACTCCGGTGCCTAGCACTTCGTCAGCCGCGCCATCTCCCTCTCCCCCTCGCTTATTCCGGACCCCGTGTGACGTTGTCCTGGGCGGGGATTCGCAGTCTGAGGTATGTGCCCGTTTGAACAGCCTTGAGAAGCGGTTTTCTGCTATGGCCGCTCAGAAGGCTCCAGCTAAGCGGAAGCATCTGTCTCCGCCTCCGCCGGATTCAGATGAGGAAGTTGTGGGAGATCTGGATTGGTCGGATCGTCCCCTTGAAGATGGTGAGCTCATTGAGGAAGAAGATTCTGATGTTCAGCAGTTGCTGGGTTCTGAGGGGGATCAGGCTGACGGCCTCCCTCTCGATTCCTCTACCATTCTGAGCCAGATGTTTGAGGTTTTGGATTTGGATCCTCCGGTGGTTGCTCCTAGGCCTAAGGGTCAGCTTTTTGGGGTGTCCAAGCAGCGTTTGGAGTTTCCCAGCCAACAGCATTTTGAAGAAATTGTTTTCAAGCAATGGGAGCAACCTACACGTCTTGTTGGTGTGCCGTCTAGCTGGGATAGGAAGTATCCCTTCCCGGCGGAATTGATGAAGCGTTGGTCTGTCCCCCCTGAGGTAGATACTCCGGTCTTGGGACTGTCCAACACGGCGGTCGTGCATTCCCCTGACACGACTTCGCTCAGGGACGGCGAGGATCGCCGGGTTGATCAGCTTGCCCGTCATGGTTTTGTATGTGCGGGTTCGGTGTTAAGGCCTGTCTGTGCTTCGCCTCTTTTGACTTTTGCTGTCAGGTCTATTGTCAGGGACTTGGGTGTGGATCTCGAGCCCACCAGTGATGAGTCCCTTGCGCTTAAGCGCTGCGATTCTTTCTTGTCTTTTATCCTGGCCGCTCAAGAGGATGCCATGTTGATGTGTGGCAGGGCTACTGCCTTGCTGGTGGCTATCCGGCGCTGTGTGTGGTTGAGACAGTGGACGGCTGATTTTAATTCTAAAAGATCGCTCACGGCTCTGCCCTTTTTGGGTTTGAGGCTTTTTGGTGAGAGGCTGGATTCTGTTGCCAAGGGAGGTAAGTTACCTCAGCGCAAGAAATTTCGCCGTTCCTTTCGGGGGACGGTCTCGTTCAATCCATCCTTTCGGGGAGCCGGAGCCGGTAGGGGTGCGGGCTCCTCGGCCCCCAGGGGCGCCAGTTGGAATAGGGGTAGAGGCCGTGGCCGTCCCGCTCGCGTCTGGGGTGCCAAGCCCAAGCCGGTTGCCAAGCCCACCCAGCAATGAGGGGGCGCCCTCACCCGTTCGGGTGGGGGGACGGTTGCAACTTTTCTCCCGGGTGTGGGACCAGGAGGTCTCGGACAGATGGATCCGGGAGGTGGTTTCGGCCGGTTACAAGTTGGAGTTCGAGTCCCGTCCTCCTCCAAGGTTCTTCAGGTCTCGGGTGTCTTTGGATCCTTTGGCCGCGCAGGGGCTCCTGGCGGCGGTAAGGAATCTTCTAGACTTAGCTGTCGTTTGCCCGGTTCCTTCTTCAGAGGTAGGGCGCGGGTTTAACTCCAATCTCTTCAACGTTTCCCAAAAAGGACGGGTCCTTCCGTCCTATTCTGGATTTGAAGTTTCTCAACAGGTTTATTCGTCCCCGGAAGTTCCGCATGGAAACCCTGCGGTCTGCGATCGGTTCGCTTCGGCAGGGGGACTTTATGACGTCCATAGACATCAAGGATGCGTACCTGCACGTTCCGATCTTTCCAGCTCATCAGCGGTTCCTTCGTTTCGTGGTGGAGGATCGGCACTTTCAGTTTGTGGCTCTTCCATTCGGCCTCACCTCTGCTCCGAGAGTGTTCACCAAGGTGTTGGCGGGGGTGATGGCCCTGCTCAGAGCTCAGGGGATTCGCATTGTGCCTTACCTGGACGATCTTCTCATCATGGCACCTTCCTTCAGTCAAGCAGAGGGGGACACCAGCACGGTGGTGTCTATGTTGGAGAGGTTCGGCTGGGTGATCAATTACCCCAAGTCCTCGCTGGTTCCGGCCAGGGTGGTGACCTTTCTGGGGATGTCGTTGGACTCCTGCCAGCACAGAGTGTTTCTCCCTCAGGCCAAGGTTCTGATGATTCAGGAATTGGTCCAGCTGCTCCTCTCCCATCCTCATCCGTCCATTCGTCTGGGGATGAGACTGGTGGGGTTGATGGTGGCCTCGTTCGAGGCAGTTCCCTTTGCTCAGTTTCATACGAGGACTCTTCAACTTGATCTTTTGGTGTCTTGGAACCGGTGTCCGGGGTCGTTGGATCGGTCCTTCCGGTTGTCCCCTCGGGTTCGGCAGTCCCTTCTGTGGTGGTTGGTCTCGGACAACCTTCTGAAGGGCAGGTCGTTTCTGACCCCGCTTTGGGAAACTGTCACCACGGATGCCAGTTTGTCAGGCTGGGGAGGTTTTTGGAAGGATCTTCGGTTTCAGGGGCAGTGGGACCCTCAGGAGGCCCACTTGCCCATCATTGTTCTGGAATTGCGAGCCATCAGGTTGGTTCTGTTTCGCTTGACGCATCATTTACAAGGTCTGCCGGTTCAGGTTCGTTCAGACAATCAGACGGCGGTTGCTTACATCAATCACCAAGGAGGGACTCGCAATCTGGGTGCCCACAGGGAGGTGTCTCTGATTTTGGTCTGGGTGGAGACTCATGTCCCTTGCATCTCGGCAGTTTACATTCCGGGAGTGGAAAACACAGAGGCGGATTTTCTGAGCCGGTGTGCGTCCCGTCGGGGGGAGTGGTCTCTCCATCCCCAGGTGTTTCGGTCACTTTGTCTCCTGTGGGGGACGCCGGAGGTGGATCTGTTTGCCTCTCGTCACAATCACAAGCTTCCATCCTTTGTGTCCCTGTCCCGGGACCCTCTGGCTCTGGCGGTGGATGCCATGACCCTGAGCTGGAGGGACCTGGGGTTTCTTTATCTGTTTCCTCCGATTCCCATGCTAGGCAGGGTTCTGCGAAAGTTGGTTCTGGAGGGAGTTCCCGCCATTCTCGTGGCTCCAAGGTGGCCAAGGCAGGTGTGGTTCGCGGACATCGTTCGTCTGGCCGTAGATCAGTTCGATCATCCTCTTCGGCCAGATCTTCTCACTCAGGGTCAACTATGTTACCCCAGTTTACAAACGCTGGCTTTGATGGCTTGGCTGCTGAAACCTCCATCTTAAAGGAGGAGGGTCTTTCGGATGCGGTCATTCGGACTCTTATTAGTGCCAGGAAGAGATCTTCTTCTTCCATCTATTACAGGTATTGGAGATCTTATATTGATTGGTGTGAGGCTAGGTCTTTGCCTTGCCGGGTCTTTTCTGTGTCTAGGATTTTGGAGTTTCTTCAGTCGGGGCTGGACTCCGGTCTTCAGCTGAGTACCTTGAAGGGGCAGGTTTCTGCTTTGTCTTTTTTTTTTTTCCAGAAGTCTTTTGCTAGTCATCCCTTGGTCAAGACCTTTTTCCAGGGGGTTTCGCATGTGCGGCCTCCTAGGAAACCTTTGCTCCCAGTGTGGGATTTGAATTTGGTTCTTTCTGCTCTTAAGGCTCCTCCTTTTGAGCCTTTGCGGGATGTTGCTTTGTCCATTCTTACTCAGAAGGTTGCCTTTCTGGTGGCCATCACTTCGGTTCGGCGTGTTTCAGAGTTGGCAGCTTTGTCTATTCAGGCTCCTTATTTTGAGGATCATCAGGACAAAGTGGTTTTTCGATACAAGTCAGACTTTCTCCCTAAAGTGGTCTCTGCTTTTCATCTTAGCCAGGATATTGTTCTTCCTTCCTTGTGTCCTAAGCCTAAGAATGTCAAGGAGAGTGCTTTGCACTGCTTGGATGTGGTACGTTGTGTCAGGTACTATCTACGTGCTACGTCTTCTTTTCGTAAGACTGATGCCTTTTTCGTTGTGCCATGTGGGCCTAGGAAGGGTTTGGCTCCGGCCAAGTCTTCCATTAGTAAATGGATTCGTCAGGCCATTGTTGGTGCTTATTCGGCTAAAGGGAAGGATCCTCCTTTCCGCGTTACTGCTCACTCTACTCGTGCGGTTGGTGCGTCCTGGGCTTTTCAGCACCAGGCTTCGGTTGAACAAGTGTGTAAGGCTGCAACTTGGTCTTCTGTTCATACTTTTTCTAAGTTCTATAAGGTTGATGTGCGGGCCTCAGCGGATGCTGTTTTTGGCCGCAAGGTTTTGCAGGCTGCAGTGGTTTGAGTTTTTTCTGCGTTATTGCCTGATTCGGATACCCACCCTTTTCTGGACACTGCTGTTGGATGTCCCTACTGTAATTATTAATGTTTGAAGTGGGGTGTGTGACATACTTAGAATAATACCATTTTGTGAATACTCACCTGTAAAATGGGTATTATAAGTATGTCACACACCCCACTTCACCCGCCCTTTTTGGTATCGTGGCTCTTTATATGGTGAAGTTTAGTTCTTTACGTTTGAGGGTTACATTTGTTTGTTCCTGGTACCTTGTCTTACTGCTGTTCTAATACTGGGAGATTATTGGGAGGTACCAGGTATGTATAGACCGGGAGGGGCCTGTTGCTTTTTTGGAGATTCTCTGCAATGCTGCCACCTAGCGGTGAGTAAACCCTATTGTAATAATTAATGATTGAAGTGGGGTGTGTGACATACTTATAATACCCATTTTACAGGTGAGTATTCACAAAATGGTATTTTTACAGAAAGAGTAGTAGATGCTTGGAACAAACTTCCAGCATAGGTAGTTGAAAAATCAACTGAATGTAAACATGCCTGAGATAAGCCTCCATCTATCCTAAGATAAAGAGTACATACAGTATACACATAAGGGCAGACTAGATGGACTGTATGGTCTCCTTCTGCCGTCAACCTTATATATTTAAAGCAGACCAAAATCCACATTTATTTTTAACTAGAATCCTTCCGAATTGCTCCACCTATGAAAAATAACTTTTGGCTATGTTTGCTGCTTCGCTTCTCTCCCCGCTAATGCCGCCTGTTTTAGCCAATTAGTACATTACAGCACCATGTTTAGCCATGCAAATTTTAAATAATTTGCACCGCTAATAATGGTGCTGAAATGCACCAAAATTAAAAAGAAAAGGAATAATAATTTTAGTTTTTTTTTTCTCACTGAAAATCATTGTGCTGAATCAGCCTTTTTATCTTGATGATTTTTTTCTCCGTGCAACTGAGTGGAGTCAGGGCTCTAAATCGACCCCCTTATGATTGGTCTTGGATGTTTTTTTCTTTTTTGGACCATTTTCCTTGATTTAGGCCTATTGTGGCGATAATTATCTCCCCGCACCCTTGGCCACGCCCCTTAGCTGCTAGTGTACACAAGAAAAAGGTCACAGAGACTACCAAAAGGATATATTAAAGTGGACCAAAATCCAGGACTATCCTGGGTTTTGGTCCTTGCTGTGTGAACCTCCACCCCCCCTCCCCCCAAGTTCGCCGAGCACAAATCACCTCTTCCCAGTCCTATGGCGCATGCGCAGCCTTCCTTCAAATCGGCGCACTCAGCGTCTAAGGCCAGCGGCTCCGAGGGCCGCACCCCCCACTTCCCTCTAGCAGGGAGCGTGCCCGCACCAGCCGTTTACAGATGCCTGCTAGAGGGATAGCGTGGATGCAGCTCGCATATGCGCTGTTGGACCGGGAAGCAAGGTAAGTGAATGGGGCAACCTGGGGGAGCGAATCGATCAGCCCGGGTCTTATAGATTCACGGGCTAATCACGCTTGGTTTTGGTCAACTTTAAATAAATCAGTGTTATTATAACCACCATTCGCTTCTATGTGTCACCTGAGTGAGAGGATGTGGCTGTGCAAGATGGTGGATCCCACTGTTTCACTGCAGCAAGGAAAGAGAGGATAGGTATTAAGCTCTTTAAAGGGGAATTAAAGTGATTTCCGACCCATCCCTTGGCTCAAAATTAAAAGCTCTTGATACCCTTTAATTCAGGAGCCGTAAACTATTTTTCCATAGACTGATTCATAATTGGTGCTGACTAATGCCGTCAGTAGCGGGAGGTGTGTGTAGCGAATACGCGGCGCATGCTTTTATGATGACAGTTGTCTATTTATTCCTCAGGTGACGTGGATGATTATAGTGCTGAAGTGGAGGAAATTCTTCCTCAGCATCTGCAGCCGTCTTCAGGTTCTAATCTGGGTTCATCTCCCTCGTCATCGCCCCGTTCCAGCCCATGTCCATCGCCCACCATGCCAGAGGGACCTCCTCCTGCTCTTCCTGTGCGGCCAAGCCGGGTGCCTGCCAAAACCCCGGGTCCTCCGGTCACCGCATCACAAGGTATCAGTTCTGAGCCTCGCAGAGTTGCTTTTCTTATGTTTTGGGATTTAGATATTCAGCATTATCATCTTCAAGTGTGTGGCCCAAAGTTAGAAACTTCATTAATAAGCCAATACCTTTTGTAGACTAACAAGAGTATATTTAAAGAGTAATTCCATTTTCAATGGCATTTTTTAAAGTCGCCATTATTGTGCACCAAAATGATGTCCTGAACTTATCTGTGCTAAGCCAAATTTGGGCAATAACATTAAAAAGAAAGAATCGGGGGTGGGCAATCTTCACAGAAGCTGTATCTGGGACGTGGAGTGACAAGTCATTGACCCAATCCTGTGCAGCAGTGTGACTGTACTTCAAGGATACCAACCTTGGAGACCAGCTTACAGGGTGACGTACGTGATGAGGGGGTGGTTTAGGGGTGTGGATTAATTGGGTGTTTTTTTGGAACAAATACTTTTATCCATGAAGCAGAGAGAGCTCTCATTCATACCTGTCTGGTGCCGCATGTGTTCATGCATTTGTGGCAGATGCTGCGGTACCACAGAAGAAATCCTACAATAGCACCTACACCTCTCTAGTGTGGACGAGCCACAAACGCACCCCATTAAAGCAGGACAAAACACATGCTGTTTTAGATTCTAGGGTCTGCCACTAGGTTTCCACCGGGGTATCCCGAAACAGGAGATGCGGCAGCACATGCTCGCTATTGAAGTCGATGAGAGCTGCATGACAAATTAGATAGTCACGGTGCTCGTTGGACCAGAGCCCGTGCATGCGCTGTTGGACCGGGGAAGAGGTGAGTGCATAGTGGTATTCTGGGGGGTTTCACACAGCACACACCGAATTGGGATGCCCCGGGGGAAAGGAAAGACCCAGGAAAGTCACATTCCCAGGTTTTATTCTGCTTTAAAGTCTATGTGGCTGTAAATGTGAACGTAGTGCGTTTTTAAAAAAAATTTTAAATTTTTTTCATGCAATTCCGCATGTGTTTTGCAGTCGTGGCACCATAAATTTTAATTGGATTTAAAAGACAGGAAGGCAGGGCATAGGATCTGGAAATGGGGTTTGTTTAAAGCACAGACGCAAACACAAAACGAAATTCCTACCGAAAAACACATGCCACATACGCTACTGGACAGGTGTGAACATAGCCATAGACAACGGCTCCTGTGCCATACATCTGCCCCCCAGGAGCCCTTCTATAATAGTGATTGCTCCACCTTCAACAATGGCCTTTATAATATAAAAGGAGTATAATCTATTATAGGAATCAATCTTTACCTCCAGTCCAATGTTTTTGCTACTGGCCTCTTGGAGGGGCCTAGAAAACAACCACCACCATGCTCCTGAGGCACCGCACATTACACATTAGTGGGCACAGTGTAAGTGGCCCTAAGGCCCTACTATTAGTATTGCCTGGCATTAAAAGTTGTGCATGATTTTACATATTATCTTTGTAGACAGCCCCCCCCCCCCCCCCAAGTCAGGTCAAATTGTTCTGTGTATCCACTGTCAGGATCTGGGGCCAACGGCAATGACTCTGAAGACAGTTCTAGGTCAAATAATAAGTAATTTATTGAAAACAAATCCAACAAGCAAAATCTCTTAGCTTCAGAGTATGATGCAGGATACAATGCAGAACAGCAATCGGTTACCTCATCAACTTTAGCAATGTCCAGTGTGTGGTAATTACAGAGTATTGCAAGTCCTTCATATCACAGGTCCTCTCTCGGGGAATACAAGTCCAAGCTGTTAATCCACAGGTTCCAAGAACAGATAACACATAAAGTCCTTTGGATGCAATTCAGCACTGTCAGTATTGGGAGCAGCAAGGCCCGGGCTCCTCATCCCAGTCTGTCCATCTCCACACTGAAAGCCTCAGCGGCTCCTTTTATTAGGCTTCCTTCTTTCAATTAGTCTCATCACCCGGGAAGACCTGTGAGTAGGGGAAAAACCCATAGAGGACCCCAGATAGGGATTGGATCTCAGATATCCCGGCATGGATCGTGCCTGCCTTAAAAACTCATGGGAAATATAGACCCCCATCCACCACTTTTCCATACACTTACCACACCACATACAAGTGAAAAAACATTCCCCTTAGGCCAGGAGTTTATAAAATCTGAGTGTGTTTTTCTCCGATAGGTTCTCCGGTGGACTTTCAACCAATAGTAGCACAGAAAGAACAATCACTGACCATAGAACCAAAGAGGCCCCCTCCTCCGCGTCCAGGTATCCCGCCAGCACGTCCAGCACCCCCTCAACGCCCTCCTCCACCCTCTGGTAAGTGATGCCAGAAATAAATACATTTCTCTCCGAATGCCTAACCTGTTGTCCTCATAGAAGTGGGATTCTCTGATCTATAGATATTTTAACTGCCTAGTATAGGTGTAATATTTTATAATAGTTAAAGCGGACACTGTGGGCAAAGTGCATAGACGATCATTCATTAGCTCACATCATCATGGCTGTGCTCTCCTTTCCTGTCAGAATGCAGCAGCTTCTGAAACTAGAAACAAGACAAAGAGGCACACCCCCTGCATTCCTTTGCCATAGATCACCAATCATATGCCTTGTCTGGTGATCTGAAGTGAGGGATGTGGTGGAGGCCAGGACAGGTCTAGATGTTGACAACTGCTGGCACCAGGAAGGCCTCCACAAGCTGTATGGTGGTTCACCTGTTAAAGGGTCTGTAAACCCAAGTGGGGGTAAAGCCACAACAAGCAACAAGTGTTGGGCGGGGAAAGGGGAATTCTTGTTCTCCTAAACCAGGATGTTTTCTGAGCACTGGACGAGCCAGGAGCTGCTGTAGAGAACAAAAGGTAGAGCATCATTGTTTTTGTTTTCTTTGGCTCTACAAACTCTTTAAAGGGGATAGTCGAGGCAATGGCTAAAAGAGGAAGCGAGCAGCTCACCTGACGCATATCCCATATGCCTCTTCTCATTTCCTGTAGCACGCTGTAGATTCTGTAGTAGGACTCCAAAGTTTTCCCCTCCTTCCATTTTTTCACATGCACACTTCAAATGTGGTTACACGGCCACCCATGTCCCTCCGTGCCCGCAGCGTAAGCTAACCTAGCAAGTGCGAGCACTGTGACATGCTGGGCTTGCTCGCGCTCAGAGCAATAAAGTACAGGGCAGCCATACGACCACATCTGGAGGTGGTCACAGAATGGAATAGAAAAGAGGGCCACAGCAACTGCAGGAAACAGAGGAGAAGCACATGGGACAGGCTTCAGGTGAGCTCCTTGCTGCCCTATTATTGCCATTGCCTGGATTATACCTTTTTTAAGATTTCAATGTTTTTGTGGTAGGCCAGAATATTCTTGTATGGGATGCCCTTTGCCAGTTAATGCTCAGCGTCAGTTACTCTTCTTACTCTTTGATGAACCTCTCTTTCCTATCTTCTGCCTCTGTTGTTTCTTCTTTTTCGGGCATCAGGTTCTAGAAGCCCAGCACCAGCTAGGAAAGAAATTGGAGGTAAAAGCATTTTCCCAGCACTCACCTGTCATCCCATATTTCCTGGTTTTCACCCTGTGTTGCGCATTGCCTCTCCATGTTACTGCATTTCATGATGTTTGGTGTACACGCAGTGGGACAGATTTTAGAATTTTCAGTAAATAAATGATAGAGGATGTAGACATTTCCTAATATTCCATTGTCGGGCAGTTCAAGGTACGTTTACCTTACCACAACTACATTGTCACCATCTACTTACCTTACCACAACTACAGCGCCACCAGCTGGTCTCCTGCAGCCTCATGTTGTGCAGCCAGAAGTTTCCAGGTTAGGCAGGTGGGAGTGACCTCTGTCTATTCAAAACAATAGATGTCTCCATACACAGAAGTTTCTGGAGTACAGAGGTGCCCATTGTTTTCAATGGAAGCCGGCCGTACAAAAGCCACACCCACCCGACAGCCTGGACCCGGGAGCTTTGTTCCTGTTTAACAAACCAGGGCTGTTGGAGACCGGTCGGCAGCAGGGGAGCAGCGGTAAGGTAAGCTAATGATCTATTTACCCCTTGGACTACTTGGCCCTGGAATATTTATTCCCTTACCTCTTTAAAGAGGAACATCGGAGGCCCTGGAGTCTTTTAGAACTTCTTGGTTCCACTCCTTGGCGCATCCCAAATTGAGATTTGTGTGAAACCCCCCGATCGCCAGTTTCACTCACCTTCTCCCAGAGACTTTGCCATGTCTCCACCCCCACTCACCCTTATCTGTGCCCAGCCGCAGCGGGCACGCCACAGCTAGAAGGTGATCAGGGGATGCGGCTAACGGTGCACTCGCTACCTAGCTGTTAGAGGAGCCAAGTGAAAGCGAGCACGCTGATTGGCTGAGCGGCGCTCTCAGCCACTCAGGGCACTCGCTCTCTCCTGAATCTGTGCTGTGGGAGCAAAAGGAAGGTGAGTGTATGGGGCGATCTGGGGGGAAACACACAGCGGGACATCCCAATACAGGAGAGGAAATTTAAATTCCTGTGTGATGCTCCTCTTTAACGTATACAGTAAAGTCTTGATAAGTTCTTTCAGAAAACTAGCTTTCCAATACAACGATTCAAATAAAAGCTATGAAACTAGTATGTGCCTCTTCTCCATTTCCTGCAGTGTGCTGTAGATGCTGTAGCAGGGCTCCCCCCCCCCATGTCCACCCACCCTTGTCCCTCAGTGTTTCCTGCAGGAGCGAGCCCGACCAGCACAACCGCTGTGGCATGCCGGCTTCATTTACACTGGGAGCATTAAGCGACCACCACCTTTGCACATGGTTGTGGGAAAATAAAGATGAAAGGAGGAGCACATTTTGGTGCCCTGCGCAGCATCTGCAGGAAATGCTGGAGAGAAACATTAGCTCCCTGTTGCCTTATCATTGCTTTTGTCTGGACTGTCCTTTTAACCATGTCATTGTTGTGCCCCCTGCTGTCCTCTGTCATTTTGTTGCTGCCAGTCTTTCCGTCTTTGCAATCTTTTGTGTCTGTTCTCTCTTTAATAAGGTGCTCCTCCCAGCCCCGGAGCAGCTCGCCGAGACGTGGATGGTAAATATATACTGGTGGAGAGATCCCTGCATGAGTGTGCCCAGCATGTGTCATGGCCATTACCTGTGATACTTCCCCATCCCAGCTTCTGAGCATGAAATTACCAGCTTTGGATCTGGTGATATTACTCTGTTTTATTCATTGAAGTACAAGACTGGTGTCCATAGATGTGATCATTTGCTTTGAGGACACCACAACATAATCTACATCAGACCTGGGCATTGTACGCCCGCGGGCCGTATGCAGCCCTTTGATTGGCTCTTCGCAGCGGGTTGGCGCCTCCCGCACTGTACACAGGCGATCACTTAAAGCGGACCTTCACTCTGAATAAGAGTTTATCTTATATGTTTCCCACACCCTGTACATACAGATTGTCCACATTAAAAATCATCCTACTTGCATCTACTGCATGTTATGAGCCTTTAAAAATCCAAGATGGCGGCTTACGGAAGCTGCCATCTTATCAGGCAGCCTGCAAACAGGAAGTGCCTCCTGACTGTGCTGCTCTGCATTCTGGGACTGCTGACCTTCACCTGACCCCAGCTCTGCTCTGCCTGAGCAAAGCACAGCTATAACCCGCCCCCCTGTACCTTATCCCACTCTCTTCTCCTCAGTAAGTGTGATGCTTCTGAGTCAAGATGGCGGCGCCCGTATCCTAAATTCCTGAACTGAGTTGCAGCCCAGTGGGGGAAAGAATAATAAGTTAGTGACTGAAAACGTAAAATATATTAATTTTAGATGCTGGGGAACCGTTTTTTAAGAGTTTGGGCTTTTCATTAAATCACGCTGAAGGTCCGGTTTAAGCAGCAGCCGATTGGCTGCTCGGCTCGTCGGGTCTTGCGCATTCTCCCTTCCTCGCTCAGGAAGGGAGAACGCGCCAGACCCGATGAGCCGAGCGGCCGATTGGCTGCTGCTTAAGTGATCACCTGTGTACAGTGCGGGAGGCAGGAGGCGCCAACCCGCTACGAAGAGGGACGGGCGGGCATCTGACAGTGAGAAAGAACCCAACCAGGGGAGGAGAAGGAGGTAGGCTCCGGCGCCATCTTGCCTGGGTGGAAGGACGGGACTCATAAGTGCCCTGACTGGAAGCCAACCTCGGGCTGCTGCTAAGCTTAAAGTGGACCAAAACCCAGGATTTTGACTTTCCTGGGTTCTGGTCCACTTCCCCGGGCACCCCGATCGGGGGTGCCCCGCTATGTGAAACCCCCCAGATCGCCTGGTTCAACTCACCCCACCGCAGTCCTACGGCGCATGCGCGGTTGCTCGTCCAATCAGCACACTCGGAGCCGCTGAGCTATGCACATCTTAGCGGCGTCTTAGCTCAGCGGCTCTGAGAGTGCTGGTGGCCACATCTCGCGCTTCCCTCTAACAGGGAGCGCGCCTGCGTCAGCCATTCACAAAGCTTTTCAAAACGATGCTATTTACTGCTTTTTATAAAGAAATACAATTAATATTATGCAGAATTGAGTTCAGCCTTTTGGCCCGGCCCTCCACAATATTTTTAGTTTCTCATGTGGCCCCATGAAAAAAATAATTGCCCACCCCTGATCTACATCAATGACAAAACACACAACTTTATATAATATTGTCATATAGTATTGCACTTTTATATTGTTTTACCAACGAAGTTTAAAGGTAATGTCCAGGCTAAGTGTAAAAACCAACATTGTTTGCTTACCGGCCATTTAGCAGATCACCCTGGTTTGAAATAAAGATGTTGTTGTGGACATTTAGCCCCTTTCCTGTAGCCCAGCCCCTGGATTTTATTTGTTCCACGGTGCAATTCTGCATCTTTTTTTTTAGCTGTGCAAATTAAAGATTCCCGGACCGATCAGATCCCTCCCCGCGGGGCATCCGAAATTGGAAATCCGAACCCCCCAGGAGGCCCACAAACCTTACCTCAGCCCCGTTCCATCGGCGCGGGCGCGTCTCGCGCTTCCCTCTAGCAGGGTGCACACCCGCGCCGGCCGTTTGTGAATGGCCGGTGCAGGCACGCTCCCTGTTAGAGGGAAGCGCGAGACGCGGCCTCCAGCGCTCAGAGCCAGCTGAGCTGGTATGCGCGTCCAGGCGGCCTTGGACGCACATACCACAGCGGCTCTGAGCGCTGTGATTGGCTGGTGCGGTCACGTGGGAGCGAGGAGAGGTGAGTTTTTTGGGGCTTTCTGGGGAGTTTCACACAGCGGGGCACCCCCGATCGGGGTGCCCCACCGAAGTGGACCAAAACCCAGGATAGTCAAAATCCTGGGTGTTGGTCCACTTTAATAAAACCTTTGCACAGCTAAACATGGAGCTGAATTGCACCAATGAAAAGAGTAAAAAGAAATTGCACGGTGCTGAATCAGCCCTAATTGCAGTTAAATTGAAATGCTCCCCATTGCTGAGCAGTAGGTACTGTGACTGAACGCATCATCGCTGGGGGCGGGGCTGTTCAGCCAGGAAGCAATATGGCCGACTGCATTCAGCTCGTGTTATGAATAATGGGCTGCAGTAAAAAAAAAATAAAAGAAGCACAGGCTGTTTTGGAGCACTGGGCTGGGGATGTTGACCATATAAACTTTCCTGTGAGTATAGGTGCACTTTAACATATTATTACACATACCTCCCAACTTCTGAAAATGTGAAAGCGGGACAAGCTATGCCCCGACCACACCCCTGGCACGCCCCGGCCACACCCCTGGCACGCCCCGGCCACACCCCCGTCACGCCCCGGCCACACCCCTGTCACACGCTCCAGCAATGTCGGCTGCCTTCACCCCTGCATGCGTACGTTTTTTTTATCCCCAACCCAGCATACCGCCCGCCCCCCGTGCGCCTGCCCCACTCTCTCACCCCACACGCCAGGAAGTTAGTAACTTCGCACCGGCGTTGTTGCGGCCCTGGGCACACTGCCATGGCGCAGGGCGTCCCGGGACATTTGGTAATGTTCCAGGACCGCGGGATTCTTTGTGAAAATCGGGACAATCCCGGGAAAATTGGGACAGTTGGGAGGCATGATTACATATTCACTTATAATCTGATCTCAGAACATCCACTCCCCCATAGTCTAAGCATATTCTTCTGCGCCTTTATGGAGGGACTTCAGTGAATAGCATGTGTGTACACGGACAGGCTGATTCATTACTAGCGCCAGGTACCGACAGCTGAGCGTCTGTAGCGAGACATTGAGATCGACCGCTATTAGTCGCTGTGCTTGGCCATGGGTCGCTGTTTCAGAGCGTCTCAGTCGCTGGCCGGCATTGATGAATATATTGGGAGTCGCTATAACACCAGTACAGCGCTATATGGGAGCGAACGGTAGCGACTGGTCAGTGGCAGTGACTCAAACCATATTCATAAAAAAAAAAAAAAAACAGCCTCACACAGCGCCGGCGCTCAAAATTGTGTCGCTGTAGCCCAGAGCACCAGACGCTGTGTGTTTAAAGTCTGTTTTCCACTAGTAACAAAGCGAAAACATATGGAATGACATTGTTATTACATTGTAATACTTTAATACCAGACCTGTAAGGACAATTCTGCATCAAAATATTATAATTAAAAACAAGTTTCAAAAAATACTTTTTCTAGGCCATGAGAGGTGACACAATTATTTGATAATTAAAAAAAAAAAAAAAAAATTAAAAGAAAACCCTGTTTAAACAGCCCATTGAAATGTATGGGAGAGCGACAGGTAGCGACAGGTAATACCAGGCGCTCTGGAAGCCTGAGCGCCGGCAGTATACGGTGAGCCGCCTGTGATGATGAATTGGCCGCTACGTGTTGCTGTTAGTCACTCGCCAGATTCGCTTTGATAAATGTGGTATTGCGTACAGCGCCCGGCGGTTGTTGTTACCTGTCGCTGCCAGTCTTTACCTGGCGCTATGGCTTGATGAATAAAGCCCTATATGTGATGATAGGATGTAAATGAGATATGAGAGCTTCTCTTAACCCCGGCAATTGTCATACATCAATATTGTGTATAGGAAAGCAATATTGTCCATATTAATGTGGTACAGGGGTGTTTGTGTCGCTCTAATCCTGCATGTGTAACGTGTGGCTTTTACTACTGATCCTCAATAGATTTGAATTCCATATTAACCTCATTTCAGCTTGCAGTGACTAGAAGACCAGTCGGGCTCTTACCCAACACATTTTTTGTATAGGCCATGTTTGCGTTTCTTGATTGTTTGCCATTTTTCTTCCTAGTTCGTGGGCAAGCTTCTCCTCCAATTGGACCACCATCTGCTGTACCCTGTGCTACAGTCCGACCAGTGAGTGTGTTATGTTCTCTTTATATTGGGGTAGATGAATGCTTAGCCCAGCCATGTTTTAATTAACTTACTGTTGGTTTTCCATCTTCCCTATCTGGGATCCCCCCCCAGTTTGCCACAAAAACGCACATTTTCCAGGTCCTGTGGCACATGAGCAGACTCCGCAATGTATGCCGTGCATATTGAAGTGGACCAAAACCCACACCGATCGGCCCAGGAACCTTATAGAACGATTCCCTCCCCGGGGCATCCAAAATTAGGATGTGGGAAACCTCTCAGGTCACCCTTACCTTGTTTCCCGGTCCAACTGCGCATGCACGAGTCGCAACCGCATCCCCACTATCCTACTAGCAGGGTGCATGCCTGCGTCAGGCATTTGTAAATGTCTGGCACGGGCATGCTCCCTGTTAAAGGGAAGCAGGGGATGCTGCCGCCAGCATGCTCCGAGCGCTGATTGGACGAGCGGCCGCGCATGTGCCGTAGAACCACGAAGAGGGGAGTTGGCATCGGCAATCTGAGGGGTTTCACACAGCGGGGCCCCCCTGATCGGGGTGCCCCGGGGGAAAGGACCAAAACCCAGGATAGTCAAAATCCTGGGTTTTGGTCCACTTTAAAGATAGGCTCTGTTTAGCAATTGAGGGCAAGAGCGCGTGCATCCCCAGTTCTCTGTAAACATGCATGCGCTTCTGTCGCCGGCCTATCTGAATGGCTGGGGGCAGGAGCGTGTCTCAGACTAGAGATTCTGGGAATGCCACTGCGTGGGATCCTGGACAAAGATCATTTCTTCAGCGACCTGCAGGAAAATACCATTTTGTGAGTACTCACCTGAAAAATGGATATTGTTGGTGTGCCACACACCCCGCTTCACTTCTTGAATATTCATTACTTCATGGGTTAATCACCTGCAGGTGACGTAGTGCAGAGAGGAAGTCTTGTAACGAGCCCCACCTTCCGGCCTATATATACCTGGTACCTCCCTTCAATCACCAGTATAATCAACAAAGCAGTAATACAAGGTACCAGTATTCCACCAGTAACCTCAAAAAATTAAATTTAGATATAAAAAGGCTTCACCATATAAAGGCTTCGGTAATACCGAAAAGGGCGGGTGTGAAGCGGGGTGTGTGGCACACCAACAATATCCATTTTTCAGGTGAGTACTCACAAAATGGTATTATTCTTGGTGTGCCACACACCCCGCTTCACTTCTTGAATATTCATTACTTCATGGGACATCCAAAAGCAGTGTCCACAAGGGAAGGGCATCTCAAGGCCAGGTGAAGCATAACTGAAATGACTGCAGTCTGCAGAACTATGCGGCCAAAACCAGCATTCGCTGAGGCCCGCACATCAACTTTGTAAAACTTAGAAAAAGTGTGAACAGAAGACCAAGTGGCGGCCTTACAAACCTGTTCAACAGAAGCTTGGTGCTGAAACGCCCAAGACGCCCCAATGGCGCGAGTAGAATGAGCAGTGATACGAAAAGGGGGAACTTTCCCCTTAGCAGAATAGGCCGCAGTAACGGCCTGACGTATCCATTAGCTAATGGCAGATTTGGCTGGTGCCAAACCCTTCTTAGGCCCATGGGGCATAACAAAAAAGGAATCCGTCTTACGAAAAGGAGACGTGATAACCAAGTAGTACTTAACACAGCGTATTCAAACAATGCAGAACCCTCTCTTTGTCATTCTTAGGATTAGGACACAAGGAGGGAAGAACAATATCTTGGTTCAAATGAAAACCAGAAACAACCTTAGGAAGAAAGTCTGGCTTGAACCGAAAAACCACTTTATCCTGATGCCTCTCGAAGTAAGGCGCCTGGATAGACAAGGCCGCCAATTCCGAGACACGCCGGACCGAAGTGATCGCTACCAAGAAGACCATCTTCTGAGTCAGGGTAGACAAAGCAATATCTTGCAAAGGCTCAAAGGGAGGAGCCTGAAGAGCAGAAAGAACCAAATTCAAATCCCAAACCGGGAGTAATGGTTTCCTGGGAGGCCGCACATGCGTAACCCCCTGGAAAAAAGTCTTAACTAAAGACTTAAGCGCAACACGCTTCTGAAAAAAAGATAGATAAGGCAGAAACCTGCCCTTTCAACGTACTTAGCTGGAGTATACCAGAGGTATTTCTGGGTATGAACCGACCCAATGTTTGTGGGAACTCAAAGTGTGACCACGCCTGAAGTAAAATTGACTATTACACCTTATAAGAATCAAGTACATTAATTTATTTTAGTTAAAATACAACCAATGAATTCCACAATGCAAATGTAATCATCATTGTACTACAAAAAAAAATTTTTTTTTTTTTTTTTTTTAACAGTTGTCAACTGTCTTACTTGCCAATGCGCAGGTTATTACTAATACAATTGGACATATTGTACCTTACAGACAATAAAACTTGCTCAATGATTCACTTGCCCAAATCATAGCGGTGAGTAATATCATGTAATAAGCGGTAAAACTAGTTCCACCCCCACTAGGGGGCTTCTTCAGTACCAAACCGCACTTAAGGGCACTTGATCAGCCCATCCAGGCCCGTTAGATTATTACCAAAAGCCTCATGTCCAGGTGCACAATCCCAAAATTGATGCTGGATGGACAGGTTTAGATATCCCAAGTTAGTTAGTGCTCCGTTCGCCAATTATGAAGGAATGGCGTCTGCGCTATGCTGCGAGGTTCCCTATCCCTCAATGATAAGGGAAGCAGAAACACAGGCTTGGGGTCCGCTCTCTCAGCTTAGATGTAATCCGCTGGTCTGCCTGGTAACCATCCAGGGCAGATCTAAAGGAGCCCGCCCAGCAATACACGTCCGTGCATGTTGTGCTGTGTGCTCGACCCGGATACTTATCTGGAGTCCAGCCCTGATTGTAAAACCTGGAGAGCGAAAAGACCCTTCAAGGAAAAATCTTATCTCACACCAAGCGATATAGGCTTTCCAAGTCCTATAGTAGGTGATGGAAGAAGACCTCTTCCGGGCACTGATCAGAGTCTTAAATGACTGAATCAGAAAGACCCTCCTCCTTCAGGATGGAGGTTTCAGCAGCCAGGCCATCAAACCCAGCGCTGGTAAAATGGGGTAACACAATTGACCCTGAGTGAGCGGATCGGGCCGAATAGGCAGAACGAACTGGTCCACTGCCAGCCGAATGATGTCTGTGAACCTCACTCGTCTTGGCCACCTTGGGGCCACGAGAACGGCGTACACCCTTTCCAGAGCCAACTTCTGAAGAACCCTGCCCAGCATGGGCATCGGAGGAAACAGGTATAGAAATCCTAGAACGCCCCAGATCAGGGACATGGCGTCCACTGCCAGAGCCAGAGGATCCTGGGAGAGCGACACGAAGTTCGGGAACCTGTGATAGTGATGAGGGGCCAACAAGTCCACCTCCGGGGTCTCCCATTGGAGACACAGTAGGCGAACCACCCGAGGATGGAGAACCTATTCTTCCAGGCGGGGAGAGCCCTTGCTCAACCGGCCCACTACCTGTTTCATCACCTCTGGAATGTGAACCGCCGAGAGACAGGGAACATGGAACACTGCCCATGTCCGGATCAGGGACACCACTCTGAGAGTACTCAGACTGCGCGTCCTACCCTGAAGACCAACATAAGCAACCGCTGATCGATTGTCTGAACACATCTGGACCAAAAGGCCCAGCACGTACTGAGTCAGGAGAGCAAGCACCTGACGGATGGTTCTCAGATTCAGAATATTGATGGGACAGTGGGGCCTTTAAGCTCTCCACTGCCCCTGAGACCGCAGCTCCTTCCAGAATCTGCCCCATCCCGACAGACTGGCGTCCGTGGTGACAATTTTCCAAAGGGGGGTCAGGAAAAGCCTGCCCTACACAAGATTGGTCGAGACCAAGCACCACAGGAGGGACTGCCGTACATGGGAGGACAACTGGAAGGACTGATCCAGCGACAGAGGTTGCTGATCCTAACACGCTAACAGAAATAGCTGAAGCGTTCTCATGTGAATTTGGCAAAAGAAAGACACACTCTGTCTTGATGAGAGTTCAGGCCAGGATGAACCGACCCATGAACGGACCGTGAAGGAGGGTGAGACTCGAATTTCCGGTCGTAACCGGGCGACACTACCTCCTGGATCCATCTGCCTGGAACCACTTGGTTCCAATGGTAGAAGTGTCGCAATAGTCCCCCCCACCCGCACGGGTGAGGGCAGCCCCTCATTGCTGAGTGAGCTTATCAGCAGGTTTTTGGGCTTGGTGCCCCAGGACTGAGTGGGCCGGCCACGGCCCCTCCCGAGTCCAACCTGCGCCACAGGTAGCGGGAAAGGACGCACCCCTGCCCGCTCTGAATCCTCGAAAGGAAGGCCTACCGGAACTTGTTCCCCTGAAGGGACCACGGGGCCTCTTGTGTTGTGGCATCTTACCACCCTTTGCGACAGAATCAATTTTCTCCTCGAACAGACGCAACCCCAAAAAGGGGAGAGCTGTGAGCACCCCTTTTTGGAAGCCGTGTCAGCTGACCACTGACGCAGCCATACTGACCTGCGAAATAGCCACCAGCATAGTTGCCGCCCTGCTACTCATAGTCAGCGCATCGTCCTGAGCAGCCCGGACATAAGCCACAAAAGATTCACACTGCTTAAGCGCAGTGAACTGTTTGCAAGCGGGATTAAGATCCTCCTATAGCCCTTGAATTAAGGATTAAATTGCCAATAGCAGAAGGGCTGAAGCACATACCGGGCGCAATGCTGACCCGGAATAGATTAAAACCATGTCGAGCGTATTTGGTCAATCAGACGATCTTCCCCATCTTTGGGGACAGTGGTCTCAGCAGATTGTACCATAGCCGAGCTGGAGAGCCCTAGTACAGGGGTAACCCCAGGCGGTCTCCCATCCAAGTACTGACCAGGCCCGACACTGCTTAGCCTCCAAGATCAGACGAGATCGGGCGCATTCAGGGAGGTGTGGCCGTAGGCCTCAATAAATGCAATTAGCATATGCCCCCTTGTGCTCTTATAGTCAACAAATCATTAGCACAATGGCCAACTGGAAGAAATTCCAGATAACCGCGTGGAATGTTCCCATTCCTTAAGAACCACCCTCTCAAAGAGGTGTTGTCTGGGGAAAAACCAAACGCGGCTGAGGCTCTTTAAACAACCGACCCCTTGGCGGGGCGGCCGCCTCAGGCGTATCTAAACTCAAAATTTTAAACATTTGATCCAGAATAGAGGGGGTGTCCAAAACAACCCCCTCTGACCAATCGCCAATCTCATCAGCCACAAGCTGACCTGTCGGCTCATCTGACTCAGACTGGAATTCATCCTCGTCTGGGGATCCATCGGACCATTCCACAGGTACACAAAAACTGGCCCTGTGGAGCCGAAGGTACCGGAGTCAGGTGCCTTCGTTTTGCAGCGGCCTTAAACGCTGCTTTAACGGGCATTACTTTCCGGGGGCTGGGCTGTACTGCCACCTCGGAATGCGAATCCCCACTTTTGACAGTGTCATGCGGGGTCCGGAAATAGGGAGGGAGAGGTAGGAGAAGATGAAGGATGCGATGGCCCCGCAGCCGAAGCAACGGACAGGCGCGCAACAGTCTGTTTTGCACAAGGGATGCAAATAAAGACATCATCAGCTGGGAGTGGAACCCTAAAACCTACGCACCCCCCAAACGGCTCACAGAACCGTTTCCGGAAATTACGGAAGCCTCAATATGGTGATTTATGGTATTCGCAATACTGGGACTTTTAAGGCATAAGCCAACCCGGGATGCCCCTTTATTAGTAATGTCCTGGAAGGGAGGATTTTTTCTTTTTTTTTTTTTTTTAATAAAAATTTTTTTTTTTTTTAAGTTAAGGTCCCCTTTAAAGAACTCTATATATATATATTTATATATAGCCTATGTATATATACATTCACAAAGATATCCCAATAATTAGCCAGGCACAAAGAGCCGGAGAGCCACCATAAGCAGGGATCCCAGGATCTGCAAGGAAAACCCATCAGATCCTCACATGTGTATAAACAAACGTATAAGCATGGCACCAAAGTGCCCTTAAATCACGCCCCCTTAACAGAGTGACTCCCCACTATATTACTGCAAGGAATGCATTCCCCATTTAGCGGCCCCAACGGGAGGGGCCGCTTACCTGGTCAGCGAAGGCAGCAGCCGGAACAAGACTGCAGCCAGCAGCGAGCATGGAAGACAAAGTGCGGCCGTGCGCCCATGCGACTTCCTGCATTGAAGGAAGCAAAACGCTGGGCCCGCCGCAGACGCGGCATGACGTCGGCGCCGCGCGTCAGCGGGACCCGCCCCCCCCCCCCCCCCTACGCCGATCAGCTGGAATCACTTACAGCTGGGCCACAACACGTGCGCCCAGGCGGCGGAGGGGGGAGGGTAAAAAACCACATGGTGCTGTACAATGCAAACATGAATGCCAGGCGAGGAGAGGGGGGAGGGGGTAGGGGGCCACCAAGCAACAAACTGCAAGAGAAGTGGCCAGCCTTTACCCAGCGCAGCCTGCCCTTAAAGCAGACCCAAAAATATACACATGCTACAGTGAATGCATAAACATGACACATATGTTAACATGCAGTGATACAAGTGAAACACACCTACTAAAGCACACCCTCATACACCCCCCCCCCCAGTGAAGGGAGAAGGGACCGAAACGGGAGAGTAAGGGGCTACGGGGACCCTCGGGACAGGGGCATCCCATTTCCGGATCACCATGCCGGATTGCCGCATTGCCCCCAAAGGAGGGGGACGAGCGGAGGAGATAAGCTCCTAGGCACCAATAGTGCCGTCTACCAATTACCCGGTGAGCAGCCTAGGCTGGGAGGCTTCCTATCCACCATAGAGGTATACAACTCAAACCGGGCAGAAATAGACCAAAAGGGGGGTGGCGGGGTAAGCCCCGACCTACCTGTAAGCAGGAAACTTCCAACCTCTGTTTGTCAAGCAGAGAGAAAAATACTGGTGATTGAAGGGAGGTACCAGGTATATATAGGCCGGAAGGTGGGGCTCGTTACAAGACTTCCTCTCTGCACTACGTCACCTGCAGGTGATTAACCCATGAAGTAATGAATATTCAAGAAGTGAAGCGGGGTGTGTGGCACACCAAGAATAGTCTCACAGTGGGGCATCCTATAATTTGGGCTGGCCCTGGAGTCTTTTAAACCAGCCAGGGTTTTGTTTTGCTTAAAGAGCAACAACACCCGGGAACGTCACTCTCTTGGTTGTTGTTTCCTTCACACGGGGCATCCCGATTTGAGATGCCCCGCTGTGTGTATTCCAACAGTTCGCCCAGGAAGGTCACTTTCTGGCATTCCTACGACAGAGGTGCGGGGCGCTTAGCCAATCTGCACGCTCGCCAGCGGCAATCCTGCTTACCTCTAGCTGTGGCCGTGCCCACGCTGGCCAATCAGAAAGGCCTGGCACGGGTACGTGCCACACATAGAGGTATGCTGAGAATGCAGCCTATGGCAGCGAGGGCTCTGAGAACAGGTGAGGGGATCGAGCGATCCGTGGCAGGGGGTTTCACATAGCAGGGAATCCTAATTGGGGATGCCCCGGGAAGTGGAACTCTGATGGCCCTGGGGTCTTTTAAACTGCAGGGCCTTTCAATGTCCCTCTTTAAAAACACTTAATCCGTTTACATATTTAAAGGTCTCGATCATGTCTCCTCTTTCCCATCCTTCAAGTAGCTGTTGAGACCCTCCAATTTGTCTTTTAAAGCAGAAGCCCCCAACCCTCCTCCTCAAAGCCCATAAAGGTCACGTCATGTTTTGTGGATCTCCACATATCCACCTCTATAGCTCTGCTGCTGCACAAATGAGTCTACAAAACATGACTTGATCTTGATGGGCTTTGAGGAGGTGGGTTGGGGACCCCTGTTTTATAGGACATTAAAAGTTATGATGTCATAAAAGAACAAACTGAGAAACATTGTAATGGGTCAACAAAGGATTAGAAGTTTAAAGATCTACTAATGAATTGTTTGTTACCCCATAGCTGTCTTCAGGTCTTGCTTACTCTTTGTAAATATCGATTCTTCCACTAGATGATCCCTCCTCGTGCTGGAGTAATAAGTGTTCCTCAAAGCCATGGTGGACCAACACAGCCCAGAGCGCCTGTTCCTGCACCAGTCAAAGCAGCTGAGCCCCCGAAAGGTACAGTGCAATTTGTTGCAATGATCAAGGACAGTTTTGTAGGGAAGATTGGGGACTAACAGGCTGATTCATTACTAGCGCCAGGTAACGGCCAGGAGAGGTGACACAATGATTTGATACAAAACAAAAAAAAAAAAAGAAAAAGAAAACCCTGTTTAAAGAGAAGAAAAGAAACGTCCATTGAAATGTATGGGAGAGCGACAGGTAGCGACAGGTAATACCAGACGCTCTGGAAGTCAGAGCTCCAGCACTATACGCTGAGCCGTCTGTAATGATGAATCGGTCGCTACGTGTCGCTGTAAGAGGCGCTCACCAGAATCGCCTTCATAAATGGGGTATTGCGCGCCGCGGCCGACGTTCACATGACGCTACCTGTCGCTTACTAGGCACTACCTGTCGCTTACATGGCACTACCTGTCGCTTACAAGGCACTACCTGTCGCTTACAAGGCACTACCTGTCGCTTACAAGGCACTACCTGTCGCTTACAAGGCACTACCTGTCGCTTACAAGGCACTACCTGTCGCTTACAAGGCACTACATGTCGCTTACAAGGCACTACCTGTCGCTTACAAGGCACTACATGTCGCTTACAAGGCACTACCTGTCGCTTACAAGGCACTACCTGTCGCTTACAAGGCACTACCTGTCGCTTACAAGGCACTACCTGTCGCTTACAAGGCACTACCTGTCGCTTACAAGGCACTACCTGTCGCTTACAAGGCACTACCTGTCGCTTACAAGGCACTACCTGTCGCTTACAAGGCACTACCTGTCGCTTACAAGGCACTACCTGTCGCTTACAAGGCACTACCTGTCGCTTACAAGGCACTACCTGTCGCTTACAAGGCACTACATGTCGCTTACAAGGCACTACCTGTCGCTTACAAGGCACTACCTGTCGCTTACAAGGCACTACCTGTCGCTTACAAGGCACTACCTGTCGCTTACAAGGCACTACATGTCGCTTACAAGGCACTACCTGTCGCTTACAAGGCACTACCTGTCGCTTACAAGGCACTACCTGTCGCTTACAAGGCACTACCTGTCGCTTACAAGGCACTACCTGTCGCTTACAAGGCACTACCTGTCGCTTACAAGGCACTACCTGTCGCTTACAAGGCACTACCTGTCGCTTACAAGGCACTACCTGTCGCTTACAAGGCACTACCTGTCGCTTACAAGGCACTACCTGTCGCTTACAAGGCACTACCTGTCGCTTACAAGGCACTACCTGTCGCTTACAAGGCATTACCTGCTGCTATTCCTTGATGAATAAAGCCCTGAGTCATGTTTGTTTATTTTTGCAGGGTGCATGTGATTTAGTCTCACATAGCCTAACACTGTGCTTTTGGCTGAATTTGGGCTTTAAAGCGGATGAAAAACCCCAAATAGCGTCCCCCCAGCCCCCAACCCACCCCAGTACCTGCAGCTGGCTCTTCGACGACACCTTCGAGATCGATCAACTGGCCGCATCCCCAGCTTCCATGTCAGGCGCTCCCAATCCTATGCCATCAGGCCATTCAGATAGGATGGGCACAGCTACAGCGAAGCCGGGGATGCAGCGCCCAGCGATTGCAGCGTCGCGGTAGCCCAAGGTTTTCACACAGCGCAGCATCTTGCTATAGGATGCACAGGGAGTAGGCTAGCAGCCAGCCCTGGAATCAGGTTTTCATCTGCGTTTAAAAGAAAAGTCCATATGCAATGGCATTTTTTAAAGTGTATCTTTTTTTGTGGCAAAAGGATGACCTCAATATGCTGAGCAAAACTAGTATTTTTTTTTTCTCCTGCTAGATGTGTGTTTTAGGAAAGTGGTTTATGAAAGTGAGCCTTGCCCACAAAGAATACTATGGCCACAGCAGCAGTGTTCTGTGTGTACAGGACTCGCATCTCTCCTCTTGTAGATCTTGGTGTACGGTTGCCAATAGCAACAGACTGCAGATAGTGAAAACTGCTGCTACAAAATTAGATTTTTTGTATTATCTTATGTCCTCTGGGTCCTGCACGCGTGCCCGCAGGGTCGCCATTGCTGCACGACCAACATCTGCTAAGCCGCTTGCACCCCCCCCACGCCGATCAGCTGCTCCGCCGCCCGTGTATATGTATGTGTGTCTGTGTGACCAATGCAATGAGGGATGCCCCTAACTGGCTGCAATGAGGGATGGCCTTAACTAGCTGCAATGAGGGATGCCCCTAACTGGCTGCAATGAGGGATGCCCCTAACTGGCTGCAATGAGGGATGCCCCTAACTGGCTGCAATGAGGGATGCCCCTAACTGGCTGCAATGAGGGATGCCCCTAACTGACTGCAATAAGGGATGCCCCTAACTGGCTGCAATGAGGGATGCCCCTAACTGGCTGCAATGAGGGATGCCCCTAACTGGCTGCAATGAGGGATGCCCCTAACTGGCTGCAATGAGGGATGCCCCTAACTGGCTGCAATGAGGGATGCCCCTAACTGACTGCAATGAGGGATGCCCCTAACTGGCTGCAATGAGGGATGCCCCTAACTGGCTGCAATGAGGGATGCCCCTAACTGGCTGCAATGAGGGATGCCCCTAACTGGCTGTAATGAGGGATGCCCCTTACTGACGGTAATGAGGGATGCCCCTAACTGGCTGCAGTGAAGGATGTCCCTCACTGGTTGTATTGGAGTGATGCCCCCTCACTGTGTTTGCGGAGGCCTTGTCTGTATTATTATTATTTAATTCTTAGGTGGTGTTTCCCTTTAAGGGCGTGACTGTGGGCGGGGCTTGGGTGTGACTGTGGGCGTGGCTTAAGGACAACAAATGTCCCTCTTTACTGTTTTCAAAAGTTAAGAGTTATGCTGTTGCACCCAGCCAAAGATTAATAGAGGCCTGAATGTAAGCTTGCTCAAGGGCGGGAGCAGGGATGCTGTTGGGTTCTGCTGCAAATTATGAGCATGCCCATCATCGTCACCTCCCCCAGCATCATCCATGCTCACACTGCCATGTGTGCTCCCGCTGGCAGCCATTCAGGTTCCTAGAGCTGGAAGCACACGTGCGCCGTAATCCAGGTACGATGTGAGTTTATGGGCATCATGGGAGCTTCATGATGCAGGACATAAGAAAAACCAGTTTCGGGTTTTGGTCCTCTTTAATCGGAAACCCTGCTACCCTTGTGAAACACCTGGGTCGGTTTTTCTTTTTATTTGGATAGAATTGTAAACAACTATGACAAATTAGACATTCATTTGATATAACTGTTGTTTGGGAGATACATTCTCATTTCTGGTTGGTCACCAGAGACAGAGTTTAATAAAGCAGACCAGACAGATATAATGAACAAGGTGGAGGATGGAGGGAAGCAAGGGCGGTCAATGTGGAGATATGTAGGTTAAGGAAGTGTAAAGCAATGTTATGTCATGAACTTTGTACCATTTTGTGTCTATTTGTGATAATGTTATAACCTAAAAATGCCAATAAAATAAGATTAAACATAATAAAGCGGACCAGAAAGCTGGCATTCGGGATGCCCCACTGTGTGAAACCTCCTTGATTCTAACGTTGCTCCCCTGGCTGTGCCGCCTCTGGCATCCCTGCATTGCACACTCACCACATCAGGCAGTTCTGGGGATACCCGCTCCCTCCAGCTGGGGCCATTCAGATATACCTGGCGTGGGGGTGCCTAAGGCCCACTCAGGTTCCATTAGCGAGAAGAGCAAGCCATTTGCAATCAGGATGCATCTGGTGAGGGCTTTCACCCTGCATTATTTTCCTTAAAGCAGAACTTCAGTCTATAATGACCCCCCAGTCCTGCCATCCGAATCTGGCACTGGGCAGGATAGGGGGGGTTACAAAGAAAAAAAAAAAAAACCTTAACTGACCCTCGGGCCACTGCTGCTGCTCTGGCTTTCCGGATCCTGGACACCGCCATCTTGCTGAAATGACACAGAGCTGCATCCCCCAGCTTCATGTGCGCTCCCGCCTGTCCATTCAAGTAAATAAGCAGTGGGATCACGCGGCTCTGTCTGATTTTCATAGGAGGCCGGGAGTCCGGGGGAGCACTGCTGTACATTTTTTTTTTTTTCTTTGTAACATCCCCCCATCCTGCCGCGGAGGGGGGGCAATTTTTTTACTGAAGTTTTGCTTTAATTCTAGGGCCAAGATCACAAGGGATTTGTTCCACTTTAAATCGGTTATCTCTCTTAGTTTGGCTAACTAAGCAAATAGTTGCGGTCGGTGCAGCAGCTCGGAAGCCAGAAACTGCTGCACATTGCTGTTGCCCTCAAAACTCATTTCCCGCCAGTCCCATGGAGCATGCACTTGCTCTCGTTCCATCAGTACTACATGCATGCATATTCATGCGCTACATATAGCCGTGTTTGAAACAAAGATCCAGACTAGCCAAAGGGGAGCATCTGCATCGCACTCCCGTCCCTGGCCTATATGAATGGTTGGGCGCTAGAGCATGCCTCAGCCCTGAGATGACAGGGATACGGGCGTGTGCCTTGTGGTACCACCAGAAAGGGGATTTCTACTAGCAATCTGGGGTTTCACACAGCAGAGCTTCCCAAATCAGGATGCCTCAGAAGTAGGTAATCGGCTGGCCCTGGGTTCCCCGGGTTTTGGTCCTCTTTAACAAATCATTATCTTTGTAAATGTTCGTGTATAAATTGTTAACCATTTGTTTATTTTTTTTTTTTGTTTCAGT
Organism: Gastrophryne carolinensis; assembly: GCA_027917425.1. Lineage (NCBI taxonomy): Eukaryota > Metazoa > Chordata > Amphibia > Anura > Microhylidae > Gastrophryne > Gastrophryne carolinensis. The sequence continues at coordinate 486,489,434 of CM051236.1, read as the reverse complement.
GTTTCCTAATCTGCCTGAGCCCTTGATACCCCAACAAGCAGCCTCTCTGCAGCCCAGTCCTACCGCCCAGCCACCCTGCCAAAAACTGCCCGAGCCTCTACTGCCGACATCATTACACCCCAGCGCTCCAACACCCCCTCCCCAGAGCCTGGACCAGCCACCGCAGCCACCTCCCCGTAGCCGATCTGCCCAGAATCTGCCTTCAGAAAATGTTGCTCCACAGCAGGTAGGTGCCATTATGTTAGTAATGTAAAGAGAGGATGTTGGCATGCTTTAGTAGAAATTGATTAGATATGGCAGTTTGTATTGACTGTACACTTAAAGGGAATGTCCATTTTGGCGGACTTTCCTGTTCATCCCCAAACCAGAACAGACATTAAAGAGTAACAAAACACAAGATTTTCTCTATTCCGGGTTTTTCCACACCTTAGTCAATCATATTGTGCATGCCTTACTCCATACAGTACATGGTAACATAGTATGTAAGGCTGAATTAAGACTTTACTTCTTCCAGTTCAGCCTGTATATAAAATATCACATTCAAATGGTCTAGAAGCCTTTACTAATATCAATAATATATATATTCAAGGGATATATTGAATGACACCCCCCCTCCAGTCTTGAACTTAAACTTGAACCTCATAAAAGCTGATCAGGGTTGGGAGGAGCAATTCTTCATAAATCCATGCTGATAAAGAGTAATAAGGTCGTTTTCATTGAGATACTGCAGGATAGCGTCTCTTAGAAAGCCTTCAAACAGATTGCACAGATTTGAAACTTAATGGTTTGTAGCTCCCAAGTTCCCCTTTAGACCCTTTTTACATATTGGCATCTCATTCGCGGCAATCCTGTGGAACTGTTCCTGTCATCTTTGAATCTATGAATATTAAAAATAATGGCTTGTGTGTTACTGTAAAGAATTCTCTTTAACACTTGGCTGAATGCCGTCTGGTCCTGGGGATTTGTCTATTTTCATCTGTTTAAGGTGGTGCTGCACTTCTTCCTCGGTTAGACAGGTGACGGTGTGTGTCTAGGCACATCAGTGGCCTTTCCTCCAATGAGTGGCATAGAACTATAAATGAAAGGAGAGCGGCAAGCATCTCTGCAGCCACTTCCCTTGGGCTGTGCCTACCCACGCCAGCCATTCAGATAAGCTTGGCCCCTAAGCACTCTTTACGACGAACCAGGGGTTTCAGATTTTGGGGCATTCCAAATCAAGTGGGAGAACACCAGCCTCAGAGTATTAAACACTCTAGGTCATTGGTTGTGTGGTTGTTCCTCTTTAGGCACCAGACTTCCTTTCTTACCTGCAGCCACTCCTGTGGTGTCTGTTGCTCTCCACAGGTCCAGGTATCTCCATGAGATCTCCACCATTTAGGCTTCTGGACACCTCCCCCATTGATGCTACCTGGGTTTCCCATATAATTAAAAATAACCTTGCTCCTCAATACCATGGTAGAAGTGGGGCTCTGGGATTTTGGATGGGGGCCATGTATGTGCCATCAGAGACCGGACTTAAGTGAGTAAATGTGGACCCTGGGGTCGGGGTGTTTCACACTTCGGAGCAATCCAAATAAGGATGCCCCTGGAACAGGCCAGACAAAATGGGGTTTGGTCTTTAAAGGAAGGCTCCCCCTTTTCAGGATTTTGGTGTTCTGCTTTATTGTTTTCCCCTTCTGGAATGTAAAATAAATCTGTGTTAGGATTGTGCCCTCAGACCTGCGATTTACTTATCATGCTGATTCCATGTTTCATATATTCCAGTGTGTCTGTCTTCCTAAAGTTGGAACTGGGCTTGAGTAAAAAGCTAAGGACTACAAGTCCCAACATCCCTCCACTGTAACAGATGATCTAATCAGCAGTTTTGGCTAAATCACACGACAGCTGTGAAGACTGCCAGTAACCCTTTAGCTACTCGAACACAAGACTGTGATCCCCTTATCTACAGGGTTTGTAAACACATGGTCTGTGCCTTAGTCAATCGGATGACTAGCAATCTAGAGTCAGGAAGTCTGATATGTACTCCAAGAGACTACTTTGGTGTACGTTGCTTATATAAACACATTGTAGCAAAAGAAAGAAATGCAAACCAATAAAGAAACAAAAAACCAAATATGTTCAGCACATTGTAGCACATCACTTTGGCACACAATAACGGACATTTTAAAATATGTCAATGTGTGAATTCAAAAGTGGAATTACTAACGTCTGTTCTGATTTTGGGTGTGATAAGAGAGTGCATTAAAGTGGACCTTCCTTTTTAAATCTGAGGGTCAGACACAATGAAAAAAGTTGTGTTGCTGTGTTTACAACTTAACAGGATATGTGTAGTGTTTGGAAGTGCACAGCTTAATGTTTAATTGGCCAACCTGTCCCTGGTTGAATGTCTATTCTGCTGCAATGAGTCTCTCAGTTGACCTGTCTTTTTAGAAGAAACGGCACCTATCCACAAGACAGGTCCAATGATCCCTCATTCAGATATGTTCTCATCTGATCAGTTATCTTAAGACCCATTATATTTAAAAAAAAAATGTGTTGAATTGCTTTAAATAGCAGAATCTCCCTCTTTCTTACTGTAAGGCAGGAGCAGGCAGCAGCAGTGACGTTCTCTGCTGGACAACCCATCTGTTGGCCTGTGATGCAAGTGGTCCGGCTCTCTACCATTATACCACAAGAAATGGTGAATAGCTCTATTGGCCACCTTAAAAAGGCCCTCCAGCATGTAAGCACCCCCACCCCTACCATGAACCAAGCATAATCTGGATACCTAGGAAAAAATGTTACGATCCTCCATGGGTCACTGTAGGATCCAGGTCCTGTCTCATGGCGTCTGTGGAGCTTAGGACCTGCAGTGACCCCCAATTAGCTGCTGTTATTGGCTGATTCAGGGGCCATTGAAGGCCCTACAGCTAGCGCACCCATGGAAGAGTGCCCGCCTTCTGCAGTAATCTATGGAGGTTCGTTTATCCAAGTCATTCTTAGCTCACAGGTAGAGAACAGAGCGTTGGGGGCTACTTATATCCCACAAGCACATCATAAAATGTGTAACATATTGCCCATCCCCCAGTTCTGATCTAAGTTTATTTTTCTGTTAAATATAGTTGCCAAATGTGTAACCTGTCTATACTTACAGGGTGACCTGTGGCAAGTTTTTCCAAATTGTGATGTGAAGAGCAGTAAAGTATCTTTTATGCCCAAAACCAGGCAAACCTTTTAGTTTTGGATGGAGTGGGACAGGGTTAGAATCTTTTTTGTTCTGTCTGTGAATATCAATGGATCTGTTGAGGTTCATCCAGGCCATGGTATATCTGTAGGAATAGACAGCTAGGCTCCTGGCTAAGTACGTTTCGCTGGCCTTTTCAGTTCTGAATAGCTTGTTCAACCCCCCCACCCCAGGGTATCCAGAATCTAATGTCCTTCTGTGTGGAACCCCACCAGGTCACCTGGAAATTCATTTTCTTTCCAGGTCCAACAGCGCATGCGCGAGCAGCGGCCGCATCCCCACTATCCCTTTAGCAGTCAGGCATTTGTGAGTGGCCGGCACAGGCATGCCCCCGTAGGACTGGGCAAGGGCAAGTCAGATCAGGAGACCTGGCGGGTTTCGCACAGGGGGCAAGGATAGTCAAAATCCTGGGTTTTGGTCCACTTTAAAAGATGTGTGAAAGAGGCCATTTATGTGAAAATAAGGAAGCCAAGCCTAAAATGCCCCTATAATCAGAGGGAAGTATATGTAGTCACCTTCTATACCCAGCCCAGTGCCCCAAAACAGCCTGCGTTTTTTTTTTGCCTTTGCCCAATACTCATAACACGACCTGGATGCAGTCGGCCATATTGCTCCCTGGCTGAGCAGCTCCACCCCCAGTGATGATGCAATCGGTTAGAGTACACACAGCTCAGCAATGCGGAGCACGTCAACCTAACTGCCATTATGTGACAGTTTGGCTGTAACTGAATTAATTAGCATATGGCTGCTATTCCCCATAATATTACTTCCTGGTGTTTTTCCTGGTGTTTTTATGGATAGGGCAAAGGGTTAAAAAAAAAAAAAAAAAAAAACACAGGCTGTTTCGGGGCACTGGGCTGGGGATGGAAGGTGATCACATAAACTTCCTTTCGGAGTATAAGTGCACTTTAAACAGTCTGAAACATACAATTCTACATGCACACCCCTTTAAAGGCAGCTTAATACAACCTCATGGTTCCAGCCTTAGCAATGCAATCAGCTCCTCATCTGCATACTGTTTATGGTAGATTCCTGAACAAGTCATTCCGACATGGGAAAGCCAGTCAGATGACTACAGAAATGGCTTAAAAAACATACAACTGCAGAGTTATTCCTACATATATATATTTTGGACAATGGAAACATGAAATTCACCAGGGCAAAATGGTAGCAACTATCAAGAAGTTTTTGGGTTCCTGTGCCAGGGAAAGTCTTTTTATCCCTGGCCCATGACGTCACCTTGCGGTCGCCACAGACCAGTAATGAGTTGGTATCCTTCAATGGGATCAGACATGGAAGAAGACATGAAAATTGCTTCTAACTCCTCTCCACTGTACCAAAAATCAACATTAAAGTACAATTTAGTCAAGTCATCACTTCCTCATTCACGTTTGCCACCAAATGGCAGCCAATCATGTGCCTGCCTGTAACTTGATGTGCAAGCTCACTCTGCAAACCCCATTGGTCACTGGCAGTCATGTGATTGACAGCTATACAACGATTAAGGTAGTTGGCTGACTTGACTAAATTGCTGCTTAAAGTGATACAGCAGGCAAAGGTAATTGTTACACCATTGCATCGGGCTACATTTGGCGCCGTCCTAAACTGATTTCCTTTTTCAATTTAAGAAGAAATGGCTGAGATATCGGGTTTACAGGTTCAGCTTATGATTTCTCTTTTTTAAAAAAAGTGGGTTTGGCCCTTGGATCTGTGATGCTGAATAATCTGTGATGAATCTGGAGGCAGGAGGGGGGAGGGGCCAGCTATCCCGTTATTGGCTGAACCTGTAAACCTTGATATCTCAGCTGTTTCTGATTCAATTTAAAGGCGTAAAACAGTTTAGGACAGCGCCAAACTTAGCCAAGTGCAATGGGTGTAACAATGACCTTTGCCTGCTGTATCACTTTAAATTAAAAACCGGACCAACACCCGTTATTACATTAACGGGTGTTGGTCCGGCTCTTTGCTGCAAGAAAGAAGCTCGAGGAGGCATCCAGATCGCTGGAGCCCCCTCACACCTAAATGCACAGGATACGAGCCAGCGCCGGGTCCTGCCAGCGGCCGGCACGGAGAACGCGACTACAGCCCACGTGACCGGCCGGCGGCCAATCACGGGACTCCTTTTCTGGTGCTGGCTCATTAGAAATGTGAGTATTATACGTATCCTGTGCATTTAGGTGCGAGGGGGCTCCAGCGTTCTGGATGCCTCCTCGAGCTTCTTTCGTGCAGCAAAGAGCCGGACCAACACCCGTTAATGTAATAATGGGTGTTGGTCCGGTTTAAGTTGGACTTATTGCTGTAGCAAAGCTGAAAGGGACTGTCTGTATCAAATGCTGTTCTTCTGATTTTTCCTCCTAATTTCTCCTCTTCTTCAATATCTGTCTTTCTTCATTAGCAGGAGCAGCCATCAGGGTAAAAGGTATCTGAATAATTCACCCCCCTTGTCTGTTCTCCACCCTAAGCTGTGCCAATAGTGGCGTCCATGGCTTCATGTCACTGATACTTGTCCCGTGGTCTAATCCGGTAACCATCATACACCCTGCAATGTCTTGTCATGATAAAGAAGTGGGGGATAATGACATCTCTGAAAAATCTTAAAGTGGGTGGCACTTTTCTCCAGAACCAGCCAGAAACCTCCACCCTAGTGCTGATGAGAGCCTAAAGCTCCAAACACGTGTCCACTAGTTGTATGTGTTTGGCTGTGTAATTGTAAAGCTAATCCTTGGCATTGCACCCTTAGCGTTTCTAAGGGCCTTGGATGGCACAGAGACATAAAGAGATGATTTGCATAGCTCCGCCTACTGCAAGGGTTGATGGGTAATGCTATCTGTCCTTATATTCGGTACTGTGTAAATACTTTCCATTCTAGGAAAGCTCCTATTTTCCTTTACCTAAGCAGAGGGTTTTTTGGTCTCTTTAGCCCCCCCTATATTAAGCCTAACATGGGTCTCTCCACATACTGGCTTGCGACTCTGTTTTGGTACTTTTTCTCTAAACACTGTCTTCAGCGCTGTCTTTCCACCATCAAATATATAGACTGATGCTCCGTGTCCTGCTAAGCGCCTTAAAGTGGACCAAAACCTAGCACGATTGGCCCGGGAATCTAAAAGATTCCCAGGTGAATCGATTCCCTCTCCTCCAGGGCATCCAAAATCAGGACGCCCCGCCGTGTGAAACCCCGCAGATCGCCCCATTCACTTACCTTGCTTCCCGGTCCAATGGCGCATGCGCGAGCTGCGGCCTTAGACGCTGGCTTCGACGGCGTGATGTCAGCGGCTCCAAGCTCACTCACGTGAAGGGTGAGTTGCGCTGGGAGATCTGGGGGGTTTCACACAGTGGGGCACCCCGATCGGGGAAAGGACCTCTAGCAGGGAGCGTGTCCGCACCAGGCATTTGTGAATGGCCAGCGCGGGCACGCTCCCTGTTAGAGGGAAGCGGGGGCTGCCGCCACCAGCATCTACTTCCTGAATCGGGCTGAATTTGCTATCCACTTCCGGAATCAGGCTTTAGGAAAAGGGAGGCTTTAAATGCCTGGCAGTGGAGATCTTACAAGTTACTAGATTGAAAATGCCAGCTTTCGAAGCAATTCAAGCTTCTTCTTCAGGCATAATACAGATCTGTAACTTGGACACACATTTATACAGAAAACTACAGCCGTAGCTTACAATTTTCAGACATTGCTATTATTCACGTGTGTCAGTAGAAAAACAATTGTGCCTGCTTCGTAGTGATAACTGATCAGGCCCCTTGGTGGGCACACACCTAGTGATAACTGATCAGGTCTCTTGGCGGGCACACACCTAGTGATAACTGATCAGGTCCCTTGGCGGGCACACACCTAGTGATAACTGATCGGGTCCCTTGGTGGGCACACACCTAGTGATAACTGATCGGGTCCCTTGGTGGGCACACACCTAGTGATAACTGATCGGGTCCCTTGGTGGGCACACACCTAGTGATAACTGATCAGGTCCCTTGGTGGGCACACACCTAGTGATAACTGATCAGGTCCCTTGGTGGGCACACACCTAGTGATAACTGATCAGGTCCCTTGGTGGGCACACACCTAGTGATAACTGATCAGGTCCCTTGGTGGGCACACACCTAGTGATAACTGATCAGGTCCCTTGGTGGGCACACACCTAGTGATAACTGATCGGGTCCCTTGGTGGGCACACACCTAGTGATAACTGATCAGGTCCCTTGGTGGGCACACACCTAGTGATAACTGATCAGGTCCCTTGGTGGGCACACACCTAGTGATAACTGATCAGGTCCCTTGGTGGGCACACACCTAGTGATAACTGATCAGGTCTCTTGGCGGGCACACACCTAGTGATAACTGATCAGGTCCCTTGGTGGGCACACACCTAGTGATAACTGATCAGGTCCCTTGGTGGGCACACACCTAGTGATAACTGATCAGGTCCCTTGGCGGGCACACACCTAGTGATATCTGATCAGGTTTCTTGGCGGGCACACAGGTAGTGATAACTGATCAGGTCCCTTGGTGGGCACACACCTAGTGATAACTTATCAGGCCCCTTGGCGGGCACACACCTAGTGATAACTGATCAGGTCCCTTGGTGGGCACACACCTAGTGATAACTGATCAGGTCCCTTGGCAGGCACACACCTAGTGATATCTGATCAGGTCCCTTGGTGGGCACACACCTAGTGATAACTGATCAGGCCCCTTGGCGGGCACACACCTAGTGATAATTGATCAGGAGCCTGATGCTATAGTGACCAGACACCCCCACCTCCACATGTCAGGCAGAAAAGCATATATACATGTAGCCAGCGCAGGCGTCAGCACTTGGCGTACATGGGCAGAAGCAGGGGCCCCTGCACCTTGGGAGGGCCCACCTTATACCCTCTATCCTGGGTGGCCCTTATGCAGGACACAGAGCCGTGCAGAAACCAGGACTAAGGACTGTCAGCCAGGGGCAGAGACTTTCTTTCTGTAAGTTTTTCTGTTCTTTCTTTCTCTTCTTCCATTCTTTTCTTTCTTCTCCCCTTCTGTTATTTCTGTCAGTCCTTTTATTCTTTCTTTCCTTCATTTTTTTTCTTTCCATCTATCCTATGTTTCTATTCTTTCTGTTATTACTTCTCTTTTTTTTCCCCATTCCTTCTCTCTCTTTTCTGCTTTTGTTTCTGTAATTCCTTTTATTCTTTGTTTCTGTCATTCATTCTCTTTCTTTGTTTCTGTTAATAATTCTACGCTGCTGTTCTTTCCCTTTATTTTTTCATTTATTTCCATCTATTCTTTCTTTTTCTGTCATCCCTTTTCTTTCTTTCCTGCTTTCTTTTTTATGTCATTCCTTCTATTCTTTCGTTCTTTATTTCTCCCTTTCTTTCTGTCATTCTGTCTATTCCTTCTATACTTTGGCATTTCTTCTATTATTTTCTGCTTTTTATTCTTTGGCAGTATTCGGCATACATGCAACTTTATCACCATGTATAGAGTATCATAGCACACCGCAAGCGGCCCATTTGAACTCTATCGCCCAAGGGTCCGGCATAAACCTGGAGCCGGCCCTGCATCTAGGCATGTCTGCCAACCAGAACACTGGAGACCACTGTATGTGCCATCATTTGGACTTCAGCCAAGTAGACCGTTAGCAACTAGTTTGGAAGCAACGTGGATTCACAGAGACCTGCAAGGCATTCTTGAGTTTACCTATGTACAGCAATAACAAGTAGTTACCACTCACAGAAGGACCAATTCAATGTGTATATTGCTGGGGGTTGCTTATGTCAAGGTATTCTGATTTTGGGGGCATGGGTAGGGGAACTTTTATTACAGTGGACTATATTTTGGGAAAAGGATGAACTTTTTACATCACGTTAAAGTAAACCCGTGTTTTAGTTAGACTGCCACGATTGCCATGCTACTTGCCTCTTGTTTCCAGCACCTGGATCCCCTGTAATAAGTCCGATATCTTCAGTTCTATCCATGTTCCAGCATTCTTTATCATGACATAATGCATTTCAAATGATACTGACTTTTACCGCTACAGATACACCTGCAGACGGACTAAAGCAGCTGCACCTATTGAGGAGAAAATGCCTCTTGGCTTGACTTTGAAAGCCAAACTGCTCTGTAATTGTCCCTTGCATTGATGAAGTATTAGGCATTATAGTAATGCACTTAAAGTAGAGCAAAACCCTTCTGGAGCACCTTTTGCCCCCGCCCTCCCCAGTATCTTGGGCGATGCTGCTCCCTCGGCAAGGGTTTTCCACCGCTGAGGTGGTTGGCTGATTTCAAGTGTGCCGGATAACGTAGACGGTTGGCTACATCCCCGGCATTCGATTTGAGCGTGCGCTCTCTCTCGCACCCAGCGTACGTACACACAGCTATAGGGAAGCCGGGATTGCGGAGTCACGGACGCGTGACTTTACTGGTGACCCCAGGGGTTTGACACAGCAGGACATCTCACTATAGAATGCCCCGGGGGCAGGCTAGCAGCTGTCCAGCAGAGTCTTTTAGTTTGTAGGACCAGTCTTGCAAAGGTTTTGCTCTGCTTTAATGTAACAAAATGGTCTCCATAAAAGAACTGTTGTACTGCAGCTGTAAAAGCCCATCGTTTCTTATTTTGGTATTGGAAGATGCCTCTGATGTCTTTGGATCTTTACTGGGTCAGTAACCTTTTTATCGCATGAAAACTGCATGAGCAATGTCAAAACCAAAGACAGTTACTGTATGTTACAGTTGGCCCGCACCATAATTGAGCCTGGCCCTGTGGCAAACGCCTCCTCTCAGCAGCTCCATTACCCCACATACGTCCTGCTCTTACTCCTCTTTTTAGCGGCTAACATGCCCCAGAGGTGCGTGCAATTTCAGCTGGGGGACCAAATTCAGGAGCACGTTCCTCCTTTTAGGGACTGGAAGTCAAATGTGTGAGTGTGGTAAAGGGTAATAGAGGTTACCATATATACAAAATAAGGGGAAGGAAATGAACACCAAAAAGGAGTTATGCGAAAAAGTTCATGTTTTAATGCCCATATGTAAATTTGTATAAACAAGTGCGATCTATTTACAGTGCAGACAACTGGTTCTATTACCGAAAATTCTTTATGACTCCACTATTTAAATCAGGGTGTGCTGGTTGTATACAGACCCCAGAATGGGACAAACGATGCTCACAAAGGAGTGGGGTAATCCAGAACACCCCCACCGATGTCTGTATATATATTACCGCACAAACCACCAAAAATATAATACAATAATAGCCCTTTATTTCATATATGGGTATAATTACAGTATTAGAATACGCTACTAAGGTTAAAAACTATGTTAAAAACATGAGGACCCCGGGGCTATTATTGTATTATATTTTTGGTGGTTTGTGCGGTAATATATATACAGACATTGGTGGGGGTGTTCTGGATTACCCCACTCCTTTGTGGACAACTGGTTCTATAGCGAGACAGTGTGGGCCCAGCGCTGAGGGTATGCATATGCAGTCTAAATATATATGTGTAATTCCGCACCACAAAATTATATATTCAATGACAATAGAATCTGTGGCCGTGCGGTGGTGGGGAGCTATTCCTACAAGGGTAGAGCTATAAGTATTATAAGGATGAACCCAGCCATTCATCCAATATAGTCCCACACCAGCGCACCTCCTCCACAGAAAAATCAATAAATAAACTAATTGATCATAATGAATTCATAAATAATTTATTAGGAGCTACCCACAAAAAATCACATGACAACACAATTAAAAAACATACAAGACAAAACCGCACATTTTTCTCAAGGGCATCCCAATCTATCCCAAATACCCATAAAACTCATTTATAAAGTGCATAAGTGCTAAAACTGTGCAAATATAACATTAATAATATAAATCAATAATATGAAATGTGGCAAGATGTAGAAATACAACAGTTAAAAAGTAGCAAAAGTAGCAAATACAACAACATCAATTGAAAAACACACATCACCTGAGTGATAAATCCAAGTGTTCCATAGGAATGCCCCAGTCCAAATGCCGGTCCCCCAATGCGTTTCGTGGCCCCCCGCTCACAGGCCACTTTATCAAGGGTATGCAAGGGTATGAGGGTATGCATATGCAGCATGTACATGGAATCATACAAGTGTAATAGAGGTAAGGTAATAACATGCAGACAGTTCAAGATGAGAAGAGCATAACACAGATTAAACAAGATTACAAGTTACCAATCTTACAGGCTGACCTCAGGACGCAAAATAACCTCAACGTTTCGGTCTGGGATGACCTTTATCAAGAGGATGCGGTTTTTGAAGTCTCATGTTTAAAGGGGCATACTACTATGAACTATTTCTAGTGATCTTGAACTGTCTGCATCTAATTACCTTACCTCTATTACACTTGTATGATCCCCTGTACATGCTGCATATGTATACCCTCTGTTCTGGGCCAACATTGTCTCTCTATAGAACCAGTTGTCTGCACTGTAAATAGATCGCACTTGTTTATACAAATTCATTCATGGGCATTAAAACATGAACTTTTTCGCATAACTCTAATACCCAGTATATAGGATCCCACAAGACCCCAAAGAAATGCCTAACCAAACAACTGGCACCACCACAATAACTTATATCAAAATATAATCCATTTATTATTTATCCAATACAAACAAGAGTTTAAAAACACTTAAAAAACCACATCTCATAATGGGGAGGACTACAGGGACCAGTGTTTGCCTAGTGCATCTATGTACATACAATTATTACACCCATATTATTTTCAAAAACATCTATATACAATATCAAAAGAACTTATCTTAATTACATAACAGTGTCTGCAAACTATACTATATACAACTATACCTTACAAGAATATATATCAATAAAGTGCAATCAAGTGTTATTACTATTATTCCACCCCCCTGAAGACACCGAGGGGGCAAAAAATGTAAAAACAGTGCAAACTCATAAACATGTGCTATGCATACTTCACCAGGGAAACACCAGCCGAGTACCTCACCCCGTCCCAGCCAACGCGTTTCGTAACGGACCTCCCGTTACTTCATATGGGCCACAAGTATGGTAAGGTTGCCCCCCCTGTCCCCTAAATACTCCTCCTGTGCTGGCTGATAAATAATAGGCAACACCGGCGTCCGTCCGCGCTCCGGAAATACGTCAGCCGCTATGTGTCAAAACGAGGCTTGGGACACACTGAAGCACTCCCATCCGGAAGTTTTTCGCATAACTCCTTTTTGGTGTTCATTTCCTTCCCCTTATTTTGTATATATGGTATATTCTAGTACATGTTTAAACAGCGGTACTGGTTGAACCCATACTATTTTGTTTTTTTCTATTACCTTATGTTACTAACATTGATACTTAATCAGTGTGCTACATCCTTCTCTAATAAGGGGTAATAGAGGTGCCAGAAAGGAAGCCTTGGCTTCAGGGCCACGTTAAGAAGTTATGCCCACTTCCAATCCATTTCTATGTCATTGGTTAAATGGATTTTAGTTTGTCATGGCCATTGTGTCTGTGGTAGTTTTAGAACACGGTTGATGTAGCTCTTTAACTTGCTTAGGTGTTTTTTCATCTTTTTTTTTCTTTGCCATTTCAGAATCTTAATGGAGTAAGTGGCTTTAAGAACCAGTTTGAAAATGACCCATTTGTGGACTTTCTCAATCCCCTATCAATTACAAAGCTTCCTGAGCCCATCACCAAATCATCTGCTTCATCATCAAGCCAAAAGGAGCCAATCCTATTGCCTTCTGCTATACAGAATAGTCTTCATACCATAAACAGCCTGCCTACCTTGCCGCCAATCCCAGCTCGTAGCTCGTCCCAAGACAGTTTGCGCATATCCCCCAATCCTTTCCTGAACAAGGCCAATAATGTGAACTCCATCAACCCATTCACTGAAAGATCGGCAAATCCTTTCAAGAACCCAGTGTCCTCCTCAGCTGTTCCTACACTGCTGCCAACCAGTTTATTCGAGCAGCACCACTCTACAAGCCAACCCGAGCTTCAACAGGGCAAGCCAATGTTTACTGTGGGTCCAGCGGAGAAAAGTTTGTCATTGCCCCATAATTTTTCTGCCATGCCAGAATCAAATCCCAAAAGCTGGGTCACTTTTGATGATGATGGTTTTACAGCTAAACCTTTTGTGACACCCGGCAATGAATGGGAATTGGGTGGCTTCCAGCGCTCCGCATTGGACAGCAACTGGAACGCAGTCCCGGCAAGATCCACCTCCCAGTCATTAAGGAGACCCCCACCACCTCCTCGTGTTCCATCTAGGACAAAATTTGACTCCTCCACTAAAATATCAGCTGATCCTTCTCCAACTCTTGAATTCACTGACCGGTAACGGGGACCTGCACTTGAGAATATCGAAGTGTGCAATAACTTTGCACACTACTTGGTATAACCTCTCCTATGACCATTATTTAATATATGTCTGTATATCTGGGTAACATTTCAAATGTGACTTTTGAATGTGTGGGATTTTTATGTGTCTGTCTGTGGTTTGCGGTAACCAGGTAAAGTGCTGAAAGGACGCAACAAATTTGTTCTGAACTTTAATCAAAATGCTTGTGTACGTGTGACTTTGAATCCATTCTGAATTATACCTGGTAATGCTCAAGTGTACTTATCTAAAAGAACAGGGGCGTCATTGTGTACCACTAACTGCAGGCCCGGCATATCAATCAGTTTATGTCATCACCTTCTATCCCCAGCCCAGTGCCCCAGGTCTAACCTGAAGCCTTTGGCCAATATTCATAAAAACACAAACTGGTCAGTCTGGGGTTCAAATGGCGTTTGTATTGCTCCCTGGCCATGCAGGAGCTCCCCGTGGTGCTCTACAGCGATGATTTATTCAGTTACACACAGCTTAGCATTGGCGGGGGGGGGGGGGATCTTTAGACCACTGTTTCTCAACCTGTGGTACATGTACCCCAGGGGATGCACCCACACGGGGTACCTGACAGCTCTGGTAACAGCAAAACCTTGAACTAAAGACACAAAACTACCACAAATGGTTAAACGCTGGGCTGGCCAATAATATACAGGCAAATTAGCCAAAAACACGCTTTTTAATATCAAAAATTATGGCACAAGACGAATGCATATTTGAAACGACCAAGGTACACACATAAATTTAAAAACCGCAATTGCATGTTAAAAAACAAATACAATAGAATAGGGGCCCCTGCCAGGTCGACCTGGACTCCACGCACACACCTGCACTCACCCTGCTCACACAGAAAAATGCTGGCCAGCATAAATGATGGGGACCGTAATCTATCCTCTCTTAGAACCTGAGGATGACAAAGTTGCAAGTCAGCATATACCTTTTCCTTTTCACCGGGATTTGAGCTATTGTCCACTGAGGGAAAGTCCGAGCGCTTATGCCTGGATACTGTGGTGCTGGTTGCAGCAAAAACTCTCCTCCGGAGGCGGAGCGAAACAGCTGTCGGTCAGGGCCCCTGACCACGCCCACCACGCACGCTCGCTCACGCTGGATGGCCGCGATTGAAAGTAACCTTTGAATGTGACATATCAGCTGCTTGGACTTCTCTGTGAACCCGGGAGTGGTGAGATTATTGGGGATAACGCCTCAAGATGCAGGAGGGGTGATGGGCCATTGTGTCTCCCTCTATATGTACATTTTGGGCTGTGACCGGAAGTGCCCAGGTGGGACTGTGCTGTATGCATACTGAGCTTCACATGAAGTGCTCTTTACCTGCTCTGGAAGGCCCAGTCCAGCGTTTTTCTGTGTGAGCAGGGTGAGTGCAGGTGTGTGCGTGGAGTCCAGGTCGACCTGGCAGGGGCCCCTATTCTATTGTATTTGTTTTTTAACATGCAATTGCGGTTTTTAAATTTGTGTGTGTACCTTGGTCTTTTCATATATGCATTCGTCTTGTGCCATAATTTTTGATATTAAAAAGCGTGTTTTTGGCTAATTTGCCTGTATATTATTGGCCAGCCCAGCGTTTAACCATTTGTGGTAGTTTTGTGTCTTTAGTTCTCGTGTTCAGGTTAGCTGGGCGCCCCTCATTCAATAAGGGGCAGCGCCTATTTAATGCATATACATATAGGGGGTTTCCCATTGTTCTTTTAAAAAAAAATTGCCAACAGCAAAACCTTATTTATTTATTCTTCCTTTTGAAAGTGCTCTGATGCATGTGACCTACTTATTTTGTTATATTTTTAATGAATCTACTCCTTGGGGGTACTTTGTGGTAACTTCCTGTCACTAGGGGGTACTTGGAAAAGGTTGAGAACCACTGCTTTAGACAAGCAATATATATATATATATATATATATATATATATATATATATATATATATTTCATTTATATGTTTTTTTTGGTCCCTCTGACTTCACACACTTTCCATATGCTCATACTTAGAGATGTCTCTAAATTATTTTTTTTTCACCTTCCCTATATATGCATTTTTGTGCTCAAGTTTGCATTTATTATAACTGATGAGCTGGACCTCTTCCTCCCCTCCCCAGCCTGTCAGTTACTACTGTGCGTATGAATGAATCATCGCTGAATGAATGAATCATCGCTGGAGAACACCAGGGAGCTATACGTCCACCATTCGGACCTCACACTGCATTCTGTTAGTGTTTTTATGAATATTGGCCAAAGGCTTTAATGGAAAAAAAAACACAGGCTGTTTTGGGGCACTGGGCTGGGGATATAGGGTAACTACCTAAACTTCCTTTCTGGGTATAGGATGGTAAGTTAAAGTGGACCAAAACCCACCCTAGAGTCTAAGACTCCAGGGCAGGCTCACTCCCTCCCTTGGGGGCATCCCAACCTGGGATGCCCTGATTTGTGAAACTCCCCAGGATGTGCAGTCAACTCGCCTTTCCCCCGAGCCCACGGCACATGCGTGACCGGCGCCGGCACCACTCGCTTCCCTCCTTGGCAACTGAATGGCTGTGTGTGACCGCGCACAGCCGATAGAAGCCTCCCGCAAGTGCTTCTAGGATTCGAACCGGCTGCTCTAGCCACAGTATGGGCCTGAGGAGAGGTAAGTTGACTAGGTGTTTCACACAGCGGGGCACCCTATACCGGTGTACCCCAGGGGGACCGACCAAAACCTGGGATAATGAGAATCACAGGTTTTGGTCCACTTTAAGGCCACACCAGCCTCCTGTGGCATATCCCTTATCTGCTTTCTCTTCCTTTCCCTTGGTAATGTAACGAAGATGAGTAGACAGTCCTATATCATCCACCAATGCCAAGCAACAGATGGAAACCAGACTGGCTACCATTTGTTTAAAACCATATTGCCCCTTTAGGTAAGTAAACTTGCCGTAAGTGGTAAGGGTATTTTAAAGAGCCCCAGCTATGGATAGGTATTTTGCATAAATGGTCACCTGTCATTTGTATTGAGTGTTAGTATTTTTTAGAGGGCAGCATCATATGATGTAGGGCCATGCAATTGGTAAAAAGGGAGTGAAAGCAAAACATATGCTGAAGTTGAAGAGGGGGTCTGTCTAAGCCGGTGATATGGAGGAGATGGTTATGTGCAGCAAAAGCCAGTTACTCTGTGGTGAGTAAGTATGATTCTTTAAAGTGGACCAACACCCAGGGGGGATCTATAAGATTCCCGGACCGATCAGATCCCTCCCCGCGGGGCATCCGAAATCGGGATGTCCCGCGGGGAGGAACCCCCCAGGAGGCCCACAAACCTTACCTTACCGGCGATCCAACGCGCATGCGCGAGACGCGGCCGTGTCTCTCGCTTCCCTCTAGCAGGGCGCGCTCCCGCGCCGGCCGTTTTGTGAATGGCCGGCGCAGGCGCGCTCCCTGTTAGAGGGAAGCGAGAGACGCAGCCAATGACAGCGCTCTGGTATGCGCGTCCAAGCGGCTTTGGACGCGCATACCAGAGCGGCTCTGAGCGCTGTCATTGGCCGGACGAGGTCACGTGGGAGCTGGGAGAGGTGAGTTTTTGCGGCGATCGGGGGGGTTTCACACAGCGGGGCACCCCCGATCGGGGTGCCCCACCTAAGTGGACCAACACCCAGGATAGTCAAAATCCTGGGTGTTGGTCCACTTTAATGTCTTCTATACTGGCAGGCCCTGCAACACGTTGGGGATGTCAGGGTCATGCCATTGCTGCTCAAAATCGGGAATCGGGGCTTCCCGATTTTGGATGCCCCGCTGTGTGAAACCCCCCAGGTCGCCCCATTCACTTACCTCGTTTCCCGGTCCACGGGCGCCTGCATCCCGCTATCCCTCTAGCAGGACAACAATCCCAGAATGCAGAGCGGCATAGTCAGAAGACACTTCCTTTCTGCAGGCAGCCTGAGCTGCCATAGCCCGCAATCTTGGATGTTCAAAGGATCAGAAAACACAAAAGGTTGCAAGTAAGATGATTTTTAATGTAGGGAATCTATATGTACGGTTTGGGGGAAATATACAAGATAGGCTTTTATTCAGGTTGAAGGTCTGTTCTAAAGTGGACCCATCACCAGGATTTTCACTATCCTAGTGATAGGTCCTTCTCCCTGGCGCATTCGGATTCGGGCTCCCCATGTGTGTACTTCACCTTCTACATCCTCTCCACCCATAGCAGCTTTCTCTTCCTATTCTACAGAGCCGATATATCTAGAGGTTGATATTAGAAATAGGTGTAGCACGTAAGAGACATTTAATAAATGAAAGCAGTTATTGTAAGTAGTATCATTCTAGAATATCTACGTACTCCAGATGTATTTTATACCGTGTTCCTATTTTGTTGTAAATTTTATAGAAGAGTAATTATTATTTATTATAGAGCTTCTTTTATGTGCACAGGAAGCAGTGTTTGTATCAGTGGGAAGAGATTCCTCTTTTAAAAGAGATTGTCTCGGCGGTGTGTCGTCTGAATTCTACAGACTCAACACATATTAATGTGAGTCAGCGGAGTCATGACCGCCTACCTACCTGGCATGCAGCCAAAGCTGACTGAGATTTACAGTGCTATATATATATATATATATATTGTCATCCAAATATATACTATGTAAGATATGATAACTGAGGAATGTATATTCACATATTCTAAATGTGTTGCCGTAGATTGTTAGCAAGCCTCTGTTACAACACTACAGTGTGCATATCGCTTAGGCCAGATCTGCTCAGCCAGTTAGTGTGACTATAGAAATGACCATGGCGGCTTATGACCTGGAAGTCTTTGTGTTTTGAAGAACCGTAATTTGGTCACATGACTGCCAGAACCGACACCGCCAGGCAACTGAAGACATTGCCGTGCCTGGTTTACAGCTACCCACCTGCCTCGTCTGGACATCTTGTCTCATGAAGCAGCATTTGAAGAGGTGGTCATGTTACATTCATAAATGAGGGGGGTTGCTGGAAAGCTCCCAGGTTTTGTTTAGGTTTGCTTGAAGTTTTTAGATTCCAATTTAGACATTTGCAGTACTGCTTCAACATGCTCTTCTGCTTCAAATATTGGGCTACTATGGCACTGGAGTAGATGTCTAAAATATGAACTGTTTGAAATGGAGAGTTAAAGAGGAGAACTGTATTCTTTTATACTTTTCACTTATGAGGACAGTATATATGGGAGTAGCTGGCTGCCCCTGTCTTGACAGCTAAAATGACAAGTACCAGTATGTTCTCACAACTGAACAGGATTGGATTTGTAATCCTTAGTGTATTTAGGTTTGTGTGCGTAATATTGAATTATTTCTGACTTTGTCTTATTCCACTCCTGCGTCCAGTAAACACAGCTTTTTAGTGTCATAGCACCAGTGTCATACTGTGGGATTTGGGGTCCAGCAGTGAAATTGAATCTATGGCTCCACCCTACAGTTAAGTTAAAATGCTCCTCTAAACTCCCCACTTGTATTCAGTGATGTAAACTGTTTGAGAGAGCTTAACCCCATGCAGATGTTGTACAATTGCAGGAAGATTTTATGCTTATACTGCATGTGCGTGTTGCATCTTGCCACAATTCCGACAGCCCTTCTCCTGAAAAACCCAGTCCCACAGTCAATATTTTCCCAAATCTCATTGAAATGCTTTATTTCTAGCTGATTGAAAGAAGCATGGGTTGTAATACCTCGTCACTGCACAGAAAGCTCTTAAAACATTGCATCAACATTGTAAACAAGCGACAAAAAGCTAAGGCCATTGACTTACTTTGATACATAGTTACACTCATCCCCTCCAGAAGCTGGTGATCAGTGCGTGAGTGTAACATGACAGACATGCTGATCCATTTTCTAAGGCAAATCTCTCTGTTTGAAATGGAGAGTTAAAGAGGAGAACTTTATACTTTTCACTTATGAGGACAGTATTTATGGTAGTAGCTGGCTGCCCCTGTCTTGCCAGCTAAAATGACAAGTACCAGTATGATCTCACCGCTGAACAGGATTTGGATTTGTAATCCAACGAAGCCTTAGTGCTTTTAGGTTTGTGTGCTTAATATCGAATTATTTCTGACTTTGCATCCAGTAGACACTGCTCTTTAGTGTCATGGCACCAGTGTCATACTGTGGGATTTTGGGTCCACCATTGAAATTGAATCCATGGCTCCACCCTACAGTTAAGTTAAAATGCTCCTCTAAACTCCCCACTGGCATTCAGTGATGTAAATTATTTGAGAGAGCTTAACCCCATACAGATGTTGTGTAATTGCAGGAATATTTTATGCTCCTAAACGGCATGGGTGTTTCCATCTTGTCACAATTCTGACAGCCCTTCTTTTTAAAAACCCAGTCCCACAGTCAAAATGATCCCAAATCTCATTGAAGTGCTTTATTTCTAGTTGATTGAAAGAAGCATCAGCTGTAATAACTCATCACTGCACAGAAAGCTCTTAAAACGTTGTATCAACATTGTAAACATGCAACAAGAAGCTAAGCTCATTGACTTACATTGATACATAGTTAAGCATCCCCTCCAGAAGCTGGTGATCAGTGCGTGAGTGTAACATGACAGACATGCTGATCCATTTTCTAAGGCAAATCTGTCTGTTTGAAATGGAGAGTTAAAGAGGAGAACTGTATTCTTTTATACTTTTCACTTATGAGGACAGTATATATGGTAGTAGCTGGCTGCCCCTGTCTTGCCAGCTAAAATGACAAGTACCAGTATGTTCTCACAGCTGAACAGGATTGGATTTGTAATCCAACGAAGCCTTAGTGCTTTTAGGTTTGTGTGTGTAATATAATTTATATTTGTCTTATTCCACTCCTGTGTTCAGTAGACACTTCTCTTTAGTGTCATGGCACCAGTGTCATACTGTGGGACTTTGGGTCCACCAGTGAAATTGAATACATGGTTCCACTCTACAGTTAAGTTAAATTGCTCCTCTGAACTCCCCACTGGCATTCAGTGATGTAAACTATTTGAGAGAGCTTAACCCTATGCAGATGTGCAATTGCAGGAAGATTTTATGCTCCTAAACTGCATAGGTGTGTCCATCTCGTCACAATTTCAACAACCCTTCTTATGAAAAACCCAGTCCCATAGTCAAAGTTACCCCAAACCTCATTGAAATGTTTTATTTCTAGCTGATTGAAAGAAGCATCAGCTGTAATAACTCATCACTGCACAGAAAGCTCTTAAAACATTGTATCAACATTGTAAACAAGCAACAAGAAGCTAAGGCCATTGAATTACATTGATACATAGTTACCTTCATCCCCTCCAGAAGCTGGTGATCAGTGCGTGAGTGTAACATGACAGACATGCTGATCCATTTTCTAGGGCAAATCTTTCTCTGGTGTGGGCTGTTTATAGCAAAATCCCGTACACAGCAGCCATGCTGCTCTTTACATCAGTGCAGCCAGCTAGAGAAGGATTGTATCTCTTTCCATTATTCTTTGTGTAAACAGATAACATCTCTCTCTGACCTGGTTGGTCTGATCACATGGAAGTTCTCAGCTCAACTACAGTGTGTCTGTGTGCTAGCAAAGGCTCTCCCCAACCTCCCACTCATTCTCATGTGTAAACAGGTGTAATCCAAGATGGCTGCTCCCATGTAATTCTAGGAGCACAGGTATTCCACAACATCTGCATGGGGTTAATCCCTCTTACCACATAACCCGTCTAACCCGCATCCCCAGCTTCTGTGCGGTAATGCACACTCCCGTTCCCAGTCTTTCTGAATGGCTGGGGAGCGTGTGCACCCACCCGAACAGCGTGCCAGGGATGCGGCCAATGGGCTCTCTCAAAATTGTTGCATGGCTTAGGTGATGGAAAAGCCCTGTTTTCAAAGCCAACAGCAGCGCCCTGATGCCCGGGGGGGGGGGTCAATCAATGGGCGGTGGACCCAAAATTGGGTTTGCATTGGCTTCAAAGGTTCTCATGGTGGACTTTGGATTCTGGGAGATCCAGGAGAGGTGTGTGGCTCCTCACTGATCCATTGAAATTGAATGGGTAAGGCTTACCTCTATATCCTGATTCTTGTGTTGTGGAGGATCAGCCTATCCTTGTCACCGGTCATTTTACCCTGGGTTTTCACCAAGGTGACGCCCAATCAATGTCATTCTCATTCTCTCATTCAATGATCTTCAGCTGCAAAACGAAGTTGCTCAGCATCTGGAGGTTGTGCTGTCCACTCTACAGCAGTGAATAAGAGGTGAATAATCAACTTCTCCAAAATAACTCTGATTCTGGTCTGGTCAATCTCTTTATGGGCATTGTTCTTAAGTTCATGGAAGGTTTTTCCTCCAGGGGAAGAAAGTTCCAGCTTCTCCAGGGTCTGATCAAAAGTAGTGTAGCCCTTAGGCCACTTACTTTTCATCACTGCATGGGAGTTCTTGGACTGATTCCTCAGTTTTACACCAGGCCTCCACAGGTAGTATATCTGTTCAGTTGGATAAAGTCCTCTAAACTTTTTCTTTGTCGGAATAGGTTTTGTGGTCTTAAATCTGGTCAGTACTTTTTGCTGCATTTGCAAGTGCTGACACCATAATGGTCCTGAAACCTAGGATGGTCCAGGGTCATTGATCTCAAGCCACTGTTGCTCCTTACATTACCCATCATGGAGACCCTATGCTGGGCGACCAGCCATTTACATGCTCGCTTGGCAGTCCATATGCAAACTACTGATCTAGCGTTACATAGTTAATACGGTTGAAATAAGACATATGTCCATCAAGTTCAACCAAGGGTGTTGGGGTAGGGGAAGTTATGATTTATTTTATTTTACTGATAAATGCTAATATTAACTGTTAATGTCATTTTCTTCTAAATAAGCATCTAATTCTTTTTTTGAAGCTGTCAGCGGTTGATGCTGTAACAAGCTTCTGGGGAAGGCTATTCCAAAGATTTATAGTTCTTATGGTAAAGAATGATTGTCTCCTCCGGAAGTTAATCATGTCCCCCCTCAGTCGTCTCCTCTCAAGACTAAACAGATCTTTCCTCGTAACCAAGATCTTTCATTCCTCTGATTACGGTAGTTTAGTGGCTCTCCTCGGCACCCTTTCCATAGTCAGAGCGTCTTTTCTATGAATGGGTGCCTAGAACTGGACGGCATATTCTAGGTGAGGGCGCACCATTGCCTTTTGGTGATGTTGGAACAAGTTAGCGTGATGCTTTGACCTGTGGTATCAGCTATGGACCTACATAGGGTCTTGTTTGCCCAATGTCACAAGCACTAGGTGGACACTGTTGTGGGACAGACCAGGACACCCTGGCCTTTGAGATGCTGTTAATATCCTTGGAGGAATTTGGAAATATATGCATTTCCCCTTTCACTCGGCTACAGCAGAGGCTGGACAAAATCAAGCAGCAAACTGCAGGGTTTTAGAAGTATCTTGATCTATCCAGAGTAGCATGTTACATTGGAAATTGGCACCTCAGATTACAGCCTCTAGCCTTGACTCTCTAGCTGTTAGCCAGGTTCCTTGCTTTTTCATCAATGATTATTTGTACTGGAAGTCCTACTTTCCATTGTGTAAGTAGGTTTCTTGCATGCTCTCACAGGTGAGGGTTTTTGGCTTTCCACAATCCACCCTGTAGGCCCCATCTTTGACTCATTGACTGAGACTAAAGTCTAAAGTTGTCAATTTTGGTGTGTCAGATGAGTCTCTGAGTTGGCGTCTATCTCATTCAGCATAGAAACAAAATACGGTAGTTAATCAATCACCTCCTGGTTTCTCCAGGTTGGGTTGGCATTTCATATTAAATAGAAACGATACTTCTCATTCTGATCCCAGGATATCTTCATTCTAACCTGTTCTTTTTATCAAAATAAGAAAAAAATATTAGCTGGATTTTGTAAAGAAATAAAGTATTATTGGTCTCTAAACAGCAGGTTGTTGGAAAACCAACACCGTTTGTGGTATGTGATGGTCCACGCAAGGGCCTGACCACATCAAAATTTGCAGTTATCCAGTGCATTAGGTCAGTAATAGACCTGGCATGCACTTCTAGGGGTAGACCACTTTGCTGCTGGGCAATCACTAGAACCAGCTTTTGGCCTCAACGTGTTTCAGACAGCAGTTTAACACAACGGGGCTCTGGTTCTTTAGCAGCCTTATTTAAGGGGGTTAGGTTCTTGCCCATATTATCACACGACCCAATTGTGAAAAAAATAAGCAGTTTCTCCTACTGGGCATTAAAGAATAATACATTTTAAGATACTTGCCAAAAAAATATTTCTCTTAAAGTTCCATGGGATATGTCCCACCTGTTTTGGCTTCATGGTGTCTTCTCTTTGAGTTTAGGCCTGATGCCTAAAGTTTTAGGTTGTTCTCTCGGTTCATTTAAAATCCTTCCTTCCAATACTGAAGGCACCTTATGTGCCCAGGGTTATGTGTCCAGTGGTGGTAGATCTCTGATTAGTGTTGAACTTTGTGGTAGGCAGAGCTGGTACGAAGTACAAGATGATGGCTTTTGAGAAAATCCATTTTTGGTAGAGTACACCAAAATTCAGTGTGCTATGTAAATTTGTGCTCAATTTTTCCCTCTCTCATGAGTCTCCTCAAATGATCAGTAGGTATATGCCGAGTGGTAGGCTATCACATCAATTGTGTGCATATTTAGTATAAGAGTGGAAAGAGGTGGGCCCATATCTATAGCAGATATACTTACATTACAGTACAACAAACACTTAGCACAACTTCATGGCAAGGCAGCCTAAATCAAGTCTTTAGTTAACATTTCATGAACCACTATATAGCCTCCATGATGTTTCAGGGCCCTCTTAATTTACAGGTATAACCATCATAAACAAAGGGTCCCATGGGGCACCAGCTTGGCTCTTACCAGTACTTCAAATATGTGGTGTTTTCTGAATCTGTGGTGACTGTAATAACCTTCATGTAAATTGCTTCTGTTGGTGTGTGAGAATATGTACAGACCTGCAGTATTACACCAGTAAACTGTGCACTGTCCTGTGATTTATGTGGTGTGACCCTGAAATAAAACCCACCCATAATAAATGACTGGTGTGTGACTGAGTGTGACAAAATGCAAATAAAGCAGACCAAAACACCAGTAACCTGGCTCTAGAGTATAAAAGGTTCCAGGTCTGGGTTACATCTTGGCCACAAATGCCCCTGTAAAGCAGACCAACTCACAGGTGAGTGAAACACCACTTCAAAGGGCTTATCCAGGTAAAAAAAATGAAAATCTATACTTATCTGACTGCCGCCAGCCCTGATCCCAGTGAGTCACATGGGCTGAAGAGGACCTGCTTCCACTTGAAATCGAACAGTGCACTCCTGACCTGATTCTAATGTCTGTAAGCCAGGGATGGCTACCCCACGATTTCACAAAATCACTCACCTTTCCTACGCTTCTATACCACGATTGCCGGTTGCATCCCCAGCTTTCCTTTACCTGAGGTCCACGCTAGTGCCTAGGCATTCAACCAGACTTGTTTTCTAGATCAATTGGTAACAGCCCCACCACCTGCCATCTCTGCCCCATCCATTGGTCATCATTTGTGTCCCCCATACCCAATAGGCAGAATGGATGCCGCAAGACCCCAAAACGAACAGACGGCAAACCGATCTCTCAAACCCCAGATTAAAAGGTGTGAGTGTATACCCCCATGGAACCCCACAGTCCTTTAAGAGGTCCTTAAATCAAAATTCACTGGTGCACATCACAGGGTGGTGCACCGCTCATTACTGGCCCACACTTGTCTCTTCCTCATTGTGTTATACGACAGCCGCCCACGTGATGTGGGAGGGTGAAGAACATAGAAGCGGTGAGTTCTGACTTTGAGTGGCAGGGCATCCCCAATCTCATTGCTTCTGTGCTACTAGAGCGAGGGGACTCCATTAGAAGCACAAAGATTAAACGCTGGTACCACTACCAAGCCAAGCATGCCAATTAGCTCAATTTACAGCATAACATTCCACCATGGCTATGGGCAAAAAGGAAGAAATCCCTTTCACAGAGAACTGGCCCACATAATCTTCTACACCCCCTCCCCCTACTCAAGGTAATCCGCAGATAACTCCGTTATCCTACACTGCCTACGAATCTGAATCCTTCATTAAACCCTCATCATTCCAAGCATACTATAATGTATACTGTAATCCTTTCTATGGCAGTTCCAGAAAGTCCTAACCTCAATTAAAGATCTAACAACAGCTGAATGACCTTGAGGAGGTCCTGCAAAATGGATATAATTCACCAGGATTTAATAAATATAAAGTAGGCTGAATGAAAGATGTAGCCCCTGACAGCCAGCATGGGGGGAACAGAAAGCAGGATAATCCCAGGATCCAGCGCGGTCATTGGCACTCGTGTAACTGCTGCACAGAGTGCTACCCCCCACTCTAACTCCCACACGCCATCTCTGCCTCTCTATACCTATTTCAGCTCTGCCCACCTCACCTCTTCCAATCCCTGTCTGCCTCACTTCTGCCCACATCTGCTCACCTCCCTATTTCCTGCCTCACTTCTGCCCACATCTGCTCACCTCCCTATTTCCCGCCTCACTTCTGCCCACATCTCACCTCCCCATTTCCCGCCTCACTTCTATCCACATCTGCTCACCTCCCCATTTCCCGCCTCACTTCTGCCCACATCTGCTCACCTCCCTATTTCCTGCCTCACTTCTGCCCACATCTGCTCACCTCCCTATTTCCCGCCTCACTTCTGCCCACATCTCACCTCCCCATTTCCCGCCTCACTTCTATCCACATCTGCTCACCTCCCCATTTCCCGCCTCACTTCTGCCCACATCTGCTCACCTCCCCATTTCCTGCCTCACTTCTGCCCACATCTCACCTCCCCATTTCCCGACTCACTTCTGCCCACCTCCCCATTTCCCGCCTCACTTTTATCCACATCTGCTCACCTCCCCATTTCCTGCCTCACTTCTGCCCACATCTGCTCACCTCCCCATTTCCTGCCTCACTTCTGCCCACCTCCCCATTTCCTGCCTCACTTCTGCCCACATCTGCTCACCTCCCCATTTATCGCCTCACTTCTGCCCACATCTGCTCACCTCCCCATTTCCTGCCTCACTTTTATCCACATCTGCTCACCTCCCCATTTATCGCCTCACTTCTGCCCACATCTGCTCACCTCCCCATTTCCTGCCTCACTTTTATCCACATCTGCTCACCTCCCCATTTATCGCCTCACTTCTGCCCACATCTGCTCACCTCCCCATTTCCCGCCTCACTTCTGCCCACATCTGCTCACCCCCCCATTTCCTGCCTCACTTCTGCCCACATCTGCTCACCTCCCCATTTCCTGCCTCACTTCTGCCCACATCTGCTCACCTCCCCATTTCCCGACTCACTTCTGCCCACATCTGCTCACCTCCCCATTTCCCGCCTCACTTTTATCCACATCTGCTCACCTCCCCATTTCCCGCCTCACTTCTGCCCACATCTGCTCACCTCCCCATTTCCTGCCTCACTTTTATCCACATCTGCTCACCTCCCCATTTATCGCCTCACTTCTGCCCACATCTGCTCACCTCCCCATTTCCCGCCTCACTTCTGCCCACATCTGCTCACCCCCCCATTTCCTGCCTCACTTCTGCCCACATCTGCTCACCTCCCCATTTCCTGCCTCACTTCTGCCCACATCTGCTCACCTCCCCATTTCCTGCCTCACTTTTATCCACATCTGCTCACCTCCCCATTTATCGCCTCACTTCTGCCCACATCTGCTCACCTCCCCATTTCCTGCCTCACTTTTATCCACATCTGCTCACCTCCCCATTTATCGCCTCACTTCTGCCCACATCTGCTCACCTCCCCATTTCCCGCCTCACTTCTGCCCACATCTGCTCACCCCCCCATTTCCTGCCTCACTTCTGCCCACATCTGCTCACCTCCCCATTTCCTGCCTCACTTCTGCCCACATCTGCTCACCTCCCCATTTCCCGACTCACTTCTGCCCACATCTGCTCACCTCCCCATTTCCCGCCTCACTTTTATCCACATCTGCTCACCTCCCCATTTATCGCCTCACTTCTGCCCACATCTGCTCACCTCCCCATTTCCTGCCTCACTTTTATCCACATCTGCTCACCTCCCCATTTATCGCCTCACTTCTGCCCACATCTGCTCACCTCCCCATTTCCCGCCTCACTTCTGCCCACATCTGCTCACCCCCCCATTTCCTGCCTCACTTCTGCCCACATCTGCTCACCTCCCCATTTCCTGCCTCACTTCTGCCCACATCTGCTCACCTCCCCATTTCCCGACTCACTTTTACCCACATCTGCTCACCTCCCCATTTCCCGCCTCACTTTTATCCACATCTGCTCACCTCCCCATTTCCCGCCTCACTTCTGCCCACCTCCCCATTTCCCGCCTCACTTCTGCCCACATCTGCTCACCTCCCCATTTCCCGCCTCACTTTTATCCACATCTGCTCACCTCCCCATTTCTCGCCTCACTTCTGCCCACTTCTGCCCACCTCCCCATTTCCCGCCTCACTTCTGCCCACCTCCCCATTTCCCGCCTCACTTTTACCCACATCTGCTCACCTCCACATTTCCCGCCTCACTTTTGCCCACATCTGCCCACCTCCCCATTTCCCGACTCACTTCTGCCCACATCTGCTCACCTCCCCATTTCCCGCCTCACTTTTATCCACATCTGCTCACCTCCCCATTTCTTGCCTCACTTCTGCTCACATCTGCTCACCTCCCCATTTCTCGCCTCACATCTGCTCACCTCCCCATTTCCCGACTCACTTTTGCCCACATCTGCTCACCTCCCCATTTCCCGACTCACTTCTGCCCACATCTGCTCACCTCCCCATTTCCCGCCTCACTTTTATCCACATCTGCTCACCTCCCCATTTCTTGCCTCACTTCTGCTCACATCTGCTCACCTCCCCATTTCCCGCCTCACTTTTATCCACATCTGCTCACCTCCCCATTTCTTGCCTCACTTCTGCTCACATCTGCTCACCTCCCCATTTCTCGCCTCACATCTGCTCACCTCCCCATTTCCCGACTCACTTTTGCCCACATCTGCTCACCTCCCCATTTCCCGACTCACTTCTGCCCACATCTGCTCACCTCCCCATTTCCCGCCTCACTTTTATCCACATCTGCTCACCTCCCCATTTCTCGCCTCACTTCTGCTCACATCTGCTCACCTCCCCATTTCTCGCCTCACTTCTGCTCACATCTGCTCACCTCCCCATTTCCCGACTCACTTTTGCCCACATCTGCTCACCTCCCCATTTCCCGCCTCACTTCTGCCCACATCTGCTCACCTCCCCATTTCCAGCTTCACTGAGAGCAGGCGACCAGTTGTGGCACTGGATTCCCAGCAGAGGACCAATGATAAGGTAAGCTTTATGGGCATTGTGCGGGGGGAGCTACAGCATTCTAGATGACCCCCCCAGACTGCCATTTAGCGGCGGTACTAACACTCAAACCTGCGCGGGTGCTGGTCTGCTTTGACTTACAAAGCTTTATACAAGGTTTGTTCATAAAGAAATGCTGTACCTACCATTGACTCCTCGCTCTTCATGGTGAGGCCCACTAAGGGCCCTTTTACTCCTTCCCACCTGCGTTGTGATGAAGTAGGAATACAGAGGAGGGTCTTGCCCATCAAAATCAATGGGGCTCTGTCACGTGCATCTTGTTATGGCCCCTTTGGGGAGGCTGCGTGTGGAGTTTTGCTTGCAACTTGAGAGCAACACAGCCCACAGATGTCCATGGACAGCGCAGGTCAAGCACATGAACTCTGCTTCCATTGCAATGCAGATAGATATTCACAATTAGGGTTGCCACCTGGACGATATATATATATATATTTTTTTTTTTTCCTTTACAGGCCACTGGCCTGGCTGTGCCAGTATTTGTTTTTTAACTGGTAATTGATAATGATAAGTATACCCACAATTACCAGTAAAAGGACAAATACTGACACCACCAGGCCAGTAAAGTCCATCGATATTGGCCGCTGGGTCCTCCGGCATCTGCTGAAGCCACGAGGGGGGCCTTCCATGCCTGCTGCAGCCTCCTATGCCAGGTCTCCTGCTGCCTCTATCTGCCTAGGTGCGGCCACCACCACTGACAGGGGGACAGAAAACAACAGACGGCACGGGGCACCCTAAAGGCACACCTTCCAACTTTTCAGGGAGGGAAAGAGGGACATTTGTTAAATTTGGCCACACTGAGAGATGGATAGGATGTTATAATCGTTAAAACAATATAAAAACTTCAAATAGGCAAATTAAATATTTATTGCAGCAGATCTGCATGTTACACCTCAAAGAGGGACCAATGAGAACGAGGAGCAGGGGGATATGGACTCAAAAGAAGGACAGTCCCTCCAAATCAGGGACACTGTGGAGCAGGGCTGTATTTACCATTAGGCAACCCTAGGCACGTGCCTAGGGTGGTAACCTGAAAGGGGGGGAGGACACTGCCCTTACTACTGTAGTAAAAAAAAAAAAGAAATTAAAAATCATATAGCCAGAGTGTATTTGTGTGAAGGGGGGAGAGGATGCAATGGGTTGAACACAGACCAGAGCATCTCCCCTCCATTGATGTGGTCATGTGACCCCTGTCTGTCAGAATTCAGTAATAGATGGAACATGCTTGTCTGCTTCTCTGCATGTCCCCCCTTTGTGCGCTCCTCCACACACATTCTCTGCATCTAGCCCATTGCACCCTTTCCCTCTAAACACTTTTTGTTATATGGACCGTGACCTAACTTAAAAAAGGAAGGCACAAGCAAATAAAGTGCCTAGGGCACCATGAACCCCAAATACGGCCCTGCTGGGGAGGCATGCCTAAAGGGACACCACTGCACTGCAACCAAGGCACATTGCAGAGCACAATAGTGTACTTTTCTGCCCTTGTGCATTTTCACTGCACAGTATGAAAGGGCCCTTAGTGTTACTAGCAGCTTTCTATGTCTGTGAAGGTTCTCATTCCCCAAGGTCATGGCATTTCTATAGGAATAAATCAAGGCAAATGGA
Organism: Gastrophryne carolinensis; assembly: GCA_027917425.1. Taxonomy (NCBI): domain Eukaryota; kingdom Metazoa; phylum Chordata; class Amphibia; order Anura; family Microhylidae; genus Gastrophryne; species Gastrophryne carolinensis. The sequence continues at coordinate 486,458,842 of CM051236.1, read as the reverse complement.
AATGATGTTTTACTATTCTTGAAGATATTTTACAGAAACCAGGGCCAAAACTAGCCCTGGAGTCTATGAGGCACAAGGGCTGGCTGATTCCATCTCTGAACTGGGATGCCCCCCTGTATGACACCCCCCTGTTCACCAGCAAATCTTACTATTCCAAAGATGCCCAGGCGACATCAGTGGCGACATCACCTTGCCCTGGAGTCTAAAGGATTCCCCCTCCCCATGCCTCACCCTAATTTGAGATCCCACAGTGCATGTTTCAGCCACAGTGGCATCCCTCTGACTGATGCATTCAGAATAGATTGCCTGGTGACGCAATCTACACCCAGGTATTAGAAAAAAAATATTCTGAACCAAATCACCCCAATACAGCCAGTACGGCATCCTACATTAGAGGCAGTGCGCAATATCTCCCATTACAGGCAGTGAGGGGCATCCCACATTAGAGGCAGTGTGCAGCATCTCCCATTACAGGCAGTGAGGGGAATCCCACATTAGAGGCTGTGTGCAGCATCTCCTATTACAGGCAGTGAGGGGCATCCTACATTAGAGGCATTGTGCAGCATCTCCTATTACAGGCAGTGAGGGGCATCCTACATTAGAGGCTGTGTGCAGCATCTCCTATTACAGGCAGTGAGGGGCATCCTACATTAGAGGCAGTGTGCAGCATCTCCTATTACAGGCAGTGAGGGGCATCCTACATTAGAGGCATTGTGCAGCATCTCCCATTACAGGCAGTGAGGGGCATCCCACATTAGAGGCACTGTGCAGCATCTCCCAATACTGGCAGTGAGGGGCATCCCAGATTAGAGGCAGTGTGCAACATCTCCCATTACAGGCAGTAAGGGGCATCCCAGATTAGAGGCAGTGTGCAACATCTCCCATTACAGGCAGTGAGGGGCATTCCACATTACAGGCAGTGTGCAGCATCTCCCATTACAGGCAGTGAGGGGCATCCCAGATTAGAGGCAGTGTGCAGCATCTCCCATTACAGGCAGTGAGGGGCATCCCAGATTAGAGGCAGTGTGCAGCATCTCCCATTACAGGCAGTGAGGGGAATCCCACATTAGAGGCTGTGTGCAGCATCTCCTATTACAGGCAGTGAGGGGCATCCTACATTAGAGGCATTGTGCAGCATCTCCTATTACAGGCAGTGAGGGGCATCCTACATTAGAGGCTGTGTGCAGCATCTCCTATTACAGGCAGTGAGGGGCATCCTACATTAGAGGCAGTGTGCAGCATCTCCTATTACAGGCAGTGAGGGGCATCCTACATTAGAGGCATTGTGCAGCATCTCCCATTACAGGCAGTGAGGGGCATCCCACATTAGAGGCACTGTGCAGCATCTCCCAATACTGGCAGTGAGGGGCATCCCAGATTAGAGGCAGTGTGCAACATCTCCCATTACAGGCAGTAAGGGGCATCCCAGATTAGAGGCAGTGTGCAACATCTCCCATTACAGGCAGTGAGGGGCATTCCACATTACAGGCAGTGTGCAGCATCTCCCATTACAGGCAGTGAGGGGCATCCCAGATTAGAGGCAGTGTGCAGCATCTCCCATTACAGGCAGTGAGGGGCATCCCAGATTAGAGGCAGTGTGCAGCATCTCCCATTACAGGCAGTGAGGGGCATCCCACATTAGAGGGAGTGTGCAGCATCTCCCATTACAGGCAGTGTGCGGCATCCCACATTAGAGGCAGTGTGCAGCATCTCCCATTACAGGCAGTGAGGGGCATTCCACATTAGAGGCAGTGTGCAGCTTCTCCTATTACAGGCAGTGAGGGCATCCCACATCAGAGGCAGTGTGCAGCATCTCCCATTACAGGCAGTGAGGGGCACCTCCCAGTACAGGCAGTGTGCCGCATAGCCCATTATAGGCACTGTGTGGCATCTCTCATGACAGGTAGTGAGCAGCATCTCCCCTCCCAGAAAACTGGACAATAATATGCCCCCACTTACACACAAACACAAGTGTGGTCGGTGGGCGTGGCCCATATGGCCAGCGTCCATAGACACAGGCCACGGCTGCCAGAACTACCGCCTTAGAAACCGGGAGCGTTTTCATTGGCCGACGCATCCTCCGTGGCCGTCCCAGGTGCCGGCCTACTGGAATGCCACCCTGGTGGCCTGTGGTAGCCCTGCAGGACCAGGGCCGGATCAAGTGTAGTGGAGGCCCCTGGGCACAAAATCTGGTGGAGGCCCCAAATACAATATATTTTTTTCCTTTAAAATAATAGTCCAGCCAAGTAATTGATTGTTGGTTGTCTGGTACCCGCCTACTTCCTGGAACATCAAATTGAGTCCCTTGTGCGGGTGCGTGCTGCTCAGGAACTCCTGCTTTGCCATTCTGGGCGGAGGGTAGTGTAGTTGCCCAGCTGGTCCTGCATTGAGCTGCCAGCGGCTGTGCTTGGTGGCTTATGTGCAGTGACAGCTCTGCACTCATCACTGTAGTGTTACTGACGGCAGCTTTGTTGCTCTAGACTCTCCGTCCTGCCCTGTGGTGGCTTTGGCTGTTCAGGCGCAAGGGGCCCCCACTGCCACCGATAGCTTTGTTGCTGGCCCCGTGGCCCATCAGACCAAAGACTGAAAAGCCTCCTGGACGAGATCATAACCCAAAGGTTGGTGGAGGTCCTGGGGCTTGCGCCCCTCTCATGATCCGGCCCTGTGCAGGACACTAGATCAGCCACTACAACCTGTGATGGCTACAGAGGAATCAGAGCAGTTGGGAGGTATGCAGTTCTGTAGGGTGATTTTTCTCCAGTCCTGCACTTAGCACTGACCAACACACTTGGTCTCAATCAATGAACTGTGTTGAATAGGAGATCATGTCTTGGTGTGTTGGGGTAAATGGTCATTATGAAGAGCAGGTCTGGAGATATATCACCCTGCAGGAATGGGTCAGGATGATATCTCTGCCGAAGGATGCAAGTGATGCTGCGCCACTGATGTGTGCAGCTAGGATTACATTCAGCTTCTCCAGCCGCACATTAAACCGGACCAACACCCGGGTGCTGGTCCCACAGAGAATAAGAACAAGCTGGGGGGGGTGGCACCCAGAACATAACCTCCCAGAATGCCTGTCCTGGGCGCCAGCTACCAATCGCGGGACTCCTGTCCCGAAGTGAAGGTAAGGATATCGGGCGTTCTGGGGGGCTCCAGCATTCTGGATGCCCCACTGAGCTTGTTCTTATTCTCTGTCTGAGGGACCAACACCTGTCAAAGAACAGGTGTTGGTCCAGTTTAAAGTGGACCCAAACCCAGGATTTTGACTATCCTGGGTCTTGGTCCGTCCTCCGAGGGCACCCCCAGAAACTCACCTCACCCCGGTCCTACGGCGCATGTGCGGCCGCTTGTCCAGTCAGTGTGCTCTGAGCCGCTGAGCTATGGATATCTAAACCAATGTCTTAGCACAGCAGCTCCGAACGTGCTGGGTACCACATCACACGCTTTCCTCTAACAGGGAGCGTACCCGCGCCGGCCATTCACAAACCGCCAGCACAGGCAAGCGTCCTGCAAGAGGGATAGCGGGGATGCGGCCTGCGCATGTGTCGTTGGATCGGGATTAAGGTAAGTGTATGGGGCGACCTGGGGGGTTTCACACAGTGGAACAGATTTTGGATGCCCCAGGGGGGAGGGAATAGATTGGCTCGGGAAGCTTACAGATTCCCAGGCCAATCCCGCCTGGTTTCAATCCACTTTAATATGCAGATCCGTAAAAGCTGATTGGATGAGAGGCCGCGCATGCACTGTTGAACTGAGGAGAGGTGAGTTTAATGGGTGAACAATGGGGAACCCGTAAATAGCGGGGAACCCGTAACCAGAACGCACCGAGGGGACAGATCAAAACCCAGGCTAGTGAAAATCCTGTGTTTTCATCCACTTTAAAGTAGACCAAAATCCACGCAGATCGCTCCCAGGAATCTATAAGATTTCCGGCCAATCAATTCCCTACCCACAGGGCATCCAGAATCGGGATGCCCCGCTATGTGAAACCCCCAAGGACGCCCCATACACTTACCTTGATACCCAGACCATCGGCGCATGTGTGAGCTGCGGCCCCGCTATCCCTCTAGCAGGGCACGTACCCGTGCCAGGCTTTGTGAATGGGGCACACTCCCTGTTAGAGGATAGTGGGGGATGCGCCCGCCAGCGCACTCGAGATCGCTGATTGGATGAGCAGCTGCGCTCATAGGACTGGGAAGAGGTTAGTTCTCTTCGGCGATCTGGAGGGTTTCACACAGCGGGACACCCCGATTTGGGGCACCCCCGTGGGAAAGGACCAAAACCCAGGATAGTCAAAATCCTTGGTTTTGGTTCACTTTAAGAAAATTAAACAGCAAGTCCAGTTGCCTCGATTTATTTCTCCAGGAGTCCAGATAATGCAGCTTTCTAGTTTATAGGTCATATCATGCAATAACTGGTGTTGCCTCTAGAGGGAGCAACGGCTGACTGCACAGCTTGCAGACAGGAGCCAGTTCGCAGATGCTTTGTGACGTCACACGTGTCTTCAACAGCTCTGACCAATCGTGGTAGGGGGGTGTGGTCGCGCAGTTCGCCGAGGCCGGTTGTGTACTGTTGTTGCCAAGGAGACGACGCCGGAAGTACAGAGCTGTGTTGTGTGAGGAGCAGGAAGGTGGTGAGAGCGGGAGGTAAGTGCCCTGTATTGCTATTTCTCTCATAGAAAATAAAGCCTTTCCTCTTATATTGATATACACCCTGCTAGTGGCGCCTGTCTGAGGGACTCTATTCACCTCTCAGGGCTGCTGCTGCTTATCAGTCATAGCTGGGCTGCCTATGGAAAAGCTTCTAGAATATTCCAGACATTTAGGCCTGTGCACATGATGTCTAAGCATTAGGCTGCTTGGCCCATGGGTATAATATCCCTCAGAATAAGCTTCTAGAATATTCCAGACATTTAGGCCTGTGCACATGATGTCTAGCAATAGGCTGCTTGGCCCATGGGTCTAATATCCCTAAGGCGCTGCCACTCGGCCACAGGAAGACCCATCAGTCCAATCAGAGGCGTGTCTTTGTCATGTTCGGCGGACGGCTCCGTTTCTGATGATCACAAGTGAAAACGCCCAGCATTGTGCTCTGCATCTGAATGGCTGGGTTCAGGAGCGCGTGCACAGCCCCAACATGCAGGGGATGTGGCCGTTTACATCAGAGAGGGAGCCAAGGAGCTGGTGAGTTTGCGGTGCACTGGGGGGTTCAAACAGCGGGGCATCCCAATTTTGGATGCTCCTGGAGAAGGCCTGGAATCTTTTAGGTTGTGTTGGGTTTTGTTCCGCTTTAAAGTGGACCAAAACCCAGGATTTAGACTATCCTGGGTTTTGGTCCACTCCCTCCGATATGTGAAACCCCCCAGATCGCCAGCTTCAACTCACCTCACTAAGGTCTTATAGATTCCTGGCCGATCCTACCAGGTTTCAGTCCACTTTAAAGCCAACCCCCAAAAATGAGCATTGTACCTCTTTAATCAGTAGCGGGGGTGGGGGGCATCAGGTTACTGCACTGCATATCGGCCATTGAAGCCCAATACCTCCCCTGGAATTGCCCCTGCCGACCGCCGGATCAAGACCTCACATGTTTATCTGTGGTGCTGATATGAACAGACCTACTCTTAAAGGAAAACTCCCCTTTTTGTCAGGTTTTTGATGTTGTGTTCTGCCTTATTGTTTTCCTCTTCTGGGCTATAAAATAATCATGTGTTGTGTCCCCAGATCTACTTATCAGCAGGTTGCTTCCAGGTTTCTTATGTTCCTGTGCGTTTGTCTTAGTAAAGTAGGAGTGGCTTTCTTACCCTTCATTAAAGCTGCCAGTATCCTTATCTCACTACAAATCCCAGAATCCTTCATCTGTAACAGGTGTGTTTATTAGCAGTGTTGGCTAAACAAAGCAGCAGCAATCACCCTTTTCACCTGAGAACGCTGCTAGTAACCCTTCAGCTTCTTGAACACAAGACTGATTGCCCCTATCTGAAGAGATTAAAATAATGCAGATGGGGTTAAATTTGTCATGTGTGTTTCGGCCAATCGAATGATTAGCAAGCCAGAGTGCAGAAGCTTCTGAAATGTACATCTGAAGACCACTTTATACGTTTCTAAGGTAAACACATTGTTGCTATGGAGAACTGTTTTCTTGCAAAAACATAAAAACAAAAACAAGGATCCGTTGTGGCCTAGAGACTTGTGACCGGAGGGTGGCAGGTTCAAATCCCAATCCTGGTCCCGGGACATGACTGAAGTGCTCCCCGGGTGCCGTAATTAGGGCAGCCCACCGCTCCGGGCATGTGCACACTCACTGCACGGGTAGGTTAAATGCGGAGGATGAATTCCTATGTGTGTGCATGCATACAATGGCTATCTATGCATTAATTATCTTAATTATTATTAATTTAAAATTAAAAAATTAATAGATACACTTAGCACCTTGGGCACATCATATTGGCACATTTTAAAAATGTAACCGAAAGTGGAATTACCCTTTATTTATGTGATATTTATATGATATTATATGATATTTATATGATATTTAAAATAAGTTACGTGATATTTATATGATATTTATATGATATATGATATTTATATCCTCTTTATAATAAGTTAGGTGATATTGTGTGATCTCTCTCTCTGCAGCCATGGTGCGCTTACACGTGAAGCACGGCGACGAGAGCCAGGTCCTCTTTGACACAACTGTGAGCGTCCCTGTGGATGAGCTGCTGAAACAAGTCCTGGCCATTTATAATGGCAGGCTGAAAATTAGCAGGATCTGCTCAGGTAAGAGAGAAGATGGGGGAGGGGCGTGAATAAGAGCTTCTCCTTAACATTTAACCATTAGAATACTGTGCTTCTACCAGTATCTAAATGAGCTATAAGCCTTCACAGTATTCATTATGAAATGTATATACTATTACCACGATGTAAATATTGTATATACTTGTGTGTTATAGATAAATGTGTGTACCCCATGTCTAGCAGATTGCATTTTCATAAGTTTAAACCCATAGAGGTTTAATAATATTGTATCATAATAAATCTGTTATTTTTTGCATCAGACCCCCCCGTGGTGTTAAGGTGTGCATTTATAAATTAGTTTTCTACATTGGCTTTGGGGTTAAAACCCTAATATATATGAATGCACCCGTTTATGATCTCTTTGACATACCTAGCTTGCATAGAGTGTGCTTACCAATTACTATCCATTGGAGGGGCGTGAATAACAATCAGGGAATCTGTAAAAGTTTGCACCCTTCCCGGAGGTGTAACTGTTGCAAAGTGACCGCTCATCGCTGTACACATAAGGAATCTGGAAAATCTAGCATCTATCCTAGAGGTGTTGCAGTAGCAGAGGGAGTGACCAGTTAAACCGGACCTTCAGAATCATTTAATGAAAAGGCCAAACCTTTAAAAAAACGATTCCCCAGCATCTAAAATTAATATATTTTAGTTTTTAGTCGCTTACTTATTATTCTTTCTCCCACTGGGCTGCAACTCTGTTCAGGACTTCAGGATACGGGTGCTGCTATTTTGACTCAGAAGCTTCACATACTGAGGAGAGGAAAGGGGGGTGGGGTTATAGCTGTGCTTCGCATGGACATAGCAGAGCTGGGGTCAGGAAAAGGACAGCAATCCCAGAATTCAGAGCGGCATATCCAGAAGACACTTCCTGTCTGCAGGCAGACTGAAACTCCACGGGCCGCCATCTTGGATGGTAAAATGTTAAAAACCGCAACAGGCGCAGGTAGGATGATTTTTAATGTGGGCAATCTGTATGTAGGGGGTAAGGGAAACATACAAAATAGACTCTTATTCAGGGTGAAGGTCTGCTTTAACTGCTGGAGCATATTTAGAACAGGTACCATCCATCCTGGAGGTGTAACATTAGCAGAGGGAGTGACGATGGGAGAGAGAGTAATTGGTCAGCTCTGTACACATAGGGAATCTGGAAAGGGCAATGCCCATCCTGGAGGTGTAACAACTGCAGAAGGGACTAATGATGGGAGAGAGCAGCTGTTCAGCTCTGTACACATAGGGAATCTGGTAAAGGCAATGCCCATTATGGAGGTGTAACATTAGCAGAGGAAATTACTATGGGAGAGAGAGTAATTGGTCAGCTGTGTACACATAGGGAATCTGGAAAGGGCAATGCCCATCCTGGAGGTGTAACAATAGCAGAGAATGCCCAGTCATCCCTTTAAATATAACTAGTATGGAAAAGGTAACCCCATGCCCCCCCAAGTGTGTAACAGCAGCAGAGGAAGTGTGTAGTCATCACTGAACAAATTGGGAATCGGGAAAAGGTAACATCCTCCCTGGATGTGTAACACTGACAGAAGCCAATGCCCAATCACTGTATATGTGAATCTGGGAAAGATAACATTGATCTTAAAGTGGACCAACACCCAGGATTTTGACTATCCTGGGTTTTGGTCCACTTCGGTGGGGCACCCCGATCGGGGGTGCCCCGCTGTCTGAAACCCCCCAGAAACCCCCAAAAAACTCACCTCTCCTCGCTCCCACGTGACCACGCCAGCCAATCACAGCGCTCAGAGCCGCTATGGTATGCGCGTCCAAGGCCGCCTGGACGCGCATACCAGCTCAGCTGGCTCTGAGCGCTGGATGCCGCGTCTCGCGCTTTCCTCTAACAGGGACCACGCCTGCACCGGCCATTCACAAACGGCCGGCGCGGGTGCGCGCCCTGCTAGAGGGAAGCGCGAGATGCCGCCGCGGCTCGCGCATGCGCCGATGGAACGGGGCTGAGGTAAGGTTTGTGGGCCTCCTGGGGGGTTCCTCCCCGCGGGACATCCCGATTTCGGATGCCCCGCGGGGAGGGATCTGATCGGTCCGGGAATCTTACAGATTTCCGGGCCGATCCCCCCTGGGTGTTGGTCCACTTTAAAGATGTAACAATAACAGAGGGTGACGGGTTATTATTGTATACACAGAGGGTCTATAAAGGTGGCTTTGGATTTAAAGAGGAACTCTGGTCAGAAATGACCGGCCTTCCTCTTTAATATGCAGCCTGTATCATGCTGCCCCGCAGTGCATCAGCACCGCTATACTACAGAACGTGGCCGTCCGGATACCAACCTCTTCCGGGTTGTGTGTCCCATGTGACTGTGAGCAGCCTATAAGGGCGGCCAGCAGGCGAGTGCGTTACTGTGCAGCCGCTGCCTGTGCCTGATAGACTGCTTCATGGCTGCCGTAGAAGGATCCTAGAAGAGGTGAGTATCCTTTCGCCCCCAATCAGCTGTCTCGGGCGTGGGAACGGCTGGGTGGTGAGTATAAAAGTGGGGGACAGCATGGGGGGACCCACACACTGCCTTGAGAAAGAGACTAGTACAGGTCTCGGAACGCGTTGGCTCGTTTTCCGGGGGGGATGCCATTGCCAAAAAGCTCATGAATATGTAAGATTGACTCTTTTTGTGTGACATGTGATTTTCTTTTTGCACTGTATTTTAAACATTGGATTATGCACACTGACTTTCTATGACTGACTGTAAACAGATGCACTTTATATAATTATTATTAATGTTTAGATTAGGTCCTCATTCTGGCACATATATGATTAGGAGATTTAGTTGATATTAATAGAGCTGCACACTAGCACCCCCTTCTGCCAGATAGTGGTTATACATGTTGAATGTATATTAAAGGATTTTAATTATGTTTCTTTTTTTTGTGGATTTGTTACAATAAAATTTAATTGATATAATATTTATAAAAGGTTTGAGTGCAATGGTTAGTCTCTGGTACCGTTCCTAAGGGGGACTGTAGGGGCACCCCCGGCCTGTCTTTGGAAACTCCCAGTCTGTAGTAGAGCGGCACTGATGCATCCTCTGCTGCTGCATATTAATGAGTTCCTCTTTAGCTCCTCCTATTCCAGCTAAGTTTGATTAGTAAACCTTGGGCCATATTGTCATGCAGGGGGCTCCTTGCTGGGATGTGATGGGAAAGCAATGCCCCTCTCTTACAGTCTCCCTTATCTTTCATCCTGCGCAGAGATGGCAGAGCTGGCAGAACACGGCATCGCGCTGCCACCCAACATGCAGGGTCTGGCCGATGAACAAATCCAGGATCTGAAACTCAAAGATGAATGGGAATCCCGATGTGTGCCCAGCGGTGGAAGTGTCTTCAAAAAGGACGACATGGGAAGACGCAACGGACACGGTAATGCGACCAAAAGCACCATAGCTGTGCTGTATCCTCATCAGAGACCAAAATCACCATAGCTGTGCTGTATCCTCATCAGGGACCAAAAGCACCATAGCTGTGCTGTATCCTCATCAGGGACCAAAAGCACCATAGCTGTGCTGTATCCTCATCAGGGACCAAAAGCACCATAGCTGTGCTGTATCCTCATCAGGGACCAAAATCACCATAGCTGTGCTGTATCCTCATCAAGGACCAAAAGCACCATAGCTGTGCTGTATCCTCATCAGGGACCAAAATCACCATAGCTGTGCTGTATCCTCATCAGGGACCAAAAGCACCATAGCTGTGCTGTATCCTCATCAGGGACCAAAATCACCATAGCTGTGCTGTATCCTCATCAGGGACCAAAAGCACCATAGCTGTGCTGTATCCTCATCAGGGACCAAAATCACCATAGCTGTGCTGTATCCTCATCAGGGACCAAAAGCACCATAGCTGTGCTGTATCCTCATCAGGGACCAAAAGCACCATAGCTGTGCTGTATCCTCATCAGGGACCAAAAGCACCATAGCTGTGCTGTATCCTCATCAGGGACCAAAATCACCATAGCTGTGCTGTATCCTCATCAAGGACCAAAAGCACCATAGCTGTGCTGTATCCTCATCAGGGACCAAAAGCACCATAGCTGTGCTGTATCCTCATCAGGGACCAAAATCACCATAGCTGTGCTGTATCCTCATCAGGGACCAAAATCACCATAGCTGTGCTGCATCCTGATCAGGGACCAAAATCACCATAGCTGTGCTGCATCCTGATCAGGGACCAAAAGCACCATAGCTGTGCTGTATCCTCACCAGGGACCAAAAGCACCATAGCTGTGCTGCATCCTCATCAGGGACCAAAATCACCATAGCTGTGCTGCATCCTGATCAGGGACCAAAATCACCATAGCTGTGCTGTATCCTCATCAAGGACCAAAAGCACCATAGCTGTGCTGTATCCTCATCAAGGACCAAAAGCACCATAGCTGTGCTGTATCCTCACCAGGGACCAAAAGCACCATAGCTGTGCTGCATCCTCATCAGGGACCAAAAGCACCATAGCTGTGCTGTATCCTCATCAGGGACCAAAATCACCATAGCTGTGCTGCATCCTGATCAGGGACCAAAAGCACCATAGCTGTGCTGTATCCTCACCAGGGACCAAAAGCACCATAGCTGTGCTGTATCCTCATCAGGGACCAAAATCACCATAGCTGTGCTGCATCCTGATCAGGGACCAAAAGCACCATAGCTGTGCTGTATCCTCATCAGGGACCAAAAGCACCATAGCTGTGCTGCATCCTGATCAGGGACCAAAAGCACCATAGCTGTGCTGTATCCTCACCAGGGACCAAAAGCACCATAGCTGTGCTGTATCCTCATCAGGGACCAAAAGCACCATAGCTGTGCTGTATCCTCATCAGGGACCAAAATCACCATAGCTGTGCTGCATCCTGATCAGGGACCAAAAGCACCATAGCTGTGCTGTATCCTCATCAGGGACCAAAAGCACCATAGCTGTGCTGTATCCTCATCAGGGGAGGGGCTGTCACATAGTTACATAGTTAATACAGTTGAAAAAAGACATATGTCCATCAAGTTCAACCAAGGGTGTTGGGGTAGGGGCAGTTATTTTTTATTTTATAGGTGGAAGTTATTTATTTTTATTTTTGTTTTTTTTACTGATAATAGCTAATAGTAACTGTTAATGTTATTTTCTTCTAAATAAGCATCTAATCCTTTTTTGAAGCTGTCAGCAGTTGGTGCTGTAACAAGCTTCTGTGGGAGGCTATTCCTTAGATTTATAGTTCTTATGGTAAAGAATGATTGTTGCCTCCGGAGATGAAGGGAGCGTCCCCTTGTCTATTTTACCTGAAATAGTGTTTCCCCATATTTTTTTATATTGCCCATTTATATATACAAGTTAATCATGTCCCCCCTCAGTCGTCTCCTCTCAAGACTAAACAGATTTAATTCTCCTAATCTTTCCTCATAGCTAACATCCTTCATTCCTCTTATTGGTTCTGTGACTCTCCTCTGCACCCTTTCCATAGTCAGAGCGTCCTTTCTATGAACGGGTGCCCAGAACTGGACGGCATATTCCGGGTGAGGGCGCACCAGTGCCTTGTAAAGAGGCAAAATGACATCCCTATCCCGTGACTCCAGGCCTCTATTAATGCATGATAATATCTTGGTGGCCTTGGAAGCAGCTGTCACATGGTCTTCTTTTTCCTTCCGATAAAGTAAAAAGCTTAGTACCAACCCGAACTAGAAAAAATACATTTAGACTGAGCCTCTAGTGAGAGGAACTAAGGGGGTCAGTCAGGAATGCCATTTAAAGCAGACCAAAACCTCAGGATTTTTACCTTTACCATTTCGTCCTGTTTTACAGGGGCTTTCCTCTCTGTTAGACCCAAAGCATTGATCAGCATCGCTTGCCATATGTATTAAAGGGCCACGCCAGCCCCTTTGTAAATTAATAACGTACCCCCCGCCCTGCCCCCTCCTATTAACGATAAAGCCCATGTAAAAAAAAAACACTCACCTTTACCCGGAATGTAGCGGCGAAGTTGGTGGTGCCACAGTGGGCTCCTGTCTGCCTATGATTATTATTGTTGTTTATTTATATAGCGCCATCATCTTCCGTAGCGCTTTACAAAGTAGTAATTACAGACAGGATAGAAACATACGGTACATATACTATTTCAAATGCAGTTTTACAGATTTGACAGTGGATGTCCTGAGTACAAGATACAATAGGGGAGGGAGCCCTGCCCTTGCGAGCTTACAGTCTAAAGGAAGAGGGGTGAAGACGATCACAGTCAGTATTGAGCTTTGTGCCCTTTAGAAGATTGGTTAGGCCAGATTATATGCTTGTCTGTATAAGTGAGTTTTAAGGGCGCCTTTGAAGGTTTTGAGGGTTGTGGAGTGGCGGATTGGGCAGGGGAGGGCATTCCAGAAGATTGGAGTTGCACGTGAGAAGTCCTGGAGGCAGGCATGAGAGGAGGTGACCAGGGTGGAGGACAGAAGAAGGTCGGCAGCAGAGCGGAGGCTGCGTCTAGGTTGATATTGTTGGATTAGAGATGAGATGTAGGGAGGGGCCTGGTCGCTGTGGGACTGGCAGCCATCCCATTCAAGTGAAGTGAAATGTGGAGAGCGCCTGCGGCCAGCAGTCAGCCGGGGTTTCTAGAAAATGGCACTGGATTTTGGGTAAGGGTAAGTGTCTTTTTTTATTTCCTTTATTACATGGGCTTTATCACTAATAGAAGGGGCATGGTACAGGTACGTTATGAATTTACAAAGCGGATGGAGTGGCACTTTTAATAGGAAGTCCAAGCATTTTGTAACACACCACCCACTGCCCCTGTGCTAAATCTAATGTGGGCAATAACATTGAAAATAACTCCCTGGGGGGATGGACAGTCTGCACTGAAGCTGGGGCTTTGAGTCACAGCTCAGTCACCCAATCCCATACAGCAGTGTGACTGTACTGGTCGTCCCTCCCCCTGTGCTAAGCCTAATTTGGGTGTTAAAATAATAACAACTCCCCTGTTCACTGTAATCCTCCTCGCGGGAGGCGGGAATGATCAGTACAGTCACACTGCTGCACCGGATTGGGTGACCGACCAGCCATTCTCTACAAGATGGCTGCATACGGGACCCGAGATGCTGGGGGAAAGACGCTGGATCCTGGATGAGGTAAGGGGTTATGCAGACGAAAATTCGGAATGTAAATCCTGGGTAGTGGCCTGCGGAAGGTGTGGGGGGATGCTTTAACTCCTTTTGAGAACGGCAGCAGTTTGGAGCAACCATTGATGACTATACAACATAAAGCCATTATATTATAGTCATTCATATTTTATTATTTTTCAGCACCAGATGATAATATGAAGAAGGTTTTACAAAAAACAATGGAAGAAGCAAAAGCCTTAATTTCAAAGGTAAGCTTTGTTTTTAGATTGGCATAGATATACTTAAAATGACCATACCTCTTAAAACAGCTTGAAGTGTTTGTCAAAAGTTAAAAGTTAAAAAATAAATGTCAGTAGCTTACATTTTCATTAAGTGGCTCCAATGCTCCGCTTCCTCCTCTGTCTGTCTCCTTAGTGAGTAAAATAACTTCCTCATTCAGCTTTCAGTCTCAACCACGCTGACCTATGCCATCAATCAACCTTCAGGGGACCAAGAATGGAACACCCCCCACTCCATGCCCAAACGTCCTGAATGGCTGCCTCTCTCTGCAGCTTTGAAACCCCGCCCTCCTCTCTCATCACAGAGTCCTTACATCACATCACTGTTGCCACACCCACTGTTTCTCTTCACTTTTCTATGAATCTCCAATACTTTTAAAGATAAGTTTCCTGTGCAGCAGGGTGGCTTCCCGAGGGAGTGGAGGGACAGTTGAGACGGGGAGTGTGACGGGGGTCAATGTTGGGCATGAGGGGCAAGTTTTTTTTTTTACCACCTACCTAGCCCCCCTCGACCTAGTCCGCTGGCTCACGCCCTGGCTGATGAAGCTGGGCGTCCAACCTGGCAGCCGGAAGACGCTGCCACCCTTCCACAGCCTTGAAGATGCCACTAACCAGCCGTCCAGGTGCCAGCCTGGGGCCACAACGTGCCCACCCACGAACCCAGCTACATACCCTTCCATCCTCCCACCTGCCAAACCACCCACCCATCCACTTACCTTCCTGGCTACCTACCTACTTGTCTGCCCAGCCACCTGCCTGCCCACTTACCCGCCTACCTACTTGCCTGCCCGCCACCCTCCTACCTACTTGCCTGCCTACCTGCCTGCCACCCACCTATTTGCTTGCCCACTTGTCTGCCTGCTTCCCACCTACCTACTTACCTGAGCTCCTGCCTTTAGCCAACCTACCTACTTTCCTGACCGCCCAGCCATCTACTTTCCTGACCGCCCAGCCATCTACTTTCCTGACCGCCCAGCCATCTACTTTCCTGACCACCCAGCCATCTACTTTCCTGACCACCCAGCCATCTACTTTCCTGACCACCCAGCCATCTACTTTCCTGACCACCCAGCCATCTACTTTCCTGACCACCCAGCCATCTACTTTGCTGACCGCCCAGCCATCTACTTTCCTGACCACCCAGCCATCTACTTTCCTGACCGCCCAGCCATCTACTTTCCTGACCACCCAGCCATCTACTTTCCTGACCACCCAGCCATCTACTTTCCTGACCACCCAGCCATCTACTTTGCTGACCGCCCAGCCATCTACTTTCCTGACCGCCCAGCCATCTACTTTCCTGACCACCCAGCCATCTACTTTCCTGACCACCCAGCCATCTACTTTCCTGACCACCCAGCCATCTACTTTCCTGACCACCCAGCCATCTACTTTCCTGACCACCCAGCCATCTACTTTCCTGACCACCCAGCCATCTACTTTCCTGACCACCCAGCCATCTACTTTGCTGACCGCCCAGCCATCTACTTTCCTGACCACCCAGCCATCTACTTTCCTGACCACCCAG
Source organism: Gastrophryne carolinensis (assembly GCA_027917425.1). Classification (NCBI taxonomy): domain Eukaryota; kingdom Metazoa; phylum Chordata; class Amphibia; order Anura; family Microhylidae; genus Gastrophryne; species Gastrophryne carolinensis. The sequence continues at coordinate 486,443,145 of CM051236.1, read as the reverse complement.
CCATCTACTTTGCTGACCGCCCAGCCATCTACTTTGCTGACCGCCCAGCCATCTACTTTCCTGACCACCCAGCCATCTACTTTCCTGACCACCCAGCCATCTACTTTCCTGACCACCCAGCCATCTACTTTCCTGACCACCCAGCCATCTACTTTGCTGACCGCCCAGCCATCTACCCCAGCCAAAGGATGCAAGTGATGCCGACACAGCGGAGCATCCCAAATTGGCATGCCCCAGGGGGACAGACTAAAAACTGCTCCCAGCACAAGCGAGCCCAGCAAGCCACAGTGGTCACACTTTTTGGGCTTGCTTACTTTGGGAATGCTTAAGGACAGGGACGACCACATTTTAGAGTGTAGGCGTGGAGAAATGGAAAGCAAAGAAGGGGTAAACTTAGAAGACCTGTTACATCATCTACAGCGCGCAGCAGGAAATGGAGGGGAGGCTTTTAGGCAAGTTCGTTGCAGCCTTATTATTGCATGGACTGTCCCTTTAATGCTTGTATGGTACATACAATCAAGGATAATGGGATTTCCCCTAAAATCCTTTGCAGTAAGCAGAGTCATGCAGGGTTTCATCTCACAGCTATCCCCAAAAGCACCCGGAAACTGCCAGGCTGTAAAATATTTTGGCCCTCATCAACACAAGGCTGGCTGTACGGGGCTTGGAGAGAGACTTGAGAGCGCCAAAACCTAGTCATAATGCAGGTTAGGGAGATCCCAGGTCCGGCTGCTGGCTTTTCCCCAAGGCACCTGTAAAAACTCACCTTCCCATGCTCCAACTGCCCATGCGTATGGGCTCTTGTCCATTATGTTACTACGTCATTCAAAAGAAGACTCGCGTTGTTTACGATGGAGAGCATGTGCTTCCCGCCTTGCGTGTGCGCCCAACCCAGCCTTTCAGATAGGCTGGGACAGGAGTGCTTGGCTGTGCGCGCACTCCTTCCCCATTACAATAAATGAGAGACGCCTGGCAAATTACGTCACAACAGGTGACTCTCATTGGATGAGGTTTGCCATTGGAGCCTGGATAGGTGAGTTTTTATGGGCGAGCTTGGGGTTTCAAACAAATTGGGATGCCCCAGGGGGGCTAAACAGGTTTTGTTCAACTTTAAGAGAACTTTTTGGTCTCTGCAATCCCTTCATACTGCCTTTTATCAGTTCCACCTATTAAGTAACCCTGGGGCATCCTGATGGCCTGCTGTTTAACTAAACTGCCCCACACATGCCGGCAACCCACTGCCTTTCTGTCGTTAGCAGGCCATGGACATATCCCCAGCCATTCAGATAGGCTAAGGGAAGGAGCACACTGCGATCCCTAGGGAGACCCCTTATGTGGCCACTCCCCTTTGCCAGGCTCTCTCCAAAACAGTGCCTAATGCCGTACATCAATATGCATTATATAAAGCGCCCATTGTACAAAAGTCCGTGCATGCATTTGGGACTGTCAGGAAGCTTAAGTGTATCTTGCGACCATAAGGAGTGGGGGGGCTATCAGCTTGTGGGGCCTTCTGAATCGGGATGCCGTGGATGAAAGGACCAAAACATAGAATTGTTAAAATGTATATTGGTCTACCTTAAAGTGGACCAACACCCAGGATTTTGACTATCCTGGGTTTTGGTCCACTTCGGCGGGGCACCCCGATCGGGGGTGCCCCGCTGTGTGAAACCCCCCAGAAACCCCAAAAAACTCACCTCTCCCCGCTCCCACGTGAACGCCGCAGCCAATCCCCGCCAACATCCAGGCGGGGATCAGGAACGTCCAAGCCGCTTCCGCCGCCGCCGCCTCCCGCGCGTCACTCTCGGCGCGCGCGCGCCCCCGCCGGCCATTCACAGAGGGCCGGCGCGCGCGCGCACGTCTGGAGGGGCGCGCGGGAGGCGGCGGCGGCGGAAGCGGCGGCGGATCAGGTAAGATGTTTTTGGGGTTTCTGGGGGGTTTCACCCCGCGGGACATCCCGATCTCGGATGTCCCGCGGGGTGGGAGGTGATCGGCCCGGGAATCTTATAGATTTCCAGGCCGATCACCCCTGGGTGTTGGTCCACTTTAAAGGAGAAATATAATTTGCCTCCTTTTCTGGCAACGGGCTGCAGCAGAATATGTAGCAAACTTATCAGGTCAGCAAACACAGCTGAGTGGCCCTTACATTGTATATTATACTGTCTGCTACTTTAGCCAATAAAAAAATGTTACATTCTCTGCTGCTAAAAGGCAGAGGAGAGGAATGTGTGAGGAAAATGTCCCCAGACTGTCACTGGAAGAGGAGGCAGATACTTGCCCTTTAAGACTGTTTAATGCCTGGGTTAATCCACAAAACGGTGGGATCAGCTAATAATTACAGATCATTTTTATTCCATCTATTAGGAATTCACTTGTTACTATATTAAATTCCCCAAAAAGCTTGAATGAAAAAAGCATCCTATAAGAAGAATCCATAGGAAAACTTCTTCAAACTGCCAAGTATCAGACCTCAAGCAAAGCAGAGGACCTCAGATGCAGCTCAGGCAATCCTTGTAAGCAGCGAGAACAGGGCCAGAATAAGTGTGGTGGAGGCCCCAGATACAGTATTTTTTTTCCTTTAAAATAATAGTCCAGCCAAGTCACTGATTGGTGGTTGCCTGGCACCCGCCAACTTACTGGAACGTCAGATCGAGTCCCTTGTGCCCCCCTTGTGCGGGTGCGTGCTGCTCGGGAACTCCTGCTTTGCCATTCTGGGTGGGGGGTAATGTAGTCGCCCGGCTGGTCCAGCAGAAAACAGCTCCCTGCATTGAGCTGCCAGCGGCTGTGTTTGGTGGCTTATTGGCGATTGACAGCTCTGCACCCATCACTGTAGCGTTGCTGGCGGCGGCTTTGCTGCTCTAGACTCTCCATCCTGCCCTGTGGTGGCTTTGGCTGCAAGTTTGCAAAAACAAAAAAAAGGGCTTTCCCAGGCGTGCGGGGGGCCCCACTGCTTTGTTGCAGGCCCATCAGCCTCCTGGACCAGACCATAACCCAAAGGCACCCTTTGCGCCCTCCTCATAATCCAGCCCTGAGTGTGAATAACAGTGCGGCTACTCTAATTCTGATTGGTTTAGAAATGCTGGCCTATACAAGGCCTCTGTGTATTAGCACATGTTTATACACAGACTGAATAACTTGCAAATCCTTGTTTTCTCTTCTACTAGAAACAAGTGGAGGCTAATGTGTGTGTGACGATGGACATGGTAAAAGATGCCCTGGATCAGCTCCGGGGGGCTGTAATGATTGTGTATCCCATGGGATTGCCTCCACATGACCCTGTCCGCATGGAGTTTGAAAATAATGAGGATCTCTCTGGAACCCAGGTAGGTGCTAATTCTCTTATCTTGTGCTGTTTGGTGAACATGTTGTGTGCAGCCATGTCTAAATCTCAGTCGCTTTGAAGAGGAATGTCGGTCTCCAGTTTTACCCCATCCCTGCTGCTTCCCAAACTAGAATGCCCACTGTGTGAAATCCTTGGGATCGGCTACCAAACACAATTTACCTGCGATCCCACAGCAAAAGTGCAGGCTGCGGCCACATCTCCAGCTTCTCTCAGCTGAGGCGTGTACTTGCACCAGGCACTGAAATTCAGTTTGTACTGGACCCCAGTGCTAGGCCCACTATTATTTAACTAGTTCATAATAGAAACATATATAAATGATATAGAAGATCACGGCATGTTGACCTAGACCCTTCCTGTCACAGGAAGGGACAGCCCAGGCAATGCATTAATAAGGCAACAAGGAGTTCAGCTGAAGCCCGTGTCATGTGACTCTCCTCCATTTCCTGCAGCACCGGGGAGAAGCCGTAGCAAGGCTCCAAGGTTTGGCCTCCATTTCTCCATAACCAGCCAGAAATGTGGTTGCACGGTTGCCCCCACCTCTCGTGTTGCCATGTGAGCGAACCCAGCAAATTACAGTGGTTGCATTTACTGGGCTTGCTTACGCTGGGAGCGGAGGGATAGGGTTTGCCGTGCAACCACATTTGAAGCATGATCGTGGGAAAATGGAAAGTAAAGGAGGGCAAAATTTGTAGACCCACTACAGCATCTACAGAGCAGTAGAGGAAATAAAGGAGAGGGGCATGGGACAGGCATCAGATGAGCTCCTGGCTGCCCTATTATAGCCATTGCCTGGACTGTCCCTTTAACTTTTGTTAGGATTTGTGTTGGGCAAACCCCTAAAAGTTTGGGTTCTGCAAGTTCAGCCAAACTTGACCCAAAGCTGAACGCAAATCCTATTGAAATCAATCAAGACCCAAACTTTGTTGGGCGATTCTGCCTATGGGGGGCCTTTGACAGACGTGCCCTCCCAAGGGGCCTGCAGAGGCAGAATCAGAGAAGAAAAAAACACAAAATAAAAACTAATGCAGAGTGAGCAGCACATCGAAAGCAGCTGTACACTTACCTGAGCCAGCAATTTGGTTGGAGTTCTTTCCTCTCACATCAACTTCCTATGTGCTGCACACTCTGGATTAGTTCATCTGCATTAGCTTAGCTATGGGCTGAAAGCTGGTTGATAGGCTGCTCAGCGGCCAATCAACCAGCTGTTCCGGGTTCGGGTCGAACACCAAACTCAAACATGGACTTCTGGCTGAAGTTCCAGTTTGGAAACCCAAACTCACAAAGCTTGGATTTAACCTAAACTTTCCACTTCGGGTTTACTCAACACTAGTTAGGATGCCTTTCCTTTTTATGTAGATGTGTAAACAATTATAAAAACATCAATGATTAATATAACAATAACTGGCCACTGTAGGTTCTAGGTTGTGGGTGACTAAAGGAATCACACCAATGAGAATGTATAAAAGATTGTATTGTGCACAGATCTATGATACAGGACAGTTGTACATGTGTAAAAATACTAATATATATATATATATATATATATAATACCTAAACAGTTACATTAACCACTAGACAGAGTAGGTATCACAGGGACTAAACAAATACATAAAACAATTTCTAAAATGTACTATTACTAAGTACCATTGCCAAGTAAGCCTAAAGTTACTTGCTATTAGTTACCAATACAGGGTCCTCATGCCCAAGTGTCCTTTCTCCTTCTTGGTCCCCTCTCAACTCCCAAAATATTACTCCACCTCATTCTAGGACACCTCACTTCCTGTTTGAAAGAACTAGCCCATCTCCTTAGCCAGCACATCTACTTACACAAGGATTTCATGACCAGGTATTGACTTAATTTACATTACATAGTTACGAATCCTTTATACACCCAAACCGCAGCCAAGATGATACCAAATAAGTATCTAAGAGGCTCAATTACCTAGCTAGGGCAGCTACTTGGAGACCTAGTTTAGATATTTAAATTTATATCTCTAATATATTCGAAGTATGTCACACACCCCGCTTCAAGATATTCATAACCTGTGGGTAATACTGACCTGTAGAGGGCGATCTGCAGAGATGACAGGAAGAAAGAAAGCCCCTCCCGGTCCATAAATACCTGGGACCTCCCACTCATTACCCAGTCTTCATCTCTGCAGACGGCGAGCAAGTCAGAAGATGATGTCTCCTCCTTGCACAGGGGGATTTTCAGGTAGCCGGGAGGATTCCCGGCCAGTTATTCAACTATTTCCGTCGGACCCTTCTCCTTATTATATATATGCCTCCCAGCCGTGGCTGCTGGTCTGGACGAGGGTAAATCAGCACCTCTGGTGCCCAGGAGCAATGCTCCACCGTGAGACCCTATACAGAGGGTAGACGGTTACACCGGGTTGGTGACCCCGGGTTGGGATGCCCTGTCCCTTAGTTTTTAAAGTTAGGGTGGCCCTTCTAGGTTCCCCTCTCCTTAGCGGGGATGGGGGGTGGGGTCTCCTCTTTATTTCTCCTCTTTATTTCTCCTTTCATGACCAGGTATTGACTTAATTTACATTACATAGTTACGAATCCTTTATACACCCAAACCGCAGCCAAGATGATACCAAATTAGTATCTAAGAGGCTCAATTACCTAGCTAAGGCAGCTACTTGGAGACCTAGTTTAGATATTTAAATTTATATCTCTAATATATTCTAAGTATGTCACACACCCCGCTTCAAGATATTCATAACCTGTGGGTAATACTGACCTGTAGAGGGCGATCTGCAGAGATGACAGGAAGAAAGAAAGCCCCTCCCGGTCCATAAATACCTGGGACCTCCCACTCATTACCCAGTCTTCATCTCTGCAGACGGCGAGCAAGTCAGAAGATGATGTCTCCTCCTTGCACAGGGGGATTTTCAGGTAGCCGGGAGGATTCCCGGCCAGTTATTCAACTATTTCCGTCGGACCCTTCTCCTTATTATATATATGCCTCCCAGCCGTGGCTGCTGGTCTGGACGAGGGTAAATCAGCACCTCTGGTGCCCAGGAGCAATGCTCCACCGTGAGACCCTATACAGAGGGTAGACGGTTACACCGGGTTGGTGACCCCGGGTTGGGATGCCCTGTCCCTTAGTTTTTAAAGTTAGGGTGGCCCTTCTAGGTTCCCCTCTCCTTAGCGGGGATGGGGGGTGGGGTCTCCTCTTTATTTCTCCTCTTTATTTCTCCTTATTTTCTAGTTTTGCATTATAGTGTGTTTGTCCCTTTAAGTGTCTTTCTTTTTACTGCCAGCGCCGCGGCCGTTATTACCTTTGCCGCGGCGCTGGGTAATGTGCTCCCTCAGTGAAGTGCAGAGTTTACCTCACGCACTGTAGTGGGGGGGGCGGGGCCGGACTTTCGGCGCGAGGCCGAGGCCCGCCCCTCCTTGCATTGGGTGCTGGGGTATGTGTGAGGGATGTGGGTACCCCTCCGGTGGGCGAGCCAAGCGCCGCGGTCACATAACCGCCACGGCGCCAGCTCTTGGCGCCCTTTTTTCTCAGGGGATTCTTTCCCTCATGATTCTTCTCGGGGGGGGCGGGGACGGTATTGCGGCGCGTCGCCGCGGCCCGCCCCCATCTATCTCTGGCGCCGCTGAGGAGCTGTTTCTGCCTTTAGCCAGGGGGGAGGAGCTTGACGCCTCGCGCGGCCCGCGCTGACCACGCCCCCCTTCTCCTCTCGGTCTTTCACAAAGTTCTTTTCCTCACGGTCCTGGACGCCATTACGCTCTCCTGCGGTACTGTGAGTGGCCTGTTGGCCCCCTCTCCCCCATCTTTCTATTGTTGTTCATGTTGTTTGTCCCATACCGCCTGTTATCCTCATTTGTTCTTCTGTGTCTTTCAGGCGGACCCACAGTGGCAATTATGGGGTTCCTCCCGGTCTTAGAGTCCCTGGGTTATTTAATTTTTGAAGCTTACAAATCCTCCCACTTGGGACATTAAAAGGGCATCCCGGGTTGCTTATTAGCGTAATTCCCTCTGTCATAGCGACTTACTACAAGTTCACCTTATGGAGGCATCCCAGGATACCGGGCTCCCCTCGGGACAATCCCGGAAGTGTATGGGTTGTGGGGTATCCCTAACTGGGGATGACCTTTTTCTATGTATAGCATGTGCACAGCAGACTATTACACGGCAGTCCGGAACCCAGGCTTCTGGTTCAGCACCGCCGGCTTCATCCCCTCCCCCTCCCATTTTGACCCGTGCCCCATGTGACGTTTTCATGGGTGAGCAATTACAATCTGATGTGTGTGCTAGATTGGCCAGTATTGAAAAATGTATTTCTACCACGGTCGCCAAAAAGGCACCGGCTAAGAGAAAGCATTTGTCTCCGGTCACACCGGCATTTGAATATGATGCTGGAGATGGTCTGGATTGGTCGGATTACTCTCCACCGGAGGATGGGGAGTTGTTTGAGGATTCGGATCATTCAGATGATCAGCAATTTGTGAGCGCTGATTCCGAGCGGGGGTCAGGGAGTTCTTCGGATACTCCTAACGTCCTGGCTCAGATGTTTGAGGTTCTGGCTATTTCTCCTCCAGAGGTTGCTCCTCATCAACAGGGGGAGTTTTACGAGGAATCCAAGCTGCGTTTGGAATTTCCTAATCAAAAGCATTTTGATAGAATTATTTCTAAGGAATGGGAGAGGCCGGCTCTGCTCCCAGGCATTCCTCAGAGTTGGGATAAAAGATATCCTTTCCCTGTGGATACGGTTAAGCGCTGGGCGTCCCCTCCCGAGGTGGATGCACCAATTTTGGGGTTATCCAACTCAGCCGTTTTGAATAACCCTGATTGTTCCTCTCTTAAAGATGGTGAGGATAAACGCATTGACCAGATGGCTTGTCATGGTTTTGCCAGTATTGGGGCAGCCATAATGCCTGTTTGTGCCGTATTGCTCTTGGTGGTGGCTACCAGGACGGTGGTCAGGGACTTGTTATCCTCTTCCAGTTTGGATCCGGACAGTGACGAATTTCTTGGACTTAAGCGATGTGAGTTTTTGTCCTTCATGTTAGCCGCTTTGGATGATTCCTTGATGATGAGTAGCAGAGCTTCTGCTCTGATGGTGACTATCAGGCGTTCAGTTTGGCTGCGCCAGTGGGCGGCTGATTTTGGGTCAAAGAAGTCGCTGACGTCTCTCCCCTTCGTGGGTTTACGGCTTTTTGGAGAAAAATTGGATTCTGTAGCTAAAGGTGGTAAGTTACCTCAACGCAAGAAGCAACGACGTCCTTTTCGAGGAGCAGCTTCTTTCACTCCTTCCTTTCGGGGATCCAGAGCGGGAAGAGGATTTGCCTTCCCTTCTACAAGAGGAGATTCCTGGAATAGGGGCAGAGGTCGTGCCCGTTCAGGATTCAATTGGGGCTCTAAACCCAAGCCTGCGGCCAAGCCTGCTCAGCAATGAGGTGGCGCCCTCACCCGTGCGGGTGGGGGGGGCGGCTGCGACACTTCTCCCAGATCTGGATTCAGGAGGTTTCGGACAAATGGAAGTGGTGTCTTCCGGCTACAAGCTGGAGTTCGAGTCCCGCCCCCCCACGCGTTTCTTCAGGTCTCGGGTGTCCCCGGACGCACTGGCCGCGCAGGGGCTCCGGGCGGCGGTATCGAGTCTTCTGGAAATGGCGGTCATTTGTCCAGTGCCCCCATTAGACCGGGGTCGGGGTTTTTACTCAAATCTGTTCACGGTCCCCAAAAAGGATGGTTCTGTCCGGCCCATCCTGGATCTGAAGATTCTCAACAGATTTCTCAGGCTGCGAAAATTTCGCATGGAAACGCTGCGTTCAGCTATCCACTCTCTTCGTCAAGGGGACTTCATGACGTCCATAGACATCAAGGACGCTTACCTCCATGTTCCAGTTTTTCCCGCGCACCAGAGTTTTCTCAGGTTCGTGGTGGAGGATCGGCACTTTCAGTTTGTAGCTCTTCCTTTTGGTCTCACCACGGCTCCAAGGGTCTTCACCAAGGTGCTTGCTGGGGTGATGGCCCTCCTCAGAGCGCAGGGAATTCGCATAGTGCCATATCTGGACGATCTTCCCGGCATGGCGTCGTCATTCAGCCAAGCGGAATTGGAAACCAGGATGGTAATATCCACTCTGGAGAGGTTCGGCTGGGTGATCAACTACCCCAAGTCCTCCCTTTACCCGTCCAGGATAGTATCCTTTTTGGGAATGTCTCTGGATACAGATCAGGCCAGAGTGTTCCTTCCTCAATCCAAGATTCTTTTGATTCAGGAGTTGATTCGGTTGCTCATGTCCATTCCTCGGCCGTCCATCCGGCTAGGGATGAGACTGGTGGGATTGATGGTAGCCTCCTTCGAGGCAGTCCCCTTTGCTCAGTTTCACACAAGGACGCTACAGCTCCATCTATTGGCTGTCTGGGACAGGTCTCCTCTGTCGCTGGATCAATCCTTTCTGATGACTCCCCGAGTTCGCCGCTCACTTCGGTGGTGGCTGAGCTCAGCCAATTTGGTGAGGGGCAAATCCTTTCAGACTCCTCGTTGGGAGGTGGTCACCACGGATGCCAGCCTCTCAGGATGGGGGGGCTTCTGGAAGGATCGGCAACTTCAGGGTTTGTGGGGACCCATGGAAGCCCACGAGCCTATCAATGTTCTGGAATTGAGAGCCATCAGGATGGTTCTTTCTCATTTGACTCATCACCTGCGGGGCTTGCCGGTTCAGGTCCGGTCAGACAATCGGACAGCAGTTGCCTACATCAATCACCAGGGAGGGACTCGCAGCAGGAGTGCCCTCAGGGAAGTGTCTGTGATTCTGGACTGGGCGGAGAGTCACGTCCCGTGCATCTCGGCGGTTTACATTCCGGGAGTGGAGAACACGGAGGCGGATTCTCTGAGCAGGTTGTCAGCCCGCAAGGGGGAATGGTCTCTCAGTCCCAAGGTATTTCACTCGATTTGTCTCAGGTGGGGGTCACCGGTGGTGGACCCCTTTGCCTCCCGTCACAATCACAAACTTCCGGCATTTGTGTCTCTGGCGAAGGACCCACTGGCTCTCGCAACGGATGCCATGTCTCTGAACTGGAGGGATCTGGGGTTTCTGTACCTGTTCCCTCCGTTTCCCATGGTGGCCAGAGTAGTGCGCAAGCTGGCTCTGGAGGGGGCGTCAGCAATTCTGGTGGCCCCAAGGTGGCCAAGACAGGTTTGGTTCGCAGACGTGGTAAGGTTAGCAGAAGATCAGTTCGTCCTGCCCCTGCTGCCAGATCTGCTCACACAGGGTCATGTACGTTACCCCAATTTACCAACGCTGGCTTTGACTGCGTGGCTGCTGAAACCTCCATCTTGAAGGAGGAAGGTCTTTCTGATGCTGTGATTCGGACTCTTATTAGCGCTAGGAAGAGGTCTTCTTCATCCGTGTACTATAGGACTTGGAGGTCTTATATTGATTGGTGTGAGACTAGGGCCTTCCCTTGTAGGGAATTCTCTATCTCTAGAATCCTGCAACACGGTTTGGATCTAGGGCTCCAACTCAGTACTCTGAAGGGGCAGGTGTCTGCCCTGGCGGTGTTTTTCCAAAGATCTTTTGCGCTTCATCCGTTGGTTAAGACTTTTTTCCAGGGTTACGCATGTGCGGCCTCCTAGGAAGCCTCTAATTCCGGTTTGGGATTTGAATTTGGTTCTTTCTGCTCTTCAGGGTCCTCCTTTTGAGCCTTTGCATGATATTGCCTTGTCTTCCCTTACACAGAAGGCCTTTTTGGTAGCTATCACTTCCGTTCAGCGTGTTTCTGAGTTGGCGGCTCTGTCTATTCAAGCTCTGTATTTTGAAAGACATCAGGACAAGGTGGTTTTCCGTTTCAAGACGGATTTCCTTCCTAAGGTGGTTTCTGCTTTTCATCTAAATCAGGATATTGTTCTGCCCTCTCTGTGTCCTAATCCCAGCAACGACAAGGAGAGGGCCCTGCATTCCTTGGATGTGGTTCGCGTTGTGAAGTACTATTTGGTGGTAACGTCTTCCTTTCGCAAGACTGATGCCTTCTTTGTGGTGCCCTCCGGGCCCAAGAAGGGTTTGGCGCCCGCTAAATCTTCCATCAGTAAATGGATTCGTCAGGCCATTGTTGGGGCCTATTCTGCTAAGGGGAGGAATCCCCCTTTTCGTGTTACGGCTCATTCTACTCGTGCGGTTGGGGCTTCCTGGGCTTTTCAGCACCAGGCCTCTGTTGAGCAAGTTTGTAAGGCTACTACCTGGTTTTCTGTTCACACCTTTTCCAAATTTTACAAGGTTGATGTTCGGGCCGCAGCGGATGCTGTGTTTGGCCGCAAAGTTCTGCAGGCTGCAGTGGTTTAAGTTGTGCTTTATGCCTTGTTTTGGATCCCCACCCTTTATGGACACTGCTATTGGATGTCCCACAGGTTATGAATATCTTGAAGCGGGGTGTGTGACATACTTAGAATAATACCATTTTGTGAATACTCACCTTGTAAAATGGGTATTATAAGTATGTCACACACCCCGCTTCAACCCGCCCTTTGTATTCTGGATCCTTCATATTGTGAACTTTGCGTTGTTATGACTTATATTTGGCTCTTCCTGGTCCCTTACCTTACTGCTTTCTTTATACTGGGTAATGAGTGGGAGGTCCCAGGTATTTATGGACTGGGAGGGGCTTTCTTTCTTCCTGTCATCTCTGCAGATCGCCCTCTACAGGTCAGTATTACCCACAGGTTATGAATATCTTGAAGCGTGGTGTGTGACATACTTATAATACCCATTTTACAAGGTGAGTATTCACAAAATGGTATTTTTATATTTCATGGGAATTCTTTATTTCTTACAGATGCCTACTAAACATATTTGGACACAGGGCTCCATTATTCTATGGAGAATGTTGGCATATATAAGGCCAGCCAGTGGGGAGGGGCTTTGTATTTTGTGTGCTATATGCATATGATGTGTTTTGCAGAGCACATAAAAGCCTTTAGGCTTGTCCATGTCCCTAAAAGCAACTTACAATGTAATTACCCCAGGCCACACACACCATGGCCAAGTCAGCCAGACACCATTTATCTCTGGAGGTTTGTGTGATACAGTCCAGTGCTCACACTTGTGCACATCATTGTTCCCAGGACAATAGATGACGGGAAGAAGAGGCCCTGAGAAAGGCCCAGCCTGTGATCAAATATTGTCCTGAATAAAGTCTACATATTAATCTTGTCTGGTGTCACCAAGATCCTTTGTGTTCTGGCCTGTGCATGATCTATGGGATGTATTAGAATTCAGCTCCAGAGGCTTCTGTTGGTTTTCTCCAATCGTTTCCTAAAGTTTGTCTCCCTTTTCTCACCAGCCATACATGGGCCCTGTTTAGTTTGTATTGCTCATTTCTTTTTGTGACTATGCTTCACATATTCAGAACCATTATCTGTGAATAGGGATCATGTCGGGATAGGAGGCCGCTCCTGGTTGCTGACGCTGAGATCAAATCAAATCACAGATACAAATAACACATAAGAAATTTGTTGCAGCTAGTTGCAGGGTGGGAATCTTGAGGGCTGGGAATGGGGTTTAAGGGAAGGAGTGAGATAAGATATTGTGTATAATATTAGGGAACTGTATCATACTTTCTAAGGCAGAGATCCCCAACCTTTCCTGCCATGAGAGCCACATTCAGCACTGGGGCCACATTCATTGTGAGTGGATTATAAATACAATATAACCCCTACTGAACAGAAAACAACTGGGCATTTTTCCAAATAACAATGCAGTAAATAACTTTATAGAGTTAAATGTGCATGCACATCCCTCAGCCCCCAAATCCTAATCACACAAAAGGACTTTACTACCTCTTTGCTCTCCCCTGTGTCTCCCCCCTTATCACAGTTACACACAGCTAATTACAATTAGCTGCCAGATTTCAGCAGGAGGAAGAGAGGGTTACCACTCTCTTCTTAAACAGGGGCTGAAGTAGTGGGAGGGGACACCTATGATCTTTTATGCAGCCTTGACCATTCTTTGTGGCTGAACCTCGTTGCTTTTTCTGGATCCAGGCAGTGGAGGAGGAGCATAGCCGAGACATTGTTTCTTTGTAGAATTCTACTAGTAGAGCCTCATGTGTTGGTGTCCGTGATAAGGACCTTGGGGAACTCCCAGTGTAGATCTTATCTCATCCACTATGAATCTGTTTCTAGATGTGTAAATAAATCGTGCCAAAGTATTGTTGTCTCATGTGTAAATGGTCCTAGTGCTCTGTCCTGTGTTTTCTCTGGCAGTGTACATCTCCCTTGGCAAGGCTTTTATTCTCCACATTTTCTTCTTGCCATGACTTTTATTTCTTCATCTTGGCATGGCTTAGCATGAAGGTGGTTTTCCATGTCTATGGAAGGCACCTTTGGTGGCTGACCAGGCCGAACCAAGAAGGGCAGACTTGGCCACAGAGACTGCAGATGAAAATCTGGTCAGACTTGGGAGTTTTTTGTGGCCTGTTCTACTTTCTGCTCCTGTTGTTCTCAGGGTAGGGTATCCTCCAAGTACAGCACAGACAGTTCTTTCCCAACTGTCAGGGTCCGCAGCAAGGAAGGACGACTGGTTCAGTTTGATGTTGCAGGTTAAGGGAAGTCTTTGTATCTCTTCTAATCTGGTGGCCAAAAGATGGCGATCTTGGGCAGGAGGTTGTCTTCCATTCATGATCAGCCCAGCAAACCCGCATCTTCAACAGCATGGTCTTCATATTTATGGTCTCTGCTTGATGGAGGGCCTCAATTGTTTGCATGGTCATCCCATTGGATGTTGAGAATACAGCAGCCAATAAAAATGCTCAAGACTTTGTAGATGTTGCTGATAGATGATGCATGACCCATACAGGAGTGTCGTCAGCACAACAACCTGTTAATCACAAACCTTGGTGCCCTTCCTCAGGTTTTTGTTTCCCCAGAACCGTTTGAGGAATTGTCAATCTCTTTATTTATCTTGGTATCTGAGGAAATGGTGCATCCATGGTAGGACAACGTTCATCCTGGTGAGGAACTTTAGTCTACTTGAGCCTAACTTCCACGCCAAATTGCTGCATCTGCAAAGCAGGTTATTATGAGCTGCATGGCTCAAATGACTCGGGTGTGGGAAACTATTACTCGCAGTACTTCGGCCATGGATTATATTTGTAATCACAAATCCCTATTTTCTTTCTTCTTCAGGCTGGACAGATGGTCATTGCAGAACCTGATGCGCAGTTGTGGTGGGCCGGAAAAGAGCTTCTGAGGACGAAGAAGCTGGTGGACTATGTAGGAAAAAATGAAAAAACAAAGATTATAGTGAAAATACAAAAGGTAATTCAAATAATGGGACTAATTCCACAATATTGGCTATTGGCCACTCACTCACAGTGGAAAGTGCCACCTTGTTTCTAAGCAACACATAAATACACTTCCTAATGTGCACTTGCTACCGTGTTGCCCCCAAAGTAAGACAGGTCTTATTTTAGTTTTTGCTCCAAAATAGGTGCTGGGGCTTATATTCAGGGGATGGCTGACTGGCAGTTGGCTAGATGGTGGCGGCAGTACAGCAGCTCCAGTACAGTACATACACAGAGCCAGCTGGCAGGGGGGATTCGGCCATGAGCCCGGCGTGGCAGCAGGCTGGAGTAGAGCCAGCCCTGGTGCTTGATGAGGATGGCAGGAAGCAAGTTCTTCTGAGCCCAGGGAGCTCCAAGTGTATCTGGGTGGGGAGCTTTGGCTCCACCACAAGAGATGTCGGTACTTGCTGTGCGACACAAGCAGACGATGGACATCCAATTAGGCATAAATCAGAGCTCCTCTTTATTTTACGCCTTCCTAATGACACAAAGCACAGTAGCAATACAGCATTCCAGCATCTGCATATGCAGCCGATTCCTGTCCCTTCAGCAGCCAAGTATTACCCAGCTGGTCTTACTCGCCATCTATGGACAACCAGGAGCTTCCCGTGTTGGATTCCCACAGGTAACCACTGCTCACTTGCTGGACCAAGGTTTCCCTGAGAGGCGCTGCTCTCTCTCTCTCAGTACTACTCCACAACAGTTCAAACGTGCTACATGGGCTTCTCCCTTATATAACCTTCAGAGGGCTTCTAGAACTTTCCATCACATGTTCAGATACATGCCAAACATGTGCTGGTCAGTTGCCTCCTAAACCTTCCAACCAATGGATATTCTCTCTATTGTTACACTAATGCTGTCCTACATCCTGCTCTACCTATTACCTTTCTTGAATATTCTCCATTTAAGTCTATGGCCTAAGTATTTCATATGGCCATGCCTCACTGCTGCCATCTTGTGTCTAATTTAAGGGTACTGCAACTACAATACTCTTCCATGGCCGGAAACCATAAAAGGGTCTAATCTAGCTGACTAACTGGCATGTTCCTATTTACATCCAGGCCACTACATAAATGTAGTCAAATCCCCTGCCGATACTCCCCTCTCAGGGTGTGGAACTAAAAATATATATAAATATATAACTAAATATTTATATATATTATGTACTAAATTGTGCAATTTTTTGCACCTGCGTGTTGGACTGGCTGGCAGCTGCTGTGGTAGAGAAAAGGGTATGTGCTTTTTTTTTTTTGGATTTACAGTCCCTTCCCGGCACAAATGCTGCCTTAGCTGGTCCTGGGGGCTAAAAGACTCCAGGGGAAGTCTCTAGCCTTATGCCCCTTCTTTGCTGGCGGACATATCCCTGTCTTCCCTGTAGCTGTGGCGCACTCCCGCCCACTGCTATTCAGATAGGGAGTGGGAGAGCTCCCCAGACTACAGAGAAACGGGGCGTGCGGCCAGCGGCTGGGTCATGTCAACCGGCATTCTTGCGATCAGCCGGTCGATGATCTAAAAAATGCCTGGTGGGCGTGACCTCAGTGGTGAAAAAAAACAGGCCACCACTGAGCTGGACGCGCCACCCAAGGTACTCAGACAGGAAACGCAGAATTGGGAAGATGACGAGAGACAATAATGGGTTTTATGTCGCTTTAGAACCCTCTTCTATTATAGTTTTATGTGATCAATATTCCACTATGCCTGAGCTAGACTTCACCTCGGCACAAGCTGGCCAGCTCGCCAGCGGCTTGTGTGTGTGTGCACACTCATCATCATCTGATCTTACTTACTACATGACTGAATATATATCTTTGTTTAATCCCTGTTTAGAGGGGACAAGGAGCTCCAGCACGGGAGCCGGTCATTTCCGAGGAAGAACAGAAGAAAATGATGATGTATTACCACAGGAGACAGGAGGAATTGAAGGTAATGCCAATATTCTCCTCACCATTATTTCACTACTAGGCCGCAGCACCAAGCACAATATAACCATGGACAGAGGCATCACTAAATGCCCTCCAGATGCTGAGATGTAAACCTGCAAACCTAACAAAAACATTTTTTCTCCTAGATTATTCGGAGCACTATCGGGAAAAAATGTCCAATAAACATGCTAAATAGCAAGATGAGGGGTCACTTATACACCCGGCAAAAAAGACATAGCTAAGCCTGTTTTTTTCCTCTTAAAGTGGACCAAAACTCATGGTTTTCACTATTCTGGGTTTTGGTCCATCCCTCCTGGGGCACCCCGGTTTGGGAAGCCTCGCCGCCATTCACCGGCTATACTTATGGCACAACTATATTATACTCAGTCCAACGGTGTCTGCTCTTCCAATCGGCCTCACCGGCTGCACATACTAGTGTCTGGTTTTGGTGCACTTTAATAAAAGGAAGAAGAATTCAGGTTGACAGGTTTTGAATGTACCATTCAGCTTTTTCAGGGGAGAGCTGCTCAACTCAATGACCTGCCCCCCAAGTCAGCCTGTGCTGAAATGACAGCTCATTGCTATTGCAATTCTTCTGATGTGTGTAGTTGGTTTTTACCCATCATGCAATGCTTTGGGCATGTTTTTAAAGGGGTTAATACTCCTGCTCCCCACAGGCTGGCTTAGGAGACATGGAATGGAGAACATAACCCCCATAAAAGTCAAATGGAAGAATGTAGTTCCTACCAGGAGAAGAAAACCACAAGCTCGGCAAGGAATGTCTTTCATTTGGGTGTATAAGTAACTCCCCTCCTCTCTTTATCCAGCATGTTTAGATTATTAATATGCCGAATGTTGTGATAGAGCTCCTTTAAGTTGAACAGGTTGAGATCCCCTGCTGGGCCTGCCATTTTGGGATGCCCCGCTGTGTGTATCCCCATGGATCGCCAGAAATCTCCCCTCTTTCTGGTTCAGCCAATCAGCAGTGCTCATTCCACGTCAGTGCTGCAAGGAAATCAGAATGGAGTTTGCACTGCCGACGCATCTTTGCTCCTGCCTCTCGCTGCGTGTGCACAGGGGGCATCCCAATTGCCGGTGTCCCCTGTGTATACACTCCCACAAGCCCAGTTGTCCTTAACTGGCACCGCACTCCAAGGCAAAGTCTGGGCCCTACAGTTTTCTTGCTAGTGGTCGCATGGACCAGGGTCCCCTCCAGGATTATGGCCAGCAAAAGATACTCAAGCCACCTGACCACCAGTGGCCATGGTGGGGCCTGATTTTGCCAAGGGAGTGTGGGGCAGGGGTTTGCATTGGCAATTGCAATGGCAGCACTGTTTTGATCGGTACACTTTAAAGTGGGCCAGGTTTCAAAAGGCTCTTGGGAGACCTAAAAATCTGAGATGCCCTGCAGTGGGTACATGCAGAGCTCGGAGTCAGAGCGGTGCATCCCTTGAAGTGCACACGCTCCCGTCCTAGCCTATCTGAATGGTGGGGCGTGGGAGCACGCTCACAGCCAAAATATGCAGAGATCCCGCTTCTGTTGTTTACTTTGGCTAGAGAACTCTGAAAGCAGGCGGGTGTTGGGGCATCCTGGGAGGCCCACAGCCAGCCCTGGAATCTTTTAGATAGGGTTTTGTTCCCACATTTAGTTCACTTTCGTGACCTTTCCAAAAGAGCTCAGATCAAAATGTGTCAGAGGGCACAAGACTCCCTGCTTACCTGCCACTTGCTCCCCCACCACTCCTATATCTCCCACATCACTGGTGTGAGAAGCCAGGCAGGTGGATATTGTATATGTACTCTGGCTTCCACTAAGAGCAATAGGTGCCTCCAGAACTTCCACCTAGAACAATCTGATCCATTACCCTTTAAATAATACCCAGCCTAAGGTATCTCCCTATTTCCTCACCTTCCTATAGAGCCCAGCTAACTGTGCATAACCTGAAGCCTGCAACTGTCATCCTGAGCTCTCCTAAGCCCAGTGTTCTTTTTTTTGTGCAATATAAGTTTATTCAGATTTTCATATTTAACAATGTACATCGAGACATAGCGGGGTAACAATGACAAGAAAGATAAACAAGATAGACATATTGGTCTTTAGGTTCAACTAGTACAATTCTGACAGCATGTTCAAGTCGGCATTCACATCCACCCGCCCCTCCCACAATCTCCGCCCCTATTCCCCGTCTGGCCCCTATCTTCACAACATTACTGAGCAAAACGTACGGTTAACCTATGGGTAATACCTCCGCCCATCTAAGCCTTTGCCCAAAGGCCACAAGCAGTATACAGGGGCAGTCTGGGGGCTAGGAAGGTAGAATCAGTGAAAGTCCGACTGTTCCAGTCCGGGCAAGAGCAGGCGGAGGCGCCGAAATCCACTGTAGTCCCCCATTAAAGAAGAAAAGAAGTAATAGAGAAAAAATATAGAGAAAAAAAAACAAAAAAAGGGGGGGAGAAGAAAAGGACAGATAAACTCTAGGGGGGTACAGGGAAGGGAAGGAGGGGGGATGCCCCAGGGTTCGTCACTTTCCCAGTGTGGATCCCACCAGTCCAATGTCACAGGCAAATGTACTGTTTGTGAAGATACAATTCATCGCATATCCTATTTTCTTACATAAAAACACGCGTCTTGGTTACAGAAACTGGAAGAGGACGAGGACAACTCCTACATGAACGCCGACTGGGCCGACAGCAGCTCTCTAAAGAGACAGTTCCAGGGAGTGAAAAACATTAAGTGGAGACCAGGCTGAGGGACCCTTTTTTGTGCTTTGCGTTTGTCTGTCTGTCTGTCTTCCCTATTTAATACCTGGACAAGTTTTATTTGTCTCGCGCTGTTACTCCAAATAAAGTGTCTCTAGTTTCCCAATTGTGGCCTGCAGTTTGATTGGTTAGGTTTGGCTGCTGGATATTTTTCTAAAGTGCAGAAAGGAGTGGTGCATCACCCACCCATCGCTGCTTAGCACTACCGATGGCTGAGCCGTAATGGAGCTCTCACACTAAACCTGCGGCGTCCGCAAGTATAAAATTTGTAGATGGCTAAAATACAAACTGCTGGTGGTCTGATATAGCTGCCAGACAGTCACTGTATAATGGATGGTCCGCACTCCTCTTCAGTAAAACTTCACTTTTAATTACACATTTAAAATCATCTCCATGGTGTATAGTAAAGCCAATAAAATCAGTAATAAACAAAGTCCTGGAAATCACATGTGTAGCATAGGTGACTTACGCGTTTCGGACTCCAGTCCTTAATCATAGAAACCTATGTTATGAGGAAATTGCCAGCCATTAGCTGCCAGACAGCCACATGATTTTAAGAGAATTCACGGTTCTTGTGCTCTCTCTACCACGGAGCTGAAGACAGCTGTGTGAACTTTGCACGTCCCCGCACCTCTCATCAAGTAATGATAGAAATTAAAATAAAAAGTAAAAGTGGCTCTAGGTCCTCTAAAAACGACTGCTCGTCCAATCAGCTTGCTCGGAGCCACTGACGTCACTTCGTCTAAGGCCAGCAGCTCCAAGCGCGCTAATGGCCTCATCCCCCGCTACCATCTACAAATGGCGTGGGCACACGCCCTGCTAGAGGGATAGCAGGGATGTGGCTCGCACATGCGCCATTGGACCGGGAAACAAGGTAAGTGTATGAGGTGACCTGGGGGGTTTCACACAGTGAGGCATCCCGGTTTTGGATGCCCCGGGGGTTTTGCGGTGACCTCTGCAAGTTTCACACAGCGGGGCATCCCGATTTGGGAAGGAAAAGGCCAGTCTTTTAGACAGGGTTTTATTCCACTGTAAAAATTATGGTCACTAGCTTCTTCCTTGGGAATAGTCCGATTCACCTTTCTGGCCTCTTGCTTTTTCTGCAAAAAAAAAAAATCCACATTATATATAGTTACGCGGTTGAAAAAAGACATATGTCCATCAAGTTCAACCAAGGGTGTTGGGGTAGGGGAAGTTATTTTTTGTTTTATTTTGTAGGGGAAGCTATTTATTTATTTTTTGTTTTTTACTGATAACCTCTAATAGTAACTGTTAATGTTATTTTTTTCTAAATAAGCATCTAATCCTTTTTTGAAGCATCAGTGGTTGATGCTGTAACAAGCTTCTGTGGGAGGTTATTCCATAGATTTATAGTTCTTATGGTAAAAAATGATTGTCGTCTCCGGAGACTAAATTTCTTTTTTTTCCAATTGAAGGAAGTGCCCCCTTGTCTTTAGAGAGGATTTCACCTGAAATAGTGTTTCCCCATATTTTTTGTATGGGCCATTTATATATTTATACAGGTTAATCATGTCCCCCCTCAGCCATCTCCTCTCAAGACTAAACAGATGTAATTCTCGTAATCTTTCCTCATAACCAAGATCTTTTATTCCTCTTATTAGTTTGGTGACTCTCCTCTGCACCCTTTCCATAGTCAGAGCATCCTTTCTATGAATGGGTGCCCAGAACTGGACGGCATATTCCGGGTGAGGGCGCACCAGTGCCTTGTAAAGAGTATCAGTATAAAGTATCACATACTGTAGCTTCTTCAGAAAACATTTAAAGTGGACCTGGGATTTTGACTTTTTCTAGGTTTTGGTCCTTGCCCCCGGGAGACCCTGATTCGAGATGCCTTGCTGTGTGAAACCACCTAGATCACAGATGGAACTCAGCTTTCCCTGGTGCTGCGGTGCATGCACGGCCTCTCATCCAATTCGCACACTGTCCTGCACTCGCGTAAAAATCTGCCAGACTCAGTTAAGACTCAGCTGAGGGCCCCATCTACCATGTGCTACCATCTCGCGCTTCCTGCTAAAGGTATAGCTGATGGCGGTTGTGGCTCACACATGCTCTGTTGATACAGAGTTGCAGGGCAACTTGTGGTCCACTTTAAGACCTGTGATCAACAAAAATACAACTCTGTGAAGTACTCACCTGTAGAGTTGATATTATATGCATACAGCACGTCCTGCTCCAGATATAGTAATAATGTGTGGGTAATCCTCCGCCTCGGGCGCCGTGCACTGCAGACATGTAGAAAACAAGCTCCTCCCGGCCCTACATATACCAAGGGACCTCCCACAAATCCCCAGCATTGAAAAGCAGTGAGAAGAGAAGGCGGGAGAAACAAACCACCCATAAACTGGCAATAATATCAATTGATAACAATCACCATACAGGGGATCCAGAACAAGTGAAACCAGGGTGGGGTGGAGCAGGACGTGCTGTATGCATATAATATCAACTCTACAGGTGAGTACTTCACAGAGTTGTATTATTCTAAGCATACAGCAGGTCCTGCTCCAGATATAGTAATAACGTGTGGGACATCCAATAGCAGTGTCCATAAAGTAGGGTGGGATCCCCGTGAGAAGGGCACAGCCAACAGTAAAGCGCTGTCACCCACAACCATGCTACCAGAGCAACAAGAGCAATGCTCTAACCTCAACCTTTGAACCTTGTAAAGGGAGAACTAGACCCAAGCAGCGGACTAGCCAACTTGCTCACCAGAACTTAGTGCTAAGAGTCACAAGACCAATCACAAGTAGTGAGATAACGGAAAACAGTAGAGAAGAAGAATCTTCCCATAACAGAATAGGCCAGAAGTAATGGCCTAACCATGCTACTGCAAGGAGTGCAGCCATGGCAACATCAAAACTTTCCCCGACAGGGAACATGAAACCTGGTCTCAGGAACAGCAGGAATACTAACCACAACACTCAACAGAAGCCAAATGTATACTTCTTGGCACAGCAGGTCAAAAACTATCCGAGTAAGATCAATCCAAGGGCACCTCACCCGTGGAGGTAAGTAGAGCTGTTACTTCATAAGAGGACACCGAACCCCTAAAAGGCAAAATCCCTCCAGGGACAAAGGACCATTCAGGAAGATCTCCAACCCTGTAGAGAGATGCAAGTCCCTTTATCGCATAGTAAGCAGGACAATAGCCCAGAGACCGGAGAATCTGGAATAATGAGAATAAAGGCCCTCGCCTGGAACCAGACTCAGCGTAAGGCGGCACCCTCACCTCATGGGGTACAGATATAAATAACAATGAACGTATATGGAATGATTAGAACCGCCACAGAGCCATACTGTATGGCACCCTTCTGACTGGAGCAACCGCCCCGAAGGAGCGATATGATGGAAGGAACGGTTCAGACAAGAACCTGAATAAGAACCAAGGGAACCCTTAGCAGGGCATCGGGATAATAAGTCCCCCCAAAGGGAAACCAGGAATTCCCCAGGGAAGCAACTGAGCAGAACCAGCAGAATGCTCAACACAAGAGATTGGATCAGGCTTTTGCAATGGGTGAACAGGGCCAGCCCTGAACCTTACACAGAACTAAGTTGGGAACCAATACCAACACTGCTGATAGGACCTTAATCCCCAGGAACAGAGATCGTCCAACAAGGAAAAAGAGCTTAGACCCAGCAAGACAGTATGGGTACAACATACCCTAACATAGCGTGGCAGAAGGAAGGCAACAAAGAGGAGGAACTAGGTCCTAACTCTCCAAAAGAACACGACACCCCGAGATATGTCATCTCCAATAGAGTAAGCACACAACCTGCCGAACGCCAAGGTAGAGCCCAAGATAAGGGAGCCTGACCATGTAAAATAGACCTCGTGAGGGAACATACAGGCCTACTGTTCTCAGCAGAAGCCTCTGCGGACCACACCCCACTGGGCCACCCAGGCCCCTAGCATAAGGGCGCCGCTTGCCATCGGAGAACTTGCGCAAACCCCCGCCCAGTAGGGCAAAGGGGATAAGACATTTTAAGGTATAATGTCTAGCCAGAAACCACTAAACCCAACCTAGGGCAGACCAATCTGGGCCAGTAATAAGGGTAGAACCCTGCGATAAAGACGGAGTCCAAAAGGACCATACCAGTATGAACTCAATGGAACAATAGAGAACCTCCTGCAGAGGAGGGATATTACAAGAAAAGGACAAGGAATATTAATTCCCCCATAGAAGGAATCAGAGCTCCCCTGGAATAGAGCTAGACCCAAGAATTCCACAGGGAACAAGGAACATGCCACTGTCCTACAATGGACCAAGGGTCCCCAATTGGACAGGTACTGAAGGGGAGTAGTCCAGCAAACTAGAACCCACCGAAGCTCATTGTGGCAACAAAAACCCATAGGTAACTGGATCCTTCAAGGTCCCTACCTAGGAACCATCGGGGGTTTCATAAGAACAAGCCCCGTCTGTCATCCTGCCAGATTTGGTACCATGGTAACCATCAACAGGGAAAAACAGAAAGGTAGGGAATGATCCCCGACGGTTCCCTCGAGTAAACCAGCGGAAGAATAACCGCCTCCACTAGAAGGAAGGTAAACATACCTAGATCCAGGGTGCTGAACCCTCATCCAGGACTAATAGCTAAAATGCCTCAGAGCCCAAAGGCACAGAGAAGGAAGGGATGTCAACAGACCAGCCGCCAAAGGCCACACCAGGTGAAATTCTGCCTGGAGATAATAACGAGACAGGACGGAGGACCAGAGACCTCATTCCAGTAAATTCCCTTATAGCCAAGAGAAAAGGCACTAGTTGAAACCTAATCCAGATACAATCCTGGAACTGGAGGATGGAACAGAGTAGGGCTTGAGTCAACTAAGGTCCATCCAAACGACTCCCTCTTGTAAGTAAAAAGGAGGGCCTGATAGGTCCCCTGGTAGCTGCCCCCTGGTGTCGTGCGAGACATGACACCCATCCAGAGCCTAGCGGGCACATGAACGCAACAGGGGACCCAGCCAATGCCACAAAACGGTGGCGATGACCGCCAATACCCAGCAGTAGTAGGCTCAGTATCCAGAAGACACCTTGGAGTCAACATCTCAGCACGCCACGGGCGGCCAGAGGGCCCCTGGTATATAGGGCGCCGATGGCCCATTCAGAGGCGCCAGGCCTGAATGCCTATGGATACAGATGCTAAACCCCCCAAGGGGTTAGAAAAATAGACTCCCTCATCCTCAAGGGAAAGGAGGAGCAACTGGCGCATAGGCCCCAGTCTCTATATGATAATGGCGTTCTGGCAAGGAAGCCATACCTGACAGGCCCAGGTAAGCCTGCACCCATACCTGAAGAAAAGCAGGTGACCATAGTCCTCCTGACCGACTCAGGGAAGGACCACCCAGCAAACACTATCCCGTATCCGGAGGAACTACCTCCTAAGGCCACTAGAATGAGGCAGGATGCCTCCTGATAGGAGTAATGAGCTGTGGCCGTCCCCTCACCCAGGTGGGTGAGGGCGCCCCATCATGCTTGAGGGTTTTCGGTGAATGATACGGGCTTAGCCCGGCCAGAAGGCCCCAGGCGTTGAATGTCACTCCTGGGACAGGATATCGGAACAGACCCCGCAAAGGGCATCCCCGGTTCCTGCTTAACACTATGATATGGAGGTGGAGGGGTATCCCTGCTCCGAGGTGGCCGGGACGGCCGCCCCTGATTGGGTGAACTGTCCTGTTTTCCAAATGGGTCCAGATGGGCCCCAAACAGGCGATGCCCTCTAAAGGGGAGCCCCGTCAGGGTCCTTTTAGCTTCATCGTCTGCCCCCCACTGTCGCAGCCAGAGCAGGCAACGTATAGCTACTACTTGGGCAGAGGTCCTTGCACACATTTTGATGGTGTCATCCAGAGCTAAAAGGATAAATTTAACAAAAATATCACAGGTGGAGAGTGTGTTAAACACCTCCCAGGGTAAATCTTCAGGTTGATACTCCAGCATCTTTCTTATGAGGGTCCTAGCGGCCACTGCAGTGATGGCCGCGGCACAGACAGGGCGTAGTGCCATTCCTGCACAGGCAAAGGCGTGGGAAGCCAGCCTATCAATGCGCCGGTCCTCGGTGTCCCGCAAGGAGCTGTAAGCCGGAGCTGTAAGGAAGGGGGGGATAGGAACCCCAATAATCGGTGCGTCTACCGCCGGAGACGAAGACCAAATATCAACCATCTCGGGGGGGAAAAGGGTATTTCCAAACCCAATTCTCTGGGGACCTTTGAAGTGCAGTGGGGCATTCCCATTCCTTAAGTACAAGAGCATGGAAGTGAGCCTGCTCGAGAAATTCCAAGCGCGCAGGCGCAGTATGGAAGCACCCCCCTCTTGGCCCGGTGACTGCACCAGGAGGCGAAATGGACAGGGCCTTAAAAATCCTGAGTAACATACCACCAATATCAAACTGGTCCCAGTCATCCTGACCAGCATCATCCTGACACCTCGGCCTCTCTTCAGAGGAACCTAGGTCAGAGAACAGGTCTCCATCTTCCGACGAAGCACTGGCACGCGGAGAAGAGGACTCTTTCGAGCCCATAGCACAGGCCGAAGCCGGGGGAGTCCAGGGCCGTTGTCTGCCAGGACCCACACGGCCGGACAACCCTTCAATAATCTGGTCAAGCTTGGGCCGTCTAGGAGAAGTGTCTATTTGTAACTCCCCGCTTGTACAAGACTCAAAAGGAGTGAGATTTAGGCAAGGAAAGGGGAGAGAAGGAGCGAGGTGCAGCCACAGGCGCCGCTCGCAGATCCAGCGTCTGCTCGGCACATGGCGCGCAGACCTGCGCCCCGTCCGCCTCAGCATGGGGGAGACCACACGTTACACACAGCCGGTCCTGTCCCAGAGGGACCCCGGTAACACAATCCTGAGAAGCCTCCATATGCTGATTGTTTAAACACAATATGTCAATATGCAATAAGCAACCCTGGATGCCCCAACAACCCGCTGATTAATGTGGGAGATTTTAGGAAGGCCCGCTAATATCCTTATATGTATATGTGTATATATATATATATATATATATATATATGGCTGGGAGAAGCCACCGGGAACTCAGCGTCTGAAAGACATAATGGGAAAGAGATGTCAGGGCCATGCGCAGCTGGACAGACAAAAAGGAGGGAATCGCCCGCGAGGGCACTTACAGATCAGTGGAAGAGGAGGAGACCGCCACCACGCGAAGCTCAACAAAATGGCGCCCAGCGAACCTCAAAGGGCGGGCTCAATGCTCTGCCATGACGCGGAGCGTGCCGAACTAAGGCCCCGCCCACTCTAAAAAGTGCGAAGCTCTGAGGTAATAATAAGGCAAGGATACAACCACACGCCTGAAAATTCAATAGAACGGTTACATTAATAAAGACGGCCACCGCAGCAACAAGACCATGCCGCAAGCAATGTATAAACATACGGCGGCAGCCGAAATAAGGAGCAAGCAGCGCGGCTCTGACATCTCTGAGTTAATAATAGGCAGAATAAAGGCCACGAGCGTGACACAGCGGTACACTGGGACCGCCACACACATACCCCCCCCCCCTTTCTTTTCCCCCTAAATAGTTGGGGAAATGAGGGAGGATGGCGACCCTTTACATAGGGTCCAGCACTACGCGGGGTACGGGGCAATAATGCGGGAGGGGCATCCGTGAGAGGCTCACCATCGGCCTAAGACGCCTACCCTATGGTGGGGGATTGCGGTGGAGCCTGGCTCCGTTAATGGGAGGCATATTCTGTTCACAAGAAGGACGGGTGGAAATAGTCCCGCAGGACCTCGGGCTGTAAAGCCCCGCTCGCCTGCGAGAGCGTGATACTTCATGTCTTCGCAGTTCCAGCACTGCAGAGAAATCTGGGGATTTGTGGGAGGTCCTTCGGTATATGTAGGGCCGGGAGGAGCTTGTTTTCTACATGTCTGCAGTGCACGGCGCCCGAGGCGGAGGATTACCCACACGTTATTACTATATCTGGAGCAGGACGTGCTGTATGCTTAGAATAACATTATAATACATCTTTGCCATCAAGTATTTGTACTAATTTGTTGCTTTTACATATAATAATGTATCATTGGCCACTGTGTGGCGCTGTACTACTTAGCAACAGCTGGTAAATGAAAATTAAGTAACATGACATCAGTGCTCTCGGTCTTTCTTACAAACCTTAGATAATCTTGTGGGATTTTTTATATTAATACTAATCTTTATTGTGTGCTCTCCCTCTGTTGAACTGCAACACCCAGCATTACCTACTACATCTGTCATCAAACATTGGACTGCATAATAATCACAAAGCGCTCTATCTATACAGGATTCACTAAGCACTGGAGCTGTACACAGGGCCAAAACTGGCACCTGAGACAAGGGGCCCTTTTGGGCATGGATGCTCCTAAGTGGTCCAGCAGGGGTAATCACTAGTAACCCTGTCGGGCAGTATGAGTCTGCCTGTAAACAATACGTACAGTGGCCTAAAAAGTATTCATATCCCTTAAACTTTAACACATCTTTTTTAAACTTAACAGACACAAAAAGGACCTATCGCCAGAATGGTCACTATCCTGATGATGGAGCCTTGTCCCTGAATCATCCTGATTTGGGATGCCCCATTGTGTGAACCCCCTCCAGATCCACCCATACAACTCACCTCTCTGATGTTCCCTTGACGCACGCTCGGGCTCTAATCCAATCAGATCCACACATACTAATGCATGGCATAAAGCATGGTTTTGGACTGCGCATAGGGAGAGAGCCCGGTGCCTCTACAGTGTGCAGCACGCTCCCGCACCTAGCCAACCTGACTGACTGGGCGCAGGAGCACATTTCTGCTGCAGGGATGGTAGGAGATTGCAGGTCACTGGGGGGGGGGGGGGGGGGCTCGGTTCACACAGTTGGGGCATCCTGAATCGGGATGCTCCAGGGACATAGTCAACTGGCCCTGTAGTCTTTTAGGTGACTGGTGCACATTAAATGTATTTTATTGAGATTTTATGTGATAGAGCAACACAAAGGAGCAATTATTTGTGAAGTGTTTAGAAAAGAAAAGGAGTTAATACTTTGTGGCACCACCTTTAGCTGCATTTATACCTGCAAGTCAGTTAGGATATGTGTCTAGCAGCTTTGCACATCTAGAGGGTGACATTTTTACCCATTCTTCCCTGCAGAATATCTCTAGCTCCATCTGATTGGATGGAGTGCGTCTGTCATCAGCAATGTTCATATCATTCCACAGATTCTCAATGGGATTTAGGTCTGTACTGTGACTGGGCCGTTTTAACACATGTGTGTGCTTTGATCTAAACCATTCCATTGTAGCTTTAGCTGTATAGTAACATAGTATGTGCGGCTGAATAAAGACTTTAGTCCATCCTGTTCAGCCCGTTTATCTCCTTCCAGTGGTCTAGTAGCCATAGCTGGAAATGTTATTACTTTGCAGGAAGGCATTCAGACCACTATAGATCTCCTTCCAGTGGTCTAGTAGCCATAGCTGGTAATGTTATTACATGCCAGGAAGGCATCCAGGCCACTATAGATCTCCTTCTAGTGGTCTAGTAGCCATAGCTGGTAATGTTATTACATGCCAGGAAGGCATCCAGGCCACTTTTAACATTTTTACTGTATCTTTCATTACTACCTCCTCTGGCAGCGAGTTCCATAGTCTCACTGCTCTTACAGAGAAGAATCCCCTCCTATGTTGGTGGAGAAAGCACCTTTTCTCTTATAGTTACACTCCAGGGTATAAATAGATTGTGGGACAGATCTTTTTATTGACCCTGAATATATTTATACATAGTTATGAGATCACCCCTCAGGTGTCTTTTTCAAACTAAATAAACCTAACCTTGACAATCTTTCAGGGTAATCAAGTCCCCGCACTTATTTTATTAACTTAGCTGTCCTCCTTTGAACGCGCTCCAGTTCTGATATGTCCTTCTTAATCACAGATGGACAGAACTGTACACAGTGCTCCATATGGAGTCTGAGCAGTGACTTGTACAGGGGTAAAATGATTGTCTGGTCATGAGCACTGATGCCCCTCCTGATGCACCCCATGATCCTATTTGCTTTGGCAGCTGCTGCTTGGCATTGATTACTACAGTTAAGCTTATTGTTAACTGAACCCCCTAGGTACTTTTCTATTGTTGTTTTACCAAGTGTTTCTTTATTTAGTGTGTAATCATGTGCATAACCTTACTTTTATCTGTGTTAAACTTCATTTGCCATTTAACTGCCCATGCTTCCAATTTATCTAAATCTGTTTGTAGCTGCCTGCTGTCCTCTTTTGTGTTAATTAGTTTACACAGCTTAGTATCATGTTCAAAGATTGAGACTTTACTGCTTAATACGTACCCAATGTCATTGGTCCCAGAACTGACCCTTGTGGTACTATGCTAGTAACGGTGACCCAATCTGAGTGTGTACCATTGATAACCACCCTCTGCTTCCGATCATTAAGCCAATTTCTCACCCATCTGCACACGTTTTCCCCCAGGCCAAGCATTCTCATCTTTTGTACCATTCTTTATGTGGCACAGCATCAAATGCTTTAGAAAAGTCAAGATATATGATATCCAATACCTCCCCCTGATCCAATTTTGAACTTACCTCCTCATAAAGGCTCATTAGGTTTGTCTGGCAGGAGCGATTCCTCATAAATCCATGCTGATATGGAGTAATAAGGTAATTTTCCCCAAGATACTCCAGGATAATATCCCTTAAAAAACCTTCAAACAGCTTCAACACCACAGATATTAAACTTACCGGTCTGTAGTTCCCAGGTTCCCCTCTAGACCCCTTTTTGAATATTGGCACCACATTTGCCAAGCGCCAATCCCTCGGAACAGACCCTGTAATTATCGAATCTACAAATATTAGATATAACGGCTTGTCTATTACTGTACATATATCCCTTAAAACATGTATGCCATCTGGTCTCTGGTATTTATCGATTTTTATCTGCTTGAGACATTTAATGGAGGGTTTGGGTTAATCCCCTGCATTTCACTTGGCATGTCACATTCTTTTATGAATATAGAAGCAAAGAAGATGTTTAGTAAATTTGCTTTCTCCTTATTCCCCTCTATAGGTGTCCCCTCCTTGCTTTTCAGGGGGCCCACACCCTTAGTGTTTATGTAGCTAAAGAATTTGGGTTTAGTTTTACTCTCTTTGGCAATTAATGTCAATGTTGAAATAATGTATTTTCTTCTTTATACTGTTTTAATGCTTCCACTATCCCTTCCTACTCTAAACGTTTAAATGCCTTTTTTTTTGTTGCTTATTGTCCCCCTAACCTTTTTGTTTAGCCACATCGGTTTACATGTGTTTATTATATTCATATTCATCTATCACAATGAAAATTCAGGATTTATTTAAAAGTATCCCATTTAGTGTCCATGCTTTTGTTTTTTAGGACATTTTCCCAGTCAATGCAGTTTAGGGCATCTCTAAGCTGGTCAAACTTTGCATTTTTGAAGTTCCGTGTTTTTGTGACTCCATGGTAAGGCTCCCTAGTGACTGTTAAGTGGAAATGAATGATATTATGATCATTGTTTCCAAGGTGTTCCCCAACCTGTACCTTTGTTACTTTGTCTGGTACATTGGTTAGTATTAGGTCCAATATGGCTCTCCCCCTTGTTGGAGCTTGTACTAGTTAGGATGTTTCAGGTCGTTGTCCTGCTGGAAGGGGAACAAACGCCCCAGTCTTAAAGCGGGTCAAACTCGCGCGGCTGGGCCCGGCTTCTAGCCTACTCTCAGCTGGCGGCCACATCAGCATGCCGGGGATGCCGCCAGCTGCCTGCACCCTTGTCACAGCGGCACTATTGAGAGAGCCAAATGGCTCTCTCAAAAATGTAGCAGGGCATGGCTTTGGCGGTGGAAAAGCCCAGTTCTCATTGAAAACCAGGCCACCGCCGAGCCAACAGTAGGCGGGCCGGGGGGATCCCAGTGGATGAGCAGCGGACCTATTTTTGGGTTTCCATCCGCTTTAAGTCTTTTCTTTATTGCATGGCACGGCCTGCTTCGGTATTCATAACAGTTGGGTTATTCAGACACAAGGTGGCGCAATGGTACTGCAGAAAGCTGAGGCATCTCCCAGCCCCCTATAAAAATGGGATCAACCATAGAGTTCCCAGTGTTTCCTCTGCAGTGGAACTGCGAAGTTAGAAGATGGCTCTCTCTCTTGCGCAGGTGAGCGAGGCAACTAAGCCTGCGGTCCTGCAAGTCTATTTCCCCCCGTTTCTGGACCCTCACTTCCTCCCAGCCTTGGCTGACAGATCAGGTGAAGGTAGAAGAGCACTAGGGTCAAGTGCTCCTGGAGCGATGCTCCAAGCCGCAGACCCTGTTACACAAAGGGTAGCCGGTCATAGGCTTTATGGTGAGCCTACTAGGGATGCGGAGTTCCTGTCCTGGCTTCTGAGGGGGTAAGTGTTTTGGGTACTGTGTCCCCTTTTTTTCCTTCAGGGGACCGCCCCCCCCCTTCTGGCCTGGTTACTCGCCGCTGCCTTCTCGTCTCTCTCTCTCTCCCCCCCCCCCCTCTCTGACTTTGTTCGGGGGAGGGGGACGAGTGGCAGAGGCGAGTGGTATTACTTGAGGTGTTTTGGCCGTTTACAGTTAGTTTTTTTGGTGTTTTTTGGCCGCTGCGCCGTTTTGTACTGCGCTCCGCGGCTGTGGACGCTATTACCTGTGTCGTTTTTGCTTTGTCATGGCGCCGGCGGGGTCACGTGGGCGCCGTTTTCGCACTCTTCGGGGGGGGCGGGGCCGGGGGATGACGCGTATCGCGTCGTCCCCCCGCGGCTCGCTCCTTGAGGTACCTCTGCCGGCGTCATTTTGGATTAGCTGCGCTTCTGGATTTCTCCCTTCTGGGCTGCAGCGCTGTTTCCTCCGGTGTGTCTCTTCATCCTGTGGTCTGTGCCTTGGTGACCCTGCGGTGTCCTTGGTCCGTGAGTCCCCCTTGGGGTTTTTTATTGGTCTCGTGGGGCATGTGCTGCGGGATGCTCATGTGTCATTTTTACTTATGTCTTTCAGGCAGGATACCAGTGGGTTGTGGTTTCTCCCGGCTCTACTCCTTCCTCCCCCTCATCCCCCCACCCATTTTTGCTTAGCTGGGGGCATCCCGTGGGAGGGCATCCCGGGTGGCTTTTGTATTAGCCTTTACCCAGCGCTGGCCTATTGCGCCTGTGTTAATCACCATATGGAGGCTTCTGGGGATAGCGTGCTCGGGGGTCCTTCGGGGCAATCCCGGCTGTGTTCCATGTGCAGGGTATCCCCTATCAGCAATGATGTCACGGTGTCCGTGCTGTGCGCTCGAAGTGTCCTTGCGCTCCAGCTTGGTTTGCCTGCATCGCTTCCCAGCTCTGCGCCCACTTCGGCATCACCTACCCCCCCCCCCCCCCACTGCTGCAATTAGCTCCCAGTGAGGGGGGTGCTAGCAGGGGGTCACAGTCTGATCTGGCACTTCGTGTGGCAACATTGAGAAGCAGCTTGCTGGGCCTATTCCCAGGAAGGCCTCTGGCAAGAAGCGGAACCTGACTTCCAGTGAGAGGAGTATGAGGAATTTGATGTCACTACTGGACGTTATTCCCTAGAGGAAAGGGAACTGCTCCAGGACTCTGACTCCTCTGGGGACCAGCAGGAGGGTTGTGATAGTGATCCTGAATCTGGGGAGGATTCATGGTATCCTGAGGACACTGATAATTTGCTGTCTCACATATTTGAAATTTTACACATTGCTGCCCCTGTGGAGGCTAAAAGGAAACAGGGTGAGCTGTTTCGTCCTAGTAAACGGCGTCTGGAGTTCCCTGAGCAGGGACATTTTACCACTATGGTGCTTATAGAATTGGAACGTCCTAACAGGCTGCCCGCTGTGCCCAAGGTTTTGGATAAGAGGTATCCCTTTCCTGATGATCTTGTTAAGAGGTGGTCATTTCCCCCTGAAGTGGACGCTCCCGTGCTAGGCTTGTCCAATACTTCGGTCATGCCTTCACCTGACACTACCACTCTGAGGGACAGTGAGGACCTGCGCATGGATCAGTTGGCCTACCATGCCTTTACCTGGATTGCGCCCGGCCTGTGCGGCTGCCATTACAGCTATTGCCCTTAAGAAACTGCTCAAGCGTCTCCTTGATGGCGCTACTGATCGTAGCGGGGGGGAAGAGTATAGGACTCTCTTGGTTTGCTCTGATTTTGTGGCCTTTATCCTTACTGCTATGGATGATGCTGTGCGGCTGAGCGGTAGGCCTCTGCACTCTTGGTGACTATGCGCCGCTCTGTTTGGTTACGTCAGTGGGCAGCTGACGCTGCTGCTAAGAAAGCTCTCACTGGACTCCCCTTTGTGGGGCTGCGGCTATTTGGGGAGCGTCTTGATGTTCTGGCCAAGGATGGCAGGCTACCTCAGCATAGGAGGCAGTCTCGGCCATTTCGGGGGTCCTCCGTCCCCCTCCCTTCCTTTCGTGCTCCCAGAGGAGGCCGTGGCTCCCTCCTCTCTAGTGGCCACAGAGATTCTTGGGGCCGTGGAAGATCCCGTGGTCGTCCCGGTCTCTCCTGGAGTTCCAAGCCCAAACCCTCTCCCAAGCCCCCTCAGGCATGAAGGGGTGCCCCCACCCATCTGGGTGGGGGGACGGCTTCGGCTCTTTGCTAACGTCTGGAGGCTTCACGTCTCAGACCTGTGGATTCAGGAAGTAGTGTCCTTCGGTTACAAGATAGAGTTTGCAGCCTGGCCGCCCCCAAGATTCATCGGATCCCGGATGTCTTTAAACCCCCTGTCTGCTCAAGGGTTGCTTCTGGCGGTTCAATGCCTGTTAGAGTCAGGAGTCATTTGTCAGGTGCCCCATCAAGAATGGGGTCAGGGGTACTATTCCAATCTTTTCACGGTCCCCAAAAAGGAAGGCGCTCTGAGGCCCATTCTGGACCTGAGGGGCCTCAACAAATTTGTCAGATTCAAGTATTTTCGTATGGAGACGCTCTGCTGTCAGTACCCTTTGCCCGGATGACTTCATGACCACTGTGGACATCAAAGATGCGTATCTTCATGTGCCTATCTTCCCAGGTCATCAGAGATTTCTAAGGTTTGAGCTGCAGGATCAGCAATACCAGTTTGTGGCTCTACCCTTCGGTATTACCTCGGCGCCTCGGGTGTTCACCAAGGTATTGGCGGGGGTGATGGCTCTGCTAAGGAACCTTACCTGGACGACATCCTGATTGTGGCAGTCCTTTCCTCAGGCCGAGCAGGACACTCAGATGGTGACATCCACTCTAGAATCCTTCGGCTGGGTGATCAACTATCCCAAGTCTTCTCTGTCCCCGTCCTTGGTGAGGTCCTTTCTGGGCACTCTGGATACCTCTCAGGTTAAGGTGTTCCTTCCTCAGCAGAAGGTGGGGGGTCTTCAGATGCAGGCTCGGGCTCTACTATTGTGTCCTCATCCCTCCATCCATCAGGGGATGCAGTTGGTGGGCCTGATGGTGTCCTGCTTCGAGGCAGTCCCCTTTGCTCAGTTTCACATGAGACCTCTTCAGTTGCACCTCTTGTCAGTTTGGGATCGGGACCCTGTGTCCCTGGATCAGGAATTTGCTCTGTCCCCACTAGCCAGACTGTCCCTCTCGTGGTGGCTGGACTCAAGGAACCTTCTGGGGGGCAGGACCTTCCTGCCCCCGTGCTAGGATAGGAGACGGTCACCAAAGATGCCGTCTGACCGGTTGGGGAGGCTTCTGGAAA
This sequence comes from Gastrophryne carolinensis, assembly GCA_027917425.1. Taxonomy (NCBI): domain Eukaryota; kingdom Metazoa; phylum Chordata; class Amphibia; order Anura; family Microhylidae; genus Gastrophryne; species Gastrophryne carolinensis. The sequence goes on along the minus strand of CM051236.1, from coordinate 486,408,143 downwards.
TCCCTGAAGTTCCAGGGTCGGTGGGGCCCACGCTTCCATCAACGTCCTGGAACTGAGGGCGATCAAGTTGGTTCTTTCTCGCCTAACCACTCACCTTCAGGGTCGAGCTGTTCAGATCTGCTCAGACAACCAGACGGCAGTTGCCTACATCAACCATCAGGGAGGGACTCTGAGCAAGCGAGCCTTCAAGGAAGTGTCTCTGATACTGTCTTGGGCAGAACAGAATGTCCCCTGCATCTCAGCGGTATACATTCCGGGGGGGGGGAGAACCAGGTGGCGGAATCCCTGAGCAGGGGGACGTCTCGTCTGGGGGAATGGTCCCTCAACTGCCAGGTGTTTCTCTCCCTGTGTCACCACTGGGGTCAGCTGGATGTGGACCTGTTTGTGTCCCGTCACAATCACAAACTTCCCAGGTTTGTCTCCCTGTCACAGGATCCTCTGGCCTTCGCCACGGAGGCACTGGCAATGCCTTGGACGGAGTTTTGGCTTCCCTATATGTTCCCTCCGTTCCCTCTACTGGGCAGGGTCATGTGCAAGATTGCCCAGGAGGGGGTGTCAGCCATCCTGGTGGCCCCCTGTTGGCCAAGAAAGGTGTGGTTCGCAGATGTCGTGCAGTTGGCAGTAGACCAGTACGTCTTGCCCAGGGATCCAGATCTTCTCACTCAGGGGCAGCTACGCCATCCCAATTTACAAACGCTGGCTTTAACGGCTTGGCTGCTGAAACCTACATCTTGACAGAGAAGGGGTTGCCTGCCTCTGTTGTGGATACCATGATTCGGGCTAGGAAGAAGTCTTCGTCCTTTATCTATTACAGGGTCTGGTATGCTTACATTGCCTGGTGTGAGTCCAAGTCTCTTCCCTGTCGTTTTTTTTCCATTCCCAGGATTATGGAATTTTTGCAACATGGTTTGGGTTCTGGCCTTCAAATAATTACCCTCAAGGGCCATGTTTCAGATCTGGCAATTTTTTTCCAAAGATCCTTTGCCAACCACCGGTTGGTTAAAACTTTTTTCCAGGGTGTTACTCATGTGCGTCCACCTCGTAAGCCTATGCTACCAGTCTGGGACTTGAATCTGGTGTTGTCTGCTCTGCAGGGTCCTCCCTTTGAGCCTATCCGTGGGGCTGCTTTGCCCATTCTGAATCCTAAGGTAGCCTTTTTGGTGGCTATCACTTCTGTAAGGCGAGTTTCTGAGCTGGCGGCGCTTTCCATCAAACCTCCTTATTTTGAGAGGCATCAGGATAAGGTGGTGTTTCGGCTTAAGCTGGATTTCTTGCCTAAGGTGGTGTCTGCCTTTCATCTCAATCAGGACGTTGTCTTGCCTTCATTGTGTCCTAATCCTGCTAATTCCAAGGAGCGGACACTGCATTCTCTGGATGTGGTCAGGGCTCTGAAGTTTTATTTGGTCGCTACTTAGCCTTTCAGGAAATCTGATGCTCTTTTTGTTCTCACTTCTGTACATAGGAAGGGTTTGCCTCCGGCTAAATCCACTATCAGCAAGTGGATCCGTCAGGCGGTGGTTCAAGTCTATTCTGCTAAGGGGAAGGAACCTCCCTTTAGAATTATTGATCATTCCACTCGTGCTATTGGTGCCTCTTGGGCTTTTCAGCACCAAGCTTCTGTTGAACAAGTTTGTAAGGCCGCAACTTGGTCTTCTGTTCATACATTTTCCAAGTTTTACAAGGTTAATGATAAGGCCTCAGCGGATGCTGCATTTGGCCGCAAGGTGCTTCAGGCGGTAGTGACTTGAACTGCCGGCTGTTACTCATTGGGGATCCCACCCTACTTTTGGACACTGCTTTTGGATGTCCCAACTGTTATGAATACCGAAGCAGGCCGTACCATGCAATAAAGAAAAAAGCAATTCTGTGAGTTCTCACCTGTAGAATTGTTTTTGTTTGTGCATGGCACTGCCTGCTTCGACCCACCCTTGTTATTGTTATTCTTGGTTGCCTCTTTATGGTGATTGTTCCAAGTTAATTGGGGTTTTTTAAATTTTTTACATTTATTCTCTCCCGGCTTCTTGTCTCACTGCTTGTCTACGCTGGGAACTCTATGGTTGATCCCGTTTTTATAGCGGGCTGGGAGATGCCACAGCTTTCTGCAGTACCACTGCGCCACCTTGTTGCGGAATAACCCAACTGTTATGAATACCGAAGCAGGCCGTGTCATGCAAGAACAAAAACAATTCTACAGGTGAGTACTCACAGAATTGCTTTTTTCAGCCTCTAACAGGTTTTCCTTGCCTTGTATAGTGGAGACAATCTTCACAGTGTTCTCTCCTTCATGACAGTCTGATGCACATATCACAGAAAGCTGTAAGCTATTTAAATTTCAGTAGCAGGCTCAAGACTACTTTACAATAGGTCACAGCTGATTAAAATAGAAACAGTTATGGTACATCAGCTACCCCTTTGCTATAACAATGCTTTACAACAGCCTTTTCCGAATGAGTAACAGCAGTTATAGTCACAGCAGGGGGGAGAAATAATGCATCCCAATAGTTATATATGTACTTGTGAGTTCTATCTCCTCTGTATTTAGCTCCATCTATCAACTCTGACTAGCTTCCCAGTTCTAGCTGTAGAAAAGCCTGCTCACAGCATGATGCTACCACCACCTTGGGTATGGGGTGATTACGGTGATGTGCAGTGTTAGTTTTCTTCTACACATAGCATTTGACATTTAGCCATTTAACTATAGTCTCATCTGGGCAGAGCAACTTCTTCCACATATTTGCTTGAGGCAAGCAGGACTTCTTATGGCCTGTTTTCAAAAATATCACTCCTCTATGAAGGGCAGATTTGTGGAGAACTTGTTTTCTTGTGGACATATTCTCCCATCTGAGCTGTGGATCGCTGCTGCTCCTGCAGAGTGACCCTGGGCCTCTTGGCCGATTCTCTAATTAGTGTTCTGCTTTCTTTTTCTGGGCAATCAGTTTAGGTGGGTGGCCATGACATGGTAGGCTGAGCCATACTCCTTCCATTTACAGATGACAGATTGAACAGTGTTCAGAGCTTGGCCTATTTTCTTATAAACTGACCGGGCAATACACTTCAACCGGACCTTCACCCTAAATAAGAGCCTATCCTATATGTTTCCCCCACCCTGTACATACAGATTTCCCACATTAAAAATCATCCTACCTGCATCTACTGCATTTTCTGAGACTTTAAACATTCAAGAGTCCCAGGCTGCCTGCAAACAGGAAGTGTCTTCTGACTGTGTCGCTCTGCATTCTGGGATTGCTGTCCTTTTCCTGACTGCAGCACTGCTCTTTATGTGCAAAGCACAGCTATAACTCGCCCCCCCCTTGGTACTTTTGACCCCTCTCTTCTGCTCAGTATCCGATGCTTCTGAAGCAAGATGGCGGCGCCTGTATCCTAGAGTCCTGAACAGAGTTGCAGCCCAGTGGGGGGAAAGAGTAATAAGTGACTGACTAAAAATGTTAAATATATTAATTTTAGATGCTGGGAAATAGTTTTTTAAGGGTTTGGGCTTTTCATTAAATGATGCTGAAGGTTACACATTTGCCACAGCTTTTCCCTCTGGCAACACGTGGCGAAGGCTGAGAAGACAAAGTCGCACAGAGCCGTGAGCGTTGTAAGTTACCCCCATAATTCCTAATACACAATGCATTTTACATCACAAGTCTGTAGTTTTAACGTTAAAAATGTGAAAAGGTTCAAGGAGCAGGAATATTTTTCAAGGCACCGTCCTTATTCCCTCCAGGAATCTGCAGCGAGCTCTCGCCCACCTCTCCTCTGACGTCTCCTTTATTTGCCCACGTCAGTGGCTGTGACGTTACCTGCGCGATACAATATCAGTGCTTGTGTACACAGGGAAACAGACGGTGAAGTCACACAAGAGGAGGTTCCTGGATTTGTTCTGCGGGCTCCAGACTGGAACAAAAGATACTCGAAGAATCTGCTGGTACTTTTGCTGGGACACTAACCCAGAGATGTCAATACATGAGATATATTTTAGCGTGATGATCGGGTGTTGAAGCAAAAAGTTGGGCGTAGCTTGATAGTAAGGCATGTGGCTCACTAGAAAATGTTCCAAAAAAGACTTTTGAGAAAGATGTGGTTTTAGTCATTGTTATAATGGTATTTTATCGTTGTGGAGGCTAATTTAAAACTAGCGCTATGTATTGTCAGGTGAGCGTCTGTGTAGCGTCGCTTAGAGCGACCGCAAGTAGGCACTGCAAGAGGGTGTCGGGCGCTGTGACCTAGTGTAGAGGCCGGAGAAGTGACGCTGTACTATCCTGTCCAGCATTGATAAACGTGATGTCTGGTGGGCGCTGTAGAAGCACTCTCCCTGATTCACTGCAGAGCCAATCGAGAACACTAGGTGGTGTCCCAAGGTCAAAGCGCCGAAGACTACGCTACATCAAACAGTACAATGCTGCAGGGAACGATAGGTAGCGCCAGTTAAGAGGTATATAGAGGTTGTAACACTGGATACAGGTTTTATTCATATTTAGTATTCAGGCAGTTAGATTGACTAGCGCCCCCTCCTGGCAGTATGTATTTTAACATGTTGTATATGTTTTTTAATAGTTTGTCTTTCATGTAAAAAATGGACCTTTTTAATAATTGAGAGTAATAAAATCATACATTAATCTTACTTCTTGGTGTTATGCAGTTATAAGACTCTGTTAATCACCTCCTGGGGGGATTTTTGTAGTGGGGTACCCCCCAACTTCTAGTTATTGTCTATATTTGATTAATAAACAGAGCATTGCACCACAATCATTAATAATACCGCCTACTGGTGCCAGCAATTTTTCTCATAGCGCCAGTTGAGTGCGTCCAGCATCGGGTGCTGAAGCCCATGTTTAATAAAAAACTACACACAACCAGCGTTGGCGCTCTAGCCTTGAGCGCCAGAAGCTATGTGATAAAAGTCTGTTTCTAAACACATATACACCAGCACTAGAGCGAGAACATATGTAATGACATTGTTTTAACCCTGTGACACTGACACTGCAATGGCCGACCTGCAGATACAATTCTGCATAAAAGAAATAAAAAAAAAAATCACAATAAAAGTGTTTGGTTGCCAAGCAGGAGAGGCCACACAATGATTTGAACCAAAAATGTAGAACATTACTTTAGGAAAACGCTATTTATACACAACCAAATAAAAACCATTGAAATGTATGGGAGAGTGCTACTAAGCGACAGGTACTAGATGGTGCTGCTGAACCTAGAGCGCCGGCGCTACAAACTGACCCACTGCTAGTAATACGATCGACGCTACATGGCGCTATTAAATGCGCTTACCAGATTGACTTTCTTAAATGTGGTTCTCACATTCTGCGCCCGGCATTCACCTGACGCTACATGGCGTTACCGCTTCTTAAATAACCCCCCATAATCTACATGCAGGGGCATAACTATAGGGGGTGCAGGGGTATCATGCACAGAAGAAATAAGCACCAGCTGTATCCAACAGAGTTAAAATGATAACCTGTTTGAGACATGACGAGTTCCATTTTATGTTCGCACCTGTCACATTTTGTTACGCTACTGTTTAAATGTTTACCTGATGCTGACTATTGATCAATGCAAAACAACGGATTTGCACAAGTAGTTGCTAACCCAGACTCCCAGCTATTGTCATTGCCATGTGTGCCCTCACTGCACTGCACACAATGCCCCAAAAATGGACCTAAACCCTCCCAGGCAATTCAGACACCCACCTGTCTTGGTGTCTGCGAGCCAAGCATTTAGGGGAAGCTCACCTTTTCCTAATGGAGTTCTGTATAATTGGGGGGGGGGGGGAGGGGGGGTGGCTGACACACATATGTACTAATCCCTTTCGGATATAGTTGTGCTAGAAAATGGGGAAAATCTTTCCTTCGTCAGACTTACTGATGGTGTGAGGGGGTATCTTAAAGAAGCACTAAAGTTAAGTGAGCCAGTGCTTACCGCTTTCCTTCCAATTGGGTTTACCAGGTGGACATGCACATCGAACCTGATTGGTTGTCGGCAATCACATGATTGGCTGTCATTTGCTGAAATACGAGTGAGAACATTGTGACTCTAGTTTCCCTCTTAAGTATTTTAGTGTTGCTGTGGACCAGAACCCTCCCTGGCATACAATGGCAAGAAAGGGTTTAGGTGCACTGTCAAGAGGTAGACCAAGAACAACAACTCGCCTGATCGCCACAATCCTCCCTTGATCCCAGCAGGGGCAGGTATAAGAGGAATTAATAGGTAGACCAGACCTGAGTGACAGGTCAGTCACCCAATCCCTGAAGCCGCTGGGCGGTTAGTGACTCACCACCACCAACAGCGGCAGCAGCAGCATGGCTGGCATTTAGCGTTTTTAGTAGGAGGTCAGCAATGGTGGTGGTCATATTTCCCGTGTCACAGGGGTGCTTCACTATATATTTTTGGCAGAGTTACTGTATGTATTGTTACTTGGTTTGCCTGGATGTCTTCCACGGGCTGCGAGATAGGGCTGTATTTTCCTATAGATTCAGATTTATCTTGCCAGGTGCTTCTACATACATACTAGAAGTTGTAGCCGGGGGAGGGGTGGGGGGGGTCTACAGGGACGCAAAATATAGGAAATAAGCCACTACATTTCCAGCATTAAGCAGAGTAAGGACTAGAGAAGGAAGGGCCTTCCTCATCCCAGGCAGACAATTCCGAGGCATCATATGGAGGGATCCCAGTCCGGGGCGAGCACCAGGCCAAAGCAGAAGTTGAGAGAAACAGTTGTTAAGGTCGAGAAAGATAAACTGAGGGAACTCCTTGGACCAGGGGCCTCCTACTCAGGCCTCTATTTTATTCTCAGGCACCACCTAATTCAAAGAAGTGGATAACTACAGTACAGTAGTGTTAATGGTTGGAGTGAGGGGTAGACCAATGCTGGAGGTTTAGGGTTAGGGAGCCGCCAAGTGGAATGTATGGAGTTTGGGCTTAGGGGTAAATTAATATATTTGTAGGAGGGGGGCTGGGCCTAAGGGGGGTGCAAATATGGGAGGCAACATAATGTTCGGGGGGGGGGGGGACCATAGAGGGCCATGTGTGCCATGTAAGGGGAGAATTTTGGGGGGCAACATATTGGAGAGGCCAGGGCATAGATATGCAATGTGATATGGGGGGGAACAAGGGAGTGCAGCATGGATGGGGAGTGAACCTGGGACATTGAGGGGGTGGTATGGTGTGGAGGGATGGCTGGGGTCAGGTAAGAACAGCATGTATGGCATTTGGGGCCAGGGTAAGAAAGGCTACATGGTGTGTGGGGCAGGGGGTGCTGGGAGATGAGGAGCTGCATGGTGCACCCTTTATGTAACTTGGGGGTAGCAGGAAACATGGATGGGCCAGCAAGGAAACATAGAGGGGACAGCAGAGAAAATGAAAGGTGTAGGGACCAAGAAGCATGGAGGTGGGCAGCAGGCAGGGGTGGACTGGCCATAGAGAGACCTGGGCAAATGGCCGGTGGGCCGGACTGCTTTGGGGCAGTCTGGTCCGCTACCTTTACTAACACTCCCATCCAATCCCTGCCTTCCCCAGCCCCTTCACCACTCTACCGCCCTCACCCACGCAACTCCAGCCCATGTCCTCCTCATAATGATTTAGCCTCAGCCTTGGAGCAAACTGATTGACTGGCCAGGAAGCAGCAGAGATGCCACTGGCTGGACATGGGCATGGGTAAAATCTCGGGATTATTTTTGGTCCACCACTGGCAGCAGGTAATCCATGGAGGGAGGAGGAAAAAGCATGGATGGGGTATAGGCCTGGACTAGTCTATGGGGCATCTCCCACACATAGACACTGATCTGGCCTCTACTCCATCTGCTAAATCCCCACCACCACGGATGCCCTCACTAATTCACGGGCGGCCACCTGCAGGGGGCACTGGCATAACTGCTGTTATAATATAGTTAGTTATAGTTAAAAAAAACTATCAATGGTGCTTTAATGGTTCCTAAAAAGCCCACCCTTCCCCTCAGCCATAAAAAGATGTAGAGTATATGTGTAAACAGGGCCGGATCAAGTGTGGTGGAGGCCCCTGGGCACAAAATCTGGTGGAGGCCCATATTAGTCCAGCCAATTAACTAATGGTTGTCTGGCCCCCACCTACTTACTGGAACATCAGATCGAGTCCCTTGTGCGGGTGCGTGCTGCTCGGGAACGCCTGCTTTGCCATTCTGGATCAGGGGTTAGTGTAGTCACCCAGCTGGTCCAGCAGAAAACTTAAGCAGAAGGCTTATGTACAGTGAGCGGCCATTGATTGACAGCTCTGCACCCACCCACACTGTAGCCTTGCTGATGGCGGCTTTGCTGCTCTAGACTCTCCGTCCTGCCTTGTGGTGCCTTTGGCTGCCCTGGTGCGGGGGGGAGGGCAACTGCCGCTGATAGCTTTGTTGCTGGCCCTGCGGCCCGTCAAACCAACAACTGAAAAGTCTCTTGGACTAGACCATAATAGAGCCCCTTGCGTCCCTCTCATAATCCGGCCCTGTGTGTAAAGAGAGGATGTAAGGGGCTAAGAGAGTCTCCCATCCACTTCTGTGGTCATGTGACTCCAGTGTGTCAGGGACTGGGAAGCCGGTAAAATGTAGTATGCTCACCTGCTCCTTTGCATTGACCCCTTTGCACCCTCTCCCCATACACACATGCACTTTCTCTCTGCATTTAAGCGCTTGCACCCTTAAAGAGGAGCATCAGGAGAGGAAATGAAGCCACCCGCAATCCCGCAAGACTTTGCAGAGCTGCGAGATTGGTGTGGGACATTAAAAAGCATGGCTTAAGCTGTGCTTGTCAGTTAGCGATGGCTAAGCAGGTGGTGGGGTGAGGATCGGGCCCTGAAGCAGCCGGAAAAAGGTAAGTAGGAGCCATTGAAGGGGGGGGGATCTGCCCCTTTTTATTTTAGGTCTAATGTTCCTCTTGAATCCCCTCCACACATGTCGTACTTGTGGAGGCACAAGCCTAGGGCAGCACCAACACCAAATACGACCCTGCTGCTAGGCCAGCAATGTATCGAATAACTCTGCTAGAATTTCTATTTAGGCTTTGCCAGTGGTTATGACCCAGGACTCATCTGATCAGTCTAAGCCTAAACAGGATGTTGGTTGAATTTATTTTCTGTAAGCTTAGAGTCCGTCCCGAGGAACTCCGGCATAATATTAACCCCTTCAGAGTGGTCTTGGAGTTTGGCCAGTCACTTGAATGGCCTTCTTGCTGCATTGTTTTAAACGCTGACATTTCCATTGTGAGCCAAACACAATGGAACTATTATAGGAAGACTTTTACTGCAGGACAAGCTTGCTTTAGGCTGGAAGGAATCCCGCAGGATCACACACTGCCCTGTGTTCTAAATGTGACCCAGCAATCTATGAAATTATTACATAATAATGTTTTCTCTGAGCCCGCGCTGCCTACAGGGATGGAGTGGGAAGAAGAATAAGTGAGATGGCAAAACCAGACACAGCACAGATTGTGCAGCAGCAGTGTATGGCATTAAGCAGGGATGGCAGCAGCAGTGTGTGGCACTAAGCAGGGATGGCAGCAGCAGTGTATGGCACTAAGCAGGGATGGCAGCAGCAGTGTATGGCGCTAAGCAGGGATGGCAGCAGCAGTGTATGGCATTAAGCAGGGATGGCAGCAGCAGTGTATGGCGCTAAGCAGGGATGGCAGCAGCAGTGTATGGCACTAAGCAGGGATGGCAGCAGCAGTGTATGGCGCTAAGCAGGGATGGCAGCAGCAGTGTATGGCATTAAGCAGGGATGGCAGCAGCAGTGTGTGGCACTAAGCAGGGATGGCAGCAGCAGTGTATGGCACTAAGCAGGGATGGCAGCAGCAGTGTATGGCGCTAAGCAGGGATGGCAGCAGCAGTGTATGGCATTAAGCAGGGATGGCAGCAGCAGTGTATGGCGCTAAGCAGGGATGGCAGCAGCAGTGTATGGCACTAAGCAGGGATGGCAGCAGCAGTGTATGGCGCTAAGCAGGGATGGCAGCAGCAGTGTATGGCATTAAGCAGGGATGGCAGCAGCAGTGTGTGGCACTAAGCAGGGATGGCAGCAGCAGTGTATGGCACTAAGCAGGGATGGCAGCAGCAGTGTATGGCGCTAAGCAGGGATGGCAGCAGCAGTGTATGGCACTAAGCAGGGATGGCAGCAGCAGTGTGTGGCGCTAAGCAGGGATGGCAGCAGCAGTGTATGGTACTAAGCAGGGATGGCAGCAGCAGTGTATGGCGCTAAGCAGGGATGGCAGCAGCAGTGTATGGCACTAAGCAGGGATGGCAGCAGCAGTGTATGGCACTAAGCAGGGATGGCAGCAGCAGTGTGTGGCACTAAGCAGGGATGGCAGCAGTGTATGGCACTAAGCAGGGATGGCAGCAGTGTATGGCACTAAGCAGGGATGGCAGCAGCAGTGTATGGCGCTAAGCAGGGATGGCAGCAGCAGTGTGTGGCGCTAAGCAGGGATGGCAGCAGCAGTGTATGGCACTAAGCAGGGATGGCAGCAGCAGTGTGTGGCGCTAAGCAGGGATGGCAGCAGCAGTGTATGGCACTAAGCAAGGATGGCAGCAGCAGTGTATGGCGCTAAGCAGGGATGGCAGCAGCAGTGTATGGTACTAAGCAGGGATGGCAGCAGCAGTGTGTGGCGCTAAGCAGGGATGGCAGCAGCAGTGTATGGCACTAAGCAAGGATGGCAGCAGCAGTGTATGGCACTAAGCAGGGATGGCAGCAGCAGTGTGTGGCACTAAGCAGGGATGGCAGCAGCAGTGTATGGTACTAAGCAGGGATGGCAGCAGTGTATGGCACTAAGCAGGGATGGCAGCAGCAGTGTATGGCACTAAGCAGGGATGGCAGCAGCAGTGTATGGCACTAAGCAGGGATGGCAGCAGCAGTGTATGGTACTAAGCAGGGATGGCAGCAGTGTATGGCACTAAGCAGGGATGGCAGCAGCAGTGTATGGCACTAAGCAGGGATGGCAGCAGCAGTGTATGGCACTAAGCAGGGATGGCAGCAGCAGTGTGTGGCGCTAAGCAGGGATGGCAGCAGCAGTGTATGGCACTAAGCAGGGATGGCAGCAGCAGTGTATGGTACTAAGCAGGGATGGCAGCAGCAGTGTGTGGCACTAAGCAGGGATGGCAGCAGCAGTGTATGGTACTAAGCAGGGATGGCAGCAGTGTATGGCACTAAGCAGGGATGGCAGCAGCAGTGTATGGCACTAAGCAGGGATGGCAGCAGCAGTGTATGGCACTAAGCAGGGATGGCAGCAGCAGTGTATGGTACTAAGCAGGGATGGCAGCAGTGTATGGCACTAAGCAGGGATGGCAGCAGCAGTGTATGGCACTAAGCAGGCATGGCAGCAGCAGTGTATGGCGCTAAGCAGGGATGGCAGCAGCAGTGTATGGTACTAAGCAGGGATGGCAGCAGCAGTGTATGGCACTAAGCAGGGATGGCAGCAGCAGTGTATGGCACTAAGCAGGGATGGCAGCAGCAGTGTATGGCACTAAGCAGGGATGGCAGCAGCAGTGTATGGTACTAAGCAGGGATGGCAGCAGCAGTGTATGGCGCTAAGCAGGGATGGCAGCAGTGTATGGCACTAAGCAGGGATGGCAGCAGCAGTGTATGGCACTAAGCAGGGATGGCAGCAGCAGTGTATGGCACTAAGCAGGGATGGCAGCAGCAGTGTATGGCACTAAGCAGGGATGGCAGCAGCAGTGTATGGTACTAAGCAGGGATGGCAGCAGCAGTGTATGGCGCTAAGCAGGGATGGCAGCAGCAGTGTGTGGCACTAAGCAGGGATGGCAGCAGCAGTGTATGGCACTAAGCAGGGATGGCAGCAGCAGTGTGTGGCACTAAGCAGGGATGGCAGCAGCAGTGTATGGCACTAAGCAGGGATGGCAGCAGCAGTGTGTGGCGCTAAGCAGGGATGGCAGCAGCAGTGTATGGCACTAAGCAGGGATGGCAGCAGCAGTGTGTGGCACTAAGCAGGGATGGCAGCAGCAGTGTATGGCACTAAGCAGGGATGGCAGCAGCAGTGTATGGCACTAAGCAGGGATGGCAGCAGCAGTGTATGGCGCTAAGCAGGGATGGCAGCAGCAGTGTATGGCACTAAGCAGGGATGGCAGCAGCAGTGTGTGGCGCTAAGCAGGGATGGCAGCAGCAGTGTATGGCACTAAGCAGGGATGGCAGCAGCAGTGTATGGTACTAAGCAGGGATGGCAGCAGCAGTGTGTGGCACTAAGCAGGGATGGCAGCAGCAGTGTATGGCACTAAGCAGGGATGGCAGCAGCAGTGTATGGCACTAAGCAGGGATGGCAGCAGCAGTGTATGGCACTAAGCAGGGATGGCAGCAGCAGTGTATGGTACTAAGCAGGGATGGCAGCAGCAGTGTATGGCACTAAGCAGGGATGGCAGCAGCAGTGTATGGTACTAAGCAGGGATGGCAGCAGCAGTGTATGGCGCTAAGCAGGGATGGCAGCAGTGTATGGCACTAAGCAGGGATGGCAGCAGCAGTGTATGGTACTAAGCAGGGATGGCAGCAGCAGTGTATGGTACTAAGCAGGGATGGCAGCAGCAGTGTATGGCACTAAGCAGGGATGGCAGCAGCAGTGTATGGCACTAAGCAGGGATGGCAGCAGCAGTGTATGGCACTAAGCAGGGATGGCAGCAGCAGTGTATGGCACTAAGCAGGGATGGCCGCAGCAGTGTATGGCACTAAGCAGGGATGGCAGCAGCAGTGTATGGTACTAAGCAGGGATGGCAGCAGCAGTGTATGGCGCTAAGCAGGGATGGCAGCAGTGTATGGCGCTAAGCAGGGATGGCAGCAGCAGTGTGTGGCGCTAAGCAGGGATGGCAGCAGCAGTGTATGGCACTAAGCAGGGATGGCAGCAGCAGTGTGTGGCGCTAAGCAGGGATGGCAGCAGCAGTGTATGGCACTAAGCAGGGATGGCAGCAGCAGTGTGTGGCACTAAGCAGGGATGGCAGCAGCAGTGTATGGCGCTAAGCAGGGATGGCAGCAGCAGTGTGTGGCGCTAAGCAGGGATGGCAGCAGCAGTGTATGGCACTAAGCAGGGATGGCAGCAGCAGTGTATGGCGCTAAGCAGGGATGGCAGCAGCAGTGTATGGTACTAAGCAGGGATGGCAGCAGCAGTGTGTGGCACTAAGCAGGGATGGCAGCAGCAGTGTATGGTACTAAGCAGGGATGGCAGCAGTGTATGGCACTAAGCAGGGATGGCAGCAGCAGTGTATGGCACTAAGCAGGGATGGCAGCAGCAGTGTATGGCACTAAGCAGGGATGGCAGCAGCAGTGTATGGTACTAAGCAGGGATGGCAGCAGTGTATGGCACTAAGCAGGGATGGCAGCAGCAGTGTATGGCACTAAGCAGGCATGGCAGCAGCAGTGTATGGCGCTAAGCAGGGATGGCAGCAGCAGTGTATGGCACTAAGCAGGGATGGCAGCAGCAGTGTATGGCACTAAGCAGGGATGGCAGCAGCAGTGTATGGCACTAAGCAGGGATGGCAGCAGCAGTGTATGGCACTAAGCAGGGATGGCAGCAGCAGTGTATGGCACTAAGCAGGGATGGCAGCAGCAGTGTATGGCGCTAAGCAGGGATGGCAGCAGTGTATGGCACTAAGCAGGGATGGCAGCAGCAGTGTATGGCACTAAGCAGGGATGGCAGCAGCAGTGTATGGTACTAAGCAGGGATGGCAGCAGCAGTGTATGGCGCTAAGCAGGGATGGCAGCAGCAGTGTATGGCACTAAGCAGGGATGGCAGCAGCAGTGTGTGGCGCTAAGCAGGGATGGCAGCAGCAGTGTATGGCACTAAGCAGGGATGGCAGCAGCAGTGTATGGCACTAAGCAGGGATGGCAGCAGCAGTGTATGGTACTAAGCAGGGATGGCAGCAGCAGTGTGTGGCACTAAGCAGGGATGGCAGCAGCAGTGTATGGTACTAAGCAGGGATGGCAGCAGCAGTGTATGGCACTAAGCAGGGATGGCAGCAGTGTATGGCACTAAGCAGGGATGGCAGCAGCAGTGTATGGTACTAAGCAGGGATGGCAGCAGCAGTGTATGGCACTAAGCAGGGATGGCAGCAGTGTATGGCACTAAGCAGGGATGGCAGCAGCAGTGTATGGTACTAAGCAGGGATGGCAGCAGCAGTGTATGGCACTAAGCAGGGATGGCAGCAGTGTATGGCACTAAGCAGGGATGGCAGCAGCAGTGTATGGCACTAAGCAGGGATGGCAGCAGTGTATGGCACTAAGCAGGGATGGCAGCAGCAGTGTATGGTACTAAGCAGGGATGGCAACAGCAGTGTGTGGCACTAAGCAGGGATGGCAGCAGCAGTGTATGGTACTAAGCAGGGATGGCAGCAGCAGTGTGTGGCACTAAGCAGGGATGGCAGCAGCAGTGTATGGTACTAAGCAGGGATGGCAGCAGCAGTGTATGGCACTAAGCAGGGATGGCAGCAGCAGTGTATGGTACTAAGCAGGGATGGCAGCAGTGTATGGCACTAAGCAGGGATGGCAGCAGCAGTGTATGGCACTAAGCAGGGATGGCAGCAGCAGTGTATGGCACTAAGCAGGGATGGCAGCAGCAGTGTATGGCACTAAGCAGGCATGGCAGCAGCAGTGTATGGCGCTAAGCAGGGATGGCAGCAGCAGTGTATGGCACTAAGCAGGGATGGCAGCAGCAGTGTATGGCGCTAAGCAGCGATGGCAGCAGCAGTGTATGGCGCTAAGCAGGGATGGCAGCAGCAGTGTATGGCGGTAAGCAGGGATGGCAGCAGTGTATGGCACTAAGCAGGGATGGCAGCAGCAGTGTATGGCGCTAAGCAGGGATGGTAGCAGCAGTGTATGGCGCTAAGCAGGGATGGCAGCAGCAGTGAATGGCGCTAAGCAGGGATGGCAGCAGCAGTGAATGGCACTAAGCAGGGATGGCAGCAGCAGTGTATGGCACTAAGCAGGGATGGCAGCAGCAGTGTATGGCACTAAGCAGGGATGGCAGCAGCAGTGTATGGCACTAAGCAGGGATGGCAGCAGCAGTGTATGGCACTAAGCAGGGATGGCAGCAGCAGTGTATGGCACTAAGCAGGGATGGCAGCAGCAGTGTATGGCACTAAGCAGGGATGGCAGCAGCAGTGTATGGCACTAAGCAGGGATGGCAGCAGCAGTGTATGGTACTAAGCAGGGATGGCAGCAGCAGTGTATGGCACTAAGCAGGGATGGCAGCAGCAGTGTATGGCACTAAGCAGGGATGGCAGCAGCAGTGTATGGCACTAAGCAGGGATGGCAGCAGCAGTGTATGGCACTAAGCAGGGATGGCAGCAGTGTATGGCACTAAGCAGGGATGGCAGCAGCAGTGTATGGCGCTAAGCAGGGATGGCAGCAGCAGTGTATGGCACTAAGCAGGGATGGCAGCAGCAGTGTATGGCACTAAGCAGGGATGGCAGCAGCAGTGTATGGCGCTAAGCAGGGATGGCAGCAGTGTATGGCACTAAGCAGGGATGGCAGCAGCAGTGTATGGCGCTAAGCAGGGATGGCAGCAGCAGTGTATGGCACTAAGCAGGGATGGCAGCAGCAGTGTATGGCACTAAGCAGGGATGGCAGCAGCAGTGTATGGCACTAAGCAGGGATGGCAGCAGCAGTGTATGGCGCTAAGCAGGGATGGCAGCAGCAGTGTATGGCACTAAGCAGGGATGGCAGCAGCAGTGTATGGCACTAAGCAGGGATGGCAGCAGCAGTGTATGGCACTAAGCAGGGATGGCAGCAGCAGTGTATGGCACTAAGCAGGGATGGCAGCAGCAGTGTATGGCACTAAGCAGGGATGGCAGCAGTGTATGGCACTAAGCAGGGATGGCAGCAGCAGTGTATGGCGCTAAGCAGGGATGGCAGCAGCAGTGTATGGCACTAAGCAGGGATGGCAGCAGCAGTGTATGGCGCTAAGCAGGGATGGCAGCAGCAGTGTATGGCACTAAGCAGGGATGACAGCAGCAGTGTATGGCGCTAAGCAGGGATGACAGCAGCAGTGTATGGCGCTAAGCAGGGATGACAGCAGCAGTGTATGGCGCTAAGCAGGGATGGCAGCAGCAGTGTATGGCACTAAGCAGGGATGGCAGCAGATATACCAAAGATCTATCCCACTACTAATTAGCTAATCCTTCAGTCCAAATAGGGGGCAATTGTGGCCTAGAGGCAAGGAAGCGCCCTGGAACTTGACATAAAGTGAACCAACAGTCAAAAATTACTTAAACCAGACCAACATAACAAACAGTGCTCATATGCCCCCTCCCCAGGGCAATTTAGATTGCTGCACATAAAAATTAATTTACCTTTTTCTAACTCCTGCTATGGTAAATTTTAAAAACAAACATGCATCTGCAGGCCACCTGCAAACAGGAAGTGCTGCTGGGCTTCCTGTTACTGTGCATTGCCAGTTATGTCAGTAGAATCCAGGCAGCAGCATGGCTGAGATGCTGGGAGAGGAAGCTCCATAATGGCCGATATCACTAGAAAATCGGTGAGGAGATGTTTCAGCTTTGAGTGGATGCAGGGGCAAATGTAAGAGCTGACAATGCTTCAGTATCATGCATGCAGAGGGGGCAAGGGAGTTTGGGGGATTTTTCTTTTCCAACTGTGCCAGGGTGTTGGTCCGGTTTAAGTGCTCTTGAGCAAGGAACCCAACCCCCAACTGCTCCCTGGGTGCTATAATCAGGGCAGCTCACCGCTCTGGGTGTGTGTAGACTCACTTTATGAATGGGTAAAAAATGAGCTTGCACCCCAAGACTTGGTACATCGAAGCCTGATGCCCTTTCAGTTGAAAGTTAAAGGGACTGTAATCCTAAAGGCAATAATAAGGCAGCAAGCAGGTCACCTGATGCCTGCCCCATGTGCCTCTCCTCTGTTTCCTGCAGTGCTGTGTAGAAGCCATAATAGCAGAACTCCAAATGTTGCCCTCCTTGCAATTTTATTCCTTCAGGACCGCACTCTGTCCCTTGGAGCTCCCAGTGTGAGCGAGCACAGCAGGACACACTGGTCCAGCAGCTGTCTCTGACCACAGTAGAGCGTGCTTATGACTCATATAGCTGTGCCATGATACACCATTCCCAGCTCAGCCTTGCTTAGAATTTATAAGGCATGTAAACATAATCCAAGATTTTGAGATGCTTTGAAAAAAATGTCACTGTTCCCAAGGTGAATTAGGTGTCAGGAAGTAAGTGTATGCCTGGGCAAGGAAGAAGGCAAAAGAACTCACCGGGTCTATGCTCCTGCATTGTGCGTGTCCGCATGGGTAAGTGGGAGTACAGGCCAGATGCAGATTCCTGCTGGATTCTGATTTGGTCCCTTTGGTACAATGTAAGGTATTATTCCATGAAGTCATACCATAGAATATTTATTACACCGAGCATCCGTTTGAGTTTAAAAGACATAAGGGAGTCACAAAAGTAAACTTAGTACTAAGTACTGGACCCAGCATGATCAATTCCCTCCCCCCCCCCCCTCGGGGCATCCAGAATCTCCCTGTGTGAAACTCCCCAGGTCTCCCCATTTATTCACCTTGCTTCCCAGTCCAACAGTGCATGCGCGAGCCGCGGGCGCATCCCCGCTATCCCTCTAACAGGGTGCATGGCCGCGATTTGTGAATGGCCAGTGCAGGCACGCTCCCTTTTGGAGGGAAGCGGGGGATGCTGGCGCCAGTGTGCTTGGAGTCACTGGCCTTAGACGGTGTGGCGTAAGCGGCTCCGAGCTCTCTGATTGGACAAGTGATCGTGCATGCGCGGTAGGACCGGGAAGAGGTCAGTTGCGCTCGGTGATCTGGGGAGTTTCACACAGCGGGGCACCCCCTGATCGGGGTGAAAGGACCAAAACCCAGGATAGTCAAAATCCTGGGTTTTGGTCCACTTTAAAGCGAACCTTGAGCATCATTTAATGAAAAGCCCAAACTCTTAAAAAACTATTCCCCAGCATCTAAAATTAATATATTTAACGTTTTTAGTCACTTATTCTTTCCCTCACTGGCCTGCAACTCTGTTCAGGACTCTAAGATATGGGCGCCGCCATCTTGACTCAGAAGCACCTCCACCCCAGAGGTTCACATGGATCAAGAGAACTGATGGTGTGGAGCAGAGATAGGAGATGGGACAGCCTATATCTCTCCTCCTATCACTGCAGCCCCAGCCACACACATAGCCAATATATTCATAGCCAATATATTCATAGCCAATATATTCACAGCCAATATATTCATAGCCAATATATTCATAGCCAATATATTCATAGCCAATATATTCACAGCCAATATATTCATAGCCAATATATTCATAGCCAATATATTCATAGCCAATATATTCACAGCCAATATATTCATAGCCAATATATTCATAGCCAATATATTCATAGCCAATATATTCACAGCCAATATATTCATAGCCAATATATTCATAGCCAATATATTCATAGCCAATATATTCATAGCCAATATATTGCCTATGGGCAGTGTACGCCAAGTCTGTACACTAAGAAGAAACACCAGGTGAGTCCTGCACACATAGAACTATGGCCCCTGTGGAGTAGAGGGAGCTCACTTACACTTACAGTGTTCCGTTAAACTGTCTGCATTGTGTTGTTATTAGCAACAGATGCCAAGTCTGCACATTGCAGATAGTGAAAACTGCTTCCATAAAACACACATTCGCTAACTTTAGAAAACATAAAAAAATGTTAGATCAGCTCAGCACATTTTGCGACACAAAAATATACACTTTCAAAAATTCAATCAAAAGTGGACGTACCCTTTAAAGTGGACCAACACCCAGGATTTTGACTATCCTGGGTTTTGGTCCACTTCGGGGGGCACCCCGATTGGGGGTGCCCCGCTGTGTGAAACCCCCCAGAAAGCCCCAAAAACTCACCTCACCCCGCTCCCACGTGACCGCGCCGTCCAATCCCCGCCGACAGACATGCGGGTGACAGCGACGGACAAGACAGCACGTCCGCCGCCGCCTCCCGCACGTCACTCTTACAGGGCGCGCGCCCCTCTAGAGGGGTGCGCGGGAGGCGGCAGCAGCAGATAAGGTAAGGTTTTTGGGGGGGTTTCATCTCGCGGGACATCCCGATCTCGGATGCCCCGCGGTGAGGGAGGTGATCGGCCCGGGAATCTTATAGATTCCCGGGCCGATCACCCCTGGGTGTTGGTCCACTTTAATTTGTGGGCAAAAGAGTGGCAGAGGGAGACTAAGTTGGTAAGCACAGTGAACTGTTAATACTTTGTTGGTGCACTTTAAAGAGGACCAACACCCGTGTGGGTGCGGGTTTGGTCCCTGCCGCTATAAGACAGACCAGGGGGGAGGGGCATCCAGAATTCTGATTTTAGCCTCGATCCTCCACTTGGAATGCAGCGCCGTGATTGGCCCCCCAGCGCTCAGGTCGATGGGGCTTCCTGGCTGTTAGAACGTCACTACCCACGTGGGCGCTGGGCGGCCAATAGTGACGCTGTATTTGCAGTGGAGGATAGAGGCTAAGGTAAGAATTACGGGCGTTCTGAGGGGGTCATGTACGGGGGGCTCCAGCAATCTACATGCCCTCCAAGTCTTATAGCGGCAGGGACCAGCCAGGGAACCAGGGTGTTGGTCTGCTTTAAGTGACAGTTTGACTTGAATGACAGACCAGTACAGTCACACTGCTGCATGGGATTAGGTGACTAACCTGTCACTCAAAGTCCCAGCTTCAGCTTTTGTGCAGCGCTACCTACCTCTCATTGATTTGTTTATTATGTTATTCTGATTGACGACCCAAACCTCACCACCAAGGCTTGTCTATGGAAAAAAAAGCATTTGGCTATTGAAATTGTGCCCCAATTCAATTCACTAGGACCTTCTGACAGTAGCCATCTACACTGTCCAGAAGGTGTCACTGTCCCTCACAGCTGTCACTCTGGCCAGCAGAGGCAGCAAGCTCTATAACATTGTTGTAGTATGGAATTGGGTAGGACAACAAGGTAGGTATGTAGTCGTCTGTAACTGGTATTTCTCAACAGCAGGTGAGTACCTGATGCAGTCTCAGTTACACGCTGTCTCTTTGCTCCGGTTCCCAAAAGGAAGAGGAATTTCTTCTTCCTCTTTGTTGCCTCCAACGCATCTCCCCCTAATCCTGACCACAAATCTAAGCCCGAGGCTTGTGTCAGGTTGACGCCCTTGTAGCGATAACCTTTATCGCCGGAGGGCTTCCCCGCCAGAGACATCCTTTTCCCAATGGTGAGAGGTGCTGCTGGAATTCCAGAGTCGTCCGTGAGGAAACAGGAACAGCCCTTACAAGGGCTAGTGAATTGTAATATAGCGTTTCCCCCAATAAGAGACAGAACTCAGTATTGAGGGTGAAGATGAACTCAACTTTATTAGTGCCACACTGGGCCTTATATGCAAGCCTCCATGCAAGGGGACCTCCCCCATGGACCTGATGGAGGACTGCATGACAAATACACAGACCAATGGCAGCAGGGCACACAATCCCTCAACTCTGCCGGTGACGCAATCAATCAACACAATGGCAGTCTGTAACATGCTTAAGAAAATGAAAGTAATGAACCTATGTAAAGTCCAAAGGGCAGAGAGTCTGTCACAGCCCTCTCCAGTGGTAGGCTAGAATGGAGCCCTCCAACCTGCCACTCAGCCCCCAGCTCACTCCAATGCGAAGCACACGGCATTTTGCAGCACTCAACTGTGCCACTCCCATCACAGAGGACAGCACAACATAAGGTGAAACGTTATTTTATGCCATATTTTTCGCCCTGAAAGACACACTTTTTCCCCCCATTAAAGTGGGTGGAAAATGTCAGAGGTTCTTACCGCGCAAATGTAAAAAAAGAAAGAAAGAAAGTCTTATATACGGCGCTCTTGCATTGCTGACAGCCTGGGAGGCCAAACGCTCGATACGCTGTCCCCACTGCTGCTTTTTCTCAGGGACAGCGCTTTCCCGACACAGACATCTGGACTGAGCAGCGATGCAGATGCAGGCCCACTGTCCTTACTGGAGGCTAGTTGCAGGCCACGCCCACCCACTGCACTGACCAGGTGTTTGTGTTGGATGTACGCCACTCATCTAACACCTGGCCTTCTGGGCTGCCAGCAATTCGGGAGCGCCATATGGACAACACGGTCTCACTCCCCGTGCTGCTCTAAATCCATGTGGAACTAGGGGTGTTTGCATACAACTGCACCAAGCCGATGACCTGTATCCGCTAGCGGGTGCAGAGACCATACCGCGTAATCCTGTGTCGCTGTGATGTCAGACAAGGCCTGCAGGGTCAGATCCTTCACAGTATAGCATACTTGCCGATAAATAAATGAATTTGAATCTGAAGCAGCTTCAGTATTCTGAGGTTTTGGAGGATTTGGCAATTCCACCTTTAAAGGACCCCACTATTCATATGTGGACATGGTGTACACCAATCAACAAGGTGACAGGATGACAATGACCAAGGTGTCAGAGATCCTCACTTGGGCCTAAAGATGAATTCCAGCCCCCTGACGTTAGTGGGATCCCTCTGACATGATCTCCAAGGTGTGGCAGACAACCTCATTAAGTGCACGCCATGTATCAGTTGTAAGGTGCAGACATTGCCTTTTCTATTTTAATTCAGGTCATCAGGAGATATCGGAAACGATAGGGTTAACCTCTCGGCGGAAGTACGTGGACTGCAAGACAAAGGTGTGGCTCCTCCTCCTGGCCTATATCCTTCTGGCTGACTTCCTCCAATCCAGGAAATTTTATTTCACTGCTACACAATCCTTCCGCAGGTCAGACCTCTTATGTGTCATAGTTGAGGGACCACGGAAAGGTCTTCCACCAGCTAAGTCCACCATCAGTCGATGGATTAGACAAGCAGTGGTAAGAGCCTATGTCTCCAAAGGGAAGCTTCCTCCCTTTAGGATTCGACACAAGCTTTTGGATAATCTTGGGCTTTTCAGCATCAAGCTTCAGAAGTAGAATGATGCAAGGCTGCTGTTTGGTCTTCAGTTCATACATTTACCAAATTTTATAAGGTAGAGCCTCGGCGGATGGCGCCTTTGGTAAGAAGGAATTACATACAGTAGTAAACTAGATGGTTTGGGAATGACTTAATCCTAATAGAAAGGAATAAGGTTTTTGGGGATCCCACCCGAATTCAGGGTACTGCTTTTGGAGATCCCTATCATTACTGAATTCCCCTGATGGACTTAAAATGGAAGAGCAAAGATAGTTCTGTGAGTGCTCACCTGTAAAATTGATTTCTCTTCCATTATTACTTCAAGACATCAAATCCTACCTGTCTGCTAGGTTACTATGTCCTTGAATGCCTAGTCTTAGTGGAGTGGTAAATATATAGATAGTTTGATCAATATAAAAATATATATATATATATATATATATATATAGTCGGAGAGAGGAGTCTTGTATTTTGTCTCCAACAGGAGATATAGGTATGCCTCCCGGGCAGCTAGTTCTACTGCTTTTCAATTAAACTGGATTGGAGGAACTCAGGCAGAAGTATACAGGCCGGGAGGAGGAGCCACGCCTTTGTCTTGCAGTCCACGTCCTTCGTCCGAGAGGTTAACCCTATCGTTGCTGAATTCTCCTGATGTTCTGAAGTAATAATGGAAGAGAAATCAATTCTACAGGTGAGTACTCACAGAACTATCTTTGCTCTTCCATTTTAAGTCCATCAGGGGAATTCAGTAATGATAGGGATCTCCAAAAGCAGTACCCTGCTACCCTGCTTTACAAGTCCTCACAATTTTGACCATACCTGGCCATATCCAATTACTGATGCTTTAAAATGCATTTCTATGCACCACAGATACCATTCACATTTCAAAGAGGCCTTGGTTTCTATCTGCCCATATGTCATGATGCTCCTTAACCTCACACGCAACCTAGATAATGGAAATAATAATGGTAAAGCATACCTCCCATGTGTCCCTGATTTGGAGGGACAGTCCCTCTTTTACAGTAGACCAAAACCTAGCTGGATCGGCCCAGGAATCTTATAGATCCATTCCCTCCATGCGGGGCATCCAAAATCGGGATGCCCCGCAGTGTGAAACCCCCCAGGTCGCCCCCTACACTTACCTTGATCCCGGTCCAACGGCACATGCGTGGGCCGTGTCCACATCCCCACTATCCCTCTAGCAGGGCGTGGGCTAATTTAACAAATACCCCTCTTCCCCACCCTGAAAAGTTGTTAGGTATGAGTAAAGGCTGGCACCAGTCATAACCGCTTGTCAGCACATCTCTTCCATCATTGCAATGAAATAAGTGGCATTCGCTGCAGACTTTCGGCTCTTCTTGCACGTGGCCACCCATGCTTTTTTTTTTCGGGTGCCCAGCAGGTACAATCGTTACTGTGGATTACCCTTTTGTTAATGTTTCTGCTGCCTGGCGCTTGTGTACAGGAAACAGATCTCATTCTTTATAAGATGAGGGTATTTATTTGTGCCACCGGTTGCCAGTTCCCCTTTGTGTTCCAGCTGGTTCTTTAGTTCCAAAAGGTCACTGCTGACGAAAACTTGTCTGAAAAGCGATGAAGTCTCCGAGCAGTCGGAACACTGGAGAAATACACAGGGAAAAAAAGATGCCAAATAATAGACGGACCCCGTGTGAGAGGGAGCCTCTTGTATTTAATCGCCGGTTTTCATTAATCATCCCGTCCATCTCCAGAACAATCACTTTGTAATGTGATTCAGAGCTAATTAATCAGCTCTCAATTCAGCTTTTCAACAATGTATCCAGCTTGTTTCACAGGCCACAAACTGCTTCCACACACAGACAGGCTGCCTGCTCTCACAAAAGGTCCTTTGGGGGCCCTATAGCCATTGATGAACTCTGTGTCTGCTGCAGGAAGGGCCCCATAGAACATTCTACAGAACAGCCACAAGTCAGGGCTCGTCTCTCTGGAGTGGCCTCTGCAAGTTCAGATGCTCGAGTGTTTCTCAGTCTCTGCTAACGTCTTTGAACAATGGGGGCGAATGTGATTTAGGGCTGGCCTTGGAGGACGCATCCTTTCCCACGTATTGGTGAGAAGCAAGAACATAACTACAGATCGCAGGTCCCCAATGCGATTATGGCCACTGGTGATGTTATAATGAGTACCAACAGCTGCCATTGCTACCCCT
Source organism: Gastrophryne carolinensis (assembly GCA_027917425.1). NCBI lineage: Eukaryota > Metazoa > Chordata > Amphibia > Anura > Microhylidae > Gastrophryne > Gastrophryne carolinensis. The sequence goes on along the minus strand of CM051236.1, from coordinate 486,384,025 downwards.
TAAGGAGGAAGAAATCCTGAGATATTGACTTTCCTTGGTTTTGTTCCTTGCCCCCCGGGGCATCCCAAACAGGGATACCCACTGTGTGAAACCCCCCAAACCAGGGGCGTTATGGCTACTGGTGATGTTATAATGAGTACCCCGCACAGGTGCCATTGCTACTCCTTAAAGTGGACCAACACCCAGGATTTTGACTATCCTGGGTTTTGGTCTACTTCGGCGGGGCACCCCGATCGGGGGTGCCCCGCTGTGTGAAACCCCCCAGAAACCCCGAAAAACTCACCTCTCCTCGCTCCCACGTGACTGCCGCTGCCAATCCCCGCCGACGGACAAGCGGGAGGCAGCGATGGATAAGAGAGTGCGCCCGCCGGCACCTCCTGCGCGTCACTCTTACAGGGCACGCGCCCGCGCCGGCCATTCACATTGCGCAGGAGGCGGCGGATCGAGGATAAGGTAGGGATTTTGCGGATCTGGGGGGGTTTCACACAGCTTATAGATTCCCGGGCCGATCTTGGGAGGGTGTTGGTCCACTTTAAGGGGGAACAAATCCTGAGATATTGACTTTCCCTGGTTTTATTTCTTGCCCCTGGGGCATCCCAAACAGGGATACCCACTGTGTGAAACGCCCAGAACCAGGGGCGTACTGGCCATAGGGAGACCCCGGACAATGCCCGGTGGGCCGCACTGCTTTGGGGCCAGTTGAGCTGCTGCTTTTCACTCCCACATTCAATCCCTCCCCCTTAGTCTCCCACTCATCCCCCTTTACCCAGCCTCCCTGTACCCACAAGCCAAGGAACTCCAGCCCCAATGCAAAAACGAAAAAATTATCCCTGCACCACTCAAAAGGAATTCTTTGAAAATGGGAACGGTGTGCCAAAATGGGATGCCCTAACCAACCAAACAGTTTAAAAATCCAAAGATTGTGGCCTCAATAACCACACAAAATCAGCACCAGCAACCCAAAAGAATCACAGACTAATAGTTCACATGATACTCACAGATTTATTACTATTAAAAAAGACTCACAACAATAATCTAAAAAATCTTTTTTTCTGCAGGGACATTCAAGTCCATAAAGTGTTAAACTATAGGGTTGATTCAAAGCCTCCTCAAAACCGTGTAGTATATGGCTTGTTCTGTGTATTTCACACTTTTTTTCGCATGCGTAGGTGCGTACGCATGATTCAGAGCCTCCATCGGAAGCCTTCCGTTTACTGTTCGTAGCTGCGTAGACCAACGAGAATGTCATTTTCCGAGGTTTACGTTTACGTTACTAAGGCCCTTATTTAACAAGGGATAGCGACAGGTAGCGACTGGTGAGCGGCCGGTAATGACGGGCCCCGCCACGAGAACGCCGGCTCCCCACCACAATCACACATTTATCAAGCCAATCCTGCTTAGCGACTGAGATAGCGCCATATAGTGACTCATTCATCATTATTCCAGCCTCAGCCCACAGCGCCAGCGTCCGATCTTGAACAGCGACAGGTATGACCTCTCGCTACCTGGCGCTCTCCAATGCATTTCAATGGAACAATCTTTAAATATTAATAATTAATTGTTATTAATGTTTTTTTCTTTTTTTTTTTTAAATGTGAAAAATTCTGTCACCACTTCTGCCATTTTAAATAATTTTTGTAAGGTAAAAAAAAAAAAAAAAAAAAATGTACAGAATTGATATTACAGGTCTGATATTAATGTATTCATATTACTAAATTATTTAAAAAACTTGTTTTTTTTGGTTTCCAAAAATATGGTTGTTTGGGTGTTAAAAAACTACTTTTAACCCATCGCCGCCAGCGCTCTGGGGTTTAAACATGCATTTTACAGCGCGAGAATTTTTTGAGCGTGATTTGTTAATGAATATGGTGGAAGCCGGTCACTCTGACCAGTCGCTATCAACTACCGAACAACGGCCAAGCACAGCGACTACTAGTGGGCGCTCTGAAAATGCCGCTACAGTCGCTCAACTGTCGCTACCTGCCGCTATTAATGAATCGGCCTCTTAGTAATCCTCGTATCCTACCGTTTTTCAGCATTTTCCAAGGTAGCTTCCAACGAAGATTTTCAGTGTCCCGCTATATTCAGCATGCATCTTTCTCTAAATATACCTCCAGACGAGAATCTCTCGGAAATCTGTCAGAAAGCTGCTATGTTTGCTTGTACGCATGCGCGCAGCTATTTAACTCATTCATGTCCCCCGTCTCAACTACTCTCTCACTCACTTCTGCTCCCATGCTTACCTGAACTCCCTTGTCACTGTATTTGTTCCTCTGTCCCACTCTTTTCATGCTTACCTTAATTTCCTTTAGTATATATATATTTTGGAATTCCTTGTGGCTTTTTTGGGGGGATTTATGTGCATAAGTGTATTTGGAAACTAATTAATAAATGGTAGACATAATAAAAAACATTGTAAATGTTTTACATTTTTAATTACATTTTTATATATTTTTTGATATATTCTTATTTTTAATATTAGTTATTTAATGGGTTTTCTATGAATTTTTTTGTATAAAACAATATAAAAAAAGTTGCAATCTTTAGATAGATTTAGATTTAGGTCTACATTAAAATACACAATGCAAAGCAACATTACTATAAACATTACTATAAATGTGCCAAAAAACAAACAAAAATAAAAATGTAATAATATTTTTTTTTTTTAAATGTGAAAAATTCTGTGACCACTTCTGCCATGTTAGATAATTTTTTTAAGGGAAAAGAAAATTGTACAGAATTGATATTACAGGTCTGATATTAATGTATTCATATTACTAAATTATTTAAAATACTTTTTTTTTTTTGGTTTCCAAAAATATGGTTGTTTGGGGGTTAAAAAACTACTTTTAACACATCGCCGCCAGCGCTCTGGGGTTTAAACATGCATTTCACAGCGCTTGAATTTTTTGAGCGTGATTTTTTGATGAATATGGTGGAAGCCGGTCGCTCTGACCAGTTGCTACCATGCGCTCCCATACAGCGCGGAACCTGTCAAATAGCGACTCATAACCTTGTATTCAACATTACGCCACACCGTCTGAGTCGCTGTCAACAACCGAACAACGGCCAAGCACAGCGACTACTAGCGGGCGCTGTGAAAATACCGCTACAGTCGCTCAACTGTCGCTACATGTCGCTATTAATAAATCAGCCTCTTGTTTTATTAGCCGTGTTCTAATCAACAATCAAGGCTCTGAATCATGCGTAAGCCCATACCAATAACGTAACTTTTCCGGCATAACGGAATTTTTAAGATAAAGATACGACCATCGAAAGTGCGTATTCGCGCCAGCGTAAACGCATATACGCATGAAAACAGTAACGAAAATTCAGAAAAAGCAAGGAAAAACTCACAAAACTTACACAGACACACGTGAAAGTGCATGTGAAAGAGGCTCTGAATCAGCCCTTATGTCCAATAATATCTAAAAACATACAAAATATACAAAATATCCAACTGTTATGTGATTAATATAATTGATCCAGAATATATGATAAAAGTGCTAGTGCATATCTAAAGTGCCTGTATAAGGTGCTAAAATTAATCAAAATATCCAGAAAGAGAAACTCTTAAAAGTGCACAAAAATAAAACAGCATAGAATAATATCACCATATGTGTTGGTCCATTGGTGTCTCTGCTTATTCCTGGTATTCCTTTTCCCACGCGTTCCGTGAGATAAACTCACTTTTTCAAGGTGCCAGCCCCAATGCTATAGCCCCCGCATCATGGTTAAGAAGGCCCTGGGCAGAGATGTCTCGCGCTGGCCAGGGGCTGGTAAAATCCCGGGATGATTTTTGGCCCCAGTCCGCCACTCCCCAAAACCACTCATCTCTTCCCAGTCGTAAGACGCATGTGTGGGTTCTCATCCAATCAGAGCCATTTGTCATGCATATGTAATGCTCGGCCAACGGCTCTGTTAACATTCAGGGCTTAGGCAATCGGGAGCGCATCTATCTAAATGGCTGACGGTAGGAGCGCACTCACAGCCCGAAGATGTGGGGATACGGCCCCCAGATGTTTGCATTGCCAAAGGAGCCCAGAAGCAGTGAATTGTCGCGCGCCCCTGGGGGGGGTTTCACACAGCGGGGCATCCCTATCTTTGAATCTAAGCGATTCCAGGCTTGTACAGTGTGAGTTTTGTTTTGCTTTAAGTATATATGTATGGACACCATCTGAATCAGTTTGGTCTCCTACAGCCTAGAATTTGGGTCTACAATTAAATGTCTGCATGCTGACCTACAGTAATGCAGAAGGCGTTGTTATACAACAGTACTCAACACTTTCTCTACCAGAGGAGCTTACAATCTAACCTCCTCCACATCCACACGTTTTATTTTACATTTATATAACTCATATTTACCCCTCTAATGTCTACTTCTCACTCACTGTTATTTATTTTGCATGCTTGCATAGCACATCAAACATAGAAACAGAAGGTTGACGGCAGAAGGAGAGCATACGGTCCATCTAGTCTGCCCATGGAAACAGAGCTTACAATCTAATACATGCCTACCAGCTTTTCAGGGTGGGAAAGAGGGACATTTGTTAGATTAGGCCACGCCCCCTTGCTGAGGAATGGATAGGAGATATGATGTAACAGTTAAAACAATATAAACACTTTAAATAGGCAAATGAATGATTTATTGCTGCATATCTGCATATTACACCTCAAAGAGGGACAAATGAGAACAACGAGGGACAAGGGGGCAGTCCCTCCAAAACAGGGACTCTTCGGAGGTATGCCATGTCCCAGAACATATTCAGAGTCAGACTATAGAGGATATTACTTACTAGCATCTGTCTGAATTCTGTGCCAATCCACAGATATGGGCAGACAATGCCAACATGGAAAGTAGTTTAGGCCTTTTGCTGGTTGTCAGAGGGAAGCGGGTTACCATGGGGATAGTCAGTTAGGAGCAGGAGTAGGCTGGCTCCAGGTTTATCTGGCTCTATTGGCCAAGGGGTCTCAACAGTCACCTTTTGCAGTTTGTCACATCACATGTCATGTCACCCCCTTGGCCTCCCTGCTACCAATGGGTCCTCCTCTGCCACTGAACACCCTCTGGCACTCACCTATCTCCACTGCTATAAATCGTCCTGTAGTCCTTGTCAGGGCTCTTTCTAGGGGAGGGCGAGCAGTGCAATCCCCTGGGGCGTCAAGGCCATTGGAGGCGCGTTTATCCCAGCCATCCTGTTTTCTGCTAATGATTCAGGGCCACTGTTAGTGGTGTAGGACATAAGACAGGCTCCTCATCCCCCTATATTGGGCTCAGTCATGGCAGTGGGCACTGCCTGCTGCTATGGTGTAGACAAAGCATGGCACAGACCTGTATGGGACAGCAGCAACACCATAGGATGAGTGAGGAGGACAGACATTTTCATTCCCGCACTGAGCACTTTTATGGGGTTTATTCATCAAGGGATAGTGGCAGGTAGCGCCTTGTAGCGGCAGGCAGCGTCTGGTGAAGGCTGGGCGCTGTATGCAAAACCACATTTATGAAGGTGATTCTGGTGAGCGTCTCTAACAGCGCCATGTAGCGTACGATTCATCATTACAGGCGTCTCAGCATATAGTGCCGGCGCTCTGGCTTCCAGATCCAGGTCACTACCTGTCGCTCTCCCATACATTTCAATGGACGTTCCTTTTCTTTTGTGTAAACAGGGTTTTTTTTGTTTATTTTTTTTTTTTTCTCTCAAATAATTGCGTGACCTCTCCTGGCCTAGAAAGAGTCATTTTTGAAAACTTTTTTGATTTGTATATTTTTATGCAGAATTGTCATTACAGGTCTGGCATTAAAGTATTAATGTCACAATGTTACATCAATGTCATTCCATGTGTTTTCACTTTGTTACTGGTGGATATGAAGCCACACACAGCGTCTGGCGCTCTATGCTATAGCGACCAGATCCAGTCGCCAAGGCTCGGTTGTTGGATATGGTGTGAGTCGCTGAGAGTCGGTCACACTGAGCTGGCACTACTTTTCGTTCCCTGCAACACTGTACTGGTGTTAGAGCGCCCAACATACATTACATTCATCAATGCCGGCCAGGTTACTACAGCGACTGAGGCGCTCTGTTACAGCGCCCGATAGCCGATCACAGCATATACTAGCGGTCGCTCTTAGCGCCTCTGTACAAATGCTCATCTGCTGATACCTAGCGCTAGTAATGATTCAGCCTGCCTGCCTAGAGGCTTCCCTGGTCCTGGTCACCTTCTCTGCTGCCAATAATCATTCTCTTAACCTTGTCCCCTTTTTCCATTGCCACCAGTTAATCTTAAAGGGAAATTCCACTTACGATGGCATTTTTCCATTATTGTGTGCCAAACTGATGTCTTCAATGTGCTCTAGCTTCTATTTGCTTGCAACTGTGTGTTATAAAAGTAAACCATTTTCTCCAGCAACAGTGTGTTTATTCTTTTTATATAGGCACAAACTTCGCCTAGGTAATCCACATTAGACTGGGAGGAATACTAATAGACGGTAACTGGCTCTCTTCAAACTTCCATCTACTGGCTACTGCACTACGATACTGATTTTGATTAATCCTAATTTAGACCTTTCAGTGACGATGAAGTAAGTGCACCTATTCCAAATGTTAAAATCACCAATAACCAGGGAATTACAAGTTTATTAGCTGATGTACTGTGTATATTATAATTAATAGATAACACCCTGTGAGTAAAAGATAAAAGTGTACTGAGGAAGCATTGGATTGTGAAACGTCTACATCTTACTTGCTACAAATGTAAACGATGTTAGAAGCCTTGCTACAGCTGAGAATTATAGTTTGCTACAAACTAGATACATATTATTACTTGCTACAATAAAAACGAATATTTTTTGAAAGCTTGCTAAAGCTGAGAACTTTGTCTTGCTTACAGATTTACATTAAAGTGGACCAACACCCAGGATTTTGACTATCCTGGGTTTTGGTCCACTTCGGTGGGGCACCCCGATCGGGGGTGCCCCGCTGTGTGAAACCCCCCAGAAACCCCAAAAAAACTCACCTCTCCCCGCTCCCACGTGAATGCCGCAGCCAATCCCCGCCAACGTCCAGGCGGGGGACAGGAACGTACAAGCCGCTTCCGCCGCCGTCGCCTCCCGCGCGTCACTCTCGGCGCCAGCGCCGGCCATTCACAGAGGGCCGGCACGGGCGCGCGCACGTCTGGAGGGGCGCGTGGGAGGCGACGGCGGCGGAAGCGGCGGCGGATCAGGTAAGGTCTTTTTGGGGTTTCACCCCGCGGGACATCCGAGATGTGGGAGGTGATCGGCCCGGGAATCTTATAGATTTCCGGGCCGATCACCCCTGGGTGTTGGTCCACTTTAAATGCATGTTTTGATTATAATGTCTTTGAATGTTACGTCATGTATTTGTAGATGCTAGCTATGGTGGGGGTTTCCAGTAACTGGCATCCTATCAGGTTGGACTCAGTAAGGCCACAGGCTGATTTCCACCCCAAGACTGATTTTCTGCATAAAAACAAAACAGCTGTGAAAGGTGATACAAACTATTTATGTGCATTCACGTGTTACATGGTTGTTTTGTGTGATCCGACTGACCTCCCATACAGCAGGTGTAATAGATGTCAGGAAAACCTCCGGAGTAGTTATGGGTGAGTAGCGTCTAGGAGAAGCCGGGTTGGTGTCAAGGCAAAGGCGTGCGCCCATCCTCCGGTCTTCCGGGTATCACTCTGTGGAGCGCTGGCAAAAGGACATTAAGGTGAGCTCCAGAGATGGAGCGGGACAAATCATCGGAGTTGGGACAGACAGACTCCCGCTGTATCCTAAAAAGGAGGGTTCTACAGCTGGAGGCACTGGAAACGTTAACCCCCCCCCCCCCCCTCCGTTAGTCAAACCAGGGAGAGACGCCCTGAGTTTGAGATGTTTTTGCACTGGGTTGGCCTGCATTATTGCGAAGAATGTCTAAAAGGATCCTGAAGACCATCTACATCGGTGCAGTAGGCTCACTCCTGACCTCCTCCTTCACTGCCTGGTATTGTGGGATCACTGCCAAGGACAAGACCAGGCTGAAGAGGATCACCAGGACTGCTGAGCGGATCATAGGATGTCCCCTACCTGACCTAGATGAACAATTCAAGGAAAGGCAAAAAGAATAGTTGGAGACCCCACACACCCAGGTCACCCCTTCTTCAATCTCCTACCCTCTGGACGGAGGTACCGGGCTATCCCGTCCAGGACCTCTCGGTACAAAAACAGTTTCTACCCACTAGCTGTTAAAGTGGACCAACACCGAGAGGTGATCGGCCCGGAAATCTATAAGATTCCCGGGCCGATCACCTCCCACCCCGCGGGACATCCGAGATCGCGCGCGCCGAAAGTGACGCGAGGGAGGCAGCGGCGGCGGCAGCCGCTTGGACGTTCCTGATCCCCGCCTGGACGTTGGCGGGGATTGGACCGTCCAGTCACGTGGGAGCGGGGACAGGTAAGATTTTGGGGCTTTCTGGGGGGTTTCACACAGCGGGGCACCCCCGATCGGGGTGCCCCGCCGAAGTGGACCAAAACCCAGGATAGTCAAAATCCTGGGTGTTGGTCCACTTTAAAGCACTAAATAACCAACTTTAAGAATCCTGCAAGAACTTTCGGTCCCCAGTGCATCACCAGTTAGCAAACAGAGTGTCGTTTGTAACTAAAGCCCCTTGTATAATATGTATATCTAGCAAATGTTTAAACCCCATTGATGTATATAATATGTGTTTCTAGCAATTGTACAAGCTTTATGGAGAACCCCCCTTCCAAAAAGTATTCCTTGTATGTATTCTGTACCTACTTGGCGACCAATAAAGTATTTGTATTCGTAAGTTCGTTATTAATGGTTCCTGCTGTGATTTCTGTTTCTGCTGTTATTGAGATTAAATTGGTGACAAAGTTTTCCTCCCCTTCTGATGAAATTGGTGTCTGTGTGCATTAAACACAGTTTCTCATCCCCCACTGGGGACTTGGATGGATTACAGTGGTACCTGAAATATTTCGAAAAAGGAAAATGATAATTGGTTGGGGCCCCCTGCTCTGTAGTTTAGTTGAGGTTCTCATGCTTTAGCTTTAGTAAGAATTTGTGTAATCTTTTAAGGGTTTGGACTTTTCTTTAAATGATGCTGAAGGTACTGTTTAACAATAACTCTAGGACAGGGGTTCCCAACCTTTTTTCATCAAGTGCCACTTTATATTTTCTAAGGATCTCAAGTACCACATGGGTGATTCATATGGGTTGTGTGTAAGCTCAAACCAAAAATACACAACCATTAAAGTGGACCAAAACCCAGGATTTTCATCAGGGGTGCCCCACTGTCTGAAACTCCCCAGATCGCTGATGCCAACTCACCTCTTCCCAGTCCTACAGCACATGCCCGCCCAACCAGCGCGTTTGGAGCCGCTGACATCACGTCGTCTAAGCCTCCGTCTAAGGCCAGCGGCTCCATGCGCGCTGGCGGTCACATGTCCTGCTTCCCTCTAACAGGGAGCATGCTCACGCTGGCCATCCACAAATGCCTGTTGCGGGCATGTGCCCTGCTAGAGGGATAGCGGGGATGCGGCCATGGCTCGCGCATGCGCCGTTGGACCGGGAAACAAAGTGTATGGGCGACCTGGGGGGGTTTCACACAGTGGGGTATTCCGATGCCCCGGGGGGAGGGAATCTATTGCCCCGGGAATCTTATAGATTCCTGGGCCAATTGGCGTGGGTTTTGGTCCACTTTAAAGACGCAAGGAGAGTTTCCATCACCTTTTCGAGCAGTTTTACTTGGGTAAAGTGAAGATGGCAGCAGATTGAGTTGGGGTACAGTCTGCAGCTTAGCTGATAGGATCTTTTTTACCTCCAGTTGTACTCATACCACCGGTTGGGAACCCCTGCTCTAGGGAGAAATCTAATCTACCATATAGGCTATAGTTTGTGCTTTCAGCAAAACCTGTTTGGGGAAGGGTTAATATTCTTTCTGATGTCTGTGACTCTCATTGGGGTCACCAACAAGAAAAACATTGTAATGCATCTCTATTCTCCGCCCTTCCCCCTCCACGATGTCAATGAGAGAGTTGCTGGGCTTTTTATTTTATTACAGTCTTTAATGATAAAGAAGGAGGCTAAACCTGTGTTTAATTTGTTTATTGCTTGAATGCACTAATGACATGTGGCATGTTTGAACAGACAGAGTCGGTATTCCGGAGAGGGTTGTGTATTTGATCAAGTTTTATACTGTGAATACTTCCTGCCCAGAGATGTGATTTTGAATGACAATGAGTTATTTGAGATTCAGCATGAACAAATCTGATTAAAGTGGTCTATTATATGGCATCAGTTTGTCTTCAGGCTGAAAGCAACTCTAAGTGGCGGAAAGTCCTAAATGGCCGCCTCCTGGGTGAGCCGCGGAGACACTGCCAAGTCTGTCACTCACAACCTGACTGCGAAACAATTATCAGTTAATGTGCAAAAAAAATTTTCTACAGCCTAAAGATGATCTTCTCAGTATCAAATGTATTTTTGCCAATAAAAATATATACAAGGTTTTTCTTGTTGCAGATATGGCAGGGTGGTAAATCAATACGTTGGGCAGTGGGTAAGTAAACCAGGAAGCGGGGAAGATCTTCATCTGCCAGGACCCTCAGCCCAGTCAGCTATTCCCAACATGGAAGATAATATTGGGGCTATTTAGGGTACAAATAAAATGCTGGGGAAAGGAAAGGTTGGAGACATGTCCGATACCAGGAGCAGCCAGGACATGCTTCTGTAGGGGTCCAACTCAAGGAAGAATGTCCAGGATCATGTCAAGCAGGTTAAGGAGAGGAAACCATTATCTAACGTTGGATAAAGGAGAAGGGATTAAGTTAGAGGTGGCAGAGGACATGGAATCATAAATAAGGGGGACCAGGGAAGGCGGAACAAGGCTGGAGGGGGGGGGGGGGGGGGGGGAGATGAGCCTTGTCTAGTGGTGAGGGAAGAAGTAGATAATGAGATAATGTATAGAAGTGGGCCAAGCCCAGGCAGGAGGAGAGATGGAACCATCTCCAGGGGGGAGTTACAGATGCCACTAAGCTGAATCAAGCTGGTGGTGGTGAGACTATCAAAAAAGTAGTACGCAATCCATCGCCTTCCAACAACAATAGCCCTGGTCTCCACATGCTCTGCCTGGTATTTTGCCTCTGCAGACCCTCCCCTGATGGACACAAGTTTTTAGCATCAAGTGTAAGGGCTAGGACAGCCCTATAACCAAGCACTGACGATCGACACAAGCTCATAAGGCCATGTGGTCTATTGGCTGCAAGACATGCTTCCGAACATACCTCTGGAAGCACTGTCAGCAACTGTTCGCCTGATAAACTGGGCCTCTAAGTCCATGCCTTTCAAAACAAGCCTAGGACCATCATACATTGCCCAGGGTTGGCTAGCTAGAAGGTTAAAGACGTCATGTCATGGGGCAGCTAGGAATGTTCCCTTTAAATAGGAAGCCGAGATGGTGCCGGAAGATCCCTACCGCCAAGCTCCTGTGTTCCTAGTGAATCTTTGCAGGTCTTTCCTGTTGCTGACATTTCCTTTGGATACCAACCACCAACTTTGCTGTCTGCCTCTGACCTTTGCTCTGGATACCGACCACAAGTTGCTGCTTCTCCCTAATCTTACTTTGTAACTGACCTGCTTTGCTGCCATCTGCCTGCCAAGCTGTCCTGCCAGGGTCACCTGGTAACTGGTGAGAGCTGTCTGTCTGTCCATGCCTTCTATTCCCTGGTTGCCATAACCTCAGGCTTGCCTAAAGCCCAGCCTGTCCTCCCTGCAGTGAGCTCAGGTGAAGACAATGGTTGCACAATGGTTGCACTTAGATTCCTGACTCTGTGTGTTACCGTGTTACCTTGCTAGAAGGAATTATGGGAGAGGGAGTGGGTATCTTTGTGGCCTAATGGCTCTCGTTGTACATGTGTGGGATAGGGATCTGTTCTAGGCGAGGTCTCAAAGTACAAATTGAGATGACATGCATTGCTTACTTTCTTTACTTACTTTATTAGTAGTTACAAATTCACAGTCAGATTTCTGCTTAAGCAGTACAGCTGACATCAGATTCTCATTGCCGCCTTGGTACACCTCCCGCTGACAAAGCAACTCCAATGCCTCTGCAGGTACTGTAGTCTCACACTGGTTCCTCTGCAGGCTCCTTAACAATAGTGCTGACTCCAGGTCCTCTTGCAGCTCCGGTTGTCATCTTAGATAGTTCATCCTCTGTCACTGCTTCTAGAATCCTCCTCTAGCCTAGGCAGGGCCGCCACCTAGGAATTTTGGGGCTCATTGGTGCCACAATGTCTAGCCCCCCCCCCCCCCCAACGTAGGGAGCAAGCATCCCGTGCACTATACGACCCACAATCAGATCGCCCAATCATCGGCATGATATGGGCCTGAAGAAAAGTTTTACAGTATACCGGTCCTCCGCCCAAATCTGTGAGAATCTGTGAGGCATGCTTTCTCCCCCTGGAGCATCCAAATTCAGATTCTAAACCCAACCCCTTAAACAAAACTATTCCCCAGCATCTAAAATAAATATATTTTACGTTTTTAGTCACTTCCTTTGTACTCTTTCCCCCACTGGGCTGCAGTGCTTGGGTCAGGAAAAGAACAGCAATCCCAGAATGCAGAGCGGCACAGTCAGAAGACACTTCCTGTCTGCAGGCAGCCTGAGACTCAATGGGCCTCCATCTTGGATGTTTAAAGGCTCATAACATGCAGTAGATGCAGTTAGGATGATTTTTAATGTATGTACAGGGTATACAAAGGGCCAGCACACCGTTAATGAAATGAATAAGCTTGTATTATCATGCATACAAGTAGAATAAAGCCATATATATACGTCACATCATAATGCGCTCCATCAGCAGGAAGTAATCCATAGCAGTCAATGTCCCATAAGCCGACGTTTCGGGGGTGCAAAGAGCCCCCTTCTTCAGGGCAGACTGCCCTGATATATGGCTTTATTCTACTTGTATGCATGATAATACAAGCTTATTCATTTCATTAACGGTGTGCTGGCCCTTTGTATATCTTGGATTCAAAGCGGCGCCACCGCGGCCCTGGCACCCGTGACATTATTGGTTAGTGTGCACCCGCCCCCCTGGACGATTTGTATGTACAGGGTGTGGGAAACATATAAGATAGACTCTTATTCAGGGTGAAGGTCCGCTTTAAGTAATCAATAACTATCATATCTTTTTGTTTAATGCGTGGTGTTAAAGGGAAATAAGTAATCTCAATTCCTAACATTCAAAGTAGGGTGTGTGCTGAAAGCCCCACCATGTCTATGGTAAACAGACTATGACAATAGACACCTATTCACACCTAGCTACCTCCAACAGGTAGGTGTCTTTTGCCTTGAAAGACATCCTTGAATTCCTAATGAGGTCTCCAGACTCCAGACATTGAATACACATTGGGTATATGGGCATTGGCTGCTATTTCTGGGAAGTATTCTAACTCTTGTAATATGCCAGTTATAACTATATTGATGAGAGATTCTCATTCAGAACTATGAGGCCTTTAATTTGATATCAAACATGGCCTACATATATTGTCCCGGGCATGACAATCCACATAGTATTGGACCCTGGATGATATACATTTGTGGATGAATGGCAGGGAGTTCGATGGATGGCAGAGTCGATGAATGGATGGACCTCTTATGTGAATGACCATGAAACCTTAAAGTGGACCAACACCCCCGCGGGACATCCGAGATCGGGATGTCCCGCGGGGTGAAACCCCCCAAACTCCGTACCTTATCTTCGGCGGCGGCCGGCCGCCGCCGCCGCCTCCCTCGCGCCCCTCTAGACGTGCGCGCGCCCGCGCCGGCCGTCTGTGGATGGGCGGCGCGGGCATGCGCGCGTCAAGAGGGACGCGCGGGAGGCGGCGGCGGAGGAGCCGCTTGTCCGCGGCTTGTCCGTCAGGGCTGGGAGCGGGGAGAGGTGAGTTGTTCGGGGGGTTCGGGGGGGTTTCACACAGCGGGGCACCCCGATCGGGGGTGCCCCACCGAAGTGGACCAAGACCCAGGATAGTCAAAATCCTGGGTGTTGGTCCACTTTAAGTATTCTGTGTATCCCTATCTGTCTCTGCATTATATCTCTCTATATCCATTATAACATTTATTGTACCGTAAGTAATGTAACTTACTTAACTTCTATAAGAACTGTCTGTAATATGAGGTTATCTTGGGGAACTTTAGGAAAATATTGGGTTAGTAAGGTTAATTAATGTGCTGCTAATTAAACCCATCTTTAATATATATATCTTACTGTGTGTGTGGTTGATGATTTCTCACACAATAGATTGTAGGTGCAAAGTATTTAAGGCATAATATATTTCCTCTTAGGACAGTTCACTGGTTGTGGTGGGAGAGCCTTAGCGGCCATTGTTTGTATCAGATTAGTGGCCGCTGGGCTGATATGATTGTTAGTATTTGCAAATATTTATCATATTGATCTTTAATAGAGATATTGGAGGTTTATGTGAAGCCAATATTAATATTAAATCATATTATTTCCTTTTTCACGTTGTTATGTTTTTTTTAGTAGATATACCAGGGTTTTTTCTAATTTTTACTAATTGCCCACCTTTGATGTGGCATTGCCCAGCTCCCTCGCTGCTCCAGATTAGAGGGAACATTGCAGCCATGCCTTTCAGGCTACTGGGGGAAACAAGCATTGTGGTTGTATGGGGCCCAAAAATCCCTGATGGCTCCCCTGTGTCTTGTGTTAGAGATAACCCAGCATTCACCTGGACAGATGAGGGCCCCCATGCCTCTATGCTTTATCACAGTCACACATTATCAGACAAGAAGAAATCCCGACGTTCCGCCTCAACAAATAAATGACCTTATGTTGCATGTCGGTACCTGTCCTGTTTTTCTCCATAGCCACAGCTTGTATATCATAAAATGAAATTGTTTTCACACTTCAGTCCCAAATAACTGTAAGTGAATCCTTAATCCAATTTCACAGTATATAATCAACCAGACACACAAATACTTTTGGCAGAGGAAACTCATAATGGTTTCCATAATTGCCTTTGTAAAGCGTCCTCTGACTCTTCTGCTGTGATTCATCAAACGAGAAGCTGGCTTTCTAGAAGATATGTGGAGCTGCCGGCGGTGCCCTGACATGGTGGTGCAGCACCCACATAATTAGTCACTGCTGAGTGAATGGGGATTAACACGTGGGCACAGGGCGGCACCACCAACTGCTGGCACACTACATGCTTGGAGGTATAATAAAATCTACAGGAGCCCAATCTAGTAACAATCAAGGTAGGATTTCTAATCAGACATGTCAGTTTGGCAAAGCAATAGTGAAGACTGAGATGCTGTGAATGCGCTGAACTTCTTCAGAAAACACAAGTGCGCTTCATGGCTTACAGCAACATGGCTTTCTAAACAATACTTTGTTATGTAATCTTCAAAGGAGAGTGAAAAAGTCTCCAGGGCCGGTCACTTGCCTACCCACCAGGGGATCGCCCAAAAAACTTTGCCTTTCTTCGAGCTCCCACTTTGCTGCCAGGGGTCACACCCTTATAGCTCAGGTATGCTCCATGCCCAGCCATTCAGTTAGGAGGCTACAGAATAGTAGGAAGTGGCTCGCGAACTTGTCACATCACTTGGCAGATTTGAGATCTTAAAGTAGACCAAAACCCATGGAGATCGGCCCAGGAATCTATAAGGGACGATTTATTTCCCCTCCCCGCTGTGTGAAATCCCCCCAAGTCACCCAAAATTTTACCTTCCTTCCCGGTCCACAGGCGCAAGCGCGAGTAGCGGCTGCATCCCCGCTATCCCTCTAGCAGGTCACGTGTTTGCGCCAGGCATTTATGAATGACTGGCTTGGGCACGCTCCCTGTTAGAGGAAAGCGGGGATGTAGCGGCCGGTGCACTCGGATCAGCTTGCCTTAGACAAGCTCCTGGACCCAGGGGCTCGATCGGTTCCAAGGGCTCTGATTGGATGAGCGACCGGGCATGCATCGTAAGACCAGGAAGAGGTGAGTTTGTTCGAATGGCCTGAAGGGGTTTCACACAGCGGGCCACCCCCGATCGGTGGGCAAGGACTAAAACCCAGGATAGTCAAAATCCTTGGATTTGGTTCACTTTAAATCTGCCGGATGGACCTGGCAACAGAGGCAAATAAGCCATTTAAAATAAGGAGCAATCACTGGCGTAGCTGCATTGCCCGAGGTTCTCTGGTAAGAGGGGGGGACAGGTAGGGAGTATGGGGGAGTCAGTTGGAGCAGTGGTCCTTAATGCCATGTACCCCCTAAAGTGAAAAACAGTTACAATTAGATACAACTAAGGAGGACGGTTATTATTAATGTTACCAAAATAAGTAGGTCAAAGGCCTAGCACTTTATAAAGCAAGAAAGAATAATGTTTTACACTTTAAATAATATACCAGATCCATCAGACTCCAAACCCTTGTTGCTGCACCCATGTACATTTAGGAGGGATGTGGCCAGGAAGCTTGTCACATCACTTTGCAGATTGGAGATCAACTACTCAGTGATCTCAAATTTGCTGGACAGGCCTGGCTATGGCAGCAATAAAGCACCTGCCACCGTAGCTGCATTACTTTAGTTACGCAGGAGGGGCAGTTGGGTTCCATGCTTGTTGCTAGGAGGTACTTAGCATACAAAGGTAAAAAAATTGAGGACAACCTCTGTTTTACTGTTTTCAAATAATATTTTGCCCACATGCCACTAACAAGACTGGACGGCATGCGGGTATTGTTCACAGGGTCTGTGGAATCAGTACACAATCAGTTCAATAGTCTCATTCTGCAATTTTATTCCACACAACTCTCTGTTCAGCAACTTAAATAATGACAGTCTCTGCATCCACGGTCTCACTAGGGGCTGGGACTATACAACTTTCAGTCACGCTGTCCTGCTTAATGGCTTGTCAGGATATTCTGCTTCACTTTCTCTGTGTGTATTAACTTCCCAAAGGGTGCTCTCGATCCTATGTTCTCTCTCTCTGGTTGCTTCACTAATCCTTCCACTCGTGCTGTCTGGTTTATGCTGGTTCACATGCACTGTACTGCAACTTTGGTGCACTCACCACACACACTTCACTCTCACTGGCTATACCAGGAAGTAGTAGAGATATTTATGTATTATATGTTTGCAATGTTTTATGCACACCTCTGTTTTCAGCCAGGCCACACTCTCCCCTTCTGAAACGTATGTTTTCCTTGACATCAGAAGTTTACACAGGTAATAACAGGTTCATTGGGCCTATCTGACCAAAGTTATGTTCTCGTATGGGTTTCTACCCCTTTAAATGTTTTCCACTGAGCATTTGACTAGTATTCACACTCAGCGGTACCAGTGTCAGAATGTTTTGGTGTGTTTCCCAGATTCCTTATTGTAGAAGTGTTTCTAAACCTGTCAATTTTTAAGTGGAATGGAGGTTGTTACCTAATACATAAACAAATGTAAATATTTTTGAAATATTAATAATAATAGCAGCAATAATAACATCCTATTCTATAAATTCTAACTACATTCTGAAGATTTTCCTATAAAGAAGGAGAAAAAAATTGTTAAATCAATATTGCATGAGGCCATAAACAGTTTCCTTTGATCAATTTTAGTTTGATCTTAGTTTGGTCTTTTGTTCTCGCTTGAGTCTTGAAACATAACTAAACACTATACAAAATTATATACTATACTAAAGTTTTCTGAAAAACAGGTGGTTGGTAAGTACCCCTCTGGTTGTAGTTCTTGGTAAGCAGTTAATGAAGTAGTTTCAAATGAACAGTTCTTGGTACCACACTTGGTTTACCCATAGGTTAATGTTATAGGCCTTCTTCATTCTCTAATAAAAACCTTTCTACTTCTCATCAGAATTCCCTAGAAAGAGACCACCAGCCCTAGAGTCTTATAGATTCTAAGGCCAATTTTGTTCTCTAAGTTTGTTCTATAAGATTTCGAATGCCCTTGAGTAACTCTCTGCCCTGCACCATGCATAAGGTATTTATGGCAAATTTCCATGAAGAAGAAGAAAATATTTAATTCACAAAAGCCTGCAAATATGCCAGGTCCCTAAACCACTACCCTGCCATGCTCATTACCCTGTATACTGGTCTTCAAGCTCTTTCACTGGTGGCCAGGAGGAGCGCTTTTCACCTAGGATCCGTTTCCTTGGGATTTTTGTGTCTAGCGGGGAGGCCAGGCGAGTGTCACCAGAGCATGAACATTCCATGAGGCCAGATTATGAGAAGCTCTCACTGAGATTTTCTTAGGAGTGACAGCTCTGCCAGAGCCCTAACTGCACGCACACCATGCTTCCTACCAGGAATGTGAGCAGAACAGCTCAGAATAACAGCAGCACTAGGTGGCCGGCACCGTCCCCAGCACTAGTGCTTAAAGGACACTGACTCGTCTTTATTTTAGAGAATTTCATGAGCTTTTGGCAAAAGCCGCTGCCAGGGCTGGCATTTGGGTGGGCAGATGGGGCACCAGACTTGCTCCTCTCCAAGGAGTTTCCCATTTTCTCTCTTCACTTTTCCCTGCTTTTCTCTCTCTTTTTCTTATTCCAGTCATCATTTGTTATGTTTCATATTCCCTTTATTGTTATCTCTTCTCCATTCCATCCATCTTTCTTCTTTACTTTTCTGCATCCCCTCCTTAAATTTCTCTTTTCCAAAATGTCATTAGGAACCCTCTTTTTCTTCATGTTTCCTCTGTGGTAAAGTGCTGGATGGTGTCTATATTACCCTTGTTTTTTTCAGCCAGGCCCGATCCATGCTGGGATAACAGAACTCCAGTTCACATCCCCAGTCCTCTATGGGTGTTTCCCCTACTCCCAGGTCTGTCCAGGTGATTAGATTAATTGAAGGAAGTAATGCCCTTATTCATCAAGCGATAGCGCCAGGTAGTGTCTGACGAGCGCCAGGTCCCGCCAGCTAACGGCGGCTACCGACTCAAGTACGCCCGGCGTCGGCCACAATGACGCATTTATCAAGCTAAATGAGGCTAGCGCCGGCGAGAGCGACAGCTAGCGTGGGATTCATCATGTAGCCGACTGCAACGAACAGCGCCGCTGCTAATCCCATCACAGCGCCAGGTATGACCTGTCGCTCCCTGGCGATGTTCAATGCATTTCAATGGAGCAATCTTTAATTAATCGGGAATTACTTGCTATTAATGTTTTTTTTTTTTTTTTTATGTTAAAAATTCTGTGACCACTTCTGCAATGTTAGGATTTTTTTTTAAGGTAAAAAAAGAAAAAAAATATTTTGTGCAGAATTGATATTACAGGTCTGATATTAATGTATTCATATTACAAAATGTTTATAAAAACTTGTATAATTTTACAATAAAAAAATATGGTTGTTTGGGGGTTAAAAACTATTTTTCACCCATCGCCGCCAGCGCTCTGGGGTTTAAACAAGGAATTCACAGCGCGAAAAAATTCGGAGCGTGATTTGTTAATGAATCTGCAGCAAGCCGTTCGCTCTGGCCATTCGTTGTCAGGCGCACCCATACAACACGGAACCTGTGAAACAGCGACCCCTAAGCCCGTATTCAACATTACCGCACACTGACTGAGTCGCTGTCAACAAGCAAACCCCGGCCAAGCACAGCGAATACTAGCTGGCGCTGTGAAAATCACGCTACTGGCGCTCATCTGTCGCTACCTGGCGCTATTAATGAATCGGCCTCCCCGTCTAATAAAAGGAGCTGCTGAGGCTTCCAGTGTGGAGAAGGAGAGACTGGGATAAGGATCTCGTGCCTTGCTGCTCCCAAAACCTACAGGTCTGAACTGCACCTGAAGGATTTATGTGTTATGTTTTGGAGCCTGTGGATTAGCAGTCTGGGCTTGTATGTCCTGAAAGTGGACCTGTGATATTGAGGACTTGCAATACTCTGTACCTATCAGACACTGGACATTGCTAAAGCTGGTGAGGAAACTGCTGACTGCACTGCATTGTACCCTGCATTATACTCTGAATTTAAGAGATTTTTCTGTTGGACTTTGTCTTCAATAAACCGCTTATTATTTCAACTAAGAACTGTTTCCAGAACCATTGCCGTTAGCACCCCAGATCCTGACACCTTCCTTCTCCCTTTGTTTTTTTCCTATTTTCTCCATCTTTCTCTAATTTCCACGCTCCTGTCTTTTTCTTTTTTCCTTTCATTTCCCTTTTCTCTCTTCTCTCTCTAATTTTCACAGTCCCTTCATCTCTTTTTTTTCCATTGTGTGTTTTTTCAAGTGTGTGTGTGTGTGTGTGTGTGTGTGTGTGTGTGTGTGTGTGTGTGTGTATATTTGGGGCTCCATCCTGAACACTTGCACAGGGCACCTCCTCCCTGGGGCAACCTGTTGTGTGAAATGCCCCGGATTTCTTTGTTTACTCACATTGCCAGTGATCCAATGGAGCATGTGGATGATGCCACCCAATTTCCTAGCCGTGCATATGAATGGACAGCTAGGAAACCTGAATAGCAGTTTAGCTGCTGGGCGCTCCCCTTTGGCTGTGTTTACCAGCCCCCAGACATTCAGAAATGCCTGGTGTGGGTGTGCGCATCAGCTGGAGGGAGGCCAGGGATGCTGCCACGTTGGTGAAGTGAATAACAAGGCCAGGGCTACTGTATGTCCTGTTTGACCACTTTTTTACCAGTACCTACAGTGTACATGCTTTGATTGTCCTCAAATAATGCTGCACAAGATGATTAGCCTGTGTCTTCGGAGCTGGGTTATAGGTGAGCTGTAGGTTCATGAAGAAACAGGACCCAGAAGATACAGTAAACACAACTGGGTGCAAAAATGTCTGCACTAGTGGGCTTGATACCACACTTGGGCATTACAGGCATCCACTAAGGAACCCAGATACTGTTGTAAATAGGGCCCAAAAATTCACTGGCATAGGAACATCTAGAAAGGTATGGAGGCACCAACTGCAAGCAAGACAACTCAATGGATTTCTGGTCCTGACTTTAAAGCTGTCCAAAACCCACCAGTGATGCAAAACCGAATTAGCCGATAGTCTTTAGAATAATAAATCACTATGTTTGATCACCCTGACATATTTAAAAAAAACATTTTTGGTGTTCTATTCTGAGGCTACGTCATCAGATTTCGGAGCAGGCTCTGCGTTGAATCCTAGGAGACTACTTATCTCCTTCTCTTCCATTCTCCAATCCTAGGCGCCGGGTCATGATGCAATCTGACTATCTCTGGTCCTGTCACTCAAACCCCAGCAATCTGGCAGTTGGGCAGGACTTCAGTGAAAATCAGGGCCAGATTATGAGAGGGGCGCAAGGGTCTCCACCACTTGCCCTCTAAAGGGGGCCTCCACCACTCTTTGGGTTATGGTCTGGTCCAGGAGGCTTTTCAGTCTATGGGCTGGTGGGCCGCGGGGCCGACAACAAAGCTACTGGAGGCAGTTGGGGCTCCCCTGCACTTGCAAACCTGCAGCCAAAGCCACCACAGGGCAGACAGAGAATCTAGAGCAGCAAAGCCACCATCAGCAATGCTACAGTGATGGGTGCAGAGCTGTCACTGCACATAAGCCACCAAGCACAGCCGCTGGCAGCTCAATGCAAGGAACTGTTTTCTGCTGGACCAGCCGGGCGACTACACAACCCCCCACCCAGAATGGCAAAGAAGGAGTTCCCGAGCAGCACGCACCCACACAAGGGACTCGATATGACGTTCCAGTAAGTAGGCGGGTGCCAGACAACCACCAATCAGTTACTTACCTGGACTATTATTTTAAAGGAATAACATACTGGGGCCTCCACCAGATTTTGTGCCCAGAAGCCTCAACCACACTTAATCCAGCCCTGGTGAAAATGCTGTATTTATTGTTGGGAAAGGATAGAAAACAAAAGGTACTTCCTGTGAGATGAATGAGAGGGAAATTAGTCAAAAAAGATTGGCTTTGGTTCTCTTTAAGTCTCAGCACTAACAGCCCCCCCCCCCCCCCAATAGGTCGTTAATAGTTTACCTGCTACTTACAATCTCCGCTCCGGCGGAAATGTAAGACAAGCCAGTACTGCGCCAGGTATTTGTTAAGCAGAACCTCTTCTACTTGTAAGCAGGAGTTAAGTGTGTCACATTGTGTCATGTCCTGTGGCTTGAAATGCGATCTTGGTAAGGGGTACATAGCTGGGGAGACTGATTCCACCTCATGAGCATGGAATTTATCCAACAACACTTACTGCTTAGCACACCAATTATCAGGCATTGTTCCGTGTTTGCTTAACACATTATCGTAAAAGAACCTCGTGTGCGGAACACATCAGTTTCAAGAGGATACACAATGAAGATGGGGGATTTCACTCTGATGAAGTGGCTGCGGCTGTCACAAGAGATGAGTGGCCAAAGTACATTAAGTAGTATAAACACAAGAATGTAGGTTCCTTTTGTAACTGGACAAATAGCAAATTAACAAGAGTTACCAATTGCGTCAACATGGCATCACTGTCTTTCCCTCCCTCCCTCCAATCCACCCATAGCCAACCAGCTACTGCCCACAGAAGTCCTCAGGGATCTACAAGTCAAACATTTTCACTAATCCCTTATTGGGCATATAACATATGTGGGCAAAGTAACACCATTTGAGACCAAAATTCTTATTTCTAAAATATAAATATCTTTGAGTTATCTCTCCATGGACTAAGCCCCTACTTTTAAAACACTGAGAGACAGAAAGATGGGCAATGGTGTCTTGAAAATTTCAGTCTGAGGCCCTTTACCTTCTGCCTCTATCAATGTAAGATTCTTTTCATAATGGCACCAGTAAAGATAGCAAAGTGAGTGCCATGTTATCCCTCTATTTGTTTTCGAGGGTGCCAGGAAGTGGACTCCCTCAGTGGAGCACCCAGGAACTCTGGATGGGGGGTAGGCAGCTTCTTCTGGTAGGAGAGTGGCACTGAAGGGGCTTTTGCATTTCCTAGCTGGTGAACATGAGTATATGACTGCTACAGGGACATTGATGGGTATTTTGCATGATTTTCTGGGTGCTCCTGGGCTTCTCCTGAGGCCAGACACCCACTCCCCGCAGCTCCTAAATCATGAAAGCCTGCTCGTCCGGAGAAGTGCCTTGAGCTCCATGAACTTGCCGCTTCTGTGCTCCCTCTTTCACCTCCTATTCCCTGTCACAGCTTTTCTTTGAGCACTGGTCTCATTTGTTATGTTGTCATTGTCTGACTGCTCATTGATGCTAAGCATCCCCTAATGCAAATAGTCACCATGATGCTCTCAAGAGTGCCGCAAAAAGCAACTTCAGCAGGGCTGTGCTCCACCAGATCTGGGGGGGAGGGGGGCTCTGGACAAGGGATTATCGGGTTGCTTACACAGTACTAGGTAGATCAATGATTTAAAACCCTAGTGGGGTCTTACTGAACAAACCTGTTGCCAAATGCTGAAATTGTTTACACATTTTTTTTACCGAGTTCTTATGAAGGACGCCATCTCTTTCTTCTCAAGAACTCAAAACTAAATAAACATAGCTATGTGCAATGAAATATATCAGCAATTACAATCTGATGACAAAATTCCCAAAAGTTTGGGCATCTTAGGTGGAAAATTATGCACCTGGAGACTTAGACAAAACCTTGCTCACTCTATAAGGTGAAGGGTCCAGAATGGGCAGCAGGAGCCTCCTAAGCAGTGATGGGTGAACCTGAAATGCAAATTTTTGGTTTGTATCAAAGTTTGTAAGTTTCCAAATGCAAAAACGGACTTCAGCCAGAAGTCAGTGTTCGAGTTCGGCATTCATTCCACCATCATAGAATCAAAGTTCCAGTCCCCATGGATTTCAATGGGGACGAGGTTCAGGTTTGAGGCCCCGAACTTTTAATCAAAGTTCGGTCAAACTTGCTTCACCAGAACTTTGGGGGTATCCTAAGCTTTCAGCAAGTAAGTAACTTAAATGCTATGGGGCTATTTTCTCCTTTTACCATACTACAGCAGGTACCTTTTCCATCCCACCTTCTCCAATTTAAGCTTTTTTTCTTTTCTCTTTTTTTCCTTCTTTCTTGTTAATTTTACATATTTTATATAACTTGAGGTGATTTTATAGCGTACCTACAATGACAACCACTAAACTCTGAATTTAGCAGATGCAGGTTTATCAATTTTAGTAAGTAGTAATTGACCAGGCAGGTAAGTAAACTATAGTTATAGATAGATTGCCCTAAAGCTCCTTGTGTTCCCAGTTTTGCACATTTTTAATAAACAGAGCCCCAGAAGCTGAGAAAACAAATTTTCACTTGCATTGTATTTATATAAAATCCTGGGAGATTGGCGTGGTTGCATAACGAGGACTAATATTAGCATTTGTAACTTGGCTTGATTGAGAAGGCTGAAGGTTCCTGACAGTCTATGACCAGAAGGAAGAATGTCCATCAGCATGTTGTTACATTTGTTGGACAGACCTATGGATTCATAAGAAAGAGACAGATTTGTGCAGCCAGAAAACAGGCTCAGAATGAAGCATGAAAACAAGCACGCCTATAATTAAAACCACTTAGAAGCGGCACTACCTAGCCCCAAGTGCCCAGAAGATGAAAAAAGGCAACAACACAGGAATGGCACAAGCGAAAAAAACATGCATTACCAATACTTTGTATCCCTAATTATAAAGGCAATGTAATCCAGTAATTGTATCCCAGCATGTATCAAATAATAGGATCAATAGCCTGAGAATAAATCGGACAAAGTCAGTCCACATCTTGGGGAAGCGGGGCTTGGTGTGTATGAAGATGGGGGAGGTGTGCATGGGGTTGGTTCAGACCCCATGTTCAGGACAAAGTCAGGCAGCGCACGTCTGGGGGGTGGGCATGTATGGAAATGCGGGAGGTGTGCACAGGGGGGCTCAGACACTCACTGACCATGTCCAGGACAAAGTGAGGTAGCCCAGGTCTGCGGGGTGGGCATGTGCGGAGATAGAGGAGATGTGCACAAAGGCATAGCGGGGCTGACACACACCGACAAGTGCGCAGGCAGCGTGCGTCTGCAGGGGAGGCATGCATGGGGGAAGGACAGGACTGCCATATATTCTACAGATCTCACTCCCACACCTATCCAGGCTCTGGTTTGTGTCTGTAGGTTTAGCGCCAAAGCTTATTCATTGGGTAACTTCATTTCACATCAAGAACAGGGCTGTGGTTTTCATAGATGATTACAAATAGTCCCACGTTTCATTTGAAAAGAACAAAATGCAAACAGATACATATATACAAATATTGAATTTTATTTAATATATTATTTTTTTTTAGTAGTACAGATAATTTTAAAAAATAAGACCAACAGTAGCTTTTTAACAATTTGTATCCCTTAGCAAATTGGACGGCAAGGTTCGCTGTGCCAAAAGGTTGCTGGCAAAACCTCGACTAATAACACATTTCTCCCTGACAGATTAGTGAGAATTCCACACAAAGAGCTTGCGAGAGTATCACATATGTCAATGCTTCAGCCCACCGGCGCATACACAAGACGCAGCTGGTTGGGTCACAGGTGCCAGGAGGAATGGTTCTCAGTGGGCAGAGTGGAAGCCTGGGCTGCTGTAGGTCGGCTTCCACCTGGCTGGAGTCTGATGCAACATGACATCAAAAGCTTATATATCTGTTACAGGACTAATAGAATAAATTCTACACTTAAAGTTCAATTCTAGACCAAACATTTTCTTTGCCATATAAGGCACAAGGGGAACCGCTTCACTTACGACATTGCCGCTTGCCCTCCCACAGCCCTGATTTGTGAAGCCAGGAACTGAGCTTTGACAACATAGAGACCAATGGGTGCCTTGGTACAGGGAAGGTCCCCATGTACAGAGACAACCATTGTTTTTACTGAGAGCTGGTCATGCCCACCCACTGGCCAGAAACAGGCTACACGAAATATGGGGCTATGACACTCCTGAACTGAGGTCTTTGGAAAACGTTTTCTTTCATGTACTTACTTTGAGAGTCCTGAAACATATAACATGGGTGACAGTTAATTTGATTGATTGATTGATTGATTGAGGCAAGATTTGTTGATAAAAGTCCCTTCTATACGGCTTTATGCAGTAAGCACAAACACTTTATAAAGGTATAGGTAGCAACTCACATTACTCCTCTTCTCCACTTAGAAATCCCCAGGTAAACTCCCATCCACGTGTGTCTCTTTCATTAGTAAGTCCCCAGGTACACAATCCTGCAATGAAACTTTTACCCTAAGGCACTTCCTAAAGTTACACAGTCAAGGCCCTGTTTCTGCTTGGTTCTCTACACAGGAAGATCTCAACCAGATCCCCTCACAAACACAGACCACATGTCAGGGTGCGGAAGCAGCTTATAAGCAGGGTTCAGAACACATCAATTTAAATAAACCGATGTGGGACTTATACTATTTCAATATAAAATACCAGTGACACCCAGGTGTAGACTAGCCATAGGGGGTTGGGCTACCGCTTCCAATACCCACATGTAATTGCTGTCTTCCAAACCCCCATGGCCCCCAGTTATTCTAATTAATCTTTTCACAGCCACTGGATCTTAGTGTTCCATGTTAACATGACCGGATCAGGGGTGGTGGGCAGAATGTCTAGTGGAGACCCCCTGTGAATAACTGTGGATCATTGCCCCTGTTAACAAATGGGGGAGATCCCCAAGTGGTGGAGGCCTGGGGACTGGAGCCCTGGTTTACCCCTCGGGTGTTGATAACATAAGGGCATTTATAAACTCCTTTAGGGTCTGTTGTCTTAGAATCATACTTCATTTAAGCCTTTTGAAATAAAGCAAGATTAGGGTCTTATTTTCAAGAGATATTTTAAGAAAGGTTTGGCAAATCAGGGCTAAAGTGGAAACTTCTCTTCTCGTGGGCCTCCCGGAAGCATCAGCTGAGCAGCTGAGCATCTACTGAAGCATACCAGGGTGGTGTAGGCTTGGTTTTCTCTGCTACTTTAGAAGAAACAGCTTTTTAGCTAAGCCCCTGTGCAGATTAGCACATGGAAGTCCCATCGGCAAAGACATTTTCATTTTTATTAAAAATTTAAATTCATCATAACTCCAGCAAAGGTGCAGGATTTCATTCTGTGGAGTTTTTATAATTAAAAAGCAGAACTTCAGAAAAAAGAATACTGAAGGTCCACTTGCATTCCCACTCCCTGGGCATACTGATTTGGGATGTGCTGCGGGTGGTATGTGGTCCTTCAGTCAGTCAACTGGCTGAAAAGAAAAGAAAACAGTGCAAAATAATAATTGGGTCTGTGCTCACTAATTGCTTGTCCACCTCTTGGTGGTGTGACCACGGATGGCCAATTGAGTTCACAGAGAAGGGCATTCGCAGCATTGAATCCTATCGGTCCCCAGCGGATTAGAAAATAGGAATGCAGTGTGGGAGCTTAGACCAGGTGCCAACAGCGATGGACCTAATCAGTATGTCTCCCCCGTTCCAGGACTAATGTTATTTTTGAGATGAAGAATACATAACCAAAGTATGTGACAAGAGATAATTATTTAAATCTTGGCATTAAAATACAAGTTCACAATTCTTGAACATGTCATTGTATGGAGATTTTCCCGCATTGCAATCAAGGCGCCTCGAGCCTCTATTGTGTATTCTTCTGGTATTCACCAAACCCTGATTCCTTAATCAGACTGCCAGATGATGAAGTGTGATCCATCTCTTCATTTCTTCAGACAAGCATATGACCTGGCTTAAGCGATTTCTATAACCTTCAAATGGCACAGCCCAACTCTAGCTCTACCATTTGTGATCCCTACCTTTCGTCTCCACCCCCATCCTTTAGACTGTAAGCTCGCAAGGGCAGGGCTCTCTCTCCTATTGTCTCCTGTGCTCACAACACTTGGTTTAAACCTCGAGGCATCTAATCTTGTATTGTTCCCTGTACTATACGTTTTACCTTGTCTGTAATCATACCTTGTAAAGCGCTACGGAAGATGATGGCGCTATATCAATAAACAATAATAATAATAATGTATACATGCTCCACTTCAGCCAAAGCTTAGCCTTGTACATGGTGATGTACCATGCTTGTGTGCAGTTGCTTGGGCATAGAAACCCAGTTCCTCAAGCGGATTTGCTTTCAAAAACTTTTCTAAGCTTAGTGTTCCATTTATTTGAAATTGTGTAGTCTACCACCGCTGCTGTTCCTACCATAGACGCCATCCTACAACATTGTCATGAGTCACTGAGCTCTTCAGGACAAGCCATTCTGCTACAAACGAGTGCCTAAGAAGCCTGGTACATGGTATGTGTTTATTGCTATGTTAAGAATTAACTGGTAATAAATTACCAGGCTTGTTCATTTGATTGCCTATCTACATACATTTGGTCATGGAATATGTAAGAGGAAATACACCAGAAATTACATGATAGCAATGATATTAAAGTAAATTTAACAATGACAAAATGGATATTCAGAGTTTGCCCCATACAGCTGATTGGTCTAACTTCCCCATAAAAAATTTAAAGGTACTGCAAACCCAAAGGCAATAACAGGGCAGCACAGAGCTCACTTGCCTGTTCCATTTGCCTCTCCTGTGTAAGAGGGGCTACTGACAGAATTGTTTCTTGTTTGCTTGTTAATCCGTTACCGACAGCATTTTATGTCATTTGTTCTTTGTCATTAAATGTTAATTTTCAGTCTTTTGTTATATGCATACATTTAATTATTTTCTGATGTGTGCGATGAGGGGCAGGGCCTAGCCTGGAGTCAGCTGGAGAGGGCTGTGGCAAACAGTGGGGAGAAGCCATTGACTATCTGTGTGTGACTTGCTGTTATTAAAGAGCAATTAAAGCATAAATATGACCCCCCCCCCCACCCTTCAACTCTATCATGGCGCTGAGGGGAGGTAGCAAAGAAAAAAACCCTTACTCTTACGCTCTGTATCCTGGGTGCCGCCATCTTGGTCAGCCCCTCTTCATGCTTCCACCTGCCCATTCAAGTAAATGAGCGACAAGAACGCATGTGGACCCGGGGGTGCGGCTTTGTGTTTTTTCTGTGGCCGCCATATGGGCTTGGGAGGAGCGGTGCTGGGCAAGGTTCATGTAAGGGTTTTATCTTTGTATCCCCCCTCCTCACAATCCCATGCTATTGAAAATAGTGCTAGAAGGACAATAAGCCCCTCATTTTCTCCAATTTTTCCCTTGAAGCCAAATCATTTGAGAGTATTTTTATCCAATTCATTACCAGGAAACTAAGGGTAGTTGATACATGGGTTTTGTGACAGACTCTATGCCTTTGGATTTTAAAGGCACTGTTTTTGCATAGACCCATTACTTTCATTTTCTTGAGCATGTCCCAGACAGACTGCCATGGTGTTGTTGATTGTATTACAGACTGCTATTGTTATACTGATTGTGCTACAGACTGCTATTGTTCTACTGATTGTGTTACCGGCAGAGTTGAGGGATTGTGTGCCCTGCTCCCATTGGTCCGTGTGTTTGTCATGCAGTTCTCCATCAGGTCCACAGGGGAGGTCCCCTTGCATGGAGCCTTGCATATAAGGCACAGTGTGGCACTAATAAAGTTAAGTTCATCTTCACCCTCAATACTGAGTTCTGTCTCTTATTGGGGGAAACGCTATATTACAATTCACTAGCCCTTGTAAGGGCTGTTCCTGGTTCCTCACGGATGACTTTGGAATTCCTGCAGCACCTCTCACCATTGGGAAAAGGACGTCTCTGGCGGGGAAGCCCTCCGGCGATAAAGGTTATCGTTACAGGTTTCATGAGTTGATACATATGTTTTATTTTTATTTTAATTTAACCTTCCATAGGACGTGGTTGGCTCTGTGAGTCGTGGGTACCGCGCTACACCCACATCATGCCATGGCTACAGAATTTGCTGATCGGAGGAAGGGCATGTTTTGGCATTAAACCCTCATTTGGACATTATTTTACTCCCCAGGCAGGAGAAGGCCTACTCGTAAATGGCACCAGAGGCATCAAAATCTTAGTCCTGGTGAGGAGAAGATAAAAGCAAGGACCACAGTTGCTGCTGTGAAGTTGCACTTACACAGGGCCGGCTTCAGGTTTATGTGGGCCCTTGGGCAGCTTGGTCTCAGTGGCCCCCTTTGTGGTGAAGAGTCGCATCACATCACCGAGGGACGTCCCAAATCTGAATGCCCCCTAAGGATTATGCTATTTGAACCAAAACTCTAGTTTTGGTCTACTTTGACGTGCACCAAACTCCTTTAAACCTGACCTCGGAGTCTAAACTAATCTATATGCTCCTGATTTTAGATGCCAAACCAGGGGGGTTCCTTCACAAGCAAACAAAATTGAGATGCCCCTGTAAAGCGGACCAAAACACAGGGGTGGAATTGCTTGCATAGTGGGTATGCCAGCGATCCCAGGGGGTTTCACACAGTAGGGTATCACAGATTGGGATGCTCCAGGCATAGGAAATCAGCTAGGGTGGGCAACTTCGAAGCAGAACAAAACCCAGCACTTCCTTCCCTGGAATCTAAATTGAGATGCCCCCATTGTGTGGAACCCCGACATTCAAGGAGATGTGGGCACCAGCGCTTTCGCCCACCCCAAAGGCCGGACCTGTCAGTGGGCCCCCCTTGGGTTGGGGGCCCCTGCAGCTGCCCCGCCTTGCCAGTTGCTGACGCCAGCCCTGCACTTACATGTCCTAGATTCAGCTGGATACAACACAAAAACACTCAAAACGATGAGTTAATGTGATTAGGACCCATGTTACATCCTTTATTTTGATACTGTATAGTATGGACAAGCAAAGAACCCAGATAAAAAGCATAACTAATGCACAGATATATTACAAAAAACCCTAAGCCTAAAAATACAATTCTGTGATTTCTCACCTGTAAAATTGGTATTATGAGTATACAGTACGTCCTGATCCAGAAAGAATACTTACATTCGGGTACTACTCTGCCAGATGGCGCTGGACTGCAGAGACATCGAAAATAGGCTCCTCCCGGCCCCTCAAATACCCAGGGACCTCCCACAAATCCCCAGCATTGAAAAGCAGTTAATGAGAAGCCGGGAGAATTCAAAAACTAGTAACTTTAACAATGATAACAATCACCATACAGGGGATCCAAGATATTGCAAAACCAAGGGTGGGGTGGAGCAGGACGTACTGTATACTCATAATATCAATTCTACAGGTGAGCAATCACAGAATTGTATTATTCTTAGTATACAGTACGTCCTGCTCCACAAAGAATACTTACACTCAGGACATCCAGTAGCAGTGTCCATAAAGTAGGGTGGGATCCCCAAAGGTAACAGCAGACAGTTTAAACCACTGCCGCCTGCAGAACCTTGTGGTCAAAAACAGCATCAGCTGAGGCCCTAACATCAACCTTGTAAAACTTTGAAAAAGTATGAACAGAAGACCAAGTAGCGGCCTTGCAAACTTGTTCAACAGAAGCTTGGTGCTGAAAAGCCCAAGAGGCACCAATAGCACGAGTGGAATGAGCAGTAAGGCGGAAGGGAGGATTCTTTCCCTTAGCAGTATAGGCCTGAATCACAGCCTGACGAATCCATTTGCTGATAGCAGACTTGGCAGGAGCCAAACCCTTCCTAGGACCAAAAGGGACCACAAAAAGAGCATCAGTCTTCCTGAAAGGTGTAGTAGCCACCAGATAGTACTTCAGACACCTAACCACATCCAAAGAATGCAAAACCCTCTCCTTAGCATTACTAGGATTAGGGCACAAAGAAGGAAGAACAATGTCCTGATTCAAATGAAAGACAGACACCACCTTAGGCAGAAAATCTGGCTTGAAGTGGAACACCACCTTGTCCTTGTGTCTCTCATAGTAGGGGGGCTGAATGGAAAGCGCCGCCAACTCAGACACACGCCTAACAGAGGTGATAGTCACCAAAAAGACAACTTTGAGCGTAAGAATGGCCAGGGCAGCATCCTGCACAGGTTCAAAGGGAGCACCCTGCAAGCCTGACAAAACCAAGTTCAAATCCCAAACAAGGACTTTCAGAAACCCCCCCAACCTGACAGACTGGCATCCGTGGTGACCATCTCCCAGGAGGGGGTCAGAAAGGATCTGCCCCCCAGCAGATTCCTGGAGTCCAGCCACCACGAGAGGGACCGCCTGACCAGGGGGGAAAGCGCACAGACCCGGTCCAGGGACACTGGGTCCCTGTCCCATACTGACAAGAGGTGGAGTTGCAGAGGCCTCAAGTGGAACTGAGCATAAGGGACCGCCTCGAAGCACGCCACCATCAGGCCCACCAGCTGCATCCCCTGCCTGATGGAGGGATGATGACAAGATAGCAGGAACTGGACCTGCGCATTCAGACCACCTCTTTTTTCTTCTTTTGAGGAAGAAAAATCCTTGCTTGAACTGTATCCAGATTCATTCCCAGGAATGGAGTCACCAAGGAGGGGGACAGAGAGGACTTGGGGTGGTTGATCACCCAGCCAAATGACTCTAGGGTGGACACCACCAGCTGAGTGTCCAATTCTGCCTGATGTAGAGACTGGGAGGTGATGACAATGTTGTCCAGATAAGGCAGCACGCGGATGCCCTGACATCTGAGCAGAGACATCACTCCAGCCAGCACCTTGTGAACACCCTGGGAGCTGAAGTGAGACCAAAGGGCAATGCCGCAAATTGGTAGTGTTGATCCTCCAGAGCGAACCTGAGGAACCTTTGATGACCTGGAAATACAGGAATATGAAGGTAAGCATCTTTGATGTCCACAGAGGTCATGAAATCCCCTGGGCGCAGGGAACTGATGACAGAGCGCAGAGTTTCCATGCGAAAGCGCCTGCTCCTGACAAATTTGTTGAGGATCTTCAAGTCCAGGATGGGCCTGACTGACCCATCTTTTTTGGGCACTGTGAAGAGGTTAGAATAGAAGCCCTTGCCTATTTCTCTTAAAGGGACCATGCAGATGACCCCCAGCTCCAGGAGGCTTTGCACTGCCTGCACTAGATCCTGAGCTGACACATGAAGCCTCCAGACGTGAGAAAAGTGCTGAAGCCGTCCCCCCACCCGGATGGGTGAAGGTGCCCCATCATGCCTGAGGGGGCTTGGGAGAGGACATCCACATCCTCTGCCCCTACCCCCCTACCCCAGAAGTCTCCCTGGGCCCCAGTAAAGGAAACCCCCCTCCCCTGTCTAGCACCACGGTAGGGGGAGGAAAAGGAGCCCTGACCCCGAAAGGGCCGAGACTGCCGCCTGCGCTGGGGTAACTTGCCTCCCTTAGCAAAAAGGTCCAGGCGGTCCCCAAACAGGCGTAGTCCTTTGAAGGGAAAACCAGTGAGGGCCTTCTTGGCAGCGTTGTCAGCAGCCCACTGGAGCAGCCAAAACGAGCGGCGTATAGCCACCACAAGGGCAGATGTTCTGGCACACGTTCTAATGGTGTCATCCAAGGCAGAGAGGACAAAATTCACAAAAACATCACAACTAGAAAGTGCATTAAACACCCCACAAGGCAAATCATCAGGGGCACTATCAAGGAAACTTCTGAGCAGGGTCCTAATAGCCACAGCCGTAATGGCCGAGGCACAGACCGGGCGCAGCGCCGTCCCCACACATGCAAAGGCATGGGACGCCAGCTGGTCAATGCGCCAGTCCTCAGCATCCCGCAAGGTAGTAGAGTCAGGGGAGTGCATGACAGAGGTGTTAGAGGTGCTAGGACTGGGGCATCCACTTCGGGAGGGGATGACCAACACTTTACCACATCAGTAGGAAAGGGATACTTCCTATCCCAACTTTTAGGTACACCGGGAAGTCTACTGGGACGTTCCCATTCCTTGAGCACAAGATTATTGAAATGAGCTTGCTCTGGAAATTTCAAGCGTGACTTAGCAGTATTAAAAAAATTCCCCCCTTTGCCTAGGAGCCGCAACAGGGGGAGAAATGGACAGAACCTCAAAAATCTGGGCCAGCAATCTATCAGTATCATCCGGGACCCAGGGGTCAGAGCCAGAATCGTCATGACCCCTGGGCCTCTCATCAGATGACCCTGAATCGGAGAATAGCTCCCCTTCGTCCGAAGGGGTATAGCCACATAGATGCCAAAACTCATCAGTTTCCATAGGGAAAAGAGTGACATCAGGCGTTAAGTGCCGCTTCTTTGCAGAGGCCTTACGCGCCAAGGTATTAGCAATTAACTTCTCAACACTAGCCAGTCTACAAGACACATCAGGCTGAGAATCCCCACTGCAGCTCAGTGGGAGTGAGATTTAAGCTTGGGGGGAGTAGGTGAAGTAAAACGAGGCGCAGGCCCAGCCACTGGAGGGACGGATTTCAGCGCCAGCACCTGCTTGGCACAAGGTATACAGACCCGCGCATTGTCAGCGCTAATAGGGGACACCGCACAAGCTACACACAGCCGGGCTTGTCCCAAAGGAACCCCGGTCACATTATCCTGAGATGCCTCCATATGGTGATTATAGCGGCACAATAGGCCGATAGGGATTAACGCTATATAGCAACCCTGGATGCCCCAATAACCCGCTAGGGAAGTGGGAGTAATTAGACTGGGCCTCACAAGTTAACCAACTAACAGAGGGCCGGGAGAAGCCAATGGGTTCGCCCGTCTGAAAGACATAATCAAAAGGAGCCGTAAGCAAACAATGATTAAAAAAGGGGTAATAAAGCCGCCCGCGAGGGCACTTACAGACCGCGGTAGGTAGAGGCCCGTCACGCAGAAGCCAAACAAGCAGACAAAATGGCGTCGGTATACCTTGAGGGGCGGGCCCGCAGGAGCAATGACGCAGAACGCGCCAGAGACAGGCCCCGCCCCCGAAGACCATGAAGCCAACACGTGACAAGCAGCCAATGACGGCGCACCTGCGCCTGAGGTAACGCCGCCGCCAAGCGCGGAACACAGGGTGAAAGCGCGCACGGCGGTGGCAATTTTAAGAGTAATAAAAGTAATACAAGTCAGCGCGGACACAGAGCATAATGTAAAGAAGCATAAGTCAAAACACGTATATACATATACACACACCCCCCCCTCTTTCCCCCCGAAGGCTACAAGGAGAGTGAGGGAGGACAGCGGCCACTTAATATAGGGCCCACCGTTAGACAGGGGCAAGGGGCATAGTGCGGGAGGGGCATCCCATAGAGGCTCACCATATGCCTATACCGCCTACCCTTTGGTGGGGGATTGCGGCGGAGCAGCGCTCCTAAGCACCTAACAGCGGTGCTGCCTACCATCACCCGACCAGCGCAGCCAGGGCTGGGAGGCACATTACTAATGGAACGGGTGGGAATAGTCCTACAGGGCCGCAGGCTAATAGCCCCGCTCACCTGTGAGAAGAGAGAGCCATCTTCCTGTCTTTCGCAGTCCAGACTGCAGATAAATTCTGGGGATTGTGGGAGGTCCCTAGGTATTTGAGGAGTCCAGCGCCATCTGGTGGAGTAGTAACCGAGTGTAAGTATTCTTTCTGGAGCAGGACATATGGTATTCTAAGAATCGACAGTGTTGTCAGTATTAAGATCCCACCGGGGCCCCTCCACGCTCAGAAAGCGGGGTACCCACCACACATTCCAGGCACCCACCATTCACTCCTGCCGGCCGGCTAATAGAGGGGGACGCAATGCCACCACACCTATATACTATGCCTAATGACCAGAAGAAAAGCAATAGATCTTCCAATGTTCACCAAGCAGTTGGATAATTGTCATCACATAGATCCACTATAGAGGATATAGCATATTCCATAGGGCGGTATAGCAGATAGCTGTGGGGACCTCCGCGGGGGGGTACAGCACCACAATGATAACCAAAGCTCCACCAACGAGCTCCAAACAGCCCACATACTCAGACACCAACAGGCAAGCAATGGAACTGGCCACTCGAGGACTCCCGCTAATGCTCTCTCACCACTCTGGGGCTGTAGATGTCGTCCTCCAATGGTAGTATTAATGGCACCTAGTATTTCAGAGCTGGCATGCAGGCCTCCAGCATTACGTGTAGGAGCAAGGAGTATGGGCGGGCTCCGGCCTTGCATCTGCTGATGATCGTTTCGCTCCCAGCTGGGAGCTTAGTCGGGGCAACGTCACCTGCCCCACCACGCCCTCTAAATAGACTGACATTACTTCCTCTCCCTAGTACGCCCGTGTCTGTATTTAGACCCATTGGGACCATCGTTCCCAGCTCATATATGAGCCTTGCCTCTTGTTGCATCAAAGATCGATCAAGGTCACCACCGCGGCCCTTCTTTGTCAAGATAAAAATACCACTCACTGTAATGTCCTCTCCGACTGTGGGGAATGCCAAAATGTTCATCTATGGGACTCATGGCACTGTGGTTTCTAATGTTCCTCATGGGTTCACACACTCGAGTACGGAGCTCCTATTTAGTCTTACCCATGTACTTCAGCCCACAAGGGCACATGAGTAGGTAAACACGTGGGGGAACTACAGTTAATAAACCCCCTGATATAACACACTTTGGCAGAGCGCAGCCCACAATAATCTTTGGCCTGGCGAATAAAGGGACATACTTTACAATGACTGTACCTATAACAACCATGAAGCCAGTTCACACTCAGCCAATCAAAACTATTTTCTGCCTATATTCATTCTTGACAAGATGGTCACGGATATTCTGTGTACGTCTTGCTGTTACAAGTGGGCGATCACCCACAGAGCTGGCCACCTTAGGGTCCAGCTGCAACACATGTCAATGGCAAGTCAAGATCTCCATAAAGATGTGCACAAATTCACCTCCCTCATCCTTTCTCTTGCACTGGGTTTCAGCTTCAGTTATAATTGTGGTGCTGTACCCCCCGCTGTCCGCTATACCATCCTATAGAATAAGCTATATCCTCTATAGTGGATCTATGTGATGGCAACTATCCAACTGCTTGGTGAACATTAGTAGGCCTATTACTTTTTCTCAGATCATTAGGCACAGTATATTGGTGTGGTGGCATTGCGCTCCCCTTTATCAGAAGGCCGGTGTGATTCAATGGTGAGTGCCTGGAGTGTGGAAGGGCCCCAGTGTATTTTTTAACAATGACAATGTTGTCTTTTAGGCTTAGTGGTTTTTGTAGGGTGGGGTTGTACTATCTGTATATAGGCACAATGTAATATATCTTTGCATTAGGTATACTTTTTATCTGGGTGTTTAGCTCTTCCATACCATACAGTACCAAAATAAAGGATGTAATAGGTGTCCTAATCACATTAACATATCATTTTGAGTGTTTTTGGGCTCAATACTGCTTGGAGTTGATGATTAGGGCAGGGCACTATCCTGACATATCCACATCTTTTATATGTATAATATGGATTCAGCAGGATACCCAGACTTGATCAAGTGCAGCATGGCTTCACTCTGGGCCAGGATCCCATCCATCCAATGCAGGGTTCAGTTTGGGAGTTTATATAAGCCCTTCAATGGTTAACAATGATAAGTATCTCACCTCTAAAAGAAACAGAGGGTGCATGCGTTCTGCTTTTAAAAAGACCACATCTTGAAAGCTTTGTTTTTTTTTTTTGTTTTCCTTGCACCACTGAACAGTAGATATATATGTATTTGTTCTGGGTATTTTAATTACAGGGTACAAAATATCTGTGAAGACAGAGACAAGTTATTTCTGGGCTATCAAAAAACACAAAATTATGTTTTTTAATTATAAAATAACGGAAGCTAAAATTGTATTTTTCAGTTTAGCAGAATGAACTGGTACATAATTGATAAACTTCAGCCAAAACTTATATTTTAGTTAGAAATTAAGTTAGTTTTCACTCTTCCACATTGTAAGAGCTACTGCAGGTAAAGGTAAAGGTTACACCATTGATTGGGCTACTTTTAACACTGTCCTAAACTGTTTTCCGTTTTTAATTTGAAGATGAAATGGCTAAGATATTAACCTTTAAAGTTTCATGAAACTTTCTTAAAAAAAATGCATAATGCCAGCATAATGGCTCTGCGTTTAAAGCCACGTCATGAATCTGGAAGAGGAGGCGGAAGGAGGGAGGGACCCCCAATCCTGTCCCGCTCTGCTGAGCTGATTGGGAGACGGGATGAAAAAAGAGAATGTCATTGGCTGAACCTGTAAACCCCATTTCTGCTTCAATTTAAAAAACGGAAAACAATTTAGGGCAGTGCCAAACATAGCCAGACACAACGGTGTAACAATCACCTTTGCCTGCAGTAGCACTTTAATGTACTTTTTCCAGTGTGTGACCCCATTGTGAAGATTTGTTTGGTTACCATTAAAATTAACAAAGATCCATGAGTGTCATCAGTACCAAATGTTGGTGACAACTACTCTGCCAGTGACCAACATGGTCTTCCTATATGATGGGAGGTAGGGAAAATCTCCACAATAAGGTTGGAGATAGCAAAACTAAATTACGAAGATATTAGAAGATGAAAAAAGGAAGCTAAATTTATTCTAACTATTCTCTGCTCTAAGCCCATTGGTTTAGGGACATTCACAGCCAGCAAAGACCATATAGAGACTGTGTCATATAGCATATCTCTGGATAACATTACATAGATAAATATAATTCCATACAAAAATATAAGAAGCTCTTGGCATTACATAATAAATTGTCATATTAAAAAGTCAGCTTTCTATTGTCCACCTTCACAGAAGGTTATTAGAAAGAGCTGGGCAACTGGCTCAGCAGCTAAGGAGAAAAGATAGGCTGTAAATATGGAGGACAAGACTCTAATTTAGTGTAGCTTATATAGACAGAAAACACTTGTATTGACAGTATCTGCTCATAATAAGTATTCTGAGCGGTTGGGGTTGCTTTGGGTTTATGGCACAGGGTGATGGGGGTTGCAATAGGTTTTGGTCTACTTTACATTTGACAGGGCCAGCCAACTGGGACATCTTTAAATTAAGGGTCAGCAATGGCATACTGTTCTTTCAAGATTCCTAAAAAGTTGTAGCTGCAACTTGAGTGAAACAGAAGAACTTTTCCAAGTTTCTCAAATAGATCAGATTCTCACTTTCATATTTTAAGTGCATTCTGGGGAGTTTAAAACCGAGAGGGTGACTGGCTTCGCAGTCTTGTGCAACAAGATCAGCAGTACATCAACCATACAATCCTGAATGGCAAATTCCAGTTAACAGAAAGGAATAGTGAGTCTGTTAGGTGGGAGATCCAGGCCACTGTTCAGCCAAATCTCTTGAATAATTTGTTCTCGCCGTTCTATCCTTTCAGCGAGATCCGCCGCGTCAGCGCTACTGTACGGCAAGCGAGAGGCTCTGCACAGCTCTCTGAATTCCTCCGAAAAGTGAGATTTATTAGAGGCCTGGTCCTCATCTTCCTCTTCACTACTGCACTCCTCTGGACCTTCACAGTTCTGATCTTGGACCACATGTCCGTTCATTTTTTGGGATCTGTGCCCATCGCTCCTCCATGATATGTGGATCACCAAAGCCAAAAGGGTGATGATCAGCCCAATACAGACGCTAGACACAAAGAACAAGGCCGCTGTTTCTGTATGATCTACAGGAATAAGCAAAGAGACAAGCTATGTTTAGACAAGATGCTTTTTAAGTACCACTTTCCATTTTCGAATAGGTGGGACATTATGTATGGGTTGTGCATTTAAAAAAACAAAAGGTGTTTAAAATTCTACATTGATTCACCTTTTTGAGCAGTTTTGTAATGCAAAATGAAGCTTGGGGAAAGTAGAGATGGCAGCAGATTGTGTTAGGGTACAGGTCAGTCTGCACCATCCGATAGCATCTTGCATACCACGAGTGGGACATGTACTACTGATTGGGAGCCTTTGTTGTAGATCAGGGCTCCAAACCAGTGATATTCTTACCACTGGTGATACTCAAGAAGCATTCAGATTGTACAGATTGTAACCCACAATGCAAAGTGGCAGGAAACCCGGCACATCCTCATTGCAGGCCACTAGCAGATCCATGGGACGCCATTAAGGGGGAAAAGTCGATGGCAGGAGTAATGAAAAGTTAAATAAATGTGCAGTAATATGAATTGCCCTGGGGAGGGAAGCACATGAGCACGGTTCCTTGTAAGGTTGTTGGTCCAGTTTAAGATATTTAGAATATGGAAGATGGGAACTTCTGTCCTAGATCATACAAAGTTGTGGTTATAATGCAAATGCAATGCCTGTTCTGTCTGTTTAAAACTGGATTTCAATTACAGAACATTGTTTTCTAGGAAATTAAAATTTATTAGAACCTCATTCACGGATGACCAGGGGCCCCGCTACTTCACAATACCAAATATGTGACACTGTTAGGGGCCAGCTTCTCTTTTTTGGACAACTAGCAGTAGTGTGTAGTGTGTTGTACTGGGTTAGATATAGTGACTATTAGAAAGTGAAGAAATAAGGTGCTACCTTTTAGAGACTAACTTGAGCATATGTAAATATGAGCTTTCAGGATAATAAACGTAGTCCTCTTTGATGTCACAACATCATGTATGACAAAGAGGTCCTTTTTTTTAAATGCTCGCCCTTAAAGTGATTATTCAGGCACACTCAAAGGTATTCCCATTGTCTAGGGCAGGGGTGTCAAACTCATTTTCACTGAGGGCCATTAACATCCTGATCATCTTTAAAGGGCCCCTCAATAACCGACAATGCAAACACAACCATTCAAATGTATGGTTACAGACCACAGAATAATTTTGCCCAGGACAGATGCAGACAGGCATTCAAATATTTTACCCATTACAGCCACATCATTATTTTGCCCTGCAGCAGATGTAGCATAGTCTGCTGTGGCAGTTAGTTTGGTGAGTTAGGGCCCCTCCCCTTTTGTGGTGTGAGTTGGTTGCACATTGACACAAAACATTTGCAGAAGCTACTCTCATCTTCCCCCAAAATTTAAAAAGGCATGCCAGCCATTTTATAGGCACCATGCCTGTGCTCCACAGCGGACCCATGCATCACTCGGCAGGCCCATAGACATGTGCTGCCAGTATCAGAATCCTTGGAGCCACCACCATATGGTACCTGTGAGAGGGCCATATAAAAAGGCTTGGAGGGCCGCATCTGTCCCCCGGGCCTTGAGGTGGTCTAGGGCTACACATGGCATTGTTCTCATAGCTCTAAAGCTATACTGCCAGAGTAATTTGAAACTACAATTTTACCCCATTTAAATAGTATCCTCTATGATGGGAGTGGCAGGGTTCAGTATATGCCTTGTTTTAGATTGAGTTGAGCTGTAAATGACAGTGTGCAGGGCTTCATTTTAGCCTATTACTAACAGAGGAGGTGTCCACCTGACACAAGACTCAAGATTGGATTGGTGGTCTAGATGGGGGGAAGGCGCTGGAGGCAGAGGAAAAAAACATTCCCCTTCCTTTCATTAACAAGAGCAAAGATTGGAACTGACACTGCAAAGCTTGGCTGGTCAATCCCTTTAAATATACTCAAGTTAGCCCACAAAGGGTATCACATTATTTCTTAAACCTAAAATCCCTAAAGAAATTAGGGAACAATACATATCACGCACTTCAGCTTGGAAACATAAGGACTTTCTTGGTAAAAGGACTAAACTTAAATATTTAATAAGATAAGGTGTTTAATATGAGATTTATTTTAAAGCAGAAATTTGATGCCCGCTGTGTGAAACCCTCCAGGAAGCCTGAAAAAACTCACCTTGCCACACTCCAAAGGCGCATATGTGGGCTCTCGTCCCATGAGAGCATGAGGCATATGGCTCTCATTCAAACCATCCCCTGCATCCCCGCCCATGAATTAGCTTCTATCTGAATGGCTGTAAACAATTAGAGCTGTCTGTCGAATGATGCTGTCACAGCAGGTGGCTCTCATTGGAGGAGAACCCGCACATGCGCCGTTGGATCGTGGGAAGGTGAGTTTTTGGGTTTCCTTTACTGGGGAGTTTCACACAGCCGGGCAACCCGATTCAGAGAAAATCCAGCGGCCCATCGCTGGTGAGTTTTCTTCCACTTTAAGTGGTAGGTTTACCCCAACTCTAGACTGGAGCCGACTGGGTTAAGAAACCCCTTGTCTCCACTGACCACAAAAAAGTGAGGCGAAATCTTCTCAAAGAGGGTCACAGACACAAGAATAGATATTTACTCATGATTTATACGGTGGTACCATGGTATTTGTGACCCCACTGGGAATACTCAACTATTGATTTGATTTCACAGCAAATCTATTGGTGCCACCAGGACAGAAAGGTGGTCACATCTAATGGTATTTTCAAAATGTTGAGAAAATATATAGGATAGAGCTGGGGCCTGTAAACTAAACGCTCTTAAACTGCACCTTGGGTAGAAATACCTGACAAGTATATTAATGAAACAGTGAAAAACCAGGTTAACATATAGGACATTTAGCAGAATGAAGTGTACTTACTAGTCCCCACTGTGACTATATTAAGAAGATAGAAGTCTTGGATAACATTTTCTCATGCACTCCTGGCTTCACATTGTCTTTTTTATACTTTTTCTATTTATTTATTTTTAGTCCTAGAGGTTAGGTCAGTAACTTACATTAACCAACCAATCCTCTATATGACCCTAACAAGCCAGTCTAAAAGAAAAGAAGCTCCTAGAAAATAATTGTGTTGTCCTTAAATATTATATAGTTAAATGTGTATACTAAGATCCAATATTGTTTGTAAAATGTGCAAAAAGACTAAAAGCGAGAACACTTGCCTATATCTAGTAGAACAAGGGAGGATTGCACACACAGTGGTGGTTGATGTTAGTAACTCCTATACACATAACTTGTATTGCGGTTAGGTTTGGTGTCACATACACAGGTAGCCTACCTCTGATATAGGAGTAAGCTGCAAGGATGTTACTGAGCAGAAGCCCGTCTCTGCTGGGAAGCCGCGACTCTGAAGGATGAAGTTTGATATCTGTTTTAAAAGAAAAGTTCACAGACATAATGGATGTCTCCCATCAGAAGAGATGCGCTGAGTGTATGATGTACAGAAGAGAGCCACTGAAAAGAGGAGTAAAATATTTGATATTGTGCGTTATACATAAGCCATGAAATGAGGCGTATCACGTTGAGGACAATGGAATGAGAAGCACATTCTGAACATTCTTCAGGAGCAAGAAGTAGGTAAATACGGGAGAGGCTGTAAGCTTCAATGACAAGCTGCAACTTTAAAGGGCAACCAGGCCCTATACCACTATAGGTAAATGGTAGTCTGTTCTTTGAAGCCTTCCTAGTCTGCTCTTGTAGTCTGGTGACTCATTGGTTTGATTAAGGAGATCTCCAGTTTATTTGGTGGTTGTTATGAATGTGAAATTGTTGAAAGTAGCCAATATAATGACGACGCTATGGAGACTCTGGCTCTTCTGGCAGGCCAATCACTAGTGCCTGCAAGATGGACATCATGTGATATCACTTCCTTATAAATTGTCCTCTGAGGTCCTCCTGGTTAGCCAATTGGTTCTATTGTATTAGTCTGACCACTGCTACTGTTATAGCTGGTGGGAAGTGCTACATAGATCTTTGATATCATTATCAACTTGGCTTCATCCCTGACCTGTTAACCTTTGCTGTCTGGACTATTGGTGCTCCAAATTACATGTCCTGAGACTAATACTTGGTGTACTGATTCTACAGTTCTGACCGTTGGCCAGTTTCATTTTTCCT
The DNA here is from genome assembly GCA_027917425.1 of Gastrophryne carolinensis. NCBI lineage: Eukaryota > Metazoa > Chordata > Amphibia > Anura > Microhylidae > Gastrophryne > Gastrophryne carolinensis. The sequence continues at coordinate 486,340,485 of CM051236.1, read as the reverse complement.
CTGATTCGGAAAAATGATTTAGATCTGCCATTAACAACTTTGCCCTTTTGTGCCTTTTATGTTTTGGTTCTGTTCAGTTTGCAAACTCAAACCCTGGGGGCCACCATTGTGTTCTCTGGTTTAACAACTGCACTACAGGTGAAGCAGGTAATTAATGTAAAAGTAATTATGGGCAGCAGTTTATCTGTGGCATTGGGCACAAAGCCAATTCATTATTATGCACTGTACTATTTGACTGTCAGTGGTACTACTGAAAATATACATAGGCATAGTAGGCCAAATAAAGACATACTACCACAAAAAGCCAATGTAACTGCTATGGGAACTGAATTGGTAAAGGTGTCATTTGGGCCTATTAACCTCCACTGACTCCCAAGATAAACTACATTGATACCACAATGCATACTGCCACAGGGCCTCCTGTTCTATCTCTGAACAGCTGATACCTTGTCTCTCAGTACAGATCTCTAACCTTGAAAGAAAAAGGGTGGTCTTGGACTCTAAGCAAGGCTCTCCAGCTTTTGATGTGCCATCGGTAGACTTTAAATCCCTAAGACCCGTTAGCCAGACTCCTCCCATGAAGATGAAGTATGGGCTATCTCTAAAACAGGCTCTTGACTTGACAACTATGGACTTCAAATCCCTAGGATGTCCCACCCAAATTTCTCATGAAGATGAAGGGTGGTCTATGTATCTAAGCAAGGGTCCACAGTTTTTGATGTGCCAAATGTAGACTATATCCCTAATATGTCCCATCTAGATCACTTCTTATAAAAATTAAGAATGTTCTACATCTAAGTAAGGCTCTTCAGCTTTTTATGTGACAACTCTAGACGTTAGATCCCTAGGATGCCCACCCAGATCTCTGCTCAAGAAGATGAAGTACGGTCTTTGTATCAAAGCAAGGCTCTCTAGTTTTTGACATGCCAACAGTAGACTTCCGATGCCTAGGTTACCCCACCTAGCTTTCTCCTCAAGAATATTAAGGGCGGTCTACATCTAAGCAAGGTTTTTCAGTGGTTGAGGTGACAGCTGTAGACTGCAGGTGCCTAGGATGCCCTATCCAGATCTCTTCTAATAAAGAGGAAGGTAGTCTATGTATCTAAGCAAGTCACTGCAGTTTTTTGTGCCAACTGCGCACTTCAGATCCCTGGACCTAGATCTCTCCTCATCAAGATTAAGGCTGGTCTACATCTAAGCAAGGTTCTTCAGCTTTTTTTAAGCTACTACTGTATGCTTCAGATACCTAGGATTCTCCACCTAGATCTCTCATCAGGAAGATTAAAGGTGGTCTACATCTAAGCAAGGCAATTCAAATCCTTGGGATACACCACCCAGTACATTTGTACATTTGTACATGTATAAAATTGTGAGAAACACTTATATTTCTAAAATACGACATGCCAAGTAAATATTCTAAACAGGACTACTGTCAATATGAACATGCAGCTTATAGCAGATGAGGCATTTAGCATGGGTTTGCTGCCAAGCATAAACACAAAACGACATCAAAGAAGCCGTGAAGCCAATCTAGAAAAACATGCGCTGATTAAGCACTGCAAGCTGATACGCACGTGCAGCGTATAGAGCTAAATAAACCCGTTTTTGACCATAGAATACAGGTATTAGAATTTTCCTCATCAGCTTTTGTATAATATAATGTTATATAATATAATGTAACTACAGCAACTATTTCAGATCTGAATTGATTTCACCTGACAGTTTTTTTATCCTCACAAGCTGTTAAATATTTGCACACGCTAAAGATTAAATGCTGTAATGTTCTGATCTGGATTGCAGCAATGTTTGCTCTTACTGTTATAGGACTGGGAATGGTTTTATCTGGAAGGATGGTGAAATGTGTGCATATAAATAGAGGTCATTCTAATCACATTGTTGGGTATGTTGCTAGCGGCATTGGCCCTTCAAAAAACTTCCACTCATTAAAGCAGACCAAAACCCACATTTTTAACTAACATCCCCTGAATTGCTCCCCCCATGAAGAGAACCTTTTGCCAATTCTCACTGCTCCCAGTTCACTCTAATCCCAGATAATGCCGTCTGTTATAGCTGTAAAGCTCCACCTCCTCCATTCATTGCCACCGCTCCTCTTGAAAAAGCCCCAATGACCGAAACGTCGAGGTTCGTTTTCACTCAACCAGTGGTCAGCCTGTAAGCTCTCTTTGATGTCTTTTTGCTGCTTATGTTCCTCTATGCTATGCACTTGTTCAGTGATTATTGGTCACGCTCCAGGATTTATCATAGAACTGAACTACGGTCTTTGAAATGACTGATCAATCTTTTTGAACTGCACCTACTCCTGCATTCTGATTTCTCGTCACACTATATTCTATAGTAGACCATATAGCAGCATTCTGAAAGACCCCAATTGTGGGATATTATTGTATGTTTACTATTTGATTCTGTTACTCACTGTATATATCTTGTACACTCGCATTAAATCACTTCTTCTATTGCATAGCTTTGGTTTGGGAGTTTGTTTTTCAATATTGTATATATAGGCCTCGATTCAATAAAGGTAGAAAAAAATTCTCATGGTAGTAAAAGATTCAATTCATGAGAAAAAAGCCTGAGAATGTCACTGTTGCTGAATCACCAGCTAAGAAAACAATGAAAGTCACTTTTTTACTACTAAGAAAAGTAGAGAACTATTTACTCCTTTCTACACTGTAGTAAAAGCTGCCATTGACTTTCATTGTCTTTTTATCTAGTGATTCAGTAACAGTGACATTCTCAGGCTTTTTTCTCATGAATTGAATTTTTTACTACCATGAGAATTTTTTTCTACCTTTATTGAATCGAGGCCATAGTCTGTGTTGCAATAATGTCATTGCCACACCTATGCAATGACTGATCCCCTGCCATCTTACAGAGATGGACAGCAAAAATAAAAGTGTTCCAGGGAGAATTAAAAAAGCAGAAATATCTATTTCTAGTTCTACACCCTACAAATGGAGTATCGGCAGGGGCTTTAGCCAAATGTATTTTGCAAGTTCGGTGGGTTTTGGTCTGCTTTAAATGCTGAAGACACAACGCTGCTACTAATAGTTATATCCCGTTATTACAGCTACTCTGCATTACAGATTAGCATCTACTTTGGCCCATATTTATGTAGGAATAGCGACAGGTAGCGACTGGTGAGCGGCCGGTAATGACGGGCCCCGCCACGAGAACGCTGGCTCCCCACCACAATCACACATTTATCAAGCCAATCCTGCTTAGCGACTGAGATAGCGCCATATAGCCACTCATTCATCATTATTCCAGCCTCAGCCCACAGCGCCAGCGTCCAACCTTGAACAGTGACAGGTATGACCTCTCGCTACCTGGCGCTCTCCAATGCATTTCAATGGAACAATCTTTAAATATTAATAATTAATTGTTATTAATGTTTTTTTTTTTTTTTTAAATGTGAAAAATTCTGTGACCACTTCTGCCATGTTAGATATTTTTTTTAAGGTAAAAAAAAAATAAAAATTTGTGCAGAATTGATATTACAGGTCTGATATTAATGTATTCATATTACAAAATTATTTTAAAAACTTGTTTTTTTTTGGTTTCCAAAAATATGGTTGTTTGGGGGTTAAAAAACTACTTTTAACCCATCGCCGCCAGCGCTCTGGAGTTTAAGCATGCATTTCACAGCGCGAGAATTTTTTGAGCGTGATTTGCTATGGGCAGTCGCTATCATGCGCTCCCATACAGCGCGGAATCTGTCAAATAGCGACTCCTCACCCAATATTCAACATTACTGCAAACCGACTGAGTCGCTGTCAACAACCGAACAACGGCCAAGCACAGCGACTACTAGCGGGCGCTCTGAAAATGCCGCTACAGTCGCTCAACTGTCGCTACCTGCCGCTATTAATGAATCGGCCTCCCCATGTGGTGCCATAGGACCAAATGGGCTGACAAACCAGTGGCCAGCTGCACTGAAATGTTTGTAGGTGTGTGTGCAGGTGTGGGTATCCAAACAGGGATCTAACCAGAACAGTAGTCGTCTTTAGAGGCACTAAGACCCCTTTTACTTTTTAATTTTGTTTCTGACATTTCCCCCTTACTTGGACTGAGGAGGCGTGCAGAGTCCAGAGCCACTATTCACATGGCTGTCTTCAACGTTGTGGCAGAGAGAGCACAGGAACTGTCCATTCTGTTAGAGTGGCACCTATTCAGTCCCCTGGAAACAGCTGGTGGTGGTTTGTGCACCAGCCAGTTGGAAACCCCTGCTGTATATTTTTTTACAGTGTTTTAAACCCCTGCTGAGTGTCGGACTGGAGCCCCTTGTGCCCACCAGAGGAAATAATACTTGGGGTCCACCCTTCTGTCTTTTTTTAATAAATTATTTATGCAGTGCACAATATGTGTGATTCTTAGGCCCTTATTTAACAAGGGATAGCGACAGGTAGCGACTGGTGAGCGGCCGGTAATGACGGGCCCCGCCACGAGAACGCCGGCTCCCCACCACAATCACACATTTATCAAGCCGATCCTGCTTAGCGACTGAGATAGCGCCATATAGCGACTCATTCATCATTATTCCAGCCTCAGCCCACAGTGCCAGCGTCCGACCTTGAACAGCGACAGGTATGACCTCTCGCTACCTGGCGCTCTCCAATGCATTTCAATGGAACAATCTTTAAATATTAATAATTAATTGTTATTTTTTATTTTTTTTTTTAAATGTGAAAAATTCTGTGACCACTTCTGCCATTTTAGAAGTGGATTTTAGATTTTTAAGGTAAAAAAAAAAAAAAAAAATTGTACAGAATTGATATTACAGGTCTGATATTAATGTATTCATATTACAAAATTATTTTAAAAACTTTTCGTTTTTTCGTTTCCAAAAATGGGGTTGGGGGTTAAAAAACTACTTTTAACCCATCGCCGCCAGCGCTCTGGGGTTTAAACATGCATTTTACAGCGCGATAATTTTTGTTGATGCGTGATTTGTTAATGAATATGGTGGAAGCCGGTCGCTATGGCCAGTCGCTATCATGCGCTCCCATACAGTGCGGAACCTGTCAAATAGCGACTCCTCACCCAATATTCAACATTACGGCAAACCGACTGAGTCGCTATCAACTACCGAACAACGGCCAAGCACAGCGACTACTAGCAGGCGCTCTGAAAATGCCGCTACAGTCGCTCAACTGTCCCTACCTGCCGCTATTAATGAATCGGCCTCCCCATATTAATAAATATGAATTAATTAAATTTAAAAAAAATTTAACTTACCGAATAAATGTGAAAATCAGGCAAACCCTAAACACTGTGTTGGGTATATTCTCTGTACTGCTCTGATGGTGGCCCCAGGTCCGTGCCAGATCCTCCTCTTAGATTAGCAAATTTGTTTTCATGTGCAGAAAGGAAGCACCATTTGTATCTATTGTCTCACTATTGTGTATTATAATTGTATCTATTTCAGTTAAATCATAGGAGCAAGGATACTGTGTACAGGTCTGTCTCGGGGTAAGGGTCATTTTGCTGTCAAAATGCAAAAATGTATCTCCTAAAAAGCTCAAGATTTCAGTCCCCCATCCTGGTATTGCCGCCCTGCTTGCCAAAGAAAAAGGAATGAATGTAAAAAAAGAAAAAAAGAAACGAAAGAAAGAAAAATAAGTAATAAAAGGAATAGAAGAAAGAAAGCCTAGAAGTGATGGCAGAAAGAAAGAAAAAAAAGACCAGAAGGAATTACAGAAAGAAAGAAACTGAATTAAAGGAAAGTCAGAAATAAAATGAAAGTGTACGAGCAAAAAGTAAGTAAAAGAAAGAAAAAAAAATAAGGGGAAAGGGAATAGAATAAATGACAGATAGAAAGTTAGAATAAAAGGAATGAAAGAAAGGAAAGGAAAAGAGGGAATGCCAGAAAGAAAGTCAGAAAGAACGAAAAGAGAATAGAAGGAATGAAAACAGAAGAAAGAAAACATAGGAAACATAGAAACGATAGCAGAAAGAAAAAAGACTGGAAGGAATGACAGAAAGAAAGAAGGAGAATAGGAGGAAAGTCAGAAAGAAATAAACAAATAAAAGAAAATAAAGGAAAAGGAAGAGAAGGAATAACATACAGAAAGGTAGAATAAAAGAATGAAAGAAAAAAAGTTAAGGAAAGAGAGAATGGCAAAAGAAAGTGAGAAAGACTAGAAAATTGGCAATTATATTTACCCCTACTCTCTAAAATCCGCACTGGTGTGAAAGGGGGGGGGGGGGGGGGGGGCGGCGCTGTTTCTAAGTTAACCAATCACGTCCACTCGGACCGCTGTGAACTGCGGAGGTGCTCGCTCTCCGCTGACAGTGGAGCTGTGCTTTCCAAAAAGTAAACATAACCATTTTTTATTTTTGGAAGGACAATCCCTTTCACTAGAAATACCCAAGGGGCTGGAGGTGTTTACCACTTTAAGCTCCCAGGGCCTTTTGCAAAAGCCTCAGCGATGCCTTCACCTTCTCTCTTGTTTGAGAATTCCCCATTAACCAAAAACATTTGTATCTGGGATATCTGGAAAGCACCTACAGCGGCCACATGTCTCCTATGTCCTGGAGGGATCTCTGGAAAGCACCTACAGCGGCCACATGTCTCCCAATATGTCCTGGAGGGATCTCTGGAAAGCACCTACAGAGGCCACATGTCTCCTAATATGTCCTGGAGGGATCTCTGGAAAGCACCTACAGAGGCCACATGTCTCCTAATATGTCCTGGAGGGATCTCTGGAAAGCACCTACAGCGGCCACATGTCTCCTAATATGTCCTGGAGGGATCTCTGGAAAGCACCTACAGCGGCCACATGTCTCCCAATATGTCCTGGAGGGATCTCTGGAAAGCACCTACAGCGGCCACATGTCTCCTAATATGTCCTGGAGGGATCTCTGGAAAGCACCTACAGAGGCCACATGTCTCCCAATATGTCCTGGAGGGATCTCTGGAAAGCACCTACAGCGGCCACATGTCTCCCAATATGTCCTGGAGGGATCTCTGGAAAGCACCTACAGTGGCCACATGTCTCCTAATATGTCCTGGAGGGATCTCTGGAAAGCACCTACAGAGGCCACATGTCTCCCAATATGTCCTGGAGGGATCTCTGGAAAGCACCTACAGCGGCCACATGTCTCCTAATATCTCTTGGAGGGAACTCTGGAAAGCACCTACAGAGGCCACATGTCTCCCAATATGTTCTGGAGGGATCTCTGGAAAGCACCTACAGCGGCCACATGTCTCCTAATATGTCCTGGAGGGATCTCTGGAAAGCACCTACAGTGGCCACATGTCTCCCAATATGTCCTGGAGGGATCTCTGGAAAGCACCTACAGCGGCCACATGTCTCCCAATATGTCCTGGAGGGATCTCTGGAAAGCACCTACAGTGGCCACATGTCTCCCAATATGTCCTGGAGGGATCTCTGGAAAGCACCTACAGCGGCCACATGTCTCCCAATATGTCCTGGAGGGATCTCTGGAAAGCATCTACAGTGGCCACATGTCTCCTAATATCTCTTGGAGGGAACTCTGGAAAGCACCTACAGAGGCCACATGTCTCCCAATATGTTCTGGAGGGATCTCTGGAAAGCACCTACAGAGGCCACATGTCTCCCAATATGTCCTGGAGGGATCTCTGGAAAGCACCTACATTGGCCACATGTCTTCCAATATGTCCTGGAGGGATCTCTGGAAAGCACCTACAGAGGCCACATGTCTCCTAATATGTCCTGTAGGGATCTCTGGAAAGCACCTACAGTGGCCACATGTCTCCTAATATGTCCTGTAGGGATCTCTGGAAAGCACCTACAGAGGCCACATGTCTCCCAATATGTCCTGGAGGGATCTCTGGAAAGCACCTACATTGGCCACATGTCTTCCAATATGTCCTGGAGGGATCTCTGGAAAGCACCTACAGAGGCCACATGTCTCCTAATATGTCCTGTAGGGATCTCTGGAAAGCACCTACAGCGGCCACATGTCTCCTAATATGTCCTGGAGGGATCTCTGGAAAGCACCTACAGAGGCCACATGTCTCCTAATATGTCCTGGAGGGATCTCTGGAAAGCACCTACAGCCGCCACATGTCTCCCAGTATGTCCTGGAGGGATCTCTGGAAAGCACCTACAGCGGCCACATGTCTCCCAATATGTCCTGGAGGGATCTCTGGAAAGCACCTACAGAGGCCACATGTCTCCCAATATGTCCTGGAGGGATCTCTGGAAAGCACCTACAGCGGCCACATGTCTCCTAATATCTCTTGGAGGGAACTCTGGAAAGCACCTACAGAGGCCACATGTCTCCCAATATGTTCTGGAGGGATCTCTGGAAAGCACCTACAGCGGCCACATGTCTCCTAATATGTCCTGGAGGGAACTCTGGAAAGCACCTACAGAGGCCACATGTCTCCCAATATGTCCTGGAGGGATCTCTGGAAAGCACCTACAGTGGCCACATGTCTCCCAATATGTCCTGGAGGGATCTCTGGAAAGCACCTACAGTGGCCACATGTCTCCCAATATGTCCTGGAGGGATCTCTGGAAAGCACCTACAGTGGCCACATGTCTCCCAATATGTCCTGGAGGAATCTCTGGAAAGCACCTACAGTGGCCACATGTCTCCCAATATGTCCTGGAGGGATCTCTGGAAAGCACCTACAGCGGCCACATGTCTCCCAATATGTCCTGGAGGGATCTCTGGAAAGCATCTACAGTGGCCACATGTCTCCTAATATCTCTTGGAGGGAACTCTGGAAAGCACCTACAGAGGCCACATGTCTCCCAATATGTTCTGGAGGGATCTCTGGAAAGCACCTACAGAGGCCACATGTCTCCCAATATGTCCTGGAGGGATCTCTGGAAAGCACCTACATTGGCCACATGTCTTCCAATATGTCCTGGAGGGATCTCTGGAAAGCACCTACAGAGGCCACATGTCTCCTAATATGTCCTGTAGGGATCTCTGGAAAGCACCTACAGCGGCCACATGTCTCCTAATATGTCCTGGAGGGATCTCTGGAAAGCACCTACAGAGGCCACATGTCTCCTAATATGTCCTGGAGGGATCTCTGGAAAGCACCTACAGCGGCCACATGTCTCCCAATATGTCCTGGAGGGATCTCTGGAAAGCACCTACAGTGGCCACATGTCTCCCAATATGTCCTGGAGGGATCTCTGGAAAGCACCTACAGAGGCAACATGTCTCCTATGTCCTGGAGGGATCTCTGGAAAGCACCTACAGAGGCCACATGTCTCCCAATATGTCCTGGAGGGATCTCTGGAAAGCACCTACAGAGGCCACATGTCTCCTAATATGTCCTGGAGGGATCTCTGGAAAGCACCTACAGAGGCCACATGTCTCCCAATATGTCCTGGAGGGATCTCTGGAAAGCACCTACAGCGGCCACATGTCTCCCAATATGTCCTGGAGGGATCTCTGGAAAGCACCTACAGTGGCCACATGTCTCCCAATATGTCCTGGAGGGATCTCTGGAAAGCACCTACAGCGGCCACATGTCTCCCAATATGTCCTGGAGGGATCTCTGGAAAGCACCTACAGAGGCTGCATGTCTCCCAATATGTCCTGGAGGGATCATCGTACTAATCAAAACATCAGAGCTTTCCTTTAACTAAACACTGTATTCTGAGAGAGAAAAAGGACGATAACATATTTCAAATTGTCATAGAGTTACGTAATATGACTGTGCAACACAGCTTTGTCTATGGAACTATTTTTGTTTGTTGATTTGCTGTTGCTGGGTGATGTCATTTGCTGTAGTTGGATGACATCATATGACATTTAAAATACTAAGGTTCTTATATACACCTTTCTAACCTATCTAGGTGTGTGGGAGGGAATAAACTGAAAACAGCCGGGGGGGGGGGGGGGGGGGGGGGCTATGAGACATTATCATACTACAACATGTGCTTAAACTGGACCTTCACCCTAAATAAGAGTCTATCTTGTATTTTTCCCCCACCCTGTACATACACGTTGGCAACATTAAAAGGCATCCTACCGGCATCTATTGAATTTTCTGAGACTTTAAACATCCAAGATGGCGGCCCATGGAGGTGCAGGCTGCCTGCAAACAGGAAGTGTCTCCTGACTGTGTTGCTCTGCATTCTGTGATTGCTGACCTTTTTACTGCCCTCAGCTTTGCTCTGTCTGTGCAAAGCACAGCTATAACCCCACTCCCCTGCACTTTTGACCCCTCTTCTCTCCTCAATAGGTGATACTACTGAGCCAAGATGGCGGCACCCGTATCCTAGAGTGCTGAACAGAGTTGCAGGCCAGTGAGGGAAAGAATAAAAAGTAAATGAGTAAAAATATTAAATACATTAATTTTTGATGCTGGGAATAGTTTTTAAGCGTTTGGGCTTTTCATTAAATGATGCTGAAGGTCTGCTTTAAAGCGGTCCTTCACTCTGAATAAGAGTCTATCTTATATGTTTCCCTGACCCTGTACATACAGATTGCCCACATTAAAAATCATCCTACCTGCATCTACTGCATGTTATGAACCTTTAAATATCCAAGATGGCGGCTCATGGGACATCAGGCAGCCTGCAAACAGGAAGTGCCTTCTGACTGAGTCGCTCTGCATTCTGGGATTGCTGTCCTTTCCCTGACCCCAGCTCTGCTCTGTCTGAGCAAAGCACAGCTATAACCCGCCCTCCTGTACTTTATCCCGCTCTCCTCTCCTCAGTAAGTGTGATGCTTCTGAGTCAAGATGGCGGTGCCCGTATCCTAAAGTCCTGAACAGAGTTGCAGCCCAGTGGGTGAAAGAATAATAAGTAAGTGACTAAAAACTTAAAATGTATTAATTTTAGATGCTGGGGAACCATTTTTTAAGAGTTTGGGCTTTTCAATAAAAGATGCTGATGGTCCGGTTTAAACAGTAAGTCCTCTTTTGGTTGAACATTTTGAGAATGTATAATTTGTGTGCCACAATTATGCCCACAAGGTGCTGAGCTGATCCAGTATTGTTTTGTAATTCTTTGTTAGTAAATGTGTGTTTTATAGAAGCAGTTTTTACTACCTGTAATCTGTTGCTATTGGCAACGTACACGGGGAGGCCGATTCATTAATAGCGCCAGGTAGCGACAGATGAGCGACTGTAGCGTGATTTTTTCAGCGCCAGCCAGTATTCGCTGTGCTTGGCCGGCATTAGCTTGATGACAGCGACTCAGTCGGTGTGCGGTAATGTTGAATACGGGCTGGGGGGTCGCTGTTTCACAGGTCCAGCGTTGTATGTGAGCGCCTGACAACGAATGGCCAGAGCGAACGGCTAGCTTCATATTCATCAACAAATCACGCTCCGAATGTGCTCTCGCTGTCCATTCCTTGTTTAAACCCCAGAGCGCTGGCGGCGATGTGTATTAACTAGTTTTTAACCCCTAAACAACCATATTTTTTGAATTTAACATTATACATGTTTTTAGAATCATTTTGTAATATGAATACAGTAATCTCAGACCTGTTAGATCAATTCTGCACATATTTTTTTTTTTTTTTTTTTTCTTGACTTAAAAATAAATTCTAACATTGCAGAAGTGGTCTCCGAATTTTTGACATTAAAAAAATATTTAAAAAAAATAATACCATATAATTATGATTAATTATAGCTTGCTCCATTGAAATGCATTGGACATCGCCAGGGAGCGACAGCTCATACCTGGCGCTGTGAGGGAATTTGCAGCGGCGCTGTTCGGTCCAGGCGGCTTCATGATGAATGCCGCGCTAGCCGCCGCTCTCGCCGGCGCTAGCCTCATTTTGCTTGATAAATGCGCCATTGTGACCGCCGCCGGGCGTACTTGAGTCGGTAGTCGCCGTTAGCTGCCGCTACCTGGCGCTCGTCAGACACTACCTGGCGCTATCGCTTGATGAATAAGGGTCCAAGTCTGTACAACAAGAAGAAAGAAGCGACCATGGCAGCAGTATTCTGTGTGTACAGGACTCATCTATACAGATTTGTTGTACAGTTGCCAATAGCAACAGATTGCAGGTAGTGAGAACTGCTTGCATACATGGCCGGATTATGAGGGGGGCGCAAAGGGCGGGCGCCCCGGGGCCTCCACCATTTGCCCTCCACCAATTTTTTGGTTATGGTCTGGTCCAGGAGGCTTTTCAGTCTTTTGTCGCCTAGCTGGTTCTACTGAATGCTGGTAACTGTTTTCTGCTGGATCAGCTGGGCGACTACACTACCCCCCCGCCCAGTATAGCAAAGAAGGCGTTCCTGAGCACTACAAGGGACTCGATCTGACCTTCCAGTAAGTAGGCGGGTGCCAGACAACCACCAATAAGTTACTTGGCTGGACTATTAGGCCCTTATTTATGAAGGAATAGCGACAGGTAGCGCCTGGTGAGCGGCCGGTAATGACGAGCCCCGCCACGAGAACGCCGGCTCCCCACCACAATCACACATTTATCAAGCCAATCCTGCTTAGCGACTGAGATAGCGCCATATAGCGACTCATTCATCATTATTCCAGCCTCAGCCCACAGCGCCAGCGTCCAACCTTGAACAGCGACAGGTATGACCTCTCGCTACCTGGCACTCTCCAATGCATTTCAGTGGAACAATCTTTAAATATTAATAATTAATTGTTATTAATTGTTTTTTTTTTTTTTTTTTTTTTTAATGTGAAAAATTCTGTGACCACTTCTGCCATTTTAGATAATTTTTTTAAGGTAAAAAAAGAAAAAAGAAAAATTGTACAGAATTGATATTACAGGTCTGATATTAATGTATTCATATTACTAAATTATTTAAAAAACTTGTTTTTTTTGGTTTCCAAAAATATGGCTGTTTGGGGGTTAAAAAACTATGGGGTTTAAACATGCATTTTACAGCGCGAGAATTTTTTGAGCGTGATTTGTTAATGAATATGGTGGGAGCCGGTCGCTCTGACCAGTCGCTATCAAGCGCTCCCATACAGCGCGGAACCTGTCAAATAGCGACTCCTCACCCAATATTCAACATTACGGCAAACCGACTGGGTCGCTATCAACTACCGAACAACGGCCAAGCACAGCGACTACTAGCGGGCACTGTGAAAATGCCGCTACAGTCGCTCAGCTGTCGCTACCTGCCGCTATTAATGAATCGGCCTCTTAGTTTAAAATACTGTATCTGGGGCCTCCACCACATCTAATCCGGCCCTGTCTGCATATAACACACAGTAAAAAAAATGCAGCGGCGGATGGGTGGTGAGGACTAGTGAGGAGCGCAGCATATTGGAAGCGGCTGTTAATTGATTTATTTATACGTTTATTGCTTATTTGATTCTCTCTTCCCCAGTCTCCACCTCTGTTTGTGTTGGTGATTGTCTCTGTCATATGTTACTCATGTACCGCTATTTTCAAAAGTACATTTTCAGGCAAAACAAAGAACAAAAATCTATACTCACCTTTCTCCCACACAGCCCCCCTCTATTGCAGTGAAAGAAGGGGGCGTGGCAGCTCACCGTGACTGATGGCGGGGGTGTCGCCACGTTGGAGGGAATCAGGAAAAGACTCACGATGAGAGAGGGGCACTACATATGGTACCGGGCAGTGAGGGACCTGCATCCATCCTTTCAGGTAAGCGCTGCATTCCAGGATTAGGAGTGATGGTCTGCGAAAATGTACTTTAATGGTGTTTAAAGTGGACCAATACCCAGCAGATTCCCGGGCCGATCTAATCCCTCCTTGCGGGGCATCCAAAATCAAGATTCCCCGCTGTGTGAAACCCCCCAGGACGCCCGCTGCACCTACCTGAATGCCGGTCCAACGGCACGTGCGCGGGTCGCAACTGCATCTCGCGCTTCTCTCTAGCAGGACGCGTGCCCGCGCCGACCGCTTGTGAATGACCAGCGCGGGGGGGCGCTCCCTGTTAGAGGGATGCGGCCGGCAGCGCGCTCAAAGCTGCTGAGCTAAGACATCGCTTAGATGTGCATAGCTCAGCGGCTCTGAGCGCGCTGATTGGACGAGCGGCCGCGCATTCGCCGTACAATTGGGGTGCCCCAGGGAAGTGTACCAAAACCCAGGATAGTCAAAATCCTGGGTTTTGGTCCACTTTAATATTGTGTAATGTCTTTTGGTGACTTTGTGATGCTTAATAAAGATGTCATTTTGCTATACTGGTTGTGCCTCCCTTATTACCATTTATTGGTCATTTTTGGGTGGTTCATTGTAGGTCTTATTTACCATGTGTGTAATTTAGCATCATATTTGTGGCTATAGCGCCAGTTTCGGAGCGCCGGCATTCCCGTCTTATCTGGCGCTGTGCTGTGTACTACATTGGCGCTAGTAGTCGCCACGCTGAACGCTAATTAGCTTGCTTGTTGCACTAGGTATTGGCCGGCCTATGTCATCGCCTGTTGGACCCGGCTGCAGGTTATCCCAGCGCCAGTGAGCACCACTTTTGTCTGCAGTTTTTCAGGCATTGAACATCATATTTATGATCTTTGAAATCTTTACAGTGCGTTTATACTGCATTTTTGTTGTTGTTGTCAATGACACATTGCTAAGCAAATGAAACCATTAAAATCGATTTTAATAACCTCCAAAAAAACATTTTGGCCCATCTAAGTCCTGCATTTCCATTACTGACAAGTGGCAATGCAAATAAATGTGTGTAATATGACCGTATTTGCCGGCGTATAAGACGACTTTTTCCCCCTGTAAAACATGCCTTCCAGTGGGGGGGTCGTCTTATACGCCGGGTGCCGCCGCTCTCATACACACTAACACGCACACACATTCATGCTTACTTCACTTCCTGGCTGTTGCGCGCTGGTCGTCGGTGGGCGTGTCCCAGATGGCCGCCGTCCAATGAAAACAATGGACGCCGGCCATCTGGGGCACGCCCACCGATGACCAGCACGCAACAGCCAGGAAGTGCCGGTAAGAACGAATGTGTGTACGTGTTTGTGTGTATGAGAGCGGTGGCGGTGGCAGTGGCAGCGGCGGCGGCAGGAACAGCAGGGACGGGCAGACCGGCCCTCGGACCATCGGTAAGTGTGTGAGCGGCGGGGCGGGGGGGAGGAGGGCGTGGGGCCACTCGCTGGCTGTATTGAGGGATGCCCCCATGCCTGTACTGAGGGATGCCCCCATGCCTGTACTGAGGGATGCCCCCATGACTGTATTGAGGGATGCCCCCATGCCCGTACTGAGGGATGCCCCCATGCCTGTACTGAGGGATACCCCCATGCCTGTACTGAGGGATGCCCCCATGACTGTATTGAGGGATGCCCCCATGCCTGTACTGAGGGATGCCCCCATGCCTGTATTGAGGGATGCCCCCATGCCTGTACTGAGGGATGCCCCATGCCTGTACTGACGGATGCCCCCATGCCTGTACTGAGGGATGCCCCCATGCCTGTACTGAGGGATGCCCCCATGCCTGTACTGAGGGATGCCCCCATGCCTGTATTGAGGGATGCCCCCATGCCTGTACTGAGGGATGCCCCCATGCCTGTATTGAGGGATGCCCCCATTTTTGAAAAAAAAAAAAAAGTTTTTAAAAACCTTTTGTAAAATGAATACATTAAAATCAGACCTGTAATATCAATTCTGCACAATTTTTTTTTTTTTTAACCTTAAAAAAATTATCTAACATTGCCAAAGTGGTCACAGAATTTTTGACATTTAAAAAAAAAAAAAAAAAAAATTATGAATATTTAAAGATTGCTCCATTGAAATGCATTGGAGAGCGCCAGGTAGCGAGAGGTCATACCTGGCGCTGTGATGGGATTAGCAGCGGCGCTGTTCGCTGCAGTCTGCAACATGATGAATCCCGCGCTAGCTGACGCTCTCGCCGGCGCTAGCCTCATTTAGCGTGATAAATGCGTGATTGTGTTCGCAGCCTGGCGTTCTGGAGTCGGCGCTAGTGAGACACTAGCTGATGCTATCACTTGATGAATAAGGCCCTTAGTTTCCTGTAAGTATGTGCAGCACCTTTGGGTCGCTGTCTTTGTTAGTTTCCCAGCCCTGTTCCTTAGTTTTCTAGCTCTGGTTTAGATCCCATTGTGTTATTTTCACCTGTATAGTTTTTTTAATGCTTTGTTTATACCTAAAGTAAGGCCTTGCATTTCTGCTGTTGTTATGGAAATAAAAGTATACACACAGAAAATCTCCTTTGCCTTTGTCTTGGCCAAAACCAGGGGCGGACTGGCCATAGGGGAACCTAGGAAAATTCCCAGTGGGTCACACTGCTTTGGGGCTGATGGGGCTGCAGCTCATTACACCCCAATTAAATTCCGGCCTATTTAGGCTTCTCCCTAGCCCAGGGATACTCAATCACTTCCTGTAAAGGTCCATTTACAGAAATCTGGTGGGAGGTGTAGGTCCAGGCAGGGAGCGGGGGGGGGGGGGATATTATTATATGTTGAGGGTATGGATAGTAGAAATCAGCGAACTCCACTCCACCTCAAAACATCTTTTGGGCACTGGGGGAAAACTGCTTTTTTTGGGCCCCATACAACCTACAGCTCTGGCCCGCAACACACTACTTTAACCTCCTGTGCATTCTGTGCAGGCCATCTACAGGGGGGACTAGGGCCCAAAATGTTACTGGCAATGATGGATAGATAGGGCTCAGACGAGAGGGATAAATGAGAGAGAACCTGGCAGGCGGGGATGAAGAGAGAGCTGGGAGAAGGGATGGATGGGTAGAACTAGAAGGACAGGAATGAATGGGCAAAGCTGGGGGGGGGGGGGCAGAGCTGGAAAAAAGGATGGATTGGCAAAGCTGTGAGGCCAGGGATTGGATGGGCAAAACTGGGAGGATGGGAAGGGATGGGGGCAGAGCTGAGGGGACTGGTATGGATGGGGCAAAGAGACTGAGAAACTTAGGGCCTTATTTAAGAAGAGATAGCCTCAGGTAGTGCCTGGTTAATGAGAGGTAGCGACAGGTGAACGCCGGACACGGCACGCAATTACACATTTGTCAAGCAGAATCTGTTTAGCGACTGGGATAACGCCATGTAGCGTCTGATTCATCATTATCCCAGCCTCAGCAAACAGCGCCAGCGTTCAGCCTTGCACAGCGCCAGGTATGACCTCTCGCTACCTGTCACTCTCCCATACATTTCAATGGACGATCCTTTTCTTCTCTTTAAACTGGGTTTTTTTTATTTTTTTATTTTTTTTTTATTTTTTTTTTTTAAACTCAAATAATACCGTGACCTCTTCTGGCATTGAAAAAGCATTTTTTTCACAAATTTTTCAATTTTTATATATTTCTGCAGAAATGACATTACAGGTCTGCCATTAAAGTGTTCATGTTACAATGTTGCTACAATGTAATTCCATATGTTTTCGCTTTGTTACTGGTGGATAGATGCTGAAAAACAGACTTTAAACACAACGCCTCCTGCGCTCTGGGCATCAACTAAGCATTTTTCAGCGCCAGAGTTTTGTGAGGCTGTTTTTTTGCTAAGTATGTTGTGAGTCGGTCGCACTGACCAGCCGCTAACATGCGCTCCCATACAGCGCTGTACTGGTCAAATAGCGACTCCTCACAATGTATTCATCATTAAAGCACAGCGACTGAGTCACTAGGAACTAGCGACCCACAGCCGAGCACAGCGACTACTAGCGGGCGCTCTAAAAATGCCTGCTACAGATGCTCATCTGTCGCTGCATGGCGCTAATGATGAATCAGCCTGCCAGTTTGTGTGTACCTTGTAATGCCTTTTTCCACCCATGCAGTACTTACATATTGCAATACGAGGTGCCAGGGAGTCATGACACTGTCAGGGAGACTAAGGCCCTTATTTAACAAGGGATAGCGCCAGGTAGCGACTGGTGAGCGAACGGTAATGACGGTCACCGCCACGAGAACGCCGGCTCCCCACCACAATCACACATTTATCAAGCCGATCCTGCTTAGCGACTGAGATAGCGCCAGATAGCGAATCATTCATCATTATTCCAGCCTCACCCCACAGCGCCAGCGAGCGACCTTGAACAGCGACAGGTATGACCTCTCGCTACCTGGCGCTCTCCAATGGATTTCAATGGAACAATCTTTAAATAATCATAAATGTTATTAATTTTTTTTTTTTTTTTTTTATGTGAAAAATGCCGTTACCACCTCTGCAATGTAAGATTTTTTTTTTTAAGGTCTAAAAAAAATTTGTGCAGAATTGATATTACAGGTCTGATATTAATGTATTCAAATGTATTCATATTACAAAACTTATTAAAACTACTTTTAACCCATCGCCGCCAGCGCTCTGGGGTTTAAACATGCATTTTACAGCGCGAGAATTTTTTGAGCGTGATTTGTTAATGAATATGGTGGGAGCCGTTCGCTATGGCCATTCGCTATCATGCGCTCCCATACAGCGCGGAACCTGTCAAATAGCGACTCCTCACCCAATATTCAACATTACCGCACACCGACTGAGTCGCTGTCAACAACCGAACAACGGCCAAGCACAGCGACTACTAGCGGGCGCTCTGAAAATACTGCTACAGTCGCTCATCTGTCGCTACCTGGCGCTATTAATGAATCGGCCTCCCCGCTCTACATCGCCGATCAAGTTGAGGAGGCAGCGCTGAGCAAGGCAACACAGTAGCAACTGAGTGCAGGGCTGTCAGGACAGGGGTCCGTAAATCTGATGCCGAGGTCCGCATTCGGACGCCGGTCCGCCAGTTGAGTATCGCTGCTCTAGCCCTTTGGGACAGTGGGGAGGTAAGCAGGGATGTCACAGGCTGGTCATGGGCTGGTCAGGCAGATAAAATCCTGGGCAGATTCTTGGCCTCAGTCCGCCATTGGCCAAAACCTTTCTCTGATGGTGTCTCAGCGACACAGATTTCCACCCAGACTTTTTTACGTTTACGTTTTTTTATTTGTCTTTTTTTACCCTGATTCTCTGTCCCACTTTCAATATTCTTTTCCCCCAACCTTCCCAGCAACTATCAGTAGAGTCCTTCCCTCAATCCCTTCTGCCAACCATATACTTTTTCTCTACCTCCCACTTACTTTCTGCTCATTGATGCCTATGTAATATGGCAAATGGCTCTGATTGTTTGCAGGGCGGCCGCATCCGCATCCTCAGCCTGTGCGCAATCAGACTGGCTGAGACAGGAGCGCACACGCCGCTGGGGTTGCGTCGGCTTGCTTTTGTCATTGAAGAACAAGTTTTAGGCCCTTATTCATCAAGCGATAGCGCCAGGTAGTGTCTGACGAGCGCCAGGTAGCGGCAGCTAACGGCGACTACCGACTCAAGTACGCCCGGCGGCGGTCACAATGACGCATTTATCAAGCAAAATGAGGCTAGCGCCGGCGAGAGCGACGGCTAGCGCGGCATTCATCATGAAGCCGCCTGGACCGAACAGCGCCGCTGCAAATTCCCTCACAGCGCCAGGTATGAGCTGTCGCTCCCTGGCGATGTCCAATGCATTTCAATGGAGCAATCTATAATTAATCATAATTAATTGGTAATAATTTTTTTTTTTTTTTTTTATGTCAAAAAATCGGAGAACACTTCTGCAATGTTAGGATTTATTTTTAAGTAAAAAAAAAAAAAAAAAAAATATGTGCAGAATTGATCTAACAGGTCTGAGATTAATGTATTCATATTACAAAATGATTCTAAAAACATGTATAATGTTACATTCAAAAAATATGGTTGTTTAGGAGTTAAAAACTAGTTAATACCCATCGCCGCCAGCGCTCTGCGGTTTAAACAAGGAATGGACAGCGACAGCACATTCGGAGCGTGAGTTGATGAATATGAAGCTAGCCGTTCGCTCTGGCCATTCGTTGTCAGGCGCTCACATACAACGCTGGACCTGTGAAACAGCGACCCCCCAGCCCGTATTCAACATTACCGCACACCGACTGAGTCGCTGTCATCAAGCTAATGCCGGCCAAGCACAGCGAATACTGGCTGGCGCTGAAGAAATCACGCTACAGTCGCTCATCTGTCGCTACCTGGCGCTATTGATGAATCGGCCTCATAGTCATGGCAAATGGCTCTGATTTGACGACAGCCCTCTCATGCGCCATTGGACCAGGAAGAAGTGAGTTTTACAAGGCGTTCTGGGGGATCTCACACAGCGGGGCATGGAACAAAAATCCAGGATAGTCAAAATCACGGGTTTTGTTCCACATTAACAGTGGCACAATTATTATAATTACAGAAAGTTTGACAATGCACACAGCTAATGATGGGTCTGTTGTACCTCCCCTAACCAATTATCAATAATCAGTAGAGCAAACTGGAATGTAGCAAAGGAAGGCGCAATCAAATTCCTTATTATTCTTATATTTAAATACAGATACAGCATTTTAAAATGGCCAGAAGGGAGAGATCACTCACACATCTCCAATCAGCTATGAAGCTTATGACAGTGTAACAGAATGCCTGGCTGCTATACAAAGTAACACAACAGTGTGCATCAATTGTTACATTTGAACAGTAGCCACACACCTGGCTGTTTAAACTGTAACACAACAAAAAGTTGGCGTTTTCCTCCTGTCCTGCTTGTTATATTGTACAGCTCAGCAGCAGCAAGAGTTTTCAGTCACCAGACAGTTCTATGGTCAAAACAAGAGTTTATTTAAACCAAAGGTGAAGACAAACCATGATCATTACCATAGTTACCATCGTTCTGCTTCGAAGGGGGTTTTGAAGGGGGGATTAGATTAGAAATCATTGGATCAACTTCCTTCAGAATGATTTGGGGAACTACAAATAAAAAAAGAACGTTGTATTTTTTTCCTTATGTCTGTGAAGGTTTCATCATCCAGGTCACGGACATATGGTGATCAGTTAAAAACAACTGGACCTCTTTTGTATACTGGAAGATGTTTGCCCATCATTCAAATGGATCTCTCAGAATGACTGGTAGAGAAACTAACCGGGCATTTATAACCTGTCTCATGAGTTATGGACTGGAGACCTAAACCCCGAGGCAAGTCATGTTCTTTTATGGGTTTATTTTCTGGGCTGGATGAGAAAGTAACAAAAATAGTGGTCACATTGGGTTAGTTATGCCGACACCCCTCAAGATAAGGTGAATGGACATCTGCATGCAGGACTGCCATCAGAAGTTTCTGTGCCCCCTTCTGCGGAGCATCCTAAGTGGAGCTGGGGGTGGGTTGGGAAAGGATAAATAGACTCAGGTCTTCCTTAGCATCCTTAATGGGAGAGACATCTCTAATTAATTGCTTAACAGTGACCTGCATACCTATCTTGCACCCACCACCTTCTTTGTGATTCCCGTAAACCATCAAGCCCTTTATCATCTGTAATTCCTCACTTTGAGCCACCAATTTTTCCAACCCTGCTATCACCACCATATGCGGAGTACAGGACTGCAACCACTAGTACCACCACTAGGAAAAACAGAATTCTTACATCTACCACCTTCTTTGTGATTCATCTATTAACCATCCCTACATTGAGTCAACAAACTATTTATCCCACCGGCTACCACCAGCATATGCAAGGTACAGGACTGCATCCGCTGGTACCACCACCAAGAAAAATTTCAAAAGGTTAGTCAAGATGGTGGGGTGAGGCAAGAGCTAGATCTAGCTGGTGCAGGGCTAGGTGGCCGTTATTCTAACCTTTAGAAAGGAAATAGGAATATGGCAATTTCCAACTGGACCCTGCTGCAATAGAAGTAGTTCAGGACATCAATATAATGGCCAACACACGGAAAGGTTTTAATTATCCAGTTGGTGTTTCAGAAATATATAAGGAACACTGTTGTAAGCTCAACCTCCTGGCTCTTTTCCCAAAGTGATTTACTGCATATGTTAGCAGTGTCACCATATAATGCTGTTGCAATGCTGGTGTCACCAGATAAGAAAAGAAGGATGTCCACACATACTGCAGGCCACTGATCTGGTCTTACCAAACTGTGGCCAGGGAAAATAGGGTGGAGATCTAAGCCCTTATTTCACCCGGACTCTGAGATTACAGCTAAACTGAATGGAAGGTAAGCATTTTGCCTTTTTCAGGCTGAGCCTGTAGACCCATTAAGAAGGGTGGCACCAGTATCAGATGCTATTTACAAATAGCACAGATGGCTCCTATAGATAGACATTATAAAGGCAGCGGTATACTAACAGGGAGCAATGGTATATACAGATGTTCCCCAACCCTCTCCCCAAGGTCCACCAACAGGTGATGTTTCGTGGAACTCTACATAGACCCACAGGTGAAGAAATTAGCGCTTAGACAGAGCAATAGAGAAAACCATGGGGAGATCCACAAAACATCACCTGTTGGTAGCTTCTGGGCTTAGGGTTGAGGGACACCGCTGTATACCATGGGCAGGTGGCACACGGAATTACTGTTAACAGGAGACTTAAAGGTAAATAGGAGGGACGGGGTGCTGATGCATTTGTAGACTTCTACTTCAGCTATAAAATAGAATAATATATTAGTAAGACACATACTAGAAATGGAGAAATAAAGTCAAATGGAGGGTGCAATCCCACAAGTGGGCCAACTTCTATGGTCCACACCATAATCTATGGTCAAACTTTTTGAAGAATGCACACCAACACAAAATCTCATACTGAAAAAAGTAGTGTATTAAAAAATACATATACAACCCTAAATATATAGGTAGTATACATTTGCTGTGAAGAAAGGATTATCCAGCGCATGAGGGTAGTACATCTAAAACTACAGAAATAAGTAGTACTCTTAACCAGTAACTGTAAGGTTTATATGACTATAGCTAGGTATAAAGGATACCTTGTCACATCGGCCCACAAGTAAATACTGAAGGTGCTACAGGCAATCCAGCCCAGACATTGTATAATATATATGTGTGTGTGTGTGTGTCTTTTTTTTTTTACAAAAATATGGTTGTTTGGGGGTTAAATAACTACTTTAAACCCATCGCCGTCAGCGCTCTGGGGTTTAAACAAGCATTTCACAGCGCAAGAAAATTTTGAGCGTGATTTGTTAATGAATATGCTGGGAGCCGTTCGCTATGGCCATTCGCTATCATGCGCTCCCATACAGCGCGGATCCTGTCAAACAGCGACTCCTAACCCCGTATTCAACATTACTGCACACCGACTGAGTCGCTGTCAACAACTGAACAACGGCCAAGCACAGCGAATACTAGCGGGCGCTGTGAAAATACTGCTACAGTCGCTCATCTGTCGCTACCTGGCGCTATTAATGAATCGGCCTCCCCGAGTAGGACACAATAGAAAGGGGAGCCCTGCCTTTTCGAGCTTACAGTCTAAAGATATATATATATATATATATATATATATCTTTTTGAGCATCACCTTTTGTGTTGGTTTGCATCCTTCAAAAACTAAGTTTAAGCTATAAAATATAGAAAAATATAAAAAAAAAAATGATATCAATCTAAAAATAGTATAATTATAAAATAATAATAAAAAACTATTAGACCACAACTTACCGCAGGAATAATTTACAGTAAGATATCGGGTGACCCCAGGCAGACATGGACTTCCAAAATGTTTATCACTGACAACTAAGCGACATCTCTGCTTCCCATAACACCTCTGTGCCAGCACGTCCAGCGCCGAGTATGTCACACAATCTGCGGGAATAAAAAAATCTGTAGACCAGGGCAAGGTATTTTTTTCCTTTTTATAACCAGGATTTGCGGTAGTGCTGACAGGAAAGCTATGGATGTCTATTTTCACTTTCTAGGGGCTTGTGGACTGTTTTGTTACACAAGAGAGAGGCGCTGCCTTTAGCTGGAGGTTCACAAATATGGCGGCTGTTGTGTCGCTCATGGAAGAAGAATTATAAGAGCTCTATTATGTAAAATTATCTTATACTAAATTTCAACATAAATTAGCCAGACAGCAAGTGGAGGGGTTACTTACACACTCTGGCCTCGATTCAATAAAGGTAGAAAAAAAAAATTCTCATGGTAGTAAAAGATTCAATTCATGAGAAAAAAGCCTGAGAATGTCACTGTTACTGAATCACCAGCTAAGAAAACAATGAAAGTCAATGGCACTTTTTTACTCCTAAGAAAAGTAGAGAACTGTTTCCTCCTTTCTACACTGTAGTAAAAGCTGCCATTGACTTTCATTGTCTTTTTTTCTAGTGATTCAGTAACAGTGACATTCTCAGGCTTTTTTCTCATGAATTGAATTTTTTACTACCATGAGAATTTTTTTCTACCTTTATTGAATCAAGGCCCTTGCATCCAACAAATACAGCCAAGCTTATAGTTTTCTTTTACTAGAGGAAAGAAGAATCGATGTGATGGGTTTTTAAGAGTACCATTAAACTTCTACAGGGGAGGACTACTGGACTTTATTATAATTCCAGCCTCTGCTGGATAATAGCTGATTGCTGTTGCAATGCAATGTGATAAAAGTAGTTCATGCTACCAGGGGACAGGCTGTTGGAGATGAGCGTTCTCTCCCCGACAGATGGAATGATACACTCACCCCTGATTCCTCTTACCTTCAGTATAATGATGGGTTTATATGAGTAGATCAATTGGCTGTTCGCTCATCGAGTGACCATACAAATCTCCTGCGATTTGTTAGTCAATCAGTTGCTAGAGTGATCGCTAATGCTTAACAGGCTTTTTTTTAGGGTGACTTGTGTTTACACATTGCAACCATTAAAGTGGACCAAAACCTAGGATTTCGCCTATCCTGGGTTTTGGTCCTTTGCCCCAGGGCACCCTGATGGGGGGTGCCCCGCTGTGTAAAACCCCCCAGATCACCAAAGTCAACTCACCTCTTCCCTGTCCTACAGCGCATGCGCGGCCGCTGACATCACGTCATCTAAGGCTTAGTCTAAGGCCAGCGGCTCCTAGCGCACTGGCGCCCGCATCCCCCGCTTCCCTCTAACAGGGAGCCAGCACTTCACACGCCCTGCTAGAGGGATAGCGGGGGTGCAGCCGCGGCTCCATGCACTGTTGGACCGGAAACAAGGTAAGTGTATGGGGCAACCTGGGGGGGTTTCACACAGCGGGGCATCCTGGTTTTGGATGCCCCGGGGGGGAGGGACTCAATCAGCCCGGAAATCTTATAGATTCCTGAGCCGATCGCGGTGGATTTTGGTCCACATTAAGCGATGAACAAGAACTTTTTGGTCCACCAAAACAATACAACTAACCAATTCTGGTTCATGGCTTGATTGCAGCGGCTGTTTCCGTGGATCGATTATTGCTAAATGAAGGTCACTGTATTGATTTCTCACTCGATAATCGCTCCATGTAAACGGACCATAAGAGAACAGGCTTATCTGGAGTGTGAGTATAGGTAAGCCATCCATCTAACATATTTATGGACATTTCTAAAATAGAACTAATTTTACAACAGAGTTCCTTTAGTCTTTTAACAAGGTGGTGGACTAGCCACTAACCATGTTAAAATGTAAGATAGAAACAGTAGTTGTAGCTAAGGTTTAGAAATAGGGACTGAGGCAGGGATGCTGTAGGCCTTTGATGTCTCTCTGCTTTAATGTCTCTAAATGTAAAATCATGTACTTGGGTAGAAGGAATCCCTGCTCTGAGTACCGTATGGGCAGCATTGTGTTATCCAGGACCTCGGAGGAGAGAGATTTAGGGACACTGATTACTGATAGCTGCAAGATGAGTGGACAGTGTAGCCAGGCAGTGGGAAAAGCAAGCAGGATGCTCGGCTGCATAGCTCGAGGCATCACCAGTAGGAAGAGGGAGGTTGTGATGCCGCTGTATAGAGCCCTGGTAAGGCCACAGCTAGAATACTGTGTGCAGTTCTGGAGACCTTACGTGCAAAAAGACATTATTCAAATAGAACGTGTCCAAAGGCCGGCAACGAAAATGGTGGAAGGACTTAAACTTAAAACTTATCAGGAGAGACTTAAAGAACTTAATTTGTACAGTCTGGAGGAAAGAAGGGAGAGGGGGACATGATGGAGACCTTTAAATATGTGAAAGGATTGAATAAGGTTCAGGAGGGAAGTGTTTTTAAGAAGAAACATAATGATTAAACAAGGGGGCACAACCTGAAGCTAGTCGGGGGGAAGATCAGGAGCAATGTTAGAAAATATTATTTTACAGAAAGAGTAGTAGATGCTTGGAACAAACTTCCAGCAGAGGTAGTTGAAAAATCAACAGTCACTGAATTTAAACATGCCTGGGATAAGCACACATCTATCCTAAGATAAAGAGAACATACAGTATATACATATGGGCAGACTAGATGGACCGTATGGTCTCCTTCTGCCGTCAACCTTCTATGTTTCTATGTTTCTCTGCTGCAGAGGTTAAGCTTAGGCACAGACTAGAGATCTGCCCATCCTCATGCTGATTGGTCCCTAAGGCTATATATTAGCGTCAGTAAGTCTGAGAAGAGTAGAGGGTTTGAAGCTGAGGGAGTTGGGGGTCAGTGCTCAAGAAGCAGGAATAGACACTTCCAGGGATGTGTGTGCTACCACATCAGGAGACTGCTCACCTGGGGAGCTTGGGGGTCAGGATAACTACCCCTATGTAACGGGCAAAGGGCAAGGGGTTCTCTGTGACCATAAGGGTGAATACTGTGCCGTGACAGACTCCTGGAGGATGAATCAGGTGAGAACAGCCATAGTGGGACTGGGACCCTATGTGTCAAGGGCCCCCATGAAGAAGTCTTGCCCAATAAATAAAAAGCTTGGTTTGAACTGTTTATAGACTGTACCTGTCTTTTCATATCAATCAAACCTACATTTCTCAGGGATCCTGCCTGTGGATCCCTATTTGGAGTGACTACCACAACTACCCTGTAACCTGGCCTTGGAGAAAACCCTCTCACCGAGATCTTCTGGGGCAAACCAAAACGTAATATCTCTTTACAGTCTTTTAACCTAATGCCCTTATTCATCAAGCGATAGCGCCAGGTAGTGTCTGACGAGCGCCAGGTAGCGGCAGCTAACGGCGACTACCGACTCAAGTACGCCCGGCGGCGGTCACAATGACGCATTTATCAAGCAAAATGAGGCTAGCGCCGGCGAGAGCGACGGCTAGCGCGGCATTCATCATGAAGCCGCCTGGACCGAACAGCGCCGCTGCAAATTGCCTCACAGCGCCAGGTATGAGCTGTCGCTCCCTGGCGATGTCCAATGCATTTCAATGGAGCAATCTATAATTATTCATAATTAATTGGTATTATTTTTTTTTTTTTTTTTTAATGTCAAAAAATCGGAGAACACTTCTGCAATGTTAGGATTTATTTTTAAGTAAAAAAAAAAATTAAAAAAAATATGTGCAGAATTGATCTAACAGGTCTGAGATTAATGTATTCATATTACAAAATGATTCTAAAAACATGTATAATGTTACATTCAAAAAATATGGTTGTTTAGGGGTTAAAAACTAGTTAATGCACATCGCCGCCAGCGCTCTGGGGTTTAAACAAGGAATGGACAGCGACAGCACATTCGGAGTGTGATTTGTTGATGAATATGAAGCTAGCTGTTCGCTCTGGCCATTCGTTGTCAGGCGCTCACATACAACGCTGGACCTGTGAAACAGCGACCCCCCAGCCCGTATTCAACATTACCGCACACCAACTGAGTCGCTGTCATCAAGCTAATGCCGGCCAAGCACAGCGAATACTGGCTGGCGCTGAAAAAATCACGCTACAGTCGCTCATCTGTCGCTACCTGGCGCTATTAATGAATCGGCCTCCCCGTCTCTCTGCCCGCCCGTTGTCCTCATGTATATACAATGTTGGAGTGCACTGGAGCACCAGGGCATCCTCCGGTGGTCCTCAGACACTGATCCGGGGCCACCATCAGTGCAGTTCAAGAGATTCAAGATATCATACTTTATAATATTACAAGGATAATTTGCTCTGATAGGCCATGAGAGTTACTTCCTCTAGTGGGCCCAAGGTGCAGGTACACAGAGACGACATGCTAAATTTTTCAGCCATGTTGAAATGAGGAGGGAGGTGAGTTTATTCACGCTCTCTTTACTTTAAAAGCGTACGACAAGCTAAAAGTCTTTTTAGATATTCTAAAAGTATTATTTATAGAGTAGGTATAGGTTAAAAGCAATGTCACCTAATATTGAAGATTAGTAATTTTGTGTATTAATACACTAATAGCTCCGCGGGAAATGTTAGTAGTAAAGTATTTCAATCAACAACAACACCTTCAGTGTGGACAATCAATTGCAGGCTTTGTGAGTCCCAACACCACTTATGATTAAATCACGTACCAGATTCCTTAGTTAGATAATGCCAAAAATTGTAACTTCTCTCAGGGAACACTTTGTAATAAGCAACAGGTGTAATCTTCCAGGGTAACAATTAATTACTCAGCTTTTGGTTTCTCCGTCGGATCAGATAGAAATCAAATATAATAAACGTGCTTCTTTAGAGATCAATCCCCTCCAATTGCGCAATTCACATGTAAAAAAATGGACTAAAATAGCATAAGATCCTTAAAACAATAGGCGCCATTCCCACTTTTAATAGTTGCTTACCTGAACAAAATAGTTTCCCTTAAAGCGGACCTTCACTCTGAATAAGAGTCTATCTTATATGTTTCCCACACCCTGTACATACAGATTGTCCACATTAAAAATCATCCTACCTGCATCTACTGCATGTTATGGGCCTTTAAACATCCAAGATGGCAGCTTATGGAAGCCGCCATCTTGTCAGGCAGCCTGCAAACAGGAAGTGCCTTCTGACTGTGCTGCTCTGCATTCTGGGATTGCTGACCTTTACCTGACCCCAGCTCTGCTCTATCTGAGCAAAGCACAGCTATAACCCGCCCCCCCTGTACCTTATCCCACTCTCCTCTCCTCAGTAAGTGTAATGCTTCTGAGTCAAGATGGCGGCGCCCGTATCCTAAGGTCCTGAACAGAGTTGTAGCCCAGTGGGGGAAAGAATAATAAGTTAGTGACTAAAAACGTAAAATATATTAATTTTAGATGCTGGGGAATCGTTTTTGAAGAGTTTGGGCTTTTCATTAAATCACGGTGAAGGTCCGGTTTAAAACAATAGGCGCTGTGCCCACTTTTAATAGTTGCTTACCAGAACAAAATGAGTAACTTGCATGTCACAAATAAACGTTGATCAAAGGTTGTGAGATAGTTTCCCTTAAGTGAGACTGCACTCACAGCTGAAGCCAGCCTTTGCCAAAGGCTGGCTTCAGCTGTGAGTGCAGTCTCACTTAAACCGGACCTTCACCGTGATTTAATGAAAAGCCCAAACTCTTAAAAAACGATTCCCCAGCATCTAAAATTAATATATTTTACGTTTTTAGCCACTAACTTATTATTCTTTCCTCCACTGGGCTACAACTCTGTTCAGGACTTTAGGATACGGGCGCCGCCATCTTGACTCAGAAGCATCACACTTACTGAGGAGAGGAGAGTGGGATAAGGTACAGGGGGGCGGGTTATAGCTGTGCTTTGCTCAGACAGAGCTGGGGTCAGGTAAAGGTCAGCAGTCCCAGAATGCAGAGCAGCACAGTCAGGAGGCACTTCCTGTTTGCAGGCATAAGATGGCGGCTTCCATAAGCCGTCATCTTGGATGTTTAAAGGCTCATAACATGCAGTAGATGCAGGTAGGATGATTTTTAATGTGGACAATCTGTATGTACAGGGTGTGGGAAACATATAAGATAGACTCTTATTCAGAGTGAAGGTCCGCTTTAAGGATCTTATGCTATTTTAGTCCATTTTTTTACATGTGAATTGCACAATTGGAGGGAATTGATCTCTAAAGAAGCACGTTTATTATATTTGATTTCTATCTGATCCGACGGAGAAACCAAAAGCTGAGTAATTCATTGTTACCCTGGAAGATTACACCTGTTGTTTATTACAAAGTGTTCCCTGAGAGAAGTTACAATTTTGGCATTATCTAACTAAGGAATCTGGTACGTGATTTAATCATAAGTGGTGTTGGGACTCACAAAGCCTGCAATTGATTGTCCACACTGAAGGTGTTGTTGTTGATTGAAATACTTTACTACTAACATTTCCCGCGGAGCTATTAGTGTATTAATACACAAAATTTCTATTGTTTGAAGACTGCACCAATACGGTCTTACTAACTCCAGCGGAAGAAAGGATTGCCTTTATAATATGATTCAATTTAATTTTAATACACTAATATTTTTAGCGCGGTTTAGAAGAATTGTTCTTCATTCTGTAATATTGAAGATTGTAATGTAATGCTCACTGGTCTGTGGCTGAATGACCCAAATGTCTGTCCAGTGACTAAACATGGATGCAGATAATGGATCTCGCAGTGTCCTGAATCGCCCCTGTGGCCCAATAGTGATGCCCCAATAGGAGAAAGCCAACTGGGGTGTTTTTCAGGGGTAATTTTCAGCTTCGGTCCTCTTTAAATATATCTGACAAGGACCATTTATCCGCCATCCTTTCATTAAGCCAGCATTATTTTCACACCTACACTTAAGGACCTGCATAGACAGGCTTCAAAGTGTGTTCACATTATGTGGCTTTGGCATTTAGAACAAGATGGCTCACAGTTCTTTATGATACAATGCAGGAGCGGTGCAGACAAGCTTTTGAAGCCCATCCACATTACACCAACATTTCCTGAAAACAATAATTGTAACCCGACCTGTTATAAATATCAAAGTGATGTAATGTAAATGCACTTTAAAATCCCACAAGAATCTAGACACTGCTGGATACTTTGAAATGTTTGGAAAACGTTTAATGTCCCATGACTTCTGTTGTATGCAAAAGTTTTGGCCACAATGACTGTCAACCGTGACCAGTTAGGCAAGATGAAATGATCTCCAGAAGCTCTAAAGTTGACAAGCACTTTCCCACATTCGCAATATCAGTTTTGTTTTGTTTGGTACAATTTTAGAGTGCAAAAAAGAAAAAGGTGATTGTAAAAGTAGGAAACCCCAAGGAGACAACTTTGCCCAAGGTCCCAATCTTAATAAATGTATTAGAGTGAAGTCTTGATTACAGTCATAGTTGGGAAAGGTCAGGTGATGCATATTTCAAAGCTTTATAAATACCCAGACTCCTCTAACCTTGCCCCAAAACACAGCAGCCATGAGTTATAATAAGCAGCTACCTAACACTCTGGAAATGAGGCAGAGGCCCACAAAGCGGGAAAAGGCTATAAGAACATAGAACAGAGGTTCCGATTTCCATTTTCCTCAGTTCAAAATTTAATTAAGAAACGGTTGTTCATGGGATTGCTAGAAAGGCAAATCAGAACCCCAGCTTGACTGTAAAAGAGCTTCAGGCAAATTTACCAGGCTCTGGAGTAGTGGTACATTGTTCTACTGTCCAACAACACCTGCACACGTATTTCTAATATTTATGATATTAATCTCTGATAGAAATATTGGAGATTAATGTACAGCAAATATTGATATATCATATTCTCTTACATGCCCCTTGGAAATTATTTCATCTTCAGCTTGTTTAACTGCTCACGGTAACTTTGACCAAGGGTTCCAAAACACTTGAATATTATAGTAATATAGTATAATATATATTCATTTTTATGTTGCTATTATTGTGTTATCCTGTATTCTGTGTGGTCTCTGACATTAACCCTGACATCTCTCTGCAGTCAGACTGTGACCATCTCCTGGAGGCGGCCATTTTCTGCTCATCACAGGGCTGTACAGCTATCTCTATGGATGGAAATCCCGCATATCTTCAGGATCTGTGAGTAACAAACAGATCGTTCAATGTGCAGGTTTTAAGTGATCTGAGGAGACTATTCAGTCTCTAACTAGTAATACAGTTACAGATCAGTCATTCAGTAACTGCATGCTGCCATCATTAGTCAGAATAGACTTTACTACTCTAAAATGTATTTCTTAAACTGGTCCTTCACCCTGAATAAGAGTCTATCTTAGATGTTTCCCACACCCTGTACATACAGATTGCCCACATTAAAAATCATCCTACCTGCATCTACTGCATGTTATGAGCCTTTAAACATCCAAGATGGTGGCTCATTGAACATCAGGCAGCCTGCAAACAGGAAGTGCTTACTGACTGTGCTGCTCTGCATTCTGGGATTGCTGACTTTTTCCTGACCCCAACTCTGCTCTGTCTGAGCAAAGCACAGCTATAACCCACCCCCTGTACTTTATCCCACTCTCCTCTCCTCAGTAAGTGTGATGCTTTTGAGTCAAGATGGCGGCGCCTGTATCCTAAAGTCCTGAACAGAGTTGCAGCCCAGTGCGGGAAAGAATAATAAGTGACTAGAAACTTAAAATATATTAACTTTAGATGCTGGGGAATCATTTTTTAAGGGTTTGGGCTTTTCAATAAATCATGGTGAAGGTCCGGTTTAAAGAAGACACAACAGACCAATCAGAAACACTTGGGTTTTAGCCATAACCAGTGTATGACACTTTCAGAGCTGTTCCGCCTTCAGGGCTACGTACCCCTGCCATTGCCTTTAGATAGAATATCAAAGATAACTGAACATCAGTGTGTCAGCCAGTGCAACCCCTGCTGGCAAATAAAGTGGACCAAAACCCACCGAGATTGGCCTTGGAATCTATGAGATCCCAGGGCCGCTTGATTCAGTCCACGGGGGCATTCAGAATCAGGATACCCCACTGTGTGAAACCCTCAGGTCACCCAGAAACTCACCTTCTTTACTGGTCCAACGGTGCATGTGCGAGCTGTGGCACATGCCCGCCCCTTCGTCTAAGACGAGTGGATCCAAGTACGCTGATTGGACAAGAGGCCGCGCATGTGCTGTAGGACCAGGGAGAGGTCAGTTCGTTCGGATGACCTACGGGGTTTCACACAGTGGGGCATACCCAATTGGGGTGCCCCCGGGGACAAGGACCAAAACCCAGAATAGTCAAAATCCTGGAGTTTGATCCACTTTAACAAGGATGTTTGCTCCTTCCTAACTAGAAGCAGGGGTGTGCACCGAGGCCAGCCAGGGGAGCACACTGGCTGGCATCACAGCATCCGAGCTCATCTTGATCACATTAGGGAGCCAAATGCCCAAGTGGACTGTTAAAGTGAACCAAAACCCACCCTGGAGTCTATGAGCCTCCAGGGCAGGTATACTCGCTCCCCATGGGGCAAACAGATTTGGGATGCCCTGCTGTGTCAAACCCCCCAGTCCATATATAACTCTTACTGGCTTCTGACACACAGGAGTCATGGGACCACAGCAGTGGCGATAAGGAAATCAGGTCCTGTTGACAACATGGGGGTGCTCTGGCTGAGGGCTGTGTTTAAACCCCCCATGTTTCCTGAAAAGTCACCTTCGTTCCCGGTCCAACGGAGCATGCGCAAGCAGCGGCCGCATTTCCGCTATCCCATTAGCAGGACACGTGCCCACACCAGGCATTTGGGAATGGCCGGTGTGACAGACTCTCTGCCCCTTTGGACTTTACACAGGTTCATTACTTTCCTTTTCTTAAGCATGTTACAGACTGCCAGTGTATTGATTGATTACGTTATTCATTGTTCTGACTGCCATTGTATTGATTGATTACGTCACAGACAATGGCATTGTTCGGATTGAGTGTATTACAGACGTCTATTGTATTGCTGATTGCGTCACCGGCAGAGTTGAGGGATTGTGTGCCCTGCTGCTATTGGTCGGTGTGTGTGTCATGCAATGGAGACTTGTGTATATAAGGCCCAGTGTGGCACTAATAAAGTTCAGTTCATCTTCACCCTCAATACTGAGTTCTGTCTCTTATTGGGGGAAACGCTATATTACAATTCACTAGCCCTTGTAAGGGCTGTTCCTGTTTCCTCACGGACGACTCTGGAATTCCAGCAGCACCTCTCACGATTGGGAAAAGGACGTCTCGGGTGGTGAAGCCCTCCGGCGATAAGGGTTATCGCTACAATTGGTGGCAAGCGGTCGGATGGTCCTTTGTACCCAGAGAGAGTGCTACCCTGATGGAGAGTCAGTAGGACAAGTTGAAAAGGCTGACCCTGAAGGATCTACTCGAGAGCCGGGGAAGGTCAGCTAGCAACAGCCCACGTCAGGAACTGATAGCCGAGCTGATCGAAATGGATCGTGCAGCAGTGAGGACCGAAACCAATATAGAGATCGATGAAGACGCTGCTCTCGTTCAAGCGGTTCGGAACAGATTGTCGGTCTATGGCCGAATCCATCACAAGAACTGATCGACCAAGTCTTCGCCGCAGCGGAGGCAGAGGCCAGTAAGCGAAGGGAAGATCGGCGACTCGCAACCCAGCAGCCTCTCAGCGCCCCTGTGTCTCCGAGCCTCAGTTACACTGGGGGGAAAAAGATTCCATTTGCAGCATTTAAGTCCATCCAGGAAAGTGACAATGAGATTGATGGATTTTTGGCCGGTTTTGAACGGCAGTGCGCTTTACACCGGGTACCCACGGAGGAATGGGTCACCATATTATCAGGGAAACTATCGGGGGAAAGCTTCCGATGCTTTCCGGGCCATCCCTGATGCGGACTTACCACACTACCATCTGGTAAAGGAGGCTTTGTTAGTCCGGAACGCTGTCACCCCGGAAGCCTACAGTTGTTTTTACTAGAACATTTTCTCAATGCCTTGCAACCAGAGCTAAGAGAGTGTGTGTACAAGACCAGCACCCTGTGAGTACATGTGTGTGTACAAGACCAGCACCCTGTGAGTACATGTGTGTGTACAAGACCAGCACCCTGTGAGTACATGTGTGTGTACAAGACCAGCACCCTGTGAGTACATGTGTGTGTACAAGACCAGCACCCTGTGAGTACATGTGTGTGTACAAGACCAGCACCCTGTGAGTACATGTGTGTGTACAAGACCAGCACCCTGTGAGTACAACTGTATGTGTGTACAAGACCAGCACCCTGTGAGTACATGTGCGTGTACAAGACCAGCACCCTGTGAGTACAACTGTATGTGTGTACAAGACCAGCACCCTGTGAGTACAACTGTGTGTGTGTACAAGACCAGCACCCTGTGAGTACAACTGTATGTGTGTGTGTGTGTGTGTGTGTGTGTGTGTATCATCTTCACCCTCAATACTGAGTTCTGTCTCTTATTGGGGGGAAAAGACAAGACCAGCACCCTGTGAGTACAACTGTATGTGTGTGGGTGTGTGTGTATACAGGCCCGGTAGACAAAACGGTAATGCAGATGGATTATCCCGGCAAACAGAACTCTGCCCATAACAAGAGTCCGGACAGCCCCACGTTAACCCGAACAGGGTCAATCCGGGTCTGCCGGGTGTTCCACAAAAAGGGGGCATTGTGACAGACGCTCTGCCCCTTTGGACTTTACACAGGTTCATTACTTTCCTTTTCTTAAGCATGTTACAGACTACCAGTGTATTGATTGATTACGTTATTCATTGTTCTGACTGCCATTGTATTGATTGATTACGTCACAGACAATGGCATTGTTCGGATTGAGTGTATTACAGACGTCTATTGTATTGCTGATTGCGTCACCGGAAGAGTTGAGGGATTGTGTGCCCTGCTGCTATTGGTCAGTGTGTGTGTCATGCAATGGAGACTTGTGTATATAAGGCCCAGTGTGGCACTAATAAAGTTCAGATCATCTTCACCCTCAATACTGAGTTCTGTCTCTTATTGGGGGAAACGCTATATTACAATTCACTAGCCCTTGTAAGGGCTGTTCCTGTTTCCTCACGGACGACTCTGGAATTCCAGCAGCACCTCTCACCATTGGGAAAAGGACGTCTCGAGCGGTGAAGCCCTCCGGCGATAAGGGTTATCGCTACAGCCGGCTTGGGCATGCTCCCTGTTAAAGGGTAACGGAGGATGCGGCTGCCAGCGTGCTCGGATCCTAGGATGAAGGGGCTCAAGCGGATCCGAGAGAGCTGACTGGATGAGAGGCTGCACATGAGCCATAGGACTGAGGAAGGGGGACCCTGGGGGATTTCACACAGCGGGGCATCCCAGATCGGGGTGCCAGGGGGCAAAGACCAAAACCTAGGATAGTCAAAATCCTGGGTTTTGCCATACCCCCCAACTGTCCTGATTTTCTCGGGACTGCCTTGATTCTTTATCTGTGGTCCCGCGGCGCATGCAGTTGTCCCGCGCCATCATGTCTCACGCCATCGCCCAGAGTGTTGCCGCGGCCACTCAGACGCCCCCTGCCGCCAGCCCCGAGTATAAGCGCTCAAACGAACACTCTGGGCCGGCGGAAACGGGCGTCTGAGAGGCCGGGAGTCTGAGAGGCAGTTTTTTTTTTCACTTCTTTAATTTGATTGGTGGTTCAGTGGGTGGGGACGTGGCTCCAGGAAGGAGCCTATTGCTGCAGCTAAGCTGGAGGTGGGCGGAGCTACAAGAAGGAGCCTCTGGGGAGACCGCAGAGGAGGGGAAATGGTTGAACTGGTAAATGTGTGTGTTTGTGTCTGTGTGTCTATGTGTGTGTATGTCTGTGTGTGTTTGTGAGTGTGTGTGTGTGTGTCTGTCTGTGTGTCTATGTGTGTGTCTGTCTGTCTGTCTGTGTGTCTATATGTGTGTCTGTCTATGTGTGTGTGTGTGTTTGTGTCTGTCTGTGTGTCTATGTGTGTGTGTGTTTGTGTCTGTCTGTGTGTCTATGTGTGTGTCTGTCTATGTGTGTGTGTGTGTTTGTGTCTGTCTGTGTGTCTATGTGTGTTTATGTGTGTGTAATGAGGGATGCCCCTAACTGGCTGTAACAAGGGATGCCCCTAACTGGCTGCAATGAGGGATGCCCCTCACTGGTTGTATTGGAGGGATGCCCTTCACTGTATGATTATTATTTATTTATTTATTTATTATTTATTTTTATTTAATTCTTAGGTCGGGGGTGTGGCCAGGCGTGGCTTAAATGTGTCCCTCTTTACAGCTTTGAAAAAGTTGGGAGGTATGGTTTTGGTCCACTTTAATATGAATTTCACTGGCAATATAAATAATGTCTCATCCCGCGGGGGTCTGAAACCTGTGAACACTTTATGTTGGCACTTATGGAAGCTCCGCTTTACAAATCCAATGGTCGGAGCTATATTCCTTCCACTCACCATATGGCATCGGCTGCTCCGGATCTGCTATACAGGAATTCTTAACTTGGGCAAAATGACCGTAGACGGCTGAGTAGATGTTGAGTAACTTGGGTTCCTTACAATGAAGCTTCAGCTCGTGGTTTTCACAGACAGATGTGGATTTGTACTCGGCTATAAACAGAAGCACAGGCTGAATGAACACCATGCAAACACCATCATCCTATACCAAACACAGAACAGAACCCTCTGCAAACTGGCCGGAGGGGCATTAGACGTCAATACCGTACAACTGTCATCACACAAGAGAAGGCCTGCCATCCCCTGCAGGCAATCATGGTTGCCATTACCTTTATGCTGCAAGGTGGGGGGGGGGGGCAGATTGTTGTCATTTGGAGACAGGAACTGACAATCTCATAGAAAGAAGCCTGTGTGTGATGACAGTGCAGCAGCTTCCATTCTCGTCATGCTCCATGAATTATTTCCTGTACACAGATCCCTGCTAACCCCACATCTGCTCCATAGAATAACACACAGGAGAGACTGCTGGAGATGGAGCGTGACAGCCAATCTGCAGGTATGATCTGTATATATATAGCTGCAGAGATGCACATTCTCCATGGAGTTTAACCCCTTCAGAACTGATTGGTGATTTACATTTACTAACTTAGTAATACCTTGGAAAGGGTTCTACCTGCACCCTTGGTTTAGGAAATGTCAGATCCTGTGGTGTAACTATGAGGCTGATTCATTACTAGCGCCAGGTATCGGCAGATGACCGTCTGTACAGAGGCGCTAAGAGCGACCGCTAGTAGACGCTGTGATCGGCTATCAGGCGCTGTAACAAAGCTCCTCAGTCGCTGTAGTAACCTGGCCGGCATTGATGAATGAGATGTATGTTGGGCATTCTAAAACCAGTACAGCGTTGCAGCGAGCAAAAGGTAGCGCCAGCTCAGTGTGACTGACTCTCAGCGACTCACACCATATTCAACAAAAAAGCAGACTCACACAGCACACAGCGTCTGGCGCTCTATGCTATAGCGCCCAGATCCAGAGCTCCAGACGCTGTGTGATTAAAGTCTTTTTTTGAACACATATCCACCAGTAAGAAAGCAAAAACACACGGAATGACATTGTTATAACATTGTGACATTAATACTTTAATCTGTAATGACAATTCTGCATAAAAATATAAAAAAATCAAAAAGGTTTTCAAAAATGGCTCTTTCTAGGCCAGGAGAGGTCACACAATTATTTGAGAGAAAAACAATAAAAATAAAAAACAAAAAACCCTGATTAAACAGAAAAAAGGGAACGTCCATTGAAATGTATGGGAGAGCGTCAGGTAGCGTCAGGTAATACCTGGCGCTCTGGAAGCTAGAGCGTCGGCGCTATACACTGAGCTGTTTGTAATATTACATGTGACACTACATGGCACTGTTAGAGTCGCTCACCAGAATCGCCTTCATGAAATGTGGTATTGCGTACAGCGCCCAGCGTTCACCAGACGCTGCCTGCCGCTACGTGGTACTACCTGCCTCTATCCCTTGATGAATAAACCCCTTAGTAATACCTCGGAAGGGCTCTACTTGCACCCTTAGTTTAGGAAATGTCAGATGAAGTGGTGTAACTATATGTGACGGGGGTATCTACGGCTCTACTTGCACCCTTAGTTTAGGAAATGTCAGATCCAGTGGTGTAAGTATATGTGACGGGGGTATCTACGGCTCTACTTGCACCCTTAGTTTAGGAAATGTCAGATCTAGTGGTGTAACTATTTGTGATGAGGGGTATCTACAGCTCTACTTGCACCCTTGGTTTAGGAAATGTCAGTTCCAGTGGTGTAACTATATGTGACGGGGGTATCTACGGCTCTACTTGCACCCTTAGTTTAGGAAATGTCAGATCCAGTGGTGTAACTATATGTGACGGGGGTATCTACGGCTCTACTTGCACCCTTAGTTTAGGAAATGTCAGATCCAGTGGTGTAACTATATGTGACGGGGGTATCTACGGCTCTACTTGCCCTTGGTTTAGGAAATGTCAGTTCCAGTGGTGTAACTATATGTGACGAGGGGTATCTACGGCTCTACTTGCACCCTTAGTTTAGGAAATGTCAGATCCTGTGGTGTAATTATATGTGACGAGGGGTATCTACGGCTCTACTTGCACCCTTAGTTTAGGAAATGTCAGATCCTGTGGTGTAACTATTTGTGATGAGGGGTATCTACAGCTCTAGTTGCACCCTTGGTTTAGGAAATGTCAGTTCCAGTGGTGTAACTATATGTGACGAGGGGTATCTACGGTTCTACTTGCACCCTTAGTTTAGGAAATGTCAGATCCAGTGGTGTAACTATATGTGACGGGGGTATCTATGGCTCTACTTGCCCTTGGTTTAGGAAATGTCAGATCCAGTGGTGTAACTATATGTGACGAGGGGTATCTACGGCTCTACTTGCACCCTTGGTTAAGCAAATGTCAGATCCAGTGGTGTAACTATATGTGACGGGGTATCTACGGCTCTACTTGCCCTTGGTTTAGGAAATGTCAGATCCAGTGGTGTAACTACATGTGACGGGGGTATCTACGGCTCTACTTGCACCCTTAGTTTAGGAAATGTCAGATCCAGTGGTGTAACTATATGTGACGGGGGTATCTATGGCTCTACTTGCCCTTGGTTTAAGAAATGTCAGATCCAGTGGTGTAACTATATGTGACGGGGGTATCTACGGCTCTACTTGCCCTTGGTTTAGGAAATGTCAGATCCTGTGGTGTAACTATATGTGACGGGGGGTATCTACGGCTCTACTTGCACCCTTAGTTTAGGAAATGTCAGATCCTGTGGTGTAACTATATGTGACGGGGGGTATCTACGGCTCTACTTGCACCCTTAGTTTAGGAAATGTCAGATCCAGTGGTGTAACTATATGTGACGGGGGTATCTACGGCTCTACTTGCACCCTTAGTTTAGGAAATGTCAGATCTAGTGGTGTAACTATTTGTGATGAGGGGTATCTACAGCTCTACTTGCACCCTTGGTTTAGGAAATGTCAGATCCAGTGGTGTAACTATATGTGACGAGGGGTATCTACGGCTCTACTTGCACCCTTAGTTTAGGAAATGTCAGATCCTGTGGTGTAACTATATGTGACGAGGGGTATCTACGGCTCTACTTGCACCCTTAGTTTAGGAAATGTCAGATCCAGTGGTGTAACTATATGTGACGGGGGTATCTACGGCTCTACTTGCACCCTTAGTTTAGGAAATGTCAGATCCAGTGGTGTAACTATATGTGACGGGGGTATCTACGGCTCTACTTGCCCTTGGTTTAGGAAATGTCAGTTCCAGTGGTGTAACTATATGTGACGAGGGGTATCTACGGCTCTACTTGCACCCTTAGTTTAGGAAATGTCAGATCCTGTGGTGTAACTATATGTGACGAGGGGTATCTACGGCTCTACTTGCACCCTTAGTTTAGGAAATGTCAGATCCAGTGGTGTAACTATATGTGACGGGGGTATCTACGGCTCTACTTGCACCCTTAGTTTAGGAAATGTCAGATCCTGTGGTGTAACTATAGGTGACGGGGGTATCTACGGCTCTACTTGCACCCTTAGTTTAGGAAATGTCAGATCCTGTGGTGTAACTATTTGTGATGAGGGGTATCTACAGCTCTACTTGCACCCTTGGTTTAGGAAATGTCAGTTCCAGTGGTGTAACTATATGTGACGAGGGGTATCTACGGTTCTACTTGCACCCTTAGTTTAGGAAATGTCAGATCCAGTGGTGTAACTATATGTGACGGGGGTATCTATGGCTCTACTTGCCCTTGGTTTAGGAAATGTCAGATCCAGTGGTGTAACTATATGTGACGGGGGTATCTACGGCTCTACTTGCACCCTTGGTTAAGCAAATGTCAGATCCAGTGGTGTAACTATATGTGACGGGGTATCTACGGCTCTACTTGCCCTTGGTTTAGGAAATGTCAGATCCAGTGGTGTAACTATATGTGACGGGGTATCTACGGCTCTACTTGCACCCTTAGTTTAGGAAATGTCAGATCCTGTGGTGTAACTATAGGTGACGGGGGTATCTACGGCTCTACTTGCACCCTTTGTTTAGGAAATGTCAGATCCTGTGGTGTAACTATATGTGACGGGGGTATCTACGGCTCTACTTGCACCCTTAGTTTAGGAAATGTCAGATCCAGTGGTGTAACTATTTGTGACGAGGGGTATCTACAGCTCTACTTGCACCCTTGGTTTAGGAAATGTCAGTTCCAGTGGTGTAACTATATGTGACGAGGGGTATCTACAGCTCTACTTGCACCCTTGGTTTAGGAAATGTCAGTTCCAGTGGTGTAACTATATGTGACGAGGGGTATCTACGGTTCTACTTGCACCCTTAGTTTAGGAAATGTCAGATCCAGTGGTGTAACTATATGTGACGGGGGTATCTATGGCTCTACTTGCCCTTGGTTTAGGAAATATCAGATCCAGCCCTGGTGCAAATATTAAACGGGGCCCTTTCATTGCTTATACAGCAAACTTTTTTCTGTATTTTAACTCATTTGGACGCAGCTAGACAACTGAAGACTTAAACATCTTTGGCATCCTTCCTCTAAATGATGCCAAATGAGCACAAATATGATAAATAAGGTGGAGGAGCAACAATCACAGGGCCCCCCCTGACCTCCGGTGCCCTGGTGTGGTCGCACCCCCTCAAGTTACACCGCTGTTGTATGCAGGGTTGTATTTAATGGTCCGGCTACCCTAGGCACTTTTAGTTCTTGTGTCCCTATTTGTTGAGGCAGGCCTCTGTCCCTCCAACAACAATTTACAAGAGCCCAGATCTCAGAAATAAGCTGAGCCTCTCAATTTGCATAGATCCCCCTATTAGCGCGTCAAAATGAATATGCATAATGTGTATCAAACCGCCTACACCAGGGGTTCCCAACCAGTGATACTGGTGGTCCTATAAGGTGGTACCCAACAAGAACACAGACCTGATCTATTGCCGTGTATATTTTTCCTAACTCCTGATTTGTTTTTTAAGGACAAAACTGCTCCACAATGTAATAAAAACCATTTATAGGGAGAGGGTGCAGACAGTGTGTGGAAGGGCACAAGGAGTCACAAGTCTGTATAAACTCTTACTGGCTTCTGACACATAGGCCTCGATTCAATAAAGGTAGAAAAAAATTCTCATGGTAAAAGATTCAATTCATGAGAAAAAAGCCTGAGAATTTCACTGTTACTGAATCACTAGATAAAAATACAATGAAAGTCAATGGCACTTTTTTACTCCTAAGAAAAGTAGAGAACTGTTTACTTCTTTCTACACTGTAGTAAAAGCTGCCATTGACTTTCATTGTCTTTTTTCCTAGTGATTCAGTAACAGTGAAATTCTCAGGCTTTTTTCTCATGAATTGAATTTTTTACTACCATGAGAATTTTTTTCTACCTTTATTGAATCGAGGCCATAGGAGTCATGTGACCACAGCAGTGGCGGTAGGGAAATCAGGTCCTGTTGACAACATGGAGGTGCTCTGGCTGCAGGCTGTGTTTAAATTGGACCAAAACCCAGGATTTTGACTATCCTGGGTTTTGGTCCTTACCCCCTGTGTGAAACCCCCCAGATCGCTGAAGTCAACTCACCGCCGCTCGTCCAATCAGCGAGCTCGGAGCCACTGAAGCCCCATTGTCTAAGGCTTCGTCTAAGGCCAGCGGCTCAGACCACACTGATGGCCCCATCCCCTGCTACCCTCTAACAGGGGCATTCACAAATGGCTGGCACAGGCACACGCCCTACTAGAGGGATAGCGGGGATGTGGCCGCGGCTGGCGCATGCGCCGTTGGACCGGGAAACAAGGTAAGTGTATGAGGTGACCTGGGGGGGTTCAAATCGGGATGCCCCAGGGGGAGGGAATCGATTGGTTTGGGAATCTTATAGATTCTTGTGCCAATCGCGGTGGGTTTTGGACCACTTTAACAGCTTGGGCCCCCTCCAAACAGTCTTTCTGTGGTTGAAGAGGTATTAATTTACCAGCCAACAGGGGGCAGTCCTAGGGTTGCCTAATGGGTAATACAGCCATGTTTGTACACTGAATACCCTCCACTCAGCATATTCTAATTTGGGGTGCCCCCTTGCTTAACAACCCCAAGGAAGCCAAATACAGGCTATATGGCGCCAACAGCAGCTTTTTCTGGGTTGGGTTGTCGAACAGACATGCATGCAAAACTAATTGTCTACTAGTGTGGGCCTGAGAGTGGCGCCCTAGACTTTTTCAGTTTTCAGCCTACCTAGTTAAAGGAGCACTATCGCGAAATTGCGTATTGTTAAAAATCCATATAAACATGTCAGCTAATGAGAGGAGGGGGCACTTATACCCCTGAACTGAATAAAACCCCTCCAAGCTTGTGCTTTAATCTCACATGGTGGGAATAAAATCAAGGGGTGACAGGTTCAGTCTATGAGGGGTGACAGGGCCTGTCACCCCAGATGTCCTTTTCCTTCCATTAAAATAAAAAAAAAAAAGCCTGACTACATATTTCTTGATGCGGGGTGTATAAGTGACCCCTCCTCCCTCCATCCAGAATATTTATATGGATTTTTATCATTGGCCCATTTTTTCGCGATAGTGCTCCTTTAAGGAGAGTGGCATCCCAAATTAGCATGTACTGGGAGGGAGTCAGCCTTTTTTTAACTTTAGGGTCAACCCCATTTTACCCTCCCCCCCTTTTTTTACTTCTCCCTATTTACTTTGTCTGTGGCTTTAGCTCGTTACCTTGATCGACTAAGTGATAAGTAATCGTAGTTTCAAGCCCCACCTCTTCCCCCACCATCCAACATTAAAGAAAATTGTCTAATGATACGCAAAATTTGGTTACTTTGATTACTTGTTGGAACAATGTTAAATTGGCTCGTTTTGATTGGAGCATAAAAAATCCAATTTTTTTTTCAATGCCCATAAATCAGAAACGAATACATGGTTTGTTATTGTGCGCATATTAACTACTTCCCTAACTCCAGGAAACATAATCCAGGGCAGACATGACTCCTGAAGTGCTCCAGTTCAACTCCTCCTGCCAGCTCCTGGTTGCCTCATATAAGGGAGTAGGCTACCTTGCTGATCTAAAGGAGGGGCATTCCCTTAACCCATCCACTCTGAGTGCTCTTAGCTGGTAGAGGAACTGACAGTGAAAAGCCTGTGAAGTGCTGGATCATCTCCAGGGGGCAAAAGCTGAAGTTCCAAAAATTGCCCTTTAAAAGATACAAATAAAAATAAATTTTAAAAATGGTATACTGCTAAGTCCAATTTTCAGAGGGAGTATATATATATATATATATATATATTGGCTCCTAACTGAATAGCTATTCACTCATCAACTCAGTAAATTATATTCTAGAAACCTAAGAACTTTTAAATGAACATAGATTATATGAACTATAAGGGGACAATAAAGGGTTAGTGAATGGGTTTTGTAGGTGCGGAGGCATGCACAGTGATAGCTCCACTTTCAGTCCAGGCAAAATAGAAAAAAAACATTACTACTCTCTTTTTAGCCTTTCTATTCTAGTTTGGTTGAATAAAACTTACCAGATCTCGAAGGCCAGGCTTCAATTTGGCAGTAGGATCTGAC
This sequence comes from Gastrophryne carolinensis, assembly GCA_027917425.1. Classification (NCBI taxonomy): domain Eukaryota; kingdom Metazoa; phylum Chordata; class Amphibia; order Anura; family Microhylidae; genus Gastrophryne; species Gastrophryne carolinensis. Next base: position 486,295,954 of record CM051236.1, on the reverse strand, counting down.
CACAAAAATCTGGATCTGGTGGATGAGACCTCTACCTGTATGCGTGTAGAGTGCCACCTGTTAGGTTTGGTGATGGAATAATAGTCTGGGGTTTTCCAAAGGCTGAACTTTCTTGGTTTCTAGAACTAGTAAGGGGAAATCTCCCCATGGAAGAGGAGTCAGTTGGTTAGTGATCACAATTTTATTTGGCCAAACCAGGGTCAAATTATCATTGTGCACTGGAGCACCTACATCAGGTCCTTGCAGCTCAGAGGCCTCTGGCTCCCAACACCATTTTGACCTTGGCCTAAAAGTTATAAGCCTGCCTCTCATGGAAGTTACCTAATCTGGTCCTGTTTTCCACAGCGGGATCCTCTCCTCCGACAGTCTTCCAGTTGATTTCCCTATTCCCTGCAGTCATCCACTCTGATCCCTATCTCCCCAGCAGTCTTTCAGTCTGATTCTCCTCTCTGGCCAGTCTCGCGGGAGATTGCACAAGGCGCATTGGGCTCCTCCAAGTATTTGATTCCTGAAAAGCTCTACTTATAAATTGACTGACCATCTTCGCCTTCACAGCTGTAGTCCTGCCCAGTCTTTGGAGTGTTCAAATGGAGGGCACCATCAACCTATGCGTGCCAATAGGATACTTTTCATATACTTTTTCAAATGGATTGGCACCAATTGGTCCAGGTGGTGACAAAGGGGAAGGGGTGCCCTCTCAGGCTTTTCATTGGTAAGGGGAGTTCACTGGAGGGCAGGCAGTGTGTTTTGGCCCAGGAGGAGAGGGTAGTCTTGCACAGGGCACCTTCCAATGTAAGACCTGTACTTTTTAGTTTAATCTGTTTTTATTGAGAAAAATCCAATAAGGAGGAAAAAAAAGGAAAACACAAAAACAAAAACACATACAGAATGTTATTCACTAAACAATGTCACATCTATCAGAAAGCTCAATATCATAGCAGCTCTATCCTCTGCCACAGAGATTCACTTGTGCCTGCGATTCCACCTATGAGCATCCGAGGATACTAGCTGGTGCACCACGCCGCAAGTATCTATCCTGTGTCACGGGAAACCAGAGCCCCATACACAGCCCCACGGCTCTCCAGAGATGGGAGGGCCCGGAGCACAACCGTCGGCGAACGGGGGACAAATTCCCCTATCTGATCATTGATCAGAAAAACACGGCGAAAATCAGCCCCCGGACCCCTCACCCCAGCACCGGTCTGATCACAAACCCATCTCACAGAACCCAGCACACCACCCCCACACTCCGAATAGTGGATCTTCCTGCATATCGCGCAGCGGAAGGTTATCAGAGAGGATGCAACAAAACGTAACAGTAACCAAAACATAAGAAACAGGATAAGATACCTACTGACAAGGGAAAAAAGAAACACAAAGAAATGGGGGGAAGAGAAGAGGGGGAGGAAAGGGGGGAGAGGGAGATACCCTGAGCTGGATCAGGAGTATAACTCCTTTTTGCCGCAAGAGTCCTATCACACACTCGCGCTAGGGCACGGCCAGATGACCATGCCGTCCACTGTTCATCACTGAATCAACCTTCGGAAACGAAGATCTGTACTTTTTATAGGACTGTAGAAACACTGCTGGCCTCAGAGGAGTAGCTAGGCTTTTTGGCACACGGGGCAAAGATTCGAAATGGTGCCCCCCACCTGTGCTCAGGCCCTCCTTTGGCACCCCTCTGACCTGCTGCACCCAGGGCATGTGCCCCCCCGTCCCTCACCCCAGCTATGCCCGTGGCTGGCCTGGTCACTGCCTGTGGAGTGCCAGCTGTAGAGCTTGATGATTAAGTAGCAACTCCATGACACAGATGCCCCTACCCTTGAGTTACTGAGACAACTGGCACAGAAGGTAAAGGGAAATCTCCTCAATGAGGTTTATAATCCATAAGAACATAACAGTCTCTTCACCACATTTCCCCAAACGTAGCAAAGTTTCCTCTTGCCCCCTAGAAGGCCGCAGCAGATCCAGGTGACTGTTCTGGCATTTACTCTTGGGCCATGAGTACAGAGACTGGTTCCTGGTTAGATGCCAGCTCCAGGTTTTGAAAACAGTAAAATCTCTTTCTCCTCTTGTAAAATAAGCCTTTTCAGTGCTGGCAGAGAGTACACACTCATTTAATAGGATTATTCTCTCCATTCAGGCGAAAGACAAAGTCCTTTTTCATGTAATGTAATCAGCACAATACTCCTGGAAATATCTTGAGTCTGGCAGTGTCCACACAGGGCAGACGGCGGTAACAGCGCGGTGCGCGACGTAACCGGGACCCAGGGAGACGCCTTTTACAGGGGAAAAGTTAGGGTTTAATGATCCTCTAAAAATGCATTGTCTACTCTTCTTTTCATAGGATGGATCCAGAGAAGCCATTTGCTGGGAGAGTGGGATAAAGTACAAGGGGGCGGGTTATAGCTGTGCTTTGATCAGACAGAGCAGAGCTGGGGTCAGGAAATGGTTAGCAATCCCAGAATGCAGAGCAGCACAGTCAGAAGGCACTTCCTGTTTGCAGGCTGCCTGATGTTCCATGAGCCGCCATCTTGAAAGTTTAAAGGCTCAGTAGATGCAGATAGGATGACTTTTAACGTGGGTAATCTGTATGTACAGGGTGTGGGAAACATATAAGATAGACTCTTATTCAGAGTGAAGGACCGCTTTAAACTGCCTTACATGTTAAATTCACATTCCAGAGGAATATTCATTCCCCAAACCCATGCTGCTCCTGGAATGCACCTTCATCTTATTTGTACCCATTCCTACATTTCCTACATTGTCCTGGCCATTGTTGCTGGGGAGGGGTGGTATGGCATAGCAGGCGATCTCCTGAGACACTTCTGGAGGGTCACGCTAAAGATTTGGTGAAGCAAGTTCATCTCTGGGTGCACATTTGGGTGTGACTTGCAGCCCCGCATCTCGTTGAGCTTTTTCATTTTAATACACAAAAAGGCTAAATCAAAAATTTTTGTTCTATTTTTTTCCTAAAAAAAATCGCCTGTACCTGTTATGGGGCATTTTTACAGGTGAGATCCCTCATTTTTCCAATGAGGTAAGACTCATTTTTTAAAGTAGTCCAAAACCCAGTGCAATTGGCCCAGGAATCTAAAAGATTCTCGGGACGATCTATTCCCTCCCCCCCGGGCATCCAAAACCGGGATGCCCCACTGTGTGAAACCCCCCCAGGTTGCCGCATACACTTATCTTGTTTCCTGATCCATGGCGCATGCGCGAGCCGCGGCCGGATCCCTGCTATCCCTCTAGCAGAGTACGTGCCCGTGCATTTGTGAATGGCCAGGTACGCTCCTTGTTAGAGGGAAGCGAGGCATGCGTCCGGCAGCACGCTCTGAGCCTTAAACGCTGGCTTAGGCGCCGGGACATCAGCGGCTTCAAGCGAGCTGATTGGACGAGCGCCCACGCATGCGCCGTAGGACCGGGAAGAGGTGAGTTGCGCTCGGTGATCTGGGGGGTTTCACACAGCGGCGGAAAGGACCAAAATCCAGTACAGTAAAAATCCTGGCTTTTGGTCCACTTTAAGTACACATATAATGGAAATGGAGGAACTAACTGCATACTTGCATGACAGAACCATGTAATTCACTCAGACATGGACTCCTTGGTATTTAATCAGAGATTCAGACTACTATAAAAACCTTATGTTTTAAATTAGCGCCCCCCACCAATAATGCATTTTAAAGCCACCCCCCCCCCCCATTATCCCTAACCCAATTCTTCCCTTCACTTCATTTCGCTCCCCCATTCATTCTGCTGTTTTAGTCCCTCTCTGCTTCTTGCCTGATTACCCTCTTTGTTTTACTAATGTACTTATTCTTTAAGCTACCTATGGCTAAACTGACCATTTCTTGGGGTCCTTAAAGTGGACCAACACCCTCCCATGATCGGCCCGGGAATCTATAAGATTCCCGGACCGATCAGCTCCCTGACTGCGGGGCACCCCGACCGTTGTGTGAAACCCCCCAGAAACCCCTAAATCCCTACCTGCTCCTTGATCCAGCGGCGCCCGCCGCCGCCGCCTCCCGCGCGTTCCTCTAGCAGGACGCACACCCGCGCGTTTGTGAATGGCTGGCGTGGGCACGCGCCCTGTAAGAGTGACGCGCGGGAGGCGGCGGCAGGCGCGCTCTCTTGTCCGTCGCTGCCTCCCGCTTTTCCGCCAGCGGGGATTGGCTGCAGCGGTCATGTGGGAGCGGGGAGAGGTGAGTTTTTGGGGCTTTCTGGGGGATTTCACACAGCGGGTACCCCCGATCGGGGTGCCCCACCGAAGTGGACCAAATCCCAGGATAGTCAAAATCCTGGGTGTTGGTCCACTTTAAAGTGGGACAGTTCAAACAAGTTTGTGGGTGATGGGTGTGGTAGGGGTGTGGTTCAGGTCATGGCTTAATTACGGGTCACATCCTCTAAAAATATTTGGTCCATTAAAGATGTTGGTGATTGAGCCAATGCTCAGAAGTCCATGTCAGAGTCAGAGCAGTTGTAAAGCACCCAGACATCCAGTATTCTGCATTTGGTGGGACAGTCTTCCCCATGTCAGCAAAGTGGGACATTTAGATTTCCCCAGAGTTTTTGGAGGGACAGTGGTCCTCAAAGCGGGACATTTTTATACCCCTCCATTCAGATATACCTCACCGTTGCACCTGAGATTCTTGAGACAATACGCCCCTGAATATCATAGAACATACCTAATCATGGAACCCAGAGCGTAACATCTTTACTCCCCACTTCCCTGTCTATACGATATCATTGAGGATTACTTCTGTAACGGGCGTGTGCCTGGCTAATGGCACACGTTCTGAGGAGCGAGAGGGTTCTTGGACCTAGGGTAGGGCAACATGGTGTGGCATGTGTGGGGTGAGGTGCACTTACTGATTCTGCTGCCGCTGGTCTCCAATCATGACACGTCTTATAGCAACCAACAGGGTCTTTTTTTGAGGGCCTCCATCCATTTCAACAGCAGTACAGGCAATATTCCTTAGCGGTTACAGCAAACAGTCTTTACAGCTTCCAGTGATCACAACTGGGTTTCTTCCCTCACTGTTGCTCGGCTTCTCTACTACATTAACAGTCCTCCCCTTTTCACTATAACTAGCACTGTCTTAGAACACTCTAGAAGGATTGGATCCTCCCTTATATAACCTCTGAAATGTTGCCTCTACCAACTATGTAACTAGGCTCAACCAATGGCAGGGCAGGTGATGTTGCCAATGCCACCCGGCTGAGTCTCTATTTACTAACTTTAAGGGGTACGCTAGACTATTTAATATTATCTACTCTTATTCTTTAGGCAACACTTCCATCATGTGGATTCATGACGCAATGACACCTAAGTCCCACATTTAACTACTATTATCAAAGTTCCTATCACTATTAGGGTCTACTCCACTGACAGGGCTCTAATCTTTCCTAGCTGTAGTGTTGACCACTGTACCTACCCGTCACACTTCCTAATTTGCTTTTCTGCGATGTGAACATTTAGCTGTTTTTCTTTACTTTATATGTTCCACCTTTTTTATGTGACATCTTCTGTACAAATGCACCTATTTGTTATACATCTGGTTATTAAACTTGATAAACAAAGAATAAAAGAAAAGAAATCCGTTTTAAAAAGCATAGGAAAGGTGGATATTCTTTTTGTCTCTGGGGAGATTTATCTATTTGTTTTGAACTAACAGGATATAAAGTTGTGGGTGTCACTTACTATTACCCTAAGCTTCTAATTTACTAACACATTGCTTCTAGTGCCTTCCTATAAAGCAGGTCGCAATACACACACATTTTTGTTGCACTTACTTGGCTTGCACTTGTATGACACCAGGAGGGACTTGGTGGTACCAGGACACAGGTCCAGCCCAAATACACGGCTGTTCACAGGAAGCTGGCAGGAGCGCAGATTTTGGCATTCGTCCAACACCTTCTGAAACAAGAAGAGTCACACACATGAGAAGAGAAGATTCCATCCAGCAACAATGGACACATCAATCATGAGTAGATATGAGGGTGAGCCCCCCAAAGTTTGACAAGTTCGGGGGATTTTTGAATAAATGTTCAGGTTCAGTGACCCAAAACCAAACCCAAACCCAGTCCCCCTTGAAATCAATAGACACCCAACTTGGTGTTGGCTGTGGTGGTGGGGGGGCAGATTGTGTAACAGAAGAAGCGGCAGCAGCAGCCTTTGAATCTGGCCCCAGATACAAAAAGCTGACCGCTGGCTCGCATGAGTGAGGACACTCCTAGTGCCGGCTCTGCTGCCGCTGACAGACGAGGATCGGGCAGAGGTAAGTCACAGTAGCTTCCTGCAACCGTAGGTGAAGCGGGTTTGATGGGCTGCTGAGCCCATCAACCAGCTTTTTGGTACAAACCCAAACTATGCGGTTTGTGTTCGCCCATCTCTAATCATAAACAGTCGCAGATAAAGTGTATGCACAGACTATAGGCTTCATGCAGGGAACATGCAAAGGTTTCACAGGGCTCTATACCAAAAGTCACAGCAACCCCTCAAAAAAGCTGATGTTATAAGATATAATATAATAATATATTACCTTGTCTGACTGGGGCCCCAGACACCAGCAGCCTGTTCTACCCTGTGCAGCCAAAATTATTTAACCATGGTGCCCCAAGCTAAAGAAAACACCGGATACAAATAAATGGAAAAACTCACTCTCCAGTTGTAGCAGATAGTAGGAAATTGGGTGCCCGACCTGGTTCACAAGCATGATAAATCCAAGATATAATGATGCCGGTCTGCACTCCCATAAAACATCCATTTATTGTCAAAAATCATTAAAAGCAGCCCATCAATGCAAATGCAGGGATAAAATCAAACGCGTTTCGGATGGATGTTTTATGGGAGTGCAGACCGGCATCATTATATCTTAAAAAAAGCACCACCTATCTTGGCACGGGCCTGGTAGCAGCTGCTTGTAATGATGGAAGACCTGGTCGATGGGTGCGTGCTCATTCTCGCGAGGGTACACACACTCGGTCGCATTCCTCTGGTGTCTCCATTCGAGCTGTGCATGGACGGAGGCATGTTCAGTTACGTAGGTGATGGTGCTGGTCTGCGCATGCTCGGGGGAAACCCCTGACCATGTATGCACTCTGCACATGCGCGGCAGGCACTACCTGGGCACCTAAGGCTCTTTAAAAGGGGGCATGCGCCTCTAGGAAGTTGCCTGCAGATCTTCTTGGAGTGATGCTCACCTCTCTTCCTGTGTGACTTCCTGGTTTGACCTTCAACTCTGACTTCTGGGTTTGGATTACGACTCACTCCAGCTCTGACCCCCTGGCTTTGGACACCTGCTTGGATGATTACCTATTTTGGCTCTGAACTCGGCTCTGAAATACGGCCTTCCCTGGCTCTGGACTCTCTGGCTTCCCCGCATCAGCTTCCCAGAAAACCTGGGCTTGACTTTGCCCATATCTGTGCTCATTGGCCACTGGTGACAGTAGTGGTCCCCGACTTTTCTGCAGCGTAGTCTGACCAACATTGCGGAAGGTTCAGACGAAAACCAGATCTGTCGGCAGACTCCCTATGCCGAAACCAGTGTGTGGTGTTGCACTCTACCAGTCACTCCCCGCTGGCTTCCCTCAGTAGAGTTAGGACTGCACCCCACAGAGGCACTTTGGCGTAGTGGTGCAGCTTAAGCATACTTCTGCAGATGTGTGTGACCGAGTCCTCTGTTTTTAACCAAGTTTAGAGACAGATTATAGACTGGCCTGCAAGCTAACAGGGTTGAGTGCTGTGGCTCTTTTAAGACTTTTGTATTCCCTCAGTTGCAGTCGGCTTTAACTGCCTTTCCAGATCTCCCTCAGTTTCTGCCTGGTATTCCTGATTCTGCATCATCCATACACGTGACACTCTGGCCCTCCCCTCTGCTGAGTTTCCCCCAGTCTCCACCCCCTGGGGAGGCCGCAGGCGGTATTGCGAACAGCTGTCTGTATCTAGAACAGCCTGGTCTCCAGAAAGATATGTGACACTGCCTCCCTTGCCTCTATGGTATTACGCAGTTGGCTCTGTGGCTTTCACATATAGGAGATATTTATTTGCATGAATAAGGAGGCGGTAGCCTCTAAAATACATTGCAGTTTCTATGCTATATATTTTAGCATTTTATCTTTGGAAGTTCCTCCAATTGGAATTTTAAATGCAACTTGGGATAAACCTATGGATTTTATATGGAGTTGAAGCCGGCATTCTTCGCCCCCTTTCCTCATCCCGACCTGGGATGTCCCAGGGGGAAGGCCAGTGGCCAGTCCCGGAAACTTTTAGATTCCAGGGCTAGCCCTGTTGGGTTTGTTCCGCTTTAAGCAATGGTCCCTGAGATCATGCAGTCTGCTACACAAGGTACTGAAATTGGAATGGCAAATGTGTACTTTCACAGATTAACTATATGACCGTGTCCCCACACAGGGATCATGTCTGTACTGCCATTTATGAACGAATATCACATAAACAGCCTCTCTCAATGTGTGCAAATACGTGCAATCAGCTGGTCCTATCTGTTGATACATCGAGGAAAGCTTGGCCACACCAAACTTTCCTGGTCCAAATCTTATCTATGAACATATTGAAGCGGAGGTGGAAGAAAACACTGTATCTGAAATCATTTCCTTCTTTACACAATAGCACGCCATGCTGAGAAACTGGACTAATGAAAAGTCCTAACATGCAACAGGTGACAACAGGTCTACTAAAAGAGTCTTAAGGCTGGCTACACAACGAAAAAAAATCTGATCTTCTTTGTGCATTCGTATGATTTGCAGTGTAATACTGGACATACACATCGTGGCAATTTCCCTTGTTGGATCATTTTAACCTGAGGCCGGCCCTGTATAATCAGCAGCCCCTGCAGTCTGACCTCACTGTATACTGGGAGGGGTCATTGGGATTCAGCGTTGAGGCGTCTCCCTTGTGGTTTGCTTTAATGTCAGCCTGCACTTGTGAATGACCCATTGTGGGGCATCTGTCAGTTAGTTACTACATAGGTTTTAGCTAGTAACACAGTTGCCAAAAAGTACACAAGATGGAAGGGGTAGTGACAATGGAACCATAGCTAACCAGGAGATGGAAACAAAGGAGGGGTGGCAGCCGCTCTGACCATTTTATAACTAACCTGGGAGGTGCACGTTAGCAGGGCAATTAGGATACAAAATTCTTAAAGGAGCCACAGCACTCAACCCTGTTAGCTTGCAGACAAACCTATAATCTGTCTCTAAATCTGGTAAAAACAGAGGGCTCGGTCACACACATCTGCAGAAGTATGCTTAAGCTGGACCACCAGCGCCAAGGTGCCTCTGTGGGGTGCAGTCCTAACTCTAATCTCTGAGAGCCCCATTTGGGACATACAATGCAATAGATAAATTGGGAGCAGGCTTACCTGAGGTATCTGTTGCACTGTATGTCCCAAATGGGGCTCTCAGAGATTAGAGTTAGGACTGCACCCCACAGGGGCACCTTGGCGCTTGGTGGTGCAGCTTAAGCATACTTCTGCAGATGTGTGTGACCGAGTCCTCTGTTTTTAACCAAGTTTAGAGACAGATTGTAGGTTGGTCTGCAAGCTAACAGGGTTGAGTGCTGTGGCTCCTTTAAAGTAGACCAACACCCAGGATTTTGACTATCCTGGGTTTTGGTCCACTTTGGTGGGGCACCTCGATCGGGGGTGCCCCGCTGTGTGAAACCCCCCAGAAAGCCCCAAAAACTCACCTCTCCTGCTCCCACGTGACCGCTGCAGCCAATCCCCGCCGGCGGAAAAGCGGGAGGCAGCGACGGACAAGAGAGCGCTCGCGCCACTGCCTCCCGCGCGTCACTCTTACAGGGCGTGCGCCCGCGCCGGCCATTCACAAACGCCCGGCGCGGGTGCGCGTCCTGCGGAGGGCGCCGCTGGATCGAGGAGCAGGTAGGGATTTAGGGGTTTCTGGGGGGTTTCACACAGCGGGGCACCCCCGATCTGGTCCAAGCAGGCTTAGACGGTGGACCCTGACGTATGTCCAGCATGTCAATGAACATGTGAGACATGTGCATGGGAGGTGACTTTATTCCACCAAGTAAGTACAGGATACAAACAAGGAATGCTTTTTGGCAAGTAGATACGCCAGGAGAGCTATTTAAAGTGGACCAACACCCTCCTTGATCGGGGTGCCCCGCGAAATTGGACTAAAACCCTAGTGAAAATCCTGGGTGTTAGTCCACTTAAAAATACATACAGGATCAAGGTTTGGTGCAGGTTAAATTGTATAGAAAAACACAATTATCAACACTGCATGTCCGGAAGGAGACTTAGAACTTCACATACTGGTTTTGTTCAAAGCCATAATGGGCAGAGGAAAAAACTGTTTCTGTATCTGGAGGTTTTAGTCTGATGAGCCATGAATCTGCGCCCAAATCGTAAGAGCCTGAAGAAGGAATGTCCCGGGTGCATCGAGTCCTCAGTTATTTTCTTGGCCCTTGAGAAGAGTCTACTTATGAATTGCTCATCCATAGATGGTAAAGGTTATCCTCTTCAGCCTATGCTTGCCCTTGGCTGTAGCCCCACTGTACCAGACTGTGAATTAAGTGGACAGGATCGATCCTATGGCAGCATTTGACTATCCTGGGTTTTGGCCTGATAGGGGGTGCCCTGCTGTGTGAAACCCCCCAGGTCAAAAATCAACTCACTGCTTCCCTGTCCTATGGCGCATGCGCAGCCGCTTGTCCAACCGGCGCGCTCGGAGCCACAGACGTCACGTCGTCTAAGCCTTCGTCTAAGGCAAGCGGCTCATAGTGCATTGGCTGCCGCATCCCCCGCTTCCCTCCAACAGGAAGCGTGCCCACGCTGGACATTCACAAATGCATGGCACAGGCGCTTGCCACACTAGAGGGATAGCAGGGATGTGGCCGTGGCTCGCTCATGCGCCATTGAATCGGGAAAGAAAGTAAGTGTATAGGCGATCTGGGGGGTTTCACACAGTGGGGCATCCTAATTTTGGATGCCCCTGGGGGGGGGATCGATCTATAACATTCCCGGGCAGATCGCCGTGGGTTTTGGTCCACTTTAAGGAAACTAGTTAAGGAAACTAGTCCATCTTTAGCCCCCAAAAATAGTCTTGGTCCCCTATACGGGTACCACTACGAACTGCCTATGTTGCATATTGTTATTGGTTTTTAACCTTGTAAAAGTGTTTTTCATGTGATTATTGTTGTTCAAATGTGTATCAAGTTTTTTATAAAATAATAATTGATTGTAAACTTGTGGCTGGTGCCTGTGGCAGGTGGCCACACTTAAAGGCATTCCAGCAAATGTTTGTCATATTTGTTTAATAAAAATTAGTTATGAATGATTACTATTTAATGAATATTTGTAATACTAGATGAAACAGGCGCGGTTAGTCTCAAAGGTGTTTTTTTCTTGTATGGGGGTGTGCCTAGCCCCAAACCAAGGCCCTTATTTATGAAGGAATAGCGACAGGTAGCGACTGGTGAGCGGCCGGTAATAACGGGCCCTGCCACGAGAACGCCGGCTCCCCAACACAATCACACATTTATCAAGCCAATCCTGCTTAGCGACTGAGATAGCGCCAGATAGCCACTCATTCATCATTATTCCAGCCTCAGCCCACAGCGCCACCGTCCGACCTTGAACAGCGACAGGTATGACCTCTCGCTACCTGGCGCTCTCCAATGCATTTCAATGGAACAATCTTTAAATATTCATAATTAATTGTTATTATTTTTTTTTTTTTTTTTTTTTTTTTTAAATGTGAAAAATTCTGTGACCACTTCTGCCATGTTAGATATTTTTTTTAAGAAAAAAAAAAAATTGTACAGAATTGATATTACAGGTCTGATATTAATGTATTCATATTACTAAATTATTTAAATAACTTGTTTTTTGTTGTTTACAAAAATATGGTTGTTTGGGGGTTAAAAAATTACTTTTAACCCATCGCCGCCAGCGATGAGCGTGATTTGTTAATGAATATGGTGGGAGCCGGTCGCTATGGCCAGTCGCTATCATGCGCACCCATACAGCGCGGAACCTGTCAAATAGCGACTCCTCACCCAATATTCAACATTACTGCACACCGACTGAGTCGCTGTCAACAACCGAACAACGGCCAAGCACAGCGACTACTAGCGGGCGCTGTGAAAATACTGCTACACTCGCTCAACTGTCGCTACCTGCCGCTATTAATGAATCGGCCTCCAATGTTCTCATTTCACCACTTTAAGGAAGCAATACAATTAGAAGCATGTGAAATACCTAGAGAGGAGACCCATTTATTACCCTCACCAATCACTTACCTGTAGTGCAGTGTGGGCAAGGCACGGGTGTTGAGGACTGTGCATGGTCTCTGGTGACTGTGAAGGACACTTTGTGAAGCGGTGCAGGGGATGCCCATAAAACGCTGCCTGGACGCTGATGGTGGAGTGACGAGGACACTGCAGCATCAGATATTCCCCGTCACAAGCGGACACGGTGTGATTCTGCAATAGCCGAGTAAGGTAACCTACAAGAGAACACCAATAAATAAAAGGTGGGTCACCCTGTTATTCATGACATTAATATTTCAAAAGCACTGTCCCAGTTAGGACTAGCCAACATTAATGTGACGGGGCCCCGGTGCCCCTTTCATGGCACATATAGTAAACTGGACCAACACCCAGGAGGGATGTTATAGATTCCCAGGCCGATCAGATCCCTCCCCGCGGGACATTTGAAATCGGGATGTCCCGCGGGGTGAAACCCCCCAGGAAGCCCACAATCCTACCTTTTCCACGCTCCAGCGGAGCATGTGCGTCCGCCGCCGCCGCCTCCCGCACGTCCCTCTAGCAGGGCGCGCTCCCGCACCGGCCGTTTGTGAATGGCCGGAGCGGGTGCACTCCCTGTAAGAGTGACACGTGGGAGGCGGCGGCGGGCGCGCTCTGCTTGTCCGGCGCTGCCTCTCACTTTTCCGCCAGCGGGGATTGGCTGCAGCGGTCACGTGGGAGCGGGGAGAGGTGAGTTTTCGGGGGTTTCTGGGGGGTTTCACACAGCGGGGCACCACCGATCGGGGGGCCCCACTGAAGTGGACCAAAACCCAGGATAGTCAAAATCCTGGGTGTTGGTCCACTTTAAGCTGGATGCAGCCAGACAACTAATGACTGAAACAGCAGAGGTGATTGCTGCTTCCTTTATTTAAATGAAGCCAAATGATCAACAATAATGGGGCCCCTGACCTTCTGGGCCCCTGCACCCCCTCAAGTTATGCCCCTGCTAGCCAACCACCCCAACACAACACGTGGAAAAGCAACAATAAAGACAGATGGGTTACTTTGGCTGAGGCGGTAACAAAACCTTATTGACACAAAATACTATAATGCCCTCCCCAAAACTTGTAAGAAGCATGACAACATTGTCATTAAAAACTGGCCCCCACCACCACACACACACATACCCTACTATTAGCGCCAGGTATTGCCAGATGAGCGTCTGTATAACAGCGCTTAGAGCAACTAGTAGACGCTGTAAGCGAGTATCGGGCGCTGTAACAGAGCGTCTCGGTCCCTGTAGTAACCTGGCCGGCATTGATGAATGTGATGTATGTTGGGCACTCTAACAGTACAGCGCTGCAGCGAGCGAGAGGTAGCGCCAGCTCAGTGCGTCCAGCACTCGCCGCTCAACACCATACTCAAGAAAAAGCTACACACAGCGTCGGTGCTCTAAATCTGGTCGCTATAGCACAGAGCGCCCAGGCGCTGTGTGATTAAAGTCTGTTTTTGAACACATATCCACCAGTAACAAAGCGAAAACACATGGAATGACATTGTTTTAACACTTTGACAATAACACTTGGAGGCCGATTCATTACTAACGCCAGGTATCGGCAGATGAGCGTCTGTATAGTGGCGCTTAGAGCGCTGTAAGCAGGTATCGGGCGCAGTAACAGAGCGTCTCCGTCGCTGTAGTAACCAGGCCGGCATTGATGAATGAGATGTATGTTGAGCGCTCTAACACCAGTACTGCGCTGCAGGGAGTGAAAGGTAGCGCCAGCTCAGTGCGACCGACTCTCAGCGATCCACACCATATTCAACAAAAAAACAGACTCACAGAGCGTCGGCGCTCTAAAGCTGGGCTCTGTAGCATAGAGCGCCAGACGCTGTGTGATTAAAGTCTGTTTTTGAACACATATCCACCTGTAACAAAGCGAAAACACATGGAATGACATTGTTGTAACAATACTTTAATGCCAGACCTGTAATGACAATTCTGCATAAAAAAATCAAAAACTTTTTCAAAAATGACTTTTTCTAGGCCAGGAGAGATCACACAATTATTTGAGAGGAAAAAAAATAGAAGCCAGAGTGCCAGCGCTATATGCTGAGCCACCTGTAATGATGAATCGGACGCTACATGGCGCTGTTAGAATCACTCACCAGATTCGCTTTCATAAATGTGGTTTTGCATACAGCGCCCAGTGTTCACCAGACGCTGCCTGTTTGCTTGCAGCCAGGAGAAAAAAAATTGTAGTCAGGAGAGGTCACACAATGATTTGAGCAAAAAAAAAAATTAATTGCCAAACCCGCTATTTATACACAACTAATGAAGCCCCATTGAAATGTATGGGAGAGCGCTACAGAGCGACAGGTACTACATGGCGCTCCTGAGCCCAAACCGCCGGCGCTAATTGCTGAGTCACTTCTGGTAATACATGTGATGCTACATGGCGCTGTTAGAGTCGCTCACCAGAATCGCTTTCATAAATGTGGTTTTGCGTACAGCGCCCAGCGTTCACCAGATGCTGCCTGCCGCTATCCCTTCATGAATAACCCTCTTAGTGCCAGACCTGTACATACAATTCCGCATAAAAATATTAAAAAGAAAATTAAAAATGTTGCAGTCAGGAGAAAAAAAATTGCAGCCAGGAGAGGTCACACAATGATTTGAGCAAAAAAAAAAATTAGTTGCCAAACACGCTATTTATACACAACTAATGAAGCCCCATTGAAATGTATGGGAGAGCGCTACAGAGCGACAGGTACTACATGGCGCTCCTGAGCCTAAACCGCCGGCGCTAATTGCTGAGCCACCTCTGGTAATACATGTGACGCTACATGGCGCTGTTAGAGTCGCTCACCAGAATCGCTTTCATAAATGTGGTTTTGAGTACAGCGCCCAGCGTTCACCATGCGCTGCCTGCCGCTATGAAGCACTACCTGGCGCTATCCCTTCTTAAATAACCCCATAGTGTACAGGCTCGGCACAACATTTCATCCACCACACCTGACATATCAATGAATTGGGATGGGACCAGAATGGATGATGGGCATCCAAAATCACCAGGGTAACCAGATTATGAGCAATGTCATGCAGGAGCCCGTATTGCTCCTTAACCTGAAAGAGAAGCGGGGCAATCACTGCAGACATATTGGGTCATGAGGGGCAAAATCTGCTTCGCGGTTCTAGGGCAAGACATGTAGTACTCCCGGCTATTATTATTTTAACCCCTTGAAGCTCACCATGCATTGATTGATGTTATTTCTGGCCTGTTGCCAGAATTACGTTATTATCATGATTGGTTTGATCATGGATGTTACATTTGGGCCTCCAGGACACTGTGCTATGAGAGTCACCATTTTCCATTTTTTGGGTCTTATCTTCTTTTTAGCACTATTTTCAATAGGGTTCTAACTGCCCCCAGCATAAGATTGCGAGGGGGGGGGGGGAGAAAAAAAGTTCCATATTAGGAACGAAATGTGTTGGTGGAGCTTGGGGGTCCATTCCAGTGTGGGTGTTTGGATATCTGTGGACCACTAGCCTCAGTGCAGGCATGGCGATAGAAGGTGGACCCAAAGTGTTAGAGGCCGATTCATTAACAGCGGCAGGTAGCGACAGTTGAGCGACTGTAGCGGCATTTTCAGAGCGCCCGCTAGTAGTCGCTGTGCTTGGCCGTTGTTCGGTAGTTGATAGCGACTCAGTCGGTTTGCCGTAATGTTGAATATTGGGTGAGGAGTCGCTATTTGACAGGTTCCGCGCTGTATGGGAGCGCATGATAGCGACTGGTCAGAGCGACCGGCTCCCATCATATTCATTAACAAATCACGCTCAAAAAATTCTCGCGCTGTAAAATGCATGTTTAAACCCCAGAGCGCTGGCGGCGATGGGTTAAAAGTAGTTTTTTTAACCCCCAAACAACCAACAAAACAAGTTTTTTAAATAATTTAGTAATATGAATACATTAATATCAGACCTGTAATATCAATTCTGTACTTTTTTTTTTTTTTTTTTTACCTTAAAAAAATTATTAAAAATGGCAGAAGTGGTCACAGAATTTTTCACATTTAAAAAAAAAAAAAAAAAACAATAATAACAATTAATTATGAATATTTAAAGATTGTTCCATTGAAATGCATTGGAGAGCGCCAGGTAGTGAGAGGTCATACCTGTCGCTGTTCAAGGTCGGACGCTGGCGCTGTGGGCTGAGGCTGGAATAATGATGAATGAGTGGCTATCTGGCGCTATCTCAGTCGCTAAGCAGGATTGCCTTGATAAATGTGTGATTGTGGTGGGGAGCCGGCGTTCTCGTGGCGGGGCCCGTCATTACCGGCCGCTCACCAGTCGCTACCTGTCGCTGTCCCTTGTTAAATAAGGGCCTTAGATTTTGACACACGGTTTTCAAGTGGCGTTATTGTGAGTGCTTATTTGGAATTTTTATTGGATATTAAAGGTTTTAAGCAATATTACACAAAGTTGCGTATTTATATCTTTTAATGGAATGAATGGAGGTGGATATTGATCAGTGAGGAAACACATTAAACTGGAGCTAAAGAGAAGCAGACCCGAAAAAATTGCATTTTAGCCTATGTGAGCTGAATTTCTGGTAAGCAGTATATTGGTGCCCCATAACGGCAAAGGATTATTTACATTATTAGAATATATAAAGATGGGGAGATATTGCTTGAAGTTGAATGTTAAAGCTTGAATCCCATCCTTTGAAAAAATATTGAAAAATATTGAACTGTAGGATTCAGTTTAATACAATGGAGTTGAAAAAAATTCTCAAAGTAGTAAAAAATTCATTTCATAAGAAAAAAGCCTGAGGATTTCACTTTTGCTGAATCACCAGCTAAGAAAACAATGAAAGTCAATGGCACTTTTTTACTACTAAGAAAAGTAGAGAACTGTTTGCTCCTTTCTACACTGTAGTAAAAGCTGCCATTGACTTTCATTGTCTTTTTATCTAGTGATTCAGAAACAGTGACATTCTCAGGCTTTTTTCTCATGAATTGAATTTTTGACTACCATGAGAATTTTTTAAACTCTTATTGAATCGAGGCCAATATGTCAAGTGCATTATAAACTTCTGCTCCATACAGTTTTTTATTGAAGCATTAGTAGTTATTTGTACCATTCAACCTGTGGTTCTCTGTATGTATTTTAAAATATATTCCAGGATAATAAGATTGTTAAGATATTTTCAGTGTGGTATTATAACTTTTGATACAAATGGCATAGCTGGGAAAAATTAAAATCACTATGAGAATATAAAGCAACATCCAAACGGTAATGTACCATGGGTGGGGGAGCAAAATACATTATTTTGTGGGGTTTTGGTCTGCTTTAAGAAAATCAAGCACCAGAAAGCCAGAGCCAAGCACACGAGCCACATATAGCTCAGTGGGCACGTTGCGGGTTTTAATGCAACAAAGGAAGCCGCCTACTCACTGAAACTCCTCATCTCTCAGCACACTCTGCTTTCATCAAGTCGCAGCAGAACTCCAGACGCCATCTGAGCGTCCGCCATGACTAACGCACAGCTGCTGGACAGGTGGCATCACACAGACAGGGATATCTGGGGTTTTTTTTCTGATATGGAGACCTGCCCGGGTCTGATACTGTACACCGCTACCTGAACCATACCTGGTGCTGCTGTACCGCCAACCCAAACCACACCCAGGGCCGGCGTCAGCACCCGGCAAGCCCGGTCAGCTGCCGAGGGCCCCCATCCCCCAGGGGGCTCACTGACAACTGGCACAATGTGGTTAACCCTTCTAGTGCCAGCTTTGTGAGTCTCGCCAAAAAATAGCTGCAATAGGGGGTTGGAGGACAAGCAGCCCTTTTTGCCATGGAATTTATAGACCTCTGACCCGCGACTCCCAAAGGGGCCCACTGAGACCATGCCGCCCACGGACCTACATAAACCTGGAGCCGGCCCTGACCACACCCACATTTCACACCCAGATGTTTAAGAATTAGAGGCCCTTATTTAACAAGGGATAGCGCCAGGTAGCGACTGTAGAGCGACCGGTAATGACGGGCCCCGCCACGAGAACGCCGGCTCCCCACCACAATCACACATTTATCAAGATGATCCTGCTTAGCGACTGAGATAGCGCCATATAGCGACTCATTCATCATTATTCCAGCCTCAGCCCACAGTGCCAGCGTCCGACCTTGAACAGCGACAGGTATGACCTCTCGCTACCTGGCGCTCTCCAATGCATTTCAATGGAACAATCTTAAAATATTCATAATTAATTGTTAATAATTTTTTTTTTTTAATGTGACAAATTCTGTGACCACTTCTGCAATGTTAGATATTTTTTTTAAGGTAAAAAAAAAAAAAAAAAAAATTTGTGCAGAATTGATATTAAAGGTCTGATATTAATGTATTCATATTACAAAATGTTTTTAGAATCTTGTTTTTTTTGGTTTCAAAAAATATGGTTGTTTGGGGGTTAAAAAACTACTTTTAACCCATCGCCGCCAGCGCTCTGGGGTTTAAACATGCATTTCACAGCGCGAGAATTTTTTGAGCGTGATTTGTTAATGAATATGGTGGGAGCCGGTCGCTATGGCCATTCGCTATCATGCGCACCCATACAGCGCGGAACCTGTCAAATAGCGACTCCTCACCCAATATTCAACATTACTGCACACCGTCGCTGTCAACAACCGAACAACGGCCAAGCACAGTGACTACTAGCGGGCGCTGTGAAAATACTGCTACAGTCGCTCATCTGTCGCTACCTGCCGCTATTACTGAATCGGCCTCTTAGACATTACTAAGAGCGTAACCCTACCCAGATCACGCAAAAGTACTCTGTGATCATCACCACCCAACACTCCATCTGACCAAAACAATACGCTCCTGATGTCTGTACACTGATCCTCCAGACCCTAAACGTATGTAGAGTTCTAATAGCCTCCAGAGAGTGCAGGTGGTCCACAGAACGCCAAACACTAAATTGGACCAAAACATGGGATTATCACTACCCTTGGGGCATCCCATTTTTGGATATCCTGCTGTGTGGTCGATATACGTAGCTCGCCAGTGCACACCACACCCCCTGTATATCTCCATAGCTGAGCACAGCCATGGCAGCCATTCAGTTACAGCAGGAGCGATCGTGCACAGATCTAGAGGGATGCGAGTGATGCATCCAACTGCACACATGCCATGGGTTTGCCGGGGGAAAAGTCTATAAGATGCTAGGTCTGGTTTTGGTCCACATTAATTTGTTCTGCCTGAGCTGAACTATAGAAACCCCCCCCCCCCCCCGAAGCTTATCAAATAGTAAACACTTGTATATTAAATTACATGGAAATATATTAGGAGCCATAATCAATCTTCCACAGCTTTATTCGGCAACCCAGCAGGATGAATCAGCTGCATGATATGTAAGGACACATTGCTTTGATTTTACACGTGGAGGCTGATTCACTACTAGCGTCAGGTATTGTCAGATGAGCGTCTGTATAGCGGCGCTTAGAGTGACCTCTAGTAGGCGCTGTAAGCGGGTATCGGGCACTGCAACAGAGTGTCTTGGTCGCTTTAGTAACCTGGCTGGTATTGATGAATGTGCTGTGTGTTGGGCGCTCTAACAACAGTATAGCGCTGCAGTGAGCGAGAGGTAGCGCCAGCTCAGTGCGCGCCACACCATATTTACCAAAAAAATAGACGTACACAGCGTCTGTGCTCTAAAGCTGGTCACTATAGCATAGAGCACCACTTTGTGTGATCAAAGTCTGTTTTTGAACACATATCCACCAGTAACAAAGCAAAAACACATGGAATTACATTGTTTTAACACTGTGACTAGAGATGAGCGAACCGGTTCGGACGAACCGGAATTCGCTCCGAATTTCAGGAAATATTCGATTCGGCACGAACCGAATGACGCGCCCTCAGATGACAGCTGAGAGCGGCGCCTGCCTCCACGCTCCGGACCTGCAGGTAAGTGTTTGCCTTTTTTCTCAAATGCCGGCATGGTGGGAGCGGAGCCGGCCGGCCCGCTCCCACCATGCCGGCATTTTTGATGGGGAACTTCGTAAAAGTTCGATTCGGCCGAACCCGAATCGGCCGAATTGAACTTTTCAAAAGTTCGCTCATCTCTAACTGTGACAATAACACTTTAGCACCAGACCTGTAATGACAATTCTGCATAAAAATATAAAAAGTCAAAAAAATGTATAAACATGTTTGTTTGCAGCCAGGAGACGTCACACAATGAGGTGAGCAAAAAAATAAATAAAAATTAAATTGCCAAACACGCTGTTTATAATCAACTAATGAAAGCCCACTGAAATGTATGGGAGAGCGACACTGAGCGACAGGTACTACATGGCGCTCCTGAGCCTAGAGCGCCGGCGCTATAAGCTGAGCTGCCTGGATTAATACATATGACGCTACATGGCGCTGTTAGAGGCCCTCACCAGATCCGCTTTCTTAAATGTGGTTGTGTGTACAGCACCAGGCGTTCACCAGATGCTGCCTGCTGCTACGAGGCGCTACCTAGCGTTAGCCATTCTTAAATAACCCCCTTAGAGGCGGATTTATTAATAGAGCCAGGTAGCGACAGATGAGCGTCAATAGCGTTATTTTCACAGCGCCCGCTAGTATTCGCTGTGCGTGGCCGTTGTTCGGTTACAGCGACAGCGAATGGCCATAGTGAATGGCTCCCAGCATATTCATTAACAAATCACGCTCAAAAATTTATCGCGCTGTGAAATGCTTGTTTAAACCCCAGAGCGCTGGCGGCGATGGGTTAAAAGTAGTTTTTTAACCCCCAAACAACCATATTTTTGGATAAAAAAAATAAACAAGTTTTTATAAACATTTTGTAATATGAATACATTAATATCAGACCTTTAATATCTTAAAAGGTAAAATATTTTACCTTAAAAAAAATATATAACACGGCAGAAGTGGTCACCGAATTTTTGACATTTCAAAAAAAAAAAAAAAAAAAATTAATATCAATTAATTATGAATATTTAAAGATTGCTCCATTGAAATGCATTGGAGAGCGCCAGGTAGCGAGAGGTCATACCTGGCGCTGTGATGGGATTAGCAGCAGCGCTGTTCGTTGAAGTCTGCTACATGATGAATCCTGCGCTAGCCGACGCTCTCGCCGGCGCTAGCCTCATTTAGCGTGATAAATGCGTGATTGTGTTCGCAGCCTGGCGTTCTGGAGTCGGTAGCCGCCGATAGCTGGCGATACCTGGCGCTAGTGAGACACTACCTGGCGCTGTCCCTTGATAAATAACCCCCTTAGTCTGGAGAATCCTTTTTATTTTCTTTCACGTCAGGCAACATTTCTTGTATTTCTTGTATGTAAATACTGGAATCAATGTTACTGGCAAACATTGTTCTGTATTTATGGCAGCAAAACCCGTAATTCTCACTATCTGCCTGGGGCATCCTAATTTGGGATGACCTGTTCTGTGTATCCACCCAAAATCAAGGTAAACTCAAGAGTGGCAAGCAAAGCTGGATCGAGCACACGCCAAGGACCTCACCCCACCTGCTTCTCCACCATTCAGAAAAGCCTGGCACATGTACGCACCTAGCATAGAGATAAAACTGCCCACACCTGTGCTGTAGGAATGCCCGGCAAGGTGAGTTTATAGAGAGACCATTGGCCCCAGAGGCTTATAGACACCCGACTGGTGGTTGCTCCTCTTTAAGACATGTTTATGTTTGAATATACATGAAGCAAGTGGCAATAAAAGGTGATTTATGAATATACGAGCAGTCAGCTTGTCCTGTCTCCTGTAGCCGCTCTCCGGGGTGTCCAGAAAGATAGAGAACAAAATGTTTCTTAGCAGAGATGACAGCTGTGACAATGTTCTCTCCGGCTCCACAGACATTTGGAACTGGCCACATCCCGTGGAGAGTCGGAACACATCATGGAAACGCCGCTATCAGAAGATGTATTTACTGAAACTGACCAACAAGTAAACATCTGCTTTTCACATGAACTTAAATAGACATCAACACGGCCATATGGTCCCGAGAAATGGGACAGACACATCCCAGTCAAGAAAAATGAACCTAGCTAGAGAGCCCATCATTCTTGGGTTCTATACAATTTAGATACCAGCCTACCTAGAGATGTTGTCACCCTCTGTTGCTAGGCCACTTTCAGCATTTTGCACTATGCTTAACTGTGATTTTTGCAAGGAAAATATATATTGTTTTTTTTCAGCTTTGGGCTTTACTATGAAATGTCTTGTTTGTAATCTTTTCAGAACTTTCACAATGTTTTTGGGTGAAATACATACACATATATATATATTGTAAGCGGGCAAACAATCAGCAGTGACAGACAACGGATTTGAACAGAAAAAAAGGCTTTTATTCAGCAAAGTTCAGTAGATAGTCCAAAGATTGCAGCATAAATGCAGAAAGCAAAAAGGGTTACTTCACCAACCAAATAGTCCTGGGCTGGGTATTCCAGCAAGCTGATCAATTCCAGTCCACTTTACAGGGCGTATCAGCCCTCTGCTCAATGTCCAGTGCTATCCTTCACCACGGTGCAGCTCAGCCTGGGCTCACTCCAACAGGCTGGTCATCAACAAAGGAAAGGCCGTGTGCTCTCTTCTTATACAGGCTTCTCCTGTAATCAGCGTGCACACTTGTGGAGGCCTTAGAACATGTAACAACCCGTTATGGAATTGGGAAGTGACCCGGGTCCTGAAAACCCGGCCCGGATTGTGCTTTATACAGCCAAGCAGGGAAGAAACAGACATTTTGATACAATTTACCACAATATATATATATATATTACATTTTTAAAACAAAAAAAATGTAAGTTTTTTAAGAAAATCATATTGTGTGTAAAAGCCCCAATCCTCCCAGTTACGATAGCACCACATATGTAACGGTAGTCACCTATTCCTGCCCAGAACACACCTCAAGCTTAAAAGAGAGCTTTATGAGATTTTCAAATAAAATCAAACTACTATGCATGCAATCAAGGGTTACATTAAAAAAAAAACATTAGCATGGGGTCCTAATCTCCAGGGGGGCATGCTTTTTTAATTCTTAAGGGTTAAACAATGACATGAGGTCTCCCTTTCACTTAGGTTCCCCTAAAACCAGCCCGGGCACCAACTATGGGGCTGGTAGACCAGGGCACGGAGGCCAACAAGCCAGTCCCTGGCACTGAAGGCTACCAGCCTGTATAGCCTTCATGGGCCATGGGCTCTTCTGTACACACCTAGGCTTTGGGGGTGCAAATAGTGGGAAAGGTGGTTGTGGCAAGTTACCAGCCCCTCCTGTCCTGTAAACTGGTATAGGGGTCTCACGAACCCCTTACTAGTTCACAATGAAAGAGAAAAGAAAACACACTGACACAGGAAAGTCCTTTCTTTTTTTTCTCTACTTACCTCCTATCCAATGCCGATCACTGTCCTGCGCCATGCTGTCACTGACAAGCAAATGCGAAGTTGGGGGCGGAACCCCGATGGGGGTATGCATTTATTGTGGGCCAAAACCCACATTTTGAACTAGCATCCCATTTACATAGGCTGAGCAGTGTGCCTTTAACTGCTTTTTTTCCTATCCTGGCTCCCTTAGTCTTGCTGTGATGCTAGTAGCTCCTCCCATCTTCCCCTCTCCCTCAGCCATTTCTAGTTTTGCATTCAAGCAGTGCACACCTGCTGCTCCCTCCTGGAGTCTACAGTCTTTTTACCTGCTGCTGCTATAAGTTTACATCACAAGTTTCCTATTGTATTGAAAGTACATGTCAAGATTACTGCTGTATGAAGTGTTTATTGCAAGATTCTGTACTGAAATAAAGCTTCTGAAACTTATCTACGTGCCCTATCATCAGCCGAGTAAGCTATCTGCCAAGCCTTATGGAGTAAGAACACATCCGTCACAGACACACACAGACAAGATGGAGCTGTCTTCAGGATCCACATTACTGCCATCTGGTGAGTCAGAATAGACTCAGTAATCAGTATATCATAGGGTGGCTGGGTGGTGCGGGTGTGACTTTGCTCAGACCACAATTAGCAGATGTAAAATATTTGGCTGTGATCTTCTCCAACAATTTTTGTCCAGGTGGCCAGCGTAAGTGACTTTATAAAGGGTTAATCTCAGATTGTCAGGTTCCAGATTTAGTGCTGTGGAGGCCTCTGAGCAGGACACCCCTTCCTTTAAAGTAATAGCTTCTAATAGATATTAGAGTGGTTAAAACGGAACAAAACCTGGGATTTTGACTTTTCCGGGTTTTGTTCTGCGCCCCTGGAGCATGCCGAGTCGTTGTGTGAAACCCCCAGATCACCCTTTCAAACTCACCTGTTCCTGGTCTAACGACGCATGCGGGGGCTCTCGTCCAATCAGAGCCGTTTGGCGTGCATATTAATTGCTTGGCAACCGTGTCTCCACGCAGCCTAGCAATGGGAGCGAGAGCGCCCGCATCCCCTGCAGCGTGCGCGCTCCCGTCCCCAGACGGATCAGAATGGCTGGGCGTGGGAGCATTGTTTAGATCGTCGAGGGAGCGCTAGTGCTTCGGCGGCTCTGGGGGGTTTCACACAGCCGGGCATCTTGATCTGGGGGAAAAACATTTCCAGGGCTGGCTCAGCTTTAAAGCTTCTGTGGCCAACAACCGCAAGGGGGGGTCTGGACCAAATGCCACACTAACCTCGAAAAGAAGCACCACTAATAATACAAAATGTAATCCAAATATTTTATTAAACAAAAATCAGCACCAAAACGTCAGCCATAAAATTCATAAATCACATGAACACTGCACATAAGACATATTAAAAAAGAAGAAAAGCTGGACCTTCCCCCAACAATTTATATATATTTTGTTTGTCCAAAAAATTCAATACTTAAAGTGGACCAACACCCAGGATTTTCACTATCCTGGGTCTTGGTCCACTTCCGCGGGGCACCCCGATCGGAACCCCATCCCCCTGCGTGAACCCCCCCAGAACGCCCGATAAAATTCACCTCACCCTGCTCCTACTGCGCATGCGCGGGCACTCTAACAGAGAGCGCGCCCACGCCGGCCACTTAAAATAATAGATTATTTAATGGACGGAGGGCTCTCCAAAAAATAGGCAAGTAATGGGGCCCTTTTATGATTTTTAAGAAAAAATATAAACCAATCAAAAGAACAATGTATCCATACTGTGATTCACAAGAGGGACAATAAAGTGCTAGTGCATGTAATACAATCATATAATAATTAAGGTAATATGTGGCCAACAGACTCGCTCAGGTTACAAGCAGTTATAGATGAGCAGTTTCCCCTGTAAAAGTGGAATGGTAAACTCCTGGATTTTATTGCTACAAGGAGACTAAGGCCCTTTATTTATGAAGGAATAGCGACAGGTAGCGCCTGGTGAGCGACCGGTAATGACGGGCCCCGCCACGAGAACGCCGGCTCCCCACCACAATCACACATTTATCAAGCCAATCCTGCTTAGCGACTGAGATAGCGCCATATAGCGACTCATTCATCATTATTCCAGCCTCAGCCCACAGCGCCAGCGTCCGACCTTGAACAGCGACAGGTATGACCTCTCGCTACCTGGCGCTCTCCAATGCATTTCAATGGAACAATCTTTAAATATTCATAATTAATTGTTATGAATTTGTTTTTTTTTTTTAATGTGAAAAATTCTGTGACCACTTCTGCCATTTTTTAAGGTAAAAAAAAAAAAAAAAAAAAATTGTACAGAATTGATATTACAGGTCTGATATTAATGTATTCATATTACTAAATTATTTAAAAAACTTGTTTTTTTTGCTTTGGGGGTTAAAAAACTACTTTTAACCCATCGCCGCCAGCGCTCTGGGGTTTAAACATGTATTTTACAGCGCGATAATTTTTTGAGCGTGATTTTTTAATGAATATGGTGGGAGCTGGTCGCTAGGGCCAGTCGCTATCATGCGCTCCCATACAGCGCGGAACCTGTCAAATAGCGACTCCTCACCCAATATTCAACATTACGGCAAACCGACCGTCGCTATCAACTACCGAACAACGGCCAAGCACAGCGGCTACTAGCGGGCGCTCTGAAAATGCCGCTACAGTCGCTCAACTGTCGCTACCTGCCGCTATTAATGAATCGGCCTCTAAAACCACAAGCTTAGTGATTTTTTTTTTTTCGGTTGGGTTTATATGTAAGTCCTTCTATCATTATCTAGCATATCTATATAGAATTGTATTGTTTGACAATTCTGCGATAGAGCTCCTTTCATTTTTCAGCCTTAGCAGAATGCTTGTAGGTCAGAATTGAGAGCTAATGACCTCAGCTTCCTCTGCGTTACTAGTAAAAGTAAACTGAAGTTTCCCAGGCTTCCTCTTCCCAGCAGCATTGGCTGTTCTCATAGACCCTCCTCAGCTGATTACTGCCACCCCTCACACCAGGCTTCCTTCTTCTCACCTTCCCCCCATCATTCTCACACTGAAGGGAGCTCTCCTCTCTCACCGGCTGCCAGATACACACATATGGCTTCCTCTGCGCCATGCACTCCAGTTATTAGCTTTATTTCCTTATATTGTCCTCCGCTTACACTTCACATCTCTTTCCATTTGTCCCGGAGTCTTTACTGGAAAGTAGCAGCGTTGCCAATAACCCCTAATAGCAGCGCTGGGCCTTAGTGTCACCATCATTGTGAACACATTCCATGACATAATGAAGAACCTAAAAGTGGAATGTAGCGACCACCCTTATCGCCGGAGGGCTTCACCACCCGAGACGTCTTTTCCCAATGGTGAGAGGTGCTGCTGGAAGTCGTCCGTGAGGAAACAGGAACAGCCCTTACAAGGGCTAGTGAATTGTAATATAGCGTTTCCCCCAATAAGAGACAGAACTTCAGTATTGAGGGTGAAGGTGAAGTAGTTTTATTAGTGCCACACTGTGCCTTATATACACAAGTCTCCATTGCATGACACACACACCGACCAATAGCAGCAGGACACACAATCCCTCAACTCTGCCGGTGACGCAATCAGCAACACAATAGACGTCTGTAATACACTCAATCAGAACAATGCCATTGTCTGTGACGTAATCAATCAATACACTGGCAGTCTGTAACATGCTTAAGAAAAGGAAAGTAATGAACCTGTGTAAAGTCCAAAGGGGCAGAGAGTCTGTCACATGGAACAAACCACATTCTCCCCTAATTCTCTCCATCTCTCTCTTTTCACATTCCCTATGTTTTTCTTCCATTTTACCTTCTCTCTCTTTTCACCTTCCCTATGTTTTCTTCTTTTTTACCTTCTCTCCATCTCTCTCTCTCGTATCACCTTCCCTATGTTTTCTTCTTTTTTACCTTCTCTCCATCTCTCTCTCTCGTATCACCATCCCTATGTTTTCTTCTTTTTTACCTTCTCTCCATCTCTCTCTCTCGTATCACCTTCCCTATGTTTTCTTCTTTTTTACCTTCTCTCCATCTCTCTCTCGTTTTCTTCTTTTTTACCTTCTCTCCATCTCTCTCTCTCGTTTCACCTTCCCTATGCTTTCTTCTTTTTTACCTTCTCTCCATCTCTCTCTCGTTTTCTTCTTTTTTACCTTCTCTCCATCTCTCTCTCTCGTTTCACCTTCCCTATGCTTTCTTCTTTTTTACCTTCTCTCCATCTCTCTTTCGTTTTCTTCTTTTTTACCTTCTCTCCATCTCTCTCTCTCTCGTTTCACCTTCCCTATGTTTTCTTCTTTTTTACCTTCTCTCCATCTCTCTCTCTCGTATCACCTTCCCTATGTTTTCTTCTTTTTTACCTTCTCTCCATCTCTCTCTCATTTTCTTCTTTTTTACCTTCTCTGCATCTCTCTCTCTCTCGTTTCACCTTCCCTATGTTTTCTTCTTTTTTACCTTCTCTCCATCTCTCTATCTCGTATCACCTTCCCTATGTTTTCTTCTTTTTTACCTTCTCTCCATCTCTCTCTCGTTTCACCTTCCCTATGTTTTCTTCTTTTTTACCTTCGCTCCATCTCTCTCTCGTTTCATCTTCCCTGTTTTCTTCTTTTTTACCTTCTCTCCATCTCTCTCTCGTTTTCTTCTTTTTTACCTTCTCTCCGTCTCTCTCTCTCGTATCACCATCCCTATGTTTTTCTTCTTTTTTTACCTTCTCTCCATCTCTCTCTCTCGTTTCACCTTCCCTATGTTTTCTTCTTTTTTACCTTCTCTCCATCTCTCTCTCGTTTTCTTCTTTTTTACCTTCTCTCCATCTCTCTCTCTCGTTTCACCTTCCCTATGTTTTCTTCTTTTTTACCTTTTCTCCATCTCTCTCTCTCGTTTCACCTTCCCTATGTTTTCTTCTTTTTTACCTTCTCTCCATCTCTCTCTCGTTTTCTTCTTTTTTACCTTCTCTCCATCTCTCTCTCTCGTTTCACCTTCCCTGTGCTTTCTTCTTTTTTACCTTCTCTCCATCTCTCTCTCGTTTTCTTCTTTTTTACCTTCTCTCCATCTCTCTCTCTCGTTTCACCTTCCCTATGTTTTCTTCTTTTTTACCTTCTCTCCATCTCTCTCTCGTTTTCTTCTTTTTTACCTTCTCTCCATCTCTCTCTCTCGTTT
This sequence comes from Gastrophryne carolinensis, assembly GCA_027917425.1. NCBI lineage: Eukaryota > Metazoa > Chordata > Amphibia > Anura > Microhylidae > Gastrophryne > Gastrophryne carolinensis. The sequence goes on along the minus strand of CM051236.1, from coordinate 486,267,169 downwards.
CACCTTCCCTATGCTTTCTTCTTTTTTACCTTCTCTCCATCTCTCTCTCTTGTTTCACCTTCCCTATGCTTTCTTCTTTTTTACCTTCTCTGCATCTCTCTCTCTCTCGTTTCACCTTCCCTATGTTTTCTTCTTTTTTACCTTCTCTCCATCTCTCTCTCTCGTTTTCTTCTTTTTTACCTTCTCTCCATCTCTCTCTCTCGTTTCACCTTCCCTATGCTTTCTTCTTTTTTACCTTCTCTCCATCTCTCTCTCGTTTTCTTCTTTTTTACCTTCTCTCCATCTCTCTCTCGTTTCACCTTCCCTATGTTTTCTTCTTTTTTACCTTCGCTCCATCTCTCTCTCGTTTCACCTTCCCTGTTTTCTTCTTTTTTACCTTCTCTCCATCTCTCTCTCGTTTTCTTCTTTTTTACCTTCTCTCCATCTCTCTCTCGTTTTCTTCTTTTTTACCTTCTCTCCATCTCTCTCTCTCGTTTCACCTTCCCTATGCTTTCTTCTTTTTTACCTTCTCTCCATCTCTCTCTCTCGTTTCACCTTCCCTATGCTTTCTTCTTTTTTACCTTCTCTGCATCTCTCTCTCTCTCGTTTCACCTTCCCTATGTTTTCTTCTTTTTTACCTTCTCTCCATCTCTCTCTCTCGTTTTCTTCTTTTTTACCTTCTCTCCATCTCTCTCTCTCGTTTCACCTTCCCTATGCTTTCTTCTTTTTTACCTTCTCTCCATCTCTCTCTCGTTTTCTTCTTTTTTACCTTCTCTCCATCTCTCTCTCGTTTCACCTTCCCTATGTTTTCTTCTTTTTTACCTTCGCTCCATCTCTCTCTCGTTTCACCTTCCCTGTTTTCTTCTTTTTTACCTTCTCTCCATCTCTCTCTCGTTTTCTTCTTTTTTACCTTCTCTCCATCTCTCTCTCGTTTTCTTCTTTTTTACCTTCTCTCCATCTCTCTCTCGTTTTCTTCTTTTTTACCTTCTCTCCATCTCTCTCTCGTTTTCCTCTTTTTTACCTTCTCTCCATCTCTCTCTCTCATTTCACCTTCCCTATGTTTTCTTCTTTTTTACCGTCTCTCCATCTCTCTCTCGTTTTCTTCTTTTTTACCTTCTCTCCATCTCTCTCTCTCGTATCACCATCCCTATGTTTTTCTTCTTTTTTTGCCTTCTCTCAATCTCTCTCAGTCCAGTCCGCCTTACTTCTCTTCTCTCTTTGTCTTTCTCTACATTCCCACGTTTTTCCGTCTCTTTCTCTTGCATTATTCGCCTGTTGCTGTCCTCCTTTTCATCACTCTCCATTTCCTGCATTCCCTACCTCTGCTTCTTTCTTTTCTGTATTCCCTCCTATCACCTGCAGGGGATAAAAGGTGAGTATAGCATTTTTTATGTTCCTGCCTGCAGAATGTCTTTAAATCATAATCCAGATAATAGCACAGAAAGAGCCGCCTGGCTTACTTATGGTTAGCCCCAATCAATGGCCTCTAATGTGGGACAGGCCTCTCAGGCCTGTTTGAGTTGTATCCTAAAGAAAGCTTATTTTCCTTTGGATTTGTGAAGACAATAACCGTGTTTTATCTCATGTTATGTCTGTGATTCCCTAAAAGATCCCAGAGGATTACAATGTATGTCTAGGTGGGCACCCTCCTAAAATCATGTACAGGGTTGTATTTACTATAAGGCCTTTCCAGTAGAGTTGCTGGGTGGGTTTGTGGGGTGGCCCACCGAGTAAACCCAACTGACCGCCATGGGGAGAGACCAGCACCGTATGCCAGTCCCTCAGGGAGGGTTAAACCAGACCAACAGCTTGGCACAGTTGGAAAAGAAAGGTAGCGGCCATTTTGGAGCTTCCTCTCTCAACTGACATAACTGCAATGCCCAGTAACAGGAAGCACAGAAGGACTTGGCCTGCAAGCCCATGAGCGGCCATCTTGTTTTTAACATTTATCTCAGTAATCATTAGAAAAAGGTAAACTAAGGCCCTTATTTATGAAGGAATAGCGCCAGGTAGCGACTGGTGAGCGGCCGGTAATGACGGGCCCCGCCACGAGAACGCCGGCTCCCCACCACAATCACACATTTATCAAGCCAATCCTGCTTAGCGACTGAGATAGCGCCATATAGCCACTCATTCATCATTATTCCTGCCTCAGCCCACAGCGCCAGCGTCCGACCTTGAACAGCGACAGGCATGACCTCTCGCTACCTGGCGCTCTCCAATGCATTTCAATGGAACAATCTTTAAATATTCATAATTAATTGTTATTATTGTTTTTTGTGAAAAATTCTGTGACCACTTCTGCCATGTTAGATAATTTTTTTAAGGTAAAAGAAAAAAAAATTGATATTACAGGTCTGATATTATTGTATTCATATTACTAAATTCTTAAAAAAATATATATATTTTTGGTTTCCAAAAATATGGTTGTTTGGGGGTTAAAAAACTACTTTTAACACATCGCCGCCAGCGCTCTGGGGTTTAAACATGCATTTCACAGCGCGAGAATATTTTGAGCGTGATTTTTTGATGAATATGGTGGGAGCCGGTCGCTCTGACCAGTCGCTATCATGCGCACCCATACATCGCGGAACCTGTCAAATAGCGACTCGTCACCCCGTATTCAACATTACTGCACACCGACTGAGTCGCTATCAACAACCGAACAATGGCCAAGCACAGCGACTACTAGCGGGCGCTGTGAAAATACTGCTACAGTCCCTCAACTGTCGCTACCTGCCGCTATTAATTAATCGGCCTCTAATTTTTACGGGGAGGGATGCATATGAGCTCTGTTAGTCTGATTTAATTCATTTTTCACTGTTGGTCCACTTTAATGTATAAAACAATAGTCCTGCCCCTTCCCAGCTGTGGATACAAAGTTTAACATTTACTATTGTACAGTTTCCTTTACTTGATTTTCTTGCAATACAAATGTCAGGACGTGATGCTGCCCGGAGGCCTCCGCGTCTAGACATGTTGGGCAGGATAAGAACCCTTGACGTACTTATTCTGTATGCTACAAGCGTGCGATAAAATCCATCATGGTGGTTGCTATATATAGGATCCTCTCTAATGTTTCCTTTATCAGATGTACTGTAATCTACACGGCAGAACAATTGCCAGCGGAGGGGAGAAGACAATGAAAATTTATTTTTTAACCTGTGTGAATAATGGAATTTTTAAGGGTTGTTTTGAGCCTAGCAACCATTGTCAGTAACACAGTAACACTGAAAGTACACGGGGAGGCCGATTCATTAATAGCGGCAGGTAGCGACAGTTGAGCGACTGTAGCGGCATTTTCAGAGCACCCGCTAGTAGTCGCTGTGCTTGGCCGTTGTTCGGTAGTTGACTCAGTCGGTGTGCCGTAATGTTGAATATTGGGTGAGGAGTCGCTATTTGACAGGTTCCGCGCTGTATGGGAGCGCATGATAGCGACTGGCCCTAGCGACCGGCTCCCACCATATTCATTAAAAAATCAGGCTCAAAAAATTCTCGCGCTGTAAAATGCATGTTTAAACCCCAGAGCGCTGGCGGCGATGGGTTAAAAGTAGTTTTTTAACCCCCAAACCACCATATTTTTGGAAACCAAAAAAAACTAGTTTTTTTTAATAATTTAGTAATATGAATACATTAATATCAGACCTGTAATATCAATTCTGTACAATTTTTTTTTTTTTTTTACCTTAAAAAAATTATCTTAAATGGCAGAAGTGGTGACAGAATTTTTCACATTTAAAAAAAAAAAAAAATGAATAACAATTAATTATGAATATTTAAAGATTGTTCCATTGAAATGCATTGGAGAGCGCCAGGTAGCGAGAGGTCATACCTGTCGCTGTTCAAGATCGGACGCTGGCGCTGTGGGGCTGAGGCTGGAATAATGATGAATGAGTGGCTATATGGCGCTATCTCAGTCGCTAAGCAGGATTGGCTTGATAAATGTGTGATTGTGGTGGAGAGCCGGCGTTCTCGTGGCGGGGCCCGTCATTACCGGCTGCTCACCAGTCGCTACATGTCGCTATTCCTTGTTAAATAAGGGCCCAAGATCTACAAGGAGAGAGAAGTGAGTTCTGCTGGGTGGTGGCAGACTGGGGCAATAAATCAGGCCCAGGATTTTACCAGCACCTGGCCGCCCCATGACCAGCCAGTCTGCTCCAAGGCTGAGGCTATATCATTAGGGTGAGGACATGGGCTGGGGTTGCTTGGGTCAGAGGAGTAGCTAGGCTTTCCGCCACCCGGGGCAAAGATTCGCAATGGCGCCCCCCACCTGTGCTCAAGCCCCACTTTGGCACCACCCTGACCTGCTGCACCCAGGGCACATGCACCCCCCTGCCCCCCAGCCCTCTTTCCCCCCCAGTAAAGTTGGTAGGTATGCTGTCCACTAACAACCTCACCCCCCAGGGAACCCCAATTTAAGATGCCCACAAGCAGGGGCAGACTGGCCATAGGGAGACCCCGGGGGAATTACCTGTGGGCAGATTTGATGAGTCATTTTGATTGGGATGGTCTAAGAGGGTGGTATTAGTGGACCATCAGTCATTCTTGACCTTAGGTCTGCTTTAAAGTATCTGTCTAGGCATTAAAACCGGCAGGCTGATTCATTACTAGCGGCAGGTAGCGACAGCTGAGCGTCTGTAGAGCGGATTTAAGAGCGCCAGCTAGTAGTCGCTGTGCTCGGCTGTGGTTCGCTACTTCACAGTGCCTCAGTCGCTGTGCAGCATTGATGAATACGTTTTGGGGAGTCGCTATATGAGTAGTACAGCACTGTATAGGAGCGAATGGTAGCGACTGGTCATTGCAACCGACTCACACCATATTCATCAAAAAAACAGCCTCACACACCGATGGCGCTCAAAAATGCTTCGCTGTAGCCCAGAGCGCCGGGGGCTGTGTGATTAAAGGCTGTTTTTGAACATGTTTCCACCAGTAACAGAGCAAAAACATATGGAATTACATTGTAATAACATTGTGACATGAACACATTAATGCCAGACCTGTAATGTCAATTCTGCATAAATATATATAAAATGAAAACAGTGTGAAAAAATGGCTTTTTCTAGGCCAGGAGAGGTCACAACATTATTTGAGATTAAAAAAAAAATATATATATATATATATATATATTTATATACTAATAAAAACCCCTGTTTAAAGAGAAGTAAAAGAACGTCCATTGAAATGTATGGGAGAGCGAGAGGTAAGACCTGGCGCTCTGCAAGGCTGAACGCCGGCACTGTACGCTAAGGCTGGGATAATGATGAATCGGACGCTACATGGCGTTGTTCTAGTCGCTCACCAGATTTGGCTTCATAAATGTGTAATTGTGTGCCCTGTCCGGTGTTCACCAGGCGCTACTTGACGCTACCTGCCGCTGTACAGGCACTACCTGGCGCTATCCCTTCATGAATAAGGCCCAAAGTTTACACTCACATTTTGTCCCCCACAGCGCGGCTACCTTCATACTTACTGATGACAGTAACCAAGCGATTCTGTCAGCCAGTGCCGGGAAGACATGGCGGTGTCCATCAAATCAGCTCCGTGCCCCTCCAACACCCCTACCCCTGTTCATTGTAATGGAGGGGGGGTGCCCAACCCACCTTGGCATGATCCCTCAATTGCAATAATAGGAGTAGGCATAAACAAGACCCCACGGACACCACCATGTGAGACCGTCATCTCTGGAATATGGAATAGCGGGAGGTGGTAAGTATGAAGATGCGGGCACTGCATGGAGGAGTGGGTGAGGGCGTGCAGGTAAAAGGTGAGTACTATATAGACTTTCTTTTATTGTTTTTGCCTAGGCAATCCCTTTAAATGCATAAATGTAATCTGGCTTAACCAATTTTCTAAAGGGCGCATGCCACGGAGCTCAATACTGACTGTTTGTGATCCTCCCCCCTCGTCTTCACCCATCATCCTTTAGACTGTAAACTTGCAAGGGCAGGGCTCTCTTTCCTATTGTATCTTGTACTCAGAATATCCATTGTTAACTCTGTACAACTGCATTTGAAATAGTATATGTACCGTATGTTTCTACCCTGTCTGTAATTACTACTTTGTACAGTGCTACGGAAGATGATGGCGCTATATAAATAAACAATAATAATAATAAATGTACAGGTAACAAAATTCTAAAGCCTGTCTGCAAGCTTAAAAAATAAAGATGCTTTAGTAAACTCACCATAAAATCTCTCATTCACTTAGGTACACAGTCCTCATGGGGTTAAAGCACTATTTGCAAGAAAAGAGAGATTCTCCTCTTCAAACTTCGGTTCAAACTTCCAGCATTGAGATGAGCAGATAACTTTCTACGGCCCTTTTCCTGTGAATTTTTTTATTTTAGTTCTGTTGCTTTCTTACATGTATTCTTTATTTCTCTAGGAAAATATTTTTGTCATTGGACAGAGTCAGTCCATTACCACACATGCAGAAGGTCCATTGGTGGCAAGCAGTGGCAGACTGGGACCAAAAGCCATCTCTGCTGAGGCCCCTCCACCATGATGCTGGGCTATAGCATTGGGCCTGGGGTTCCTTGGCTTGTGGCCACAGTGGGGCTGGGTACAAGGGGCTGAGAGGGAGACTAAGGGGACAGGGATTGAATGTGGGTGTCAACAGCAGCAGCCCAACTGGCCCCAAAGCAGTGTGGCCCACGGGGCATTTCCCAAGTCTCCCTATGCCCCTGGTGGCAAGAGAGGCTCCTGATTTTCCTGAAGGTTAACAGGGAAACCACAACTTCTCAGTAAGGTTGGTGTGCAATTTAGTCACCTGCTTATTCAAATTCAACGTATTCATTGACTCTTAAAGTGGACCAACACCCAGGATTTTGACTATCCTGGGTCTTGGTCCACTTCGGTGGGGCACCCCCGATCGGGGTGCCCCGCTGTGTGAAACCCCCCCAAACACCCGGAAAACTCACCTCTCCCCGCTCCCAGCGCCGACGGACAAGCGATTTGACAGCCGCTTGTCCGTGGCTCCTCCGCCGCCGCCTCCCGCGCGTCCCTCTTGACGCGCGCGCCTAGAGGGGCGCGAGGGAGGCGGCGGCGGCCGGCCGCTGCCGAAACTAAGGTAAGGGGGTTTGGGGGTTTTGGGGGGGTTTTTATAGATTCCCGGGCCGATCACCCGAGGGTGATGGTCCACTTTAAAGAGGAAACCCCCCTGGAATTTCATTCTTCCTGTTTTTCTTCCTCTCAGGTGGGGCATCTTGATTTAAAGTGGACCAACACCCAGCGGGATTGGCCGGGGAATCTATAAGATTCCCTGGCCAATCCGATCCCTCCCCACGGGGCATCCAAAATTGGGATGTCCCGCTGTGTGAAACCCCCCAGGATGCCCGCAAACCTTACCTGATTGCCGGTCCAACGGCACATGCACGGGCCTTGGCCGCATCTCACGCTTCTCTCTAGCAGGACGCGTGCCCGTGCCGCCCATTTGTGAATGGCCGGCGCAGGCATGCTCCCTGTTAGAGGGAAGCACGGGATGCGGCCGCCAGCGTGCTCGGAGCCACTGAGGTAAGACGTCGCATTGACGCGCATACCTCAGCGGCTCCGAGCGCGCTGATTGCACGAGCGACCGTGCAGGTGCCGTAGGAGCGGGTTGAGGTGAGTTGTAACTTGTGATATTGGGGGTTTCACACCCCGATCGGGGTGCCCCGGGGAAGTGGACCAAAACCCAGGATAGTCAAAATCCTGGGTGTTAGTCTACTTTAAGGTGGTCCCGCTGTGTGTATCCCCACAGTTCACCCAGGAACCTCACCTTTCCGGCATCCCTCAGCGCAGACGTGGGCCACTCAACCAGTCAGTGTGCTCGTATTTGCTACGCTCCACTCGGCTTTGCTGGCCACAGAGCGGCTGTTCGGCTAACAGAGCCAAGTGGAGCCGAGTAAGCCGAGCACAAAGCTGGGCGATTTCAGCAGCTCGCTCCCGCAGCATTAGCAGCGCATTGTTTAGTATGCTCAGAAGCTGCCAGGCTATTTTGGGTCTTTTTAAATGCCTGATGTCCACTACTTATAAATAGTCCTGGAAGTGGGGCTGGGAGCCGGGGGTAAGTGAAGTGGTTACATCCGGGAATGCTGGACAACTCCCTCAGCCTACTGCTGGGACAGACACACGGACATGGGAAACAAGTTCCAAGGCTCAGAGGAAGTTTAAATGTCAGTTTTTCTTCATCAGCTTTTATACTTGATTCCTAATATGAATCACTCGATGCGGGCTGGCGAACAGCCTAAAATGTTTAAGGATAAGTGTATCTCCGCAACACACAAACTCTTTTAATGTGTCTTAGAGAAATTAAGGAGATATAAACCCATTTATACTTCGGTCTTTCATCAAGTCATTGTAATATTCTTTTGTCCAAACTTTGCTTGTATGCCATTCAGTATTGGTTGGGTGATCCGTCAGGTGTACCTCCCAAAAATGTCACCATAGAAGAGAACCAAGTTGATGCTGACAGCTACCAGTCTCTTCCACATACCCAGAATGGGAGCATGGGTAATTAGGAAGGCGGAAAGGGCCAGATTCCAGGGCTCCTGCCTTAGGGGCCTACACCACTTATTACCAAGAGCAGCATCTGAGGATTGGGTAAGATTCCGAGCACTGGACTAGGAGTTATCTGCAGCAGCAGGCAGGTTAGTATAGCGTTTTGAGAATTTTGAAGCAGACCAATGTGTAACGAATCGCCTATGGTCATGTACCTTCCAGTGGTAGATGAAGCGAGAATGTAGGCAGGTCCTCAGCTGGCACTAGAGAAGCCCAGTTGAGGGCTGTCCAACCACTGCCATCTGAAACCAGGGAACCTCTTTAGGTGGTGGCAAAAGCAAGGTATTAAAAGAGCAGATCAGGGATGTTTGGACAGGCTGGGTCAAAAACTGCTGAGCAGATCAGGCATGGTCGGACAGGCTGGGTCAGAAACTGGTGAGCAGATCAGGCATGGTCGGACAGGCTGGGTCAGAAACTGGTGAGCAGATCAGGCATGGTCGGACAGGCTGGGTCAAAAGCTGGTGAGCAGATTAGGCATGGTCAGATAGGCTGGGTCAAAAGCTGGTGAGCAGATCAGGCATGGTTGGACAGACTGGGTCAAAAACTGGTGAGCAGATCAGGGATGGTCGGACAGGCTGCTTTAAAAGCTGGTGAGTAGATCAGGCATGGTCGGACAGGCTGGGTCAAAAACTGGTGAGCAGATCAGGGATGGTCGGACAGGCTGCTTTAAAAGCTGGTGAGCAGATCAGGCATGGTCGGACAGGCTGGGTCAAAAACTGGTGAGCAGATCAGGGATGGTCGGACAGGCTGCTTTAAAAGCTGGTGAGCAGATCAGGCATGGTCGGACAGGCTGGTTCAGAAACTGGTGAGCAGATCAGGCAGAGGTCTGCAGCAGGAAAGCATGGGTAAAACAGGCAAGGCATTGGTTAGCAAGAGGCAGGCAAGGGTTAAACTGAGTCCGGTAAAAGGTAGGCAACAGGCAAGCAGGGGTTAAACTGAGCCCAAGTAGGGGTCATCAATAGGCAGGCAAGACAAAGCATAACAATACTTCTCTTAGTACAAGGATATGGAGCTAAATGGCGTGCACACTGGCAATACAGTCACTGGTGTGCCACATATTGGAAGGGGCTTTTAAAAATCCTCACTTCCAATCAGGTAGAGCGTCGGGCCTCGAATTGCAGGTGAGGGGAGAACGTGAGCTTCAAGAGAGCAATGCTGCTTTTAGTAGACTGGTGCTTATAAGTCGGATAATCAACTAGAAGTTAAAGGATATGTATCAACGAGAGCTTTCTGTTGTATTGGCACTTGGTAAAAGCCGTGCCAAAACCATTTTCTACCTAATGAATGCGGCTGCCCCGTGTCTCGGGGGGACATCCAGATTGATTAAGCCCATAGACCCATGCACCCCCCTGAAATACTTACCTGCACCGCAAGAGGAGACACATGGTCATATAAAGTGAAACCTAGGCTTGCCATCTTGATACAAATCAAGCCCCTCTAGATAATGGCCTTGGAAGTATAGACCAAAAAAGCCATCAGTGTATCATGAAAGTGTATCATTAGTGAACAAACTCCACCACTACAAAAGGGGTGATGTAGAAACTGTGGTGCACCTTGTATCATAGCTCTCTATACTCAGTCTCTGTAGTGCCAACTTCGACCCTCCACCACCTACAGTTTCCCTTGTAGGGCAATTTTCTTTTGAGCTGTAAAAGCTGTGAATGAGCAAGCCATATTCTTTTATCTACCAAGAACCTGCAAATCTTCATCTAACTGGGAGTAATAAACAGATCTTTCAACAAGTGATTTTGGTTGAGTTTAAGCTTTCTGAGGAGATTAATCTTGTGCTTAGCAGTACAGTTGCAGATAAGTCAGCTGATTCAATAACTTCACACCTACTGCCAGCTATAGCTCAGACTATTTTTTTTTTACATTTTAATATATTCTAGCAAAAGGTACTTTGTAATGTTTGTATTGCATCACAAAGGTGTAATGGTGCACCTCTTGTGAGGTGAGGCGTGGGAGCTGCCTTGGGTGGCAGAAGAGGGAGTGGAGCAGGCTGTGGGGGAATGGGTAGCATTGATGGCATGGCATGTGCAGGTAGTGTCAGACTTGTCAGGGGCCTCTTATGATTAGGAACAACCCCCGTGATTTTCACTATCCTGGGTATTGATTCTATCGCGCACACACCATTGTTCCCCACACAGCACCGTTTAATTAAAGTGGGCAAGCATTCTCACTCCCCCCAGGGCATCCAGATTTGGGATGCCCCACTGTGTAAAACCCCCGAGGTTGCCCAGAAACTCACCTTTTTTTCCCGGTCCAATGGCACGTGCGCAAACAGCGGCCGCATGCCCGCTATCCTTTTAGCAGAGTGCATGCCCTTTAACACGCTCTCTATTAAAGGGTAGTGGGGGATGTGCCCACCAGCACGCTCAGATCCGCTCGCCTTAGATGAGCTCTTGGATGAAGGGGCAGGAGCGGATTCATGCGAGCTGACTGGACGAGAGGTTGCACATGCGCCGTAGAACCAGGGAAGGGTGAGTGAGATCGGGCGATCTGGGGGGTTTCACATAGCGGGGCACCCCCTTATCAGCAAGCGTTATCTCTGCACGACAAACGCCTCTGATTGGACGAAAGCCTGCACATGCACCATAGGATCAGGAAAGGGAAAGTTGTTCTGGGTAATCTGGGGGGTTTCACACAGTGAGGCATCCCAGTTTGGGCAACGACCAAAAGTCAAAATCCTGGGTTTTGGTCCACTTTAAATAATACAGAAAAAAGCATTGGTCAAGCGGGGCCCAGAGCAATTGCCCAGTTGGCACCCCCTTAATGCTGACCCTATAGGTCGTCTTCTTTTCTATTGACCATCTCCCTGTACCTTCTCTTTCTCATCCAAGGCTTCTTGCATGAGGGATCCAGGCAGGGCCGGCGCCAGCACAGGGAAAACCTGGGCAATTGCCAGGGCCCCTGGCATCTTCAGGGGCCCACTCAGGCTCACACCTGGGCATGGTATTATTTTACAGTGGACCCGAACCACCGAATGCCGGGTGCTGCGTGCAGACCTGCTCATGGCTGGCCTCAGCAATAGGGGATGATCAGAAACAATAGAGAAGGTGGCATGGAATGGAGGGCAATTGATGGAAGCTCAGAAGGTGTTGAGAACCAGATGACATCTGACCAGGACTGGAGGGGGATCAGCAGCAGGAAATGACCCATTCGTGGCAGTGGAGCTGAAAGGTGACATCATGTGACTCACTACTTTGGGGCCCACTAAGACTCTCCTGCCCAAGGGCCCCCACAAACCTGGAGCCGGCCCTGGATCCAGGGTTATCATTTCTGACTGTTGGGGAAAAATGTGAGATCGGTCCAACAACTGGAGGCGAGGAGTTCATACGCTGGGCAGAAGGCAGCGAAATACGGCCACGCTAAGTGTGTTATCTGTCAGTATTTTTTTTCTATTAAACATCTGTATTAGAGCCACCATTTAGAGCTTACATCTTCTGTACGCCGAGAGAACCCTGCCAGGATCCTTTATCTGCTGGAGAAATGTCATCGGCACAATGAGGAGCTCTGACAGAGGAATTTCTCTGTTTCCCATCCAAATGTCTACTAATGATGGTATCTGGAATTCTTGGCAAACGCTCTGCGCTGCTATAATCTCCTTTACATCGTGTAAACGCCAGGCAGGGAACACTGCAGCTACGATTTACACTATGAAATGGACCAATATTCCTGAGCCAAAGGCCAAGATTGCACTCAGCACTCCAACTCCCAACCTTTCTGCTCATGGAAAAGAATGAAAATTCAAGGCAGAGGCTTTCAACGTGGAGGCTGATTCATTACTAGCGCCAGGTACTGGAAGATGAGCGTCTGTAGCGAGACGCTCAGAGCGACCGCTAGTATTCGGTGTGATCGCCTATGGGTCGCTGTTACCGAGAGCCTCAGTTGCTGTAATAACATTGCCGGCATTGATGAATGTGTGAGTCGCTATAACACCAGTACAGAGCTATATGGGAGCGAATGGTAGCGACTGGTCAGTGTGAGCGACTCAAACCATATACATAAATTAAACAGCCTCACACAGCGCCGGTGCTCAAAATTGGGTCCATGTAGTCCAGAGCGCCAGAAGCTGTGTGATTAAAGTCTTTTTGAACACATATCCACTAGTAACAAAGCGAAAACATATGGAATTACATTGTTATTACATTGTCACATTAACACTTTAATACCAGACCTGTAATGACAATTTTGCATAAAAATTAAAAAAATCAAAAAAGTTTTCAAAAGTTTGAAAAAGGCCAGGAGAGGTCACACAATGATTTGATAAAAAAAAATTAAAAGAAAACCCTGTTTAAAGTGGACCAACACCCGGGCTGATCAGCATCGGGCCTGCGGGGCACCCCGATCAGGTGTGTGAAACCCCCCAGAAAGCCCAAATCCCTACCTGCTCCTCGATCCAGCGGCACATGCGCGAGCCGCCGCCTCCGCTCGCGCATCCCTCTAGCAGGGCGCGCATTCACAAACGGCCGGCGCGGGCGTGCTCCCTGTAAGAGTGACGCGTGGGAGGCAGCAGCGGCCGCACTCGCTTGTCCGGCGACGGACCTTGCTTGTCCGTCGGCGGGAATTGGCTGCAGCGGTCACGTGGGAGCGGGGATAGGTGAGTTTTTGGGGCCTCCACCAACCTTTGGGTTATGGTCCAGGAGGCTTTTCAGTCTTTGGTCTGACAGGCCGGGGGGAGCAACAAAGTTATCAGCAGCAGTGGGGGCCCCCTGCGTCTGGGCAACCCTTTTTGTTTTTGCAAACCCGCAGCCAAATCAGGGCAGGACGGAGAGTCTAGAGCAGCAAAGCCACCATCAGCAAAGCTACAGTGATGGGTGTGCGTGCAGAGCTGTCACTGCACATGGTCGTTGGCAGCTCAATGCAGGAAACTGTTTTCTGCTGGACCAACCGGGGTGACTACACCCCCCCACCCAGAATGGCAAAGCAGGAGTTCCCGAACAGCACGCACCCGCACAAGGATGGCACGAGGGATTCCAGTAAGTAGGCGGGTGCCAGACAACCGCCAATCAGTTACTTGGCTGGACTATATATTTTAAAGAAAAAAAAAACTGTATTTGGGGCCTCCACCAGATTTTGTGCCCAGGGGCCTCCACCACACTTAATCCGGCCCTGGCCACTGGATATGAAATGATTTGGCATATCCCTGATATTACGATTAAAGTACAATTTGGATGAACCGATCTGTCCTCCCTATTGTCACTGCAAGACAGGGATGGGACGAAGGGTTTTAACTGAGCATTAGACTTAAAAAGGGACTTTGGGTAATTATGTAGGCTTATTACTATTACAGAATTACAGAACACTACGTTTTTTTAGATTTAATTAGAAAAAGCATTAAAAAATTGTAAAATAGTGAACACGGTGCAGTGTGAATGCAAAAAACTGGAAATGTATGAAAAAAAAACAGTATAAAGAGCACCTTCTATAAGGGGAGGATGATTCATCACTAACGCCAGGTAGCGACAGATGAGCGTCTGTAGCAGGCATTTTCAGAGCGCCCGCTAGTAGTCGCAGTGCTCGGCCGTGAGTTGCTACTTTATAGCGACTCAGTCGCTGTTCAGTAATGTTGAATACATTGTGAGGAGTCGCAATTTGACCAGTACAGCGCTGTATGGGAGCGCATGTTAGCGACTGCTCATAGCGACCGACTCACACCATATTCAGCAAAAAAACAGCCTCACAAATCTCTGGTCGCTGAAGCCCAGAGCGCAGGAGGCGGTGTGTTTAAAGTCTGTTTTCAAACATCTATCAACTAGTAACAAAGCGAAAACATATGGAATTACATTGTAACAACATTGTAACATGAACACTTTAAAGTGGACCAACACCCAGGGGTGATCGGCCCGGGAATCTATAAGATTCCTGGGCCGATCACCTCCCTCACCGCAGGGCATCCGAGATCGGGATGTCCTCGGGGTGAAACCCCCCCCCCCAAAAGCCACAAAAAACCTTACCTTATCGGCGATGGATCAGCACTGCTAGAGGGGCGCGCGGGAGGCGGTGGCGGCGGCTTGTCCGTCGATTGTCCGTCGCCGAAAAGGTGCGTTTTTGGGGGCTTTTGGGGGGGTTTCACACAGCGGGGCATCCTGAACTTGGATGCCACGCTGAAGTGGACCAACACCCAGGATAGTGAAAATGCTGGGCCACTTTAATGGCAGACCTGTAATGTCATTTCTGAGGAAATATATAAAAAAATTAAAAAATTATGAAAAAACTGCTATTTCAATGCCAGAAGAGGTCACAGAATTATTTGTGATTTTTTTTGGAAAAAAAAAACAAAAAAACCCTGTTTAAAGAGAAGAAAAGGATCGTCCATTGAAATGTATGGGAGAGCGTCAGGTATCGAGAGGTCATACCTGGCGCTGTGCAAGGCTGAACGCTGGCGCTGTTCGCTGAGGCTGTGAAAATGATGAATCAGACGCTACATGGCGCTATCCCAGTCGCTAAACAGATTCTGCTTGATAAATGTGTAATTGCGTGCCGTGTGCGGCGTTCACCAGTCGCTACCTGACGCTACCTGTCATTAACCAGCCGCTACCTGACGCTATCCCTTCTTAAATAAGGGCCACAGTCCTCTACCAAATCAGATGAAATAAAGAGGTAAGGTAGATGGTAAAAGGTATACTTAGGATGCTCCTGATTTAAAGTGGCAAAGTCCAGTCCTTAGTTATGGGTTAAAAGTTCCAGGTATTAGCTGAAGGTTTCTGGATGCGATGTGTGGGGAATGCTATGAAGTTGATAACGGCTTTGTTTAGAACAAGTCTCATATCAACTTCAGCTTTTAGCACTTAGCACTTTTTTTTTGTGTCCATAACTAATGTCTTTTTGTTTTTTTATTTATTAGCACATGTGTATCTCATTATCATAGGATGTATATGTATATCACGTCTTAATCAATTTAGCATAATTAAAGGGGGTGGGAGCAGCTCAATCACTATTATTTATACAAAATTATTATTATTATTCAGGGCCTGGGAACTAATTTACCGCCCAGTTTAACCCTTTCATCATCTAAATATCAAGCAACAAACATGTCTAGCTGTGTGGAAAGACAGAGATGGGGAGGCCGATTCATTAATAGCGCCAGGTAGCGACAGATGAGCGACAGTAGCGTTATTTTCACAGCGCCCGCTAGTATTCGCTGTGCTTGGCCGTTGTTCGGCTGTTGACAGCGACTCAGTCGGTGTGCAGTAATGTTGAATACGAGGTTAGGAGTCGCTGTTTGACAGGTTCTGCGCTGTATGGGAGCGCATGACAGCGAATGGCCATAGCGAACGGCTCCCAGCATATTCATTAACAAATCACGCTCAAAAAATTATCGCGCTGTGAAATGCTTGTTTAAACCCCAGAGCGCTGGCGGCGATGGGTTAAAAGTAGTTTTTTAACAACCAAACAACCATATTTTTTGAAAAAAAAAAAAACATGTTTTTTTACCTTAAAAAAATATATAACATTGCAGAAGTGGTCACAGAATTTTTGACATTTAAAAAAAAAAAATAAAAAAAAAAAAACATTATTAGCAATTAATTAAGAATATTTAAAGATTGCTCCATTGAAATGCATTGGAGAGCGCCAGGTAGCGAAAGGTCATACCTGTCGCTGTTCAAGGTCGCTCGCTGGCGCTGTGGGGTGAGGCTGGAATAATGAATAATTCGCTATCTGGCGCTCTGTCAGTCACTAAGCAGGATCGGCTTGATAAATGTGTGATTGCGGAGGGGAGCCGGCGTTCTCGTGGCAGTGAGCGTCATTACCGTTCGCTCACCATTCGCTACCTGGCGCTATCACTTGTTAAATAAGGGCCTTAGTTGCATATATCTGCAGATACATGTGGAAGCCACACTGCCCCGCCAAGGCACTCTGTGTCTCAAAATTAAGAGTAGGGACTAATCGGGGCAGTGTGGCTTCCACATGAATCTGCAGATATGTGCAACCAAATCTCTGTCTTTCCATACAGCTAGACATGTTTGTTGCTTGATATTTAGTTGATGAGAGGGTTAAACTGGGCGGTAAATTAGTTCCCAGGCCCTGAATAATAATAATAATTTTGTATAAATAATAGTGATTGGGCTGCTCCCACCCCCCTTTATTAATTTAGCATAATTGTTTGCACTGGTCACTTTAATTAAATTGTATTGTTTTGGTGGATATTGTTTCTATAATACCAGGGGGTTATTTTGTTCCGGCACAAAACAAAGATTACAACAAACCCCCCCCCCCCCCCCCGCTCTTCTTGGATTTTACTCTCGGGGGGCCGTCGTTATTTTCCCAGTTATATCGGTCTGCCCATATGTTTTGGCAGCCCTGGATGCGTTATATGGGGGAATGACAATTGTTTTTAATTGTGTTGTGTATGATTGATTGTGTTATGTGTACTCATTCTGTATATAAATAAATTGGTATATTTTTGTGTACTGATACTAGTGTTTGGTGCTCCTTTTTTGGGGTGAGCGTGGGCAGGGTGCCTGTAGTCCCTCTTGTGAGAATTGTTTTACCATTTAAAGTGGACCAACACCCAGGGGGATCAGCCCGGGAATCTATAAGATTCCCGGGCCGATCAGATCCCTCCCCGTGGGGCATCCGAAATCGGGATGTCCCGCTGTGTGAAACCCCCCAGGACGAAGCGCGCGATGCGGCCTCCAGCGTGCTCAGAGCCGCTGTGGTTGTCCGTCGCTTGTCCGTACATACCACAGTGGCTCTGAGTGCTCTGATTGGACGAGCGCTCGCATAGAAGCGGGGTGAGGTGAGTTTTTTAGGCTGATCTGGGGGGTTTCACGCAGCAGGGCTGCCCAGGGGGGGGCCGCGGAAGTGGACCAAAACCCAGAATAGTGAAAATCCTGGGTGTTGGTCCACTTTAAGTGCAGCACATTGTATTTATTAGGTGGTGCACCGCCTTTGCTGACATGATTGTACACACACACACACACACACACACACAAAATCACACACACACACGATCACACACACAATCACACACACACACCCGATCACACACACACCCGATCACACACACACCCGATCACACACACACCCCCGATCACACACACACCCGATTACACACACACACAATCACACACACACACGATCACACACACACACGATCATACACACAATCACACACACACACGATCACACACACACGATCACACACACACACCCGATCACACACACACACGATCACACACACACACAATCACACACACACCCGATCACACACACACACGATCATACACACAATCACACACACACACGATCACACACACACAATCACACACACACCCGATCACACACACACACGATCATACACACAATCACACACACACCCGATCACACACACACACAATCACACACACACCCGATCACACACACAATCACACACACACACCCGATCACACACACACACACGATCACACACACACCCGATCACACACACACACACACAATCACACACACACCCGATCACACACACACACACAATCACACACACACCCGATCACACACACACACACACAATCACACACACACCCGATCACACACACAATCACACACACACACCCGATCACACACACACACGATCACACACACACCCGATCACACACACACACAATCACACACACACACCCGATCACACACACACACACAATCACACACACACCCGATCACACACACAATCACACACACACACCCGATCACACACACACACGATCACACACACACACAATCACACACACACACCCGATCACACACACACACACGATCACACACACACCCGATCACACACACAATCACACACACACACCCGATCACACACACACCCGATCACACACACACACACGATCACACACACACCCGATCACACACACAATCACACACACCCAATCACACACACCCGATTACACACACACACACACA
The DNA here is from genome assembly GCA_027917425.1 of Gastrophryne carolinensis. Lineage (NCBI taxonomy): Eukaryota > Metazoa > Chordata > Amphibia > Anura > Microhylidae > Gastrophryne > Gastrophryne carolinensis. Next base: position 486,248,741 of record CM051236.1, on the reverse strand, counting down.
CACACACACACACACACACACACACACACACGATCATACACACAATCACACACACACTCGATCACACACACACCCAATCGTACACACACACCCGATCACACACACACCCGATCACACACACACCCGATAACACACACACCCGATCACACACACACCCGATCACACACACACCCGATCACACACACACCCGATCACACACACAACCACACACACACCCAATCGTACACACACACAATCACACACACACCCGATCACACACACAATCGTGACAATTGACAGGGAGAAGCAGCTTTCTTTTTAATGTAGCCTAGGCCCAGTATTACAGTAAGACGCCCGCAGCTTTCAGTGTTCTCTGAGCAGAGCTTTGGGGGGCCTGCAATTGCATGGGTTGCGTGGCAGCACAGCACGTCATTGTGCATACCCCACAGCTGCGGGCCCAGGACCATGCATACCAAACGCCACAGGTTAAAAGGGGTACATGAATGTTCAGAGGTGCACCAACAGGTGAGTTCTGATGGGTCTGGTTGATTATTTTACCAGTAAAATATTATTTGTACTTGCCTCGAAAGTGCTACAGGGACTGTGGCCTAATTATTTCGGTAACATTCTATAGATCCCCTCCTTGGGGGTATTTGGCTTAAAAAGTATGAGAACCACTGGAATACAGGATATATTATATGACTTTTTTCTACAGATCTGTGAATTGTAGAATTGAAAACAAATCCAGACAGGTGTGAATGTAGCCAAAGCCTTCAGAGCCTTTTTCAGGACTTTATTTGATGCGGCTGAGCTTCATTTCCAGGCATGAAATTAATAGTGGGGAGGAGGTGTCGGGGAATTGTACTCGCTCATGTTTGTGGAAGTTGTTATCAGGCTCCCATCTATAATGACGCCACTCTGGCCTGAGTACAATGACCTAATGTCAGTATAAAGATTCCCGATCATGCCGGCCATTGTGCTTCTATGGCCCTTATTTAACAAGGGATAGCGCCAGGTAGCAAATGGTGAGCGAACGGTAATGACGGTCACCGCCACGAGAACGCCGGCTCCCCTCCGCAATCACACATTTATCAAGCCGATCCTGCTTAGCGACTGACAGAGCGCCAGATAGCGAATCATTCATCATTATTCCAGCCTCAGCCCACAGCGCCAGCGAGCGACCTTGAACAGCGACAGGTATGACCTCTCGCTACCTGGCGCTCTCCAATGCATTTCAATGGAGCAATCTTTAAATATTCTTAATTAATTGCTATTAATGTTTTTTTTTTTAAATGTCAAAAATTCTGTGACCACTTCTGCAATGTTAGATATTTTTTTTAAGGTAAAAAAAAAAAAAAAAAAAATTGTGCAGAATTGATATTACAGGTCTGATATTAATGTATTCATATTACAAAATGTTTTGAAAAACTTTTTTTTTTTTTATCCAAAAATATGGTGGTTTGGGGGTTAAAAAACTACTTTTAATCCATCGCCACCAGCGCTCTGGGGTTTAAACAAGCATTTCACAGCGCGAGAATTTTTTGAGCGTGATTTCTTAATGAATATGCTGGGAGCCGTTCGCTATGGCCATTCGCTGTCATGCGCTCCCATACAGCACGGAACCTGTCAAATAGCGACTCCTCACCCAATATTCAACATTACGGCAAACCGACTGAGTCGCTATCAACTACAGAACAACGGCCAAGCACAGCGACTACTAGCGGGCGCTCTGAAAATGAAGCTACTGTCGCTCATCTGTCGCTACCTGGCGCTATTAATGAATCGGCCTCTATGACTATATTATATTATTCATAAAGGGATAGCGGCAGGCAACATCTGCTGAACGCCGGGCGCTGTACGCAAAACCACATTTATGAAAGTAATTCTGGTGAGCGACTCTAACAACGCCATGTAGCGTCCGGTTCATCATTACAGGCGGCTCAGCGTATAGCACCGGCGCTCTGGCTTCCAGGTATTTATTACCTGTCGCTACTTGTCGCTCTCTTATACATTTCAATGGATTTCCTTTTCTCCTGTTTAAACAGGGTTTTTTGTTTTTAAGTTTTTTTTTCTCTCAAATAATTGTGTGACCTCTCCTGGTCATTTTTGACAACTTTTTCAATTTTTCATATTTATATGCAGAATTGTCATTACAGGTCTGGCATTAAAGTATTAATGTCCCAATGTTTTTGCTTTGTTACTGGTGGATATGTGTCCAAAAACAGACTTTAATCACACAGCATCTGACGCTCTATGCTATAGCGACCAGATCCAGAGAGCCGGCGCTGTGTGTGTCTGATTCTTTGTTAAATGTGGTGTGAGTCGCTGAGAGTCAGCTGGCGCTACCTTTCGCTCGCTGCAGCGCTGTACTGGTGTTAGAGCGCCCAACATACATCTCATTCATCAATGCCGGCCAGGTCACCACAGCAACTGAGACGCTCTGTTACAGCACCTGATAGCCAATCACAGCGTATACTAGCGGTCGCTCATCTGCCAATAATTGCCGCTAGTAATGAATCAGCCTGTAATTATTTGCTTCTGTTACCTTCACCTGCATCATCAGACAGTAGTACTGAGCTTCAGATTCAGGTTGAAGGTAAATATAGCCTGAAGTTAGCAAATTAGTTTTGCTTCATCATCTTGATTCTTTTGTAGAAAAACACCAGTGATTTGTCGGTAGATATTGACAGTAAACGCACTTTAAAGTGATAGAAGACAGAAGACACCCTTTTGTTTTTGGTGTGATGCCATTGTTTTCCTCTTCTGGAATGTAATAAACATGTGTGTTAGGATTGTGCCCCCAGATCATTGATTTACTTATCAGCATGCCGTTTCCACGTTTCCTATATTCCTGTGTGTCTGTGATCCTAAGGTGGGAGAGTTTTTTCTGGCCTTGAGTAGACATTTTAGAATGGCCGGCGCAGGCACGCTCCCTGTTAGAGCGTAGTGGGGGATGAGGCGGTCAGCGTGCTCAGAGCTGCTCCCCTTAGACGAAGACTTAGGGCCTTATTTAACAAGGGATAGCGCCAGGTAGCGAATGGTGAGCGAACGGTAATGACGGTCACCGCCACGAGAACGCCGGCTCCCCTCCGCAATCACACATTTGTCAAGCCGATCCTGCTTAGCGACTGACAGAGCGCCAGATAGCGAAGCATTCATCATTATTCCAGCCTCACCCCACAGCGCCAGCGAGCGACCTTGAACAGCGCCAGGTATGACCTCTCGCTACCTGGCGCTCTCCAATGCATTTCAATGGAGCAATCTTTAAATATTCATAATTAAATGATATTAATGTTTTGTTTTTTTTTGTTTTTTTAAATGTCAAAAATTCTGTGACCACTTCTGCCATGTTAGAATTTTTTTTAAAGGTAAAAAAAAAAAAAAAATTTGTGCAGAATTAATATTAATGTATTCTTATTACAAAATGTTTATAAAAACTTGTTTATTTTTTTTTCCCAAAAATATGGTTGTTTGGGGGTTAAAAAACTACTTTTAACCCATCGCCGCCAGCGCTCTGGGGTTTAAACAAGCATTTCACAGCGCGAGAATTTTTTGAGCGTGATTTGTTAATGAATATGCTGGGAGCCGTTCGCTATGGCCATTCGCTGTCATGCGCTCCCATACAGCGCGGAACCTGTCAAACAGCGACTCCTAACCCCGTATTCCACATTACCGCACACCGACTGAGTCGCTGTCAACAACCGAACAACGGCCAAGCACAGCGAATACTAGCGGGCACTGTGAAAATAACGCTACTGCCGCTCATCTGTCGCTACCTGGCGCTATTAATAAATCGGCCTCCCAGACTGCGGATCCAAGCGCACAGATTGGACGAGCGGCTGCGCGTGCGCTGTAGGACCCAGAAGAGGTGAGAAGGTTTCGCCGATGGTTTCAGGGGGGAAAGGACCAAAACCCACGATAGTCAAAATCCTGGGTTTTTGTCAACTTTAACTATAGCAAAATTCTAAATTATTATTAGAGGCCTCTTAAACAGGACAATGTATAGGGCAAGATATTTTATCTGAGATTCGGAGACTCCCCCAGACAAAATGGCCGAAGTTATGAGGCTTCAACCAATCAATATTCATGATTGGGAAGACGACGAGAGCAAAAAACTCGTAGTTCCCACTGAAATCTTTTGGTCTGGCTCCCAAATGTAATACATTCAGTGAAGTCAACTGAAAAACAGGGGAGGAAAAGGGAAGGAAAGGTGGCGGGAGTAGAGAGATGAAGGGAGGGTGGAGGTGGTGTACAGTATGGGAGTTCCCTTTTTTCTTTTCTCTTTCGGCCTCACATCCGACAGTTGATAGTATAAGGTTGGGATCTGAATAGTACTTCGGTAATAAATTTGGCGAGAAGTTAGAGGATGGATATGTCATCAAGAGGGAATCTCTTGATCTTGATCCATTTGCACCAAGTCGCAGCATCAGACAGAACTGGTTTATGATGAGCTTTGAAGTTAAAATATCGAAATGTGGCTGAGTTCCTAATCCTGGTCGAGGCTTTAAGAGCTAGCAGAGGGAAGGAAGAGGGATGGGTGGGTAAGCCTGTTTTTAGCCCTGCTCGGACTCTAATTGAATTAGTCACCATAATTAAAAGAATGGTTTCCAATAAAATATAACCAATAATACATATCTGGTGGCCTTGCACACATACCCAGAACCTGTGGAACAACGTTGAACACTTTCTACAGAATTGTAGCCAAATTACTCTCTCAGAAAATCAAATCTATCCTCAATTTAGAATGTTTATCCCCCTTACTGTACGACAATAATGAATAGAAACATTGAACACTGGCTAGAAATGGCCCCAGCAGTATATTAAGCACTGGCTAGAAATGGCCCCAGCAGTATATTAAGCACTGGCTAGAAATGGCCCCAGCAGCATATTAAACACTGGCTAGAAATGGCCCCAGCAGTATATTAAGCACTGGCTAGAAATGGCCCCAGCAGTATATTAAGCACTGGCTAGAAATGGCCCCAGCAGTATATTAAGCACTGGCTAGAAATGGCCCCAGCAGTATATTAGGCACTGGCTAGAAATGGCCCCAGCAGTATATTAAGCACTGGCTAGAAATGGCCCCAGCAGTATATTAAACACTGGCTAGAAATGGCCCCAGCAGTATATTAAGCACTGGCTAGAAATGGCCCCAGCAGTATATTAAGCACTGGCTAGAAATGGCCCCAGCAGTATATTAAGCACTGGCTAGAAATGGCCCCAGCAGTATATTAAGCACTGGCTAGAAATGGCCCCAGCAGTATATTAAGCACTGGCTAGAAATGGCCCCAGCAGTATATTAAGCAGTGGCTAGAAATGGCCCCAGCAGTATATTAAGCAGTGGCTAGAAATGGCCCATCAGTATATTAAACACTGGCTAGAAATGGCCCCAGCAGTATATTAAGCACTGGCTAGAAATGGCCCCAGCAGTATATTAAACACTGGCTAGAAATGGCCCCAGCAGTATATTAAGCACTGGCTAGAAATGGCCCCAGCAGCATATTAAACACTGGCTAGAAATGGCCCCAGCAGTATATTAAGCACTGGCTAGAAATGGCCCCAGCAGTATATTAAGCACTGGCTAGAAATGGCCCAAGCGGTATATTAGGCACTGGCTAGAAATGGCCCCAGCGGTATATTAGGCACTGGCTAGAAATGGCCCCAGCAGTATATTAAGCACTGGCTAGAAATGGCCCCAGCAGTATATTAAACACTGGCTAGAAATGGCCTCAGCAGTATATTAAGCACTGGCTAGAAATGGCCCCAGCAGTATATTAAGCTGAACTGGCCCAAAACCAAGGGAAGCCTTTATGGCCAAGCCTAAACAGAATAATATTGGTGATTAAAAATGTTTGAGCCTGAGCAAATTTATTTTTTAGGCAGTGGGAATCACAGGTTGAGGGAAGGCCAACGTACCAGCAGTCCCACAAAAAAGTCTAGATTCCTAAACGGACTTGGGATGGATAAACTTTACGTGAACATGTAAAGAAGGATCAATTGAATAAATAAACCTGGGATTGAGTACCCCAATGAAGATACAAGCTTGGTCCCCTCACTAAACTGCCAAGTGGACAGAATGAAGGGCTGACCCCCTGGCCTTTCCCTGGGACATCCCAAATCACCCTACTGAGCGAACCCCCATCCCCCCCGGGGCACCTCAAAACTCTGCTTCCTGCAGATGGTCACATCCCCAGCATCTTTGGGGACAGGAGCGCGGCCCCTGCTGGGGATGTGGCCACGTTCGTTTCTGATTGACATAAACAGAGCCATTTGCCGACCATTGCATATGCAGAGCAAATGGCTCTGATTGGACACACTTGCACCGTAGGACTGGGGAAAGGTGAGTTTTTCTGGGCATTCTAGGGGGGAGGGGTTCTACACAGCAGGGCATCCCAAATCAGAATGCCCCCAGGACAGGAAACAAACACTGGATAGTCAAAATCCCAGGTTTTGTTCCGCCTTAATGAAAATGCAAAAGAGTAATCTGCAATCTATTTTCAGTTTTTCCATCAAAGGTGTTTTCCCCACTGACAAATTTCTAACACCTAAGAATACTAATGAATCAGCAAATGTTACATTTTATGAAAAAACAATATTTGAGGATCATTCTTTTGCTTTTTTTATTAAAGCGGAAGTCCAGTTATTGTGTAACTAAAAAAACGAATTACCTCACCCGGGATCCAGCGCCATTACCCCCTGCTCTGGCATCACGGGCCCTTGGGCGCAGCCATCTTGGTGAGGCTGCATTTAATATAATAAAAGGTAAAATCTTCCACTATAAAATGACATTTTGTTAAAGTAGACCTCTAGAAATTATATCCAAAGTTTGAAAGGAGGTAAAGTGGACCAAAACCCAACCTGGAGTCTATGGGACTCCAGGAGAGGCATACTCCCCCCCCCCGGGCATCCAGATTCGGGATTGTCCCGCTGTCCCAGTAAATTCACTTTCTACCTGAACCAATGGCGCATGCGCGAGCAGTGGCTGTTGCTATTTCTGGAGCCGAATCCTTATATGAGCCTGGACAAGTTAATGTCAGTGCAGTCAAGTGCTCTGATTGGATGGGAGGCCACACATGTGCCATGGGACCCGGAAAAGGCGAGTTTTACAGGGTGACTTGGGGGGTTTCACACATCGGGGCATTCCAAATCAGAATGCCCCCAGGACTGGGAACAAAACATAGGATAGCCTTTAGATTGTATGCTCGCAAGGGCAGGGCTCTCTTTCCTATTGTATCTTGTACTCAGAATATCCACTGTCAACTCTGTAAAACTGCACTTGATATATTATATGTACCGTATGTTTCTACCCTGTCTGTAACTACTACTTTGTAAAGCGCTACGGAAGATGATGGCGCTATATAAATAAACAATAATAAATAAATAAATAGTCAAAATCCCAGGTTTTGTTCCACTTTTATGAAAATGCAAAAGAGCAATCCAAACATCCAAGATGGTGGCCCGTGGAGTCTCAGGCTGCCTGCAGACAGGAAGTGTCTTCTGACTATGCTGCTCTGCATTTTGGGATTGCTGTCCTTTTCCTGACCCCAGCTCTGCTCTATAACTGCCCCCTGCACTTGCCTCCCCCAACTTTCCTCAGTATGTGATGCTACTGAGGCAAGATGGTGGCGCCCATATTCTGGAGTTCTGAACAGAGTTGCAGCCCAGCGGGGTAAAGAATAATAAGTAAGTGACTTAAAACTTAAAATATATTTTTGTATTATTTTTTTTATATATTGTTTAATTATTTTAATAATTGTATAATTATTTTTTATATATAATTGTAGATGCTGGGGAATACTTTTTAAGGGTCTGGGCTTTTCATTAAATGATGCTGATGGTCCGTTTTAAATGCAGAGGAAGAATTCCTATGTGTGTGCAAGCATACAATGGCCATCTATGCCCCCCCCCCCCCACCATGGCTTCATATGCAGAAGAGCTCTTTTTTATTTGTCTTTTCTAATAGAGAACCTGTGGCTATTACTGTTTGTCCAGCTTTAATCTAGCCTGATCCTTTATAAACAATGGACTCTTCTAATGATGATTCATGCTCCTCTCGTGTTCTCCCAGTCTGCGCTTTAAAAGGTATCCGAACTCCACTTGTCCTCCTTATCCCCCTTCAAGTCTATGCTGAGTGAAGCGGTAATGGAGACGCATTAATCTTGCACAGACGCACCATTGTACACATCCGGGGCCCAAACGTATCTCTTGGCTCGGGATCCAGCCATGTTTTCGCTGGTATGCCATCAATGCATGTTCACTAATCTGTCTGCTGCTGCTGTGGTTTCCCTATAGAGAGCCATTAAGCACACTCAATTACACACGACAAATTGTTATTACTTTACCAGGTGCTTTTAAGCATCGAGTTACATTGACCCGCCGATTGGCCGATCTGTGCGGCTTGTTTCCCAGAACTTGTTATGCCGGCCTTTCTTTACATAGCCGCTCAAAGGCAAGGGGCATGCTTTCAAAGGATGGGCCCTAAGTGGTGGAGCCCTGTGTAGGTTTGTTTATGCTGACCCATACCTGAGCTGCGTCCGCTGTGACGATTGCACGGGTTGATCAGACCGGCCAATCGTACCCCACGTGTGTCACCGCAATTGTTCAGATGGCTATAAATCGCTGCCACCAGAACCCAAACAGGGTTCAACTCTATATAAATCACACACAACACAATCAGATCAAACGGATCGATCGACCCACAATCACTTCCAGGCGGGGGACGATCGAGCGTCCTAGGCAAGTAAGGTAGCCAGGCTCTTCAGAAATAGCGTGAGCTTTTAAGATCCTTAATTCAGAGCATCAGTGACCCTCTGCTGTATTTTTAGAATTTATTTAAACAAACAGAAAAACACAAAAACAACAAGAAAAAAATGGTGCAAGGTGATAAAAACAGAATTAACTATGAAACACGGTAAATAAGATAAATCGCAAGAGATATAAAAAAATGGCAAAATACTTAGAGGTCTGGGCTACTGTCCAATCGAATAAAGTCCTTACAATCTTTCTGGTCTTATTCTTCTTGGATGTTAAAAGCCAGCGTGTGTCACTCTTGGTGGTAAGATAGAGTGTGTGGCCATTCTTGCCAGCCATGATTATAGGCCCCAGAACAGTGGGTCTCCCTCTCCCCCTCCCACCAGGGGGCTGGTGTGGGTATAATATAGCAGAAATTAGATTGGAATATTCAGAGGCTGTGATACCAACTGACCACATTCCAAGGGAGGGGGTGAGACAAGCAGGAGAGGAACTTTGGGACTTTTTGATCTGTTGTTTATTTGGTTTCCACACTGGGGTTTTATTACCCCCAAACACTCTCTATTTACTTATTACTAGATGGGAGGGGGGAGAGGATGTGAGTAGGACAGGACTCATTTGAGGGGGTTATCAGCATTGGCCTGGCATGTGAGGGTTAGATAAGGGTGAAACCCAAGTGGGAGGGGGGGCAAGAAATGAGTGGTTTACACCAAGCAGCCAAGGTCCATATACATATTTATGCATATAATATAGATATATATATATATATATATATATATATATATATATATATATATATACACACACACACACACATATATAAATACACATATATATATATATATATATATATATATATATATATATACAGACAGACACATTCAATACCGGTTTGGTCACACCCGCAGCCGGGGTGGTGGTGTCAGAGTCATGGACTTGGCGTCGGAGCTAAAATTCGCTGGTGTCGGTAGAAATGTTCCGACTGCAGCATAAAAAAGAAAACTTCTTACAAATATTGTGTCATGAATGTAACTTTCATACGAAGCTTAGAAATATTAATTATAAATATTTTTTATGTTCTGTCAATCTAAGGTCCTTGTTTATAGAAATCAGTGATCAGCAGCAGCCGGGTGTTGTAGTGGTGATAGATAATGAGTTCTCCAATCTCTCCCTTATACTCAGGATCTTCATGCTGCCCAAAGCCCCTTAGTTACAATGCCTGAAATGTACAGGAATTTAAAGTGGACCAACACCCACGGGTGATCGGCCCGGAAATCTATAAGATTCCCAGGTCGATCACCTCCCTCCCCGCGGGACATCCGAGATCGGCATGTCCCGCGGGGTGAAACCCCCCCAAACACCCCAAACCCCCTTACCTTATCTTCTGCCGCCGCCTCCCTTGCGCCCCTCTAGGCGTGTGCGCGCCCGCGCCGGCCGCCTGTGAATGGCCGGCGCGGGCACGCGCGCGTCAAGAGGGACGCGCAGGAGGCGGCGGCGGAGGAGTCGCTTGTCCGGGACTGTCAGATTGCTGGGAGCGGGGAGAGGTGAGTTTTTCGGGTGATCGGGGGGGTTTAACACAGCGGGGCACCCCGATCGGGGGTGCCCCACCGAAGTGGACCAAGACCCAGGATAGTCAAAATCCTGGGTGTTGGTCCACTTTAAAGGGATTGTTTATACAGCAGCTCCTCCGTGCAGGTCCAGTGGTCCCCCCCCCCCCAGCTATTCTTCTGTGCAGGTCCAGTGGTCCCCCATAGCTCCTCCGTGCAGGTCCAGTGGTCCCCCCCCAGCTGTTCTTCTGTGCAGGTCCAGTGGTCCCCAGCTGATCTTCTGTGCAGATCCAGTGATCCCCAACTGTTCTTCTGTGTAGGTCCAGTGGCCCCCCGCAGCTCCTCTGTGCAGGTCCAGTGGTTCCCCATAGCTCCTCCGTGCAGGTTCAGTGGTTCCCCGCAGCTCCTCCGTGCAGGTCCAGTGGTTCCCCATAGCTCCTCCGTGCAGGTCCAGTGGTTCCCCGTAGCTCCTCCGTGCAGGTCCAGTGGTTCCCCGTAGCTCCTCCGTGCAGGTCCAGTGGTTCCCCATAGCTCCTCCGTGCAGGTCCAGTAGTTCCCCATAGCTCCTCCGTGCAGGTCCAGTGGTTCCCCATAGCTCCTCCGTGCAGGTCCAGTGGCCCCCTGTACCTCCTCCGTGCAGGTTCAGTGGTTCCCCATAGCTCCTCCGTGCAGGTCCAGTGGCCCCCCGTAGCTCCTCCGTGCAGGTCCAGTGGCCCCCCGCAGCTCCTCCGTGCAGGTCCAGTGGTTCCCCGCAGCTCCTCCGTGCAGGTGCAGTGGTTCCCCATAGCTCCTCCGTGCAGGTCCAGTGGCCCCCCGTAGCTCCTCCGTGCAGGTCCAGTGGCCCCCCGCAGCTCCTCCGTGCAGGTCCAGTGGTTCCCCGCAGCTCCTCCGTGCAGGTGCAGTGGCTCCCCATAGCTCCTCCGTGCAGGTCCAGTGGTTCCCCGCAGCTCCTCCGTGCAGGTGCAGTGGTTCCCCGCAGCTCCTCCGTGCAGGTTCAGTGGTTCCCCATAGCTCCTCCGTGCAGGTCCAGTGGTTCCCCATAGCTCCTCCGTGCAGGTGCAGTGGCTCCCCATAGCTCCTCCGTGCAGGTCCAGTGGTTCCCCATAGCTCCTCCGTGCAGGTTCAGTGGTTCCCCATAGCTCCTCCGTGCAGGTGCAGTAGCTCCCCATAGCTCCTCCGTGCAGGTCCAGTGGTTCCCCATAGCTCCTCCGTGCAGGTTCAGTGGTTCCCCATAGCTCCTCCGTGCAGGTCCAGTGGCTCCCCATAGCTCCTCCGTGCAGGTTCAGTGGTTCCCCATAGCTCCTTCGTGCAGGTCCAGTGGTTCCCCATAGCTCCTCCGTGCAGGTTCAGTGGTTCCCCATAGCTCCTCCGTGCAGGTGCAGTGGCTCCCCATAGCTCCTCCGTGCAGGTCCAGTGGTTCCCCATAGCTCCTCCGTGCAGGTTCAGTGGTTCCCCATAGCTCCTTCGTGCAGGTCCAGTGGTTCCCCGCAGCTCCTCCGTGCAGGTGCAGTGGCTCCCCATATCTCCTCCGTGCAGGTCCAGTGGTTCCCCATAGCTCCTCCGTGCAGGTTCAGTGGTTCCCCATAGCTCCTTCGTGCAGGTTCAGTGGTTCCCCATAGCTCCTCCGTGCAGGTGCAGTGGCTCCCCATAGCTCCTCCGTGCAGGTCCAGTGGCTCCCCATAGCTCCTCCGTGCAGGTCCAGTGGCTCCCCATAGCTCCACCGTGCAGGTCCAGTGGCCCCCCGCAGCTCCTCCGTGCAGGTGCAGTGGCTCCCCATATCTCCTCCGTGCAGGTCCAGTGGTTCCCCATAGCTCCTCCGTGCAGGTCCAGTGGTTCCCCGTAGCTCCTCCGTGCAGGTCCAGTGGTTCCCCGTAGCTCCTCCGTGCAGGTCCAGTGGTTCCCCGTAGCTCCTCCGTGCAGGTCCAGTGGCTCCCCGCAGCTCCTCCGTGCAGGTCCAGTGGCTCCCCATAGCTCCTCCGTGCAGGTCCAGTGGCTCCCCATAGCTCCTCCGTGCAGGTCCAGTGGCTCCCCATAGCTCCTCCGTGCAGGTGCAGTGACTCCCCATAGCTCCTCCGTGCAGGTCCAGTGGTTCCCCATAGCTCCTCCGTGCAGGTCCAGTGGTTCCCCGTAGCTCCTCCGTGCAGGTCCAGTGGCTCCCCATAGCTCCTCCGTGCAGGTCCAGTGGTTCCCCATAGCTCCTCCCTGCAGCGCACAGCATTTTCATACTTACCGATGGTGGGGAGCCTGAGATTTCATCTTTTAGCACCTACAGCCTCTCATGGCAGCACCGATGGAGCCTCGTTTATGCTCCCACATGCCTACTCTGTTCATTGGAATGGTTTGGCACTCTGTGCCCCGGTATGCCCCCTCTAATTCAGTGAATTGAGTAGGCAACTTGGGGGGGGGCATAAAGCCATATTGATAGACCCTACCATGTCTTCTGATGACGGAGGATCTCCCTCTTGGTAAGTATGAAGATCCTGGCGCTGCTCAAGGTGGGGACAAAAGATGACTATTTTTTCTCTGTTATTGCCTGGACAGGAAATTGATTTGTTTAGAGATTGTATTCTAATAGATATGCTTTATGTTCTATATAAGTAGCTCTATTGCTTATATAATGGTGAGAAAAAGCCCAATGTTACTATGCCAGTATATGTATTATTACTAATTATTGACCATTTATGAAGGAGTTGGACCCTGATAAAATAGAGGAGTTGGGACTTTGACGTATGGACTCCACAGCCCTGCCCTCAGCAAAAGCCCCATACCTGGGGTTCAACAGGCTTTTGCCCCCTGCTTATGCTTAGTGAACAAGTCCTATGTGTCCTGACTTTCTGCAGCTTCTTTCTGGCTAATGCTGCCCGGGCATAATGGGTGACAGCTTATTGGGCCAGCATCAGCACCCCCCACACCTGGGCAGATGCCAGGGCCCATCATGCTTTAGAGGACCCCACTTCAGTAAAAAAAATTAAGTACCGACATATGGGGGTGGTGTAGGGAGGAGTGGGTGTTGGTGATAGTGGATGCTCACATTTGGAGTACCATACATTCAGCTTTAAAGCGGTCCTTCACCCTGAATAAGAGCCTATCTTATATGTTTCCCACACCCTGTACATACAGATTGCTCACATTAAAAATCATCCTACCTGCATCTACTGCATGTTATGAGCCTTTAAACATCGAAGATGGCGGATTATGGAACATCAGGCAGCCTGCAAACAAAAAGTGTCTTCTGACTATGTCGCTCTGCAATCTGGGATTGCTGTCCTTTCCCTGACCCCCAGCTCTGCTCTGTCTGTGCAAAGCACAGCTATAACGTGCCCCCTGTACTTTATCCCACTTTTCTCTCCTCAGTAAGTGTGAGTCAAGATGGCGGCACCCATATCCTAAAGTCCTGAACAGAGTTGCAGCTCAGTGGGGGAAAGAATAATAAGTAAGTGACTAAAAACTTAAAATATATTGATTTTATATGCTGGGGAATCGTTTTTTAAGGGTTTGGGCTTTTCAGTAAATGATGATGAAGGTCCGGTCTAAAGCAGAATAAGGCCCGGGAGTTTGACTTTCACAAATTTTGTTCCATTCCCCTGCTGTGTGAAACCCCACAGAAAGTCTGTAATCACTTACCTTTCCCCGGTGCAACAGCACATACACGGGTTACCAACCAATGAGAGCCATCTGAACGTGACTTGCGGCCTTATTTATCAAGAGCTAGCGCCAGGTAGTGTCTGACGAGCGCCAGGTACCGCCAGCTAACGGGGGCTACCGAATCAAGTACGCCCGGCGGCGGTCACAATGACGCATTTATCACGCTAAATGAGGCTAGCGCCGGCGAGAGCGTCAGCTAGCGCGGGATTCATCATGTAGCCGACTGCAACGAACAGCGCCGCTGCTAATCCCATCACAGCGACAGGTATGACCTGGCGCTCCCTGGCGTTGTTCAATGCATTTCAATGGAGCAATCTTTAAATAATCCTAATTAATTGCTATTAATGTTTTTTGTTTTTTTTTTTAATGTCAAAAATTCTGTGACCACTTCTGCAATGTTAGGATTTTTTTTTTAAGTAAAAAAAAAAAAAAATTGTGCAGAATTGATATTACAGGTCTGATATTCATGTATTCATATTACAAAATGTTTAGAAAAACTTGTATAATTTTGACATTAAAAAAAAAGGTTGTTTAGGGGTTAAAAACTACTTTACACACATCGCCGCCAGCGCTCTGGGGTTTAAACAAGGAATTCACAGCGCGAGAAATTTTTGAGCGTGATTTGTTAATGAATCTGCAGCAAGCCGTTCGCTCTGCCCATTCGCTGTCAGGCGCACCCATACAATGCGGAACCTGTGAAACAGCGACCCCTAACCCCGTATTCAACATTACCGCACACCGACTGAGTCGTTGTCAACAAGCAAACCCCGGCCAAGCACAGCGAATACTAGCTGGCGCAGTGAAAATCACGCTACTGGCGCTCATCTGTCGCTACCTGGCGCTATTAATGAATCGGCCTCTATGACTATTTGGCAAATGGCTCTCATTGACTAGAATCGGAAGTGCATGCTGCCGCATCCCCGCATCCCTGGTGGTGTGCACACTCACGCCCCAACCTATTTGAATGTGCAATCTGTATGTACAGGGTGTGGGAAACATATAAGATAGACTCTTATTCAGGGTGAAGGTCCGCTTTAAGTGTAATAATAAGCACTGACACAGAAAAAATGTATTGAACACCTGGAGAAAGAAAGGTGCAAAAAGCCATGGACACAAGTTGTATCAGTAATTAGAAAGCAACGCTGCCACTTAGTGCAAAATAATATCAACTGGTTCAAGTGAGGGCCTCAGAATAGTGTCTCAGAAGAAACATCTTATGATGGATAAAACCAGTGAGCTCTCTCAAGACCTTATTGTGACAAAACATACTAATAGCATAATATATATTGCACACTCATCTTGCTGCTTTTACCCAGGTGCATTATTTTATATTTAGAGACATTAAACTCCAGTTTCCATTGCTTTTACCATTTATCCAGTAAAGCCAAATCAGTTTCCATGTTGCAAACACCTCCAGGAATATCCACTCTATTACTCACCTTTGTATCATCGGCAAACAGGAAAACTTTTCCTACCAAGCCCTATACTATGGGGTTTGTTCATCAAGGGCTAGCGGCAGGCAGCGTCTGGTGAACGCTGGGCGCTGTACGCAATACCACATTTATGAAGGCGATTCTGGTGAGCGATTCTAACAGCGCCATGTAGCGTCCGACTCATCATTACAGGCGTCTAAACGTATAGCGCCGGTGCTCTAGCTTCCAGAGCACCAGGAATTTATTACCTGTCGCTACCTGTCGCTCTCCCATACATTTCAATAGACGTTCCTTTTCTTCTGTTTAAACCGGGTTTTTTATTTTCTCTTAAATAATTGTGTGACCTCTCTTGGCCTAGAAAAAGTCATTTGTGATTTTTTTTATTTCTTATATTTTTATGCAGAATTGTCATTACAGGTCCGGCAAGTATTAATGTCACAGTGTTACAACAATGTCATTCCATGTGTTTTCGCTTTGTTACTGGTGGATATGAGTTCAAAAACGGACTTTAATCACACAGCACCTGGCGCTCTATGCTATAGCGACAAGATTCAGAGCCGCCGACGCTGTGTGACGCTGTGTGTGTTTTTTCGTTGAATACAGTGTGAGTCGCTGAGAGACGGTCGCAATGAGCTGGCGCTACATTTTTGCTCCCTGCAACTCTGTACTGGTGTTAGAACGCCCAACATACATCTCATTCATCAATACCGGGCAGGTTACTACTGCGAATGAGACGCTCTGCTACAGCGCCAGATAGCCGATCACAGTGTCTACTAGTGGTCGCTCTTAGTTCCTCTGTACAGACGCTCATCTGCCGATACCTGGCGCTAATAATGAATCAGTCAGTCACTTACAAACACATTAAAAGAATGGGGCCCAGGACAGAGCCTTGCTGCACACCACTTGTAACTCGCCTTTGTCCAGATTGCACGCCATTAACAATAACGCTCTGATAACGCTCCTTCATTCAGCTGGAAATCCACTGAACTATCCCAGGGTTTGGTTCAATTTTCAATTAGATTTGCGGTGACCGATAATCTTTGCCGGTGGAGGGCACGCATGCTTCATTTCATGAACACCTATTGGCTGTCGGTGGTCACATGTGGTGCTGGATCATGGACCCGGTCAGTATTCCTGTCCCAATCTGCTGCAGGAAAAACTGACTGGCTGTCCACTGTAATACACATTGCAAATAAGAATGACCCCCCCCATCTCTTGGAGTGATAGAGGCAGACATGCTACATAACAACAAGCGCGGCGGTTGGATGTAGCCGCGTTTTCTGGCCACTCGTGTGAGAACCTGTCGTCACGCAGGAGAGAGAAGGCCGCGGAGGGCAAACGTAATGTTGTTTTACGCATTCCCTCGCAGCAGGCATGGAGGGGATTAGAGGGCACCTCAGAATGGGCCGAGGGGGGATCAGCACGCAGGAACAGGGACAACTAAAGAAGAGATCCCATCATACAGGTTACACCGAGCGGAAAACCTGCTGACCCAAGAAAGAATTCCCGGAATAATCCCCCTCCACAGGAGAAATCCCCGGAGCCCCAAAGATGAGGAATGTGCCGAGAGGCTGCTGAGCCCATTGCTGCACTACAGATCCCGAGAGCCGGGCTCAGCATAAGCATTACTCCTTCACCTAAAGGTCTGTAATATGAAGGGACATGCAAAGGATGCTGGGAAGATTTCTAACGCCTAAGCAATTGAGACACTCCAATCCAAGATTTCTTCACCCTGAATAAGAGTCTATCTTATATATTTCCCCCCACCCTGTACATACACATACCTCCCAAGTGTCCCTGATTTGGAAGGACTGTCCCTCTTTTTGAGTTCATGTCCCCCTGTCCATGGTTGTTCTCATTTGTCCCTCTTTAAAGTGGACCAACACCCAGGGGGGATCGGCCTGGGAATCTATCCCTCCCCGCGGGGCATCCGAAATCGGGATGTCCCGCGGGGTGAAACCCCACAGGACGCCCACAAACCTTACCTCAACCCCGTTCCAGCAGCGCATGCGCGGGCCGCGGCCGTGTCTCGCGCTTCGCTCTAGCAGGGCGCGCACCCGCACCGGCCGCTTGTGAATGGCCGGCGCGGGCGCGCTCCCTGTTAGAAGGAAGCGCGAGACGCGGCCTCCAGCGCTCAGAGCTGCTGTGGTTGGACGCAGCTTGTACGTGCATACCACAGCGGCTCTGAGCTCTCTGATTGGACGAACGCCCGCGTAGGAGCGTGGGGAGGTGAGTGTTTACGGGCTTTCTGGGGGTTTCACACAGCGGGGCACCCCCGATTGGGATGCCCCACAGAAGTGGACCAAAACCCAGGAGAGTCAAAATCCTGGGTGTTGGTCCACTTTAAAGTGTAACATGCAGATCTTCAGCAATAAATGATTGATTTGCCTATTCAACGTGTTTATATTGTTATTGTAACTGTTACAACCTTTCTATTATCCATCCATCTCAATTAGGACGCGTGGCCTAATTTAACAATTGTCCCTCTTTGCCACCCTAAAAAGTTGGAAGGTATGCATGCAGATTGCCCACATTAAAAATCATCCTATCTGCATCTACTGCATTTTCTGACCATTAAACCTCCAAGATGGACGTTATCTTCACACATTTCCTATGTGTACAGTGATGATCAGCTCTCTGCTATTGGGAGGTATCATATGAAGATGTTATATGAAGATATATATATATATACATATGCATCTCTATATATAGCATTGACCAAATGAACATTGGATTGAAAAGCCAATAAATGTCTATTTAAACTGAACCTTCACCCTGAATAAGAGCCTATCTTGTAAGTTTCCACACCCTGTACATACAGATTGCTCACATTAAAAATCATCCTACCTGTGTTTTCTGAGCCTTTCAACATCCAAGATGGCAGCCCATGGAGTCTCAGGTTGCCTACAAACAGGAAGTGTCTTCTGACTGTGCCGCTCTGCATTCTGGGATTGCTGACCTTTTCCTGACCCCAGCTCTGCTCTGTCTGAACAAAGCACAGCTATAACCCCGTCCCCCTGTACTTTTCACCCCTCTCCTCTCCTAAGTATGTAATGCTTCTGAGGCAAGATGCCAGCCCCTGTATCCTAGAGTCCTGAACAGAGTTGCAGCCCAGTGCAGGAAAGAATAAAAAGTAAGTGACCAAAAACTTAAAATGTATTCATTTTAGATGCTGGGGAATAGTTTTTAAAACCGGACCTTCACCATGATATAATGAAAAGCCCAAACCCTTATAAAACCATTCCCCAGCATCTAAAATTAATATATTTTAAGTTTTTAGTCACTTACTTATTATTCTTTCCTCCACTGGGCTGCAACTCTGTTCAGGACTTTAGGATACGGGCAGGGCCGTATTTACAACAAGGCAAACCTAGGCCTGTGCCTAGGGCGCTTGCATGGCAGTAGGGCGGCTACCCATACGGGCGCCGCCATCTTGACTCGGAAGCATCACACATACTGAGGAGAGGAGAGTGGGGTAAAGTACAGGAGGCAGGGTTTTAGCTGTGCTTTGCTCAGACAGAGCAGAGCTGGGGTCAGGAAAAGGTCAGCAATCCCAGAATGCAGAGCAGCACAGTCAGAAGGCACTTCCTGTTTGCAGGCTGCCTGATGCCCCATGAGCAGCCATCTTGGATATTTAAAGGCTCATAACATGCAGGAAGGAGGATTTTTAATGTGAGCAATCTGTATGTACAGGGTGTGGGAAACATATAAGATAGACTCTTATTCAGGGTGAAGGTCCGGATTAATGTGAGCAATCTGTATGTACAGGGTGTGGGAAACATATAAGATAGGCTCTTATTCAGGGTGAAAGACAACTTTAAGGGTTTGTGCTTTTTATTAAATGATGCTGAAGGTCCGGTTTAACTCTTGTACAAGGTGATATTTACCCTAATGGCGATCTCAGAACCTAAGACATGATTCGGGATATGCAAATATTTTATGTAAATTCCCTTTAGCACAATTCACCATGCTGGATTACAGGAAGAGGAGCAGCCAGGAGACTGCCGGCCTGGAAGTGACAGCAGGAAGTGCTTGCTTCCTTGTGGGATCCATTGACTTCATGACTCATGTGGAGCTTAAGCCAAATCGCCCCAGACATGGGCCAAGGGCCATCTGAGCACGCCTGAAGTCTGAGGTTGGGGGTGAAATATGTCACGTCCACTATAGAGATATGGAGGAGAGTGGCGTCAGCGCCTGGAGCGGGAGACGTTCCACCCATGCTGAGCATGTCAAGCAGTGCTATATATGTGTATACAAATAGACATACAGGCTGATTCATTACTAACGCCAGGTAGCGACAGATGAGCGTCTGTAGTGCGGATTTCAGAGCGCCCGCTAGTAGTCGCTGTGGTCGACCATAGATCATTGTCGCTGAGCGGCATTGATGAATATGATGTGTGCGTCGGAGTACTACGCTGTATGGGAGCGAACGGTATCGCCAGCTCAGTGCGACCAACTCACACCACATTCAGCCTCAAACATCATCAAAATCATGTAGTTGTAGCCCGTAGCGCCAGAGGCTGTGTGATTCAAGTCTATTTTTGAACATTTATCCACTAGTAACAAAGCAAAAACTTATGGAATGACATTGTTATAATATTGTAACATGAACACTTTAACAATTCTGAACAATTCTGCATAAAAAAATTATTAGTCCAAAAAGTTTTCAAAAAAATAAATAAATAAAATTGGGATCAGGAAAGGGATTTAAGGATCGTCCATAGAAATGTATGGTAGAGCGCCAGGTAGCGATAGGTAATAAGTGGCGTTCTGCAAGGCTGAACGCCGGCACTGTAAGCTGAGCCTGGGATAATGATAAATCGTACGCTACATGGCGTTGTTCTAGTCGCTCACCAGTCGCTCTTCATAAATGTGTAATTGCGTGCTGCGCCCGGCGTTCACCTGCCGCTTTACAGGCACTACCTGGCGCTATTCCTTCATGAATAAGGCCCATAATAAATATAATAATGGCAAAACCACCGAGTTCCATGGCAAAGCAGAGGGACTATATCACCCTTATTTAAAGTGGCCCAAAACCCAGGATTTTGAATTTGGTCCTTTCCCCCGATCGGGATGCCCCGCTGTGTGAAACCCTCCAGATCGCCAAAGCCAACTCACCTCATCCCGGTCCTACGGCGCATGCTCGTCCAATCAGAGCGCTCTGAGAACGCTGGCGGCCGCATCCCCTGCTTCACTCTAACAGGGAGCATGGCCATGACAGCCATACACAAATGGCTGGCACAGGTACGCGCCCTGCTAGAGGGATCCGAGGATGCAGCCGTGGCTGGCGCATGCGCCGTTGGGCTGGGAAGAAAGGTAAGTGAACGAGGTGACCTGGGGGGTTTCACGCAGGGGGGCGATCGGCACGGGGATCAATCGAGCTGGGTTTTGAGCCACTTTAAAGCGGGATATGGACTTTGTTTTGTTCTGTGCCCTGAGAGCATCCCGAATTGGGATGCCACGCTGTGTGAATCCCCCTAGGTCACTAGTATTAACTCACCAATCTATGAGACTCCAGGGCTGGCTGATTCCCTCACCCCAGTTTTGGTCCACTTTAAAGTGGACCAACACCCAGGATTTTGACTATCCTGGGTTTTGGTCCACTTTCCCTGGGCACCCCGATCGGGGAGATCTGGGGGTGCCCCGCTATGTGAAACCCCCCAGATCTCCCGATAAAACTCACCTCACCCCGCTTCTACGGCACATGCGCGCCCGCTCATCCAATCAGCGCGCTAGGAGCCGCTGAGCTGTGCCCGTCTAAGCGCTGTCATAGCTCAGCGGCTTCGGGCACTCTGGCGGCCGCATCTCGCGCTTCCCTCTAACAGGGAGCACACCCGTGCCAGCCATTCACAAATGCCCACACGCGCCCTGCTAGAGGGAAGCGCGAGATGCGGCCGCGGACTGTGCACGCGCGGTTGGATCTGGATTCAGGTACTGTTTGCTCGCATCCTGGGGGGTTTCACACAGCGGGGCATCCCAATTTTGGTTGCCCCGCAGGGAGGGATCGGATCAGCTTCCCGGGCCGATCCTGCAGGGTGTTGTTACACTTTAAAGAGGAACAAAAGCCAAGAATTTTTGTTTTTTTTTCCTCCCTGGTGGGGCATCCCGATTTGGAATACTCCGCTGTGTGTAGCCCACGGGATCCCCCCCAAAAAACCCTCTTTCTGATTCCCACATGGGCCGCACAGCCATTCAGCGCCATTCATTTGATTCAGATTTGTCAGTGCGGCAAGGAACTGTGAAAGGAGCGAGCGCCACCGGCTGCATCCTTGCTCACCTCTAGCTGTTGGAGTGCACACGCTGGGCATCCAAAAATGCCAGAAAGAGGCATGCTGGGAATGCAGCCACAGCGCCAAGATGGGAAGAGGTCACTAAATTGGCAGAATCGGGGGGTTTCAGACAGTGGGGCACCACCGCCCCCCCATTGTAGCAAGGGTGTTGGTGGCTGCTGGCGCTATAGGACAGGCTGGGTGGGGGCTATGCAAAATGCTGGAGCCCCCTACACATAACTCCCCAGGATGCCCATAATCTTTACCTTATCCTTGCTCCCCCACCGAGAATCCTGTGCTGCAATTGGCTGCCGGCGCTCATGTGACAGCATCGTGATTGGCTACATAGAAACATAGAAGGCTGATGGCAGAAGGAGACCATACACTCCATCTAGTCTGCTCTTATGTGTATACTGTATGTTCTCTGTATCTTATGTGTATACTGTATGTTCTCTTTATCTTATGTGTATACTGTATGTTCTCTTTATCTTATGTGTATACTGTATGTTCTCTTTATCTTATGTATATACTGTATGTTCTCTTTATCTTATGTATATACTGTATGTTCTCTGTATCTTATGTGTATACTGTATGTTCTCTGTATCTTATGTGTATACTGTATGTTCTCTTTATCTTATGTATATACTGTATGTTCTCTTTATCTTATGTGTATACTGTATGTTCTCTTTATCTTATGTATATACTGTATGTTCTCTGTATCTTATGTGTATACTGTATGTTCTCTTTATCTTATGTATATACTGTATGTTCTCTTTATCTTATGTGTATACTGTATGTTCTCTTTATCTTATGTGTATACTGTATGTTCTCTTTATCTTATGTGTATACTGTATGTTCTCTGTATCTTATGTGTATACTGTATGTTCTCTTTATCTTATGTATATACTGTATGTTCTCTGTATCTTATGTGTATACTGTATGTTCTCTGTATCTTATGTGTATACTGTATGTTCTCTGTATCTTATGTGTATACTGTATGTTCTCTTTATCTTATGTGTATACTGTATGTTCTCTGTATCTTATGTGTATACTGTATGTTCT
Source organism: Gastrophryne carolinensis (assembly GCA_027917425.1). NCBI lineage: Eukaryota > Metazoa > Chordata > Amphibia > Anura > Microhylidae > Gastrophryne > Gastrophryne carolinensis. Next base: position 486,226,058 of record CM051236.1, on the reverse strand, counting down.
CTTTATCTTATGTATATACTGTATGTTCTCTGTATCTTATGTGTATACTGTATGTTCTCTTTATCTTATGTATATACTGTATGTTCTCTGTATCTTATGTGTATACTGTATGTTCTCTGTATCTTATGTGTATACTGTATGTTCTCTGTATCTTATGTATATACTGTATGTTCTCTGTATCTTATGTGTATACTGTATGTTCTCTGTATCTTATGTATATACTGTATGTTCTCTTTATCTTATGTGTATACTGTATGTTCTCTGTATCTTATGTGTATACTGTATGTTCTCTTTATCTTATGTGTATACTGTATGTTCTCTTTATCTTATGTGTATACTGTATGTTCTCTTTATCTTATGTATATACTGTATGTTCTCTTTATCTTATGTATATACTGTATGTTCTCTTTATCTTATGTGTATACTGTATGTTCTCTATATCTTATGTGTGTATACTGTATGTTCTCTTTATCTTATGTGTATACTGTATGTTCTCTGTATCTTATGTGTATACTGTATGTTCTCTGTATCTTATGTGTATACTGTATGTTCTCTGTATCTTATGTGTATACTGTATGTTCTCTTTATCTTATGTGTATACTGTATGTTCTCTTTATCTTATGTATATACTGTATGTTTTCTGTATCTTATGTGTATACTGTATGTTCTCTGTATCTTATGTGTATACTGTATGTTCTCTTTATCTTATGTATATACTGTATGTTCTCTTTATCTTATGTGTATACTGTATGTTCTCTTTATCTTATGTATATACTGTATGTTCTCTTCATCTTATGTGTATACTGTATGTTCTCTGTATCTTATGTGTATACTGTATGTTCTCTTTATCTTATGTTTAAATTCACTGACTGACGATTTTTCAACTACCTCTGCTGGAAGTTTGTTCCAAGCATCTACTACTCTTTCTGTAAAATAATATTTACTAACATTGCTCCTGATCTTCCCCCCGACTAGCTTCAGGTTGGGCCCCTTGTTCTATCATTAAGCTTCTTCTTAAAAACACTTCCCTCCTGAACCTTATTCAATCCTTTCACATATTTAAAGGTCTCAATCATGTCCCCCCTCTCCCTTCTTTCCTCCAGACTGTACAAATTAAGTTCTTTAAGTCTCTCCTGATAAGTTTTAAGTTTAAGTCCTTCCACCATTTTTGTTGCCGGCCTTTGGAAACGTTCTATTTGAATAATGTCTTTTTGCAGGTAAGGTCTCCAGAACTGCACACAGTATTCTAGCTGTGGCCTCACCAGGGCTCTATACAGCGGCATCACAACCTCCCTCTTCCTACTGGTGATGCCTCGAGCTATGCAGCCGAGCATCCTGCTTGCTTTTCCCACTGCCTGGCTACACTGTCCACTCATCTTGCAGCTATCAGTAATCAGTGTCCCTAAATCTCTCTCCTCCGAGGTCCTGGCTAACACAGTGCTGCCCATACGGTGCTCAGAGCAGGGATTCCTTCTACCCAAGTGCTGGATTTTACATTTAGAGACATTAAACTCTAGTTTCCTCAGTTTAGCCCATTTATCCAGTAAAGCCAAACGTCACTGTCCACGTGAGCTTGGGGCGCGGGGTTCCTGGCGGGGGAGCGACGGTAAGGTAAAGATTAGGGGCATCCTGGGGGGTTATTTGCGGAGGGGGCTCCAGCATTCTGGATGCCCACCCCAGCCTGTCATATAGCAGCATCGCCAGCAGCCATTATAAAGTGGACCAAAACCAAGGATTTTGACTATCCTGAGTTTTGGTTCTTTCCCCCGATCAGAGTGAAGGACCGCTTTAATGAAAGCCAAACTAATAAGAAACAATCCCAGAATGCAGAGCGGCACAGTCAGAAGACACATCCTGTTTGCAGTCAGCCTCAGACTCCATCTTGGATGTTAAAAGGCTCACAAAACACACTAGGTGCAGGTAGGGTGATTTTTAATGTGAGCAGTTTGTATGTAAAGGGCGGGGGAAACATACAAGATAAGCTCTAATTCAGGGTGAAGGGTGTGACTGATCATCACTGTACACATAGGGAATCTGTGAAGGTAAAGTACATCCTGGAGGTGTAATAATAACAGAGAGGGGCGATAAGTCATCACTGTACACATAGGGAATCTGTGAAGGTAAAGTACATCCTGGAGGTGTAATAATAGCAGAGAGGGGAGTCATCACTGTACGAATGGTAACACACATAGGGAATCTGGAAATGGTAACATACCTCCTGGAAGTATAACAGCAGGATGTAACTATGTAACAGGCCATTGCAGTACACATAGGGAATCTGTAAAGCCTTTCCTGGAGGTTTAACAGCTGAAGAAGTAACAAGGCATCACTGTACACATAGGGAATCTGGAAGAGCTGACTCTCATCATTAAGGTGTAATAATAGCAGAGGGGGGACCTCTCATCACTGTACACATAGGGAATCTGGGAGAGCTGACTTTCATCATTAAGGTGTAATAATAGCAGAGCGGGGACCACTCATCACTGTACACATAGGGAATCTGGGAGAGCTGACTCTCATCATTAAGGTGTAATAATAGCAGAGGGGGGACCTCTCATCACTGTACACACAGGGAATCTGGGAGAGCTGACTCTCATCATTAAGGTGTAATAATAGCAGAGGGAGGTGACCTCTCATCACTGTACACATAGGGAATCTGCGAGAGCTGACTCTCATCATTAAGGTGTAATAATAGCAGAGGAGGAGGTGACCTCTCATCACTGTACACATAGGGAATCTGGAAGAGCTGACTCTCATCATTAAGGTGTAATAATAGCAGAGGGAGGTGACCTCTCATCACTGTACACATAGGGAATCTGGGAGAGCTGACTCTCATCATTAAGGTGTAATAATAGCAGAGGGAGGTGACCTCTCATCACTGTACACATAGGGAATCTGGGAGAGCTGACTCTCATCATTAAGGTGTAATAATAGCAGAGGGAGGTGACCTCTCATCACTGTACACATAGGGAATCTGGAAAAGCTGACTCTCATCATTAAGGTGTAATAATAGCAGAGGGAGGTGACCTCTCATCACTGTACACATAGGGAATCTGGAAGAGCTGACTCTCATCATTAAGGTGTAATAATAGCAGAGGGGGGGGGACCTCTCATCACTGTACACATAGGGAATCTGGGAGAGCTGACTCTCATCATTAAGGTGTAATAATAGCAGAGGGAGGTGACCTCTCATCACTGTACACATAGGGAATCTGGGAAAGCTGACTTACCTGAGAAGTCGGCCAGAGCGGAGGCCTGGCTGGTGCAGAGCAGGAGGATGGCACAGAGGATGGTCACCTGTCTCCGGTCTCGGCCATCCGGCTTGCTCATGATGTGGGGAGGTAGCCGGTTTGATCACATGATGTGACCTCTGATCAGCCAGTTGGGCGCTGAAGATCAGGCATCACAAGTCTTCCCATAGGATTCATGGCACTGCAGGGTCCTCCTATCCCTTGTAAAGCGCTACGGAAGATGATGGCGCTATATAAATAAACAATAATAACAATAATAATAATAATGGCAGATGGGGCAGATCAGCAGACAGGTGCCCCATGGGGCAGGTGAGCCTGTGCCTGGCAATGCTGGATTAGCTGCACCATCGCTGGTGAGGGGCAATGAAGTGACGCCCCCTCTCTGCCCCGCAACACGTGCACAACTTCATCCAAACATACGTGATCCAAACATGCCTCCCACTTACACAAGTGCCCTGCACGCCCCGACCGCTACATACAGCCCTCTGCCGCCATCTACAGGACACAGAGGGGGCTGCTGAAGGACCATCAGTTTCTATTATTTAAAGTGGACCTTCACCCTGAATAAAAGGATATCTTATATGTTTCCCCGACCCTGTACATACAGATTGCTCACATTAATCCGGACCTTCACCCTGAATAAGAGCCTATCTTATATGTTTCCCACACCCTGAATAAGAGCCTATCTTATATGTTTCCCACACCCTGAATAAGAGCCTATCTTATATGTTTCCCCGACTCTGTACATACAGATTGCTCACATTAATCCGAACCTTCACCCTGAATAAGAGCCTATCTTATATGTTTCCCACACCCTGAATAAGAGCCTATCTTATATGTTTCCCACACCCTGTACATACGGATTGCTCACATTAATCCGAACCTTCACCCTGAATAAGAGCCTATCTTATATGTTTCCCACACCCTGAATAAGAGCCTATCTTATATGTTTCCCCGACCCTGTACATGCAGATTGCTCACATTAATCCGAACCTTCACCCTGAATAAGAGCCAATCTTATATGTTTCCCCGACCCTGTACATGCAGATTGCTCACATTAATCCGGACCTTCACCCTGAATAAGAGCCAATCTTATATGTTTCCCCGACCCTGTACATGCAGATTGCTCACATTAATCCGGACCTTCACCCTGAATAAGAGCCTATGTTTTTGTTTCCCACACCCTGAATAAGAGCCTATCTTATATGTTTCCCACACCCTGAATAAGAGCCTATCTTATATGTTTTCCACACCCTGAATAAGAGCCTATCTTATACGTTTCCCACACCCTGTACATACAGATTGCCCAAGTTAAAAATCATCCTACCTGCATCTACTGCATGTTATGAGCCTTTAAACATCTAAGATGGCAGCTTGTGGAACATCAGGCAGCCTGAAAACAGGCTTCTGACTGTGCTGCTCTGCATTCTGGGATTGCTGACCTTTTCCTGACCCCAGCTCTGCTCTGTCTGAGCAAAGCACAGCTATAACCCCGCCGCCCTGTACTTTATCCCGCTCTCCTCTCCTCAGTAAGTGTGATGCTTCTGAGTCAAGATGGCGGCGCCCGTATCCTAAAGTCCTGAACAGAGTTGCAGCCCAGTGGGGGAAAGAATAATAAGTGACTAAAAACTTGAAATATATTAACTTTAGATGCTGGGGAATCGTTTTTTAAGGGTTTGGGCTTTTCAATAAATCCTGGTGAAGGTCCGGTTTAAAGTGGACTGAAACCCAGCTGGATCGGCCCAGGAATCGATCCATTCCCTCCCCCCGGGGCATCCAAAATCAGGATGCCCCGCTGTGTGAAACCCCCCAGGTCACCCGCTACACTTACCTTAATGCCGGTCCAACGGCGCATACGCGGGCCGCAGGCGCATCGCCGCTATCCCTCTAGCAGGGAGCGTGAATGTTGTGAATGCCCGGCGCGGGCGCGCTCCCTGTTAGACGGAAGCGTGAGATGCGGCTGCCGGAGCGCTCAGAGCCGCTGAGCTAAGGCACTGCTAAGACTTGCATAGCTCAGCGGCTCCAAGGGCGCTGATTGGATGAGCGACTGCGCATGCGCCGTAAGGACCATGGCGAGGTGAGTTAATACAGGGGGGGGTTTCAAATAGTGGGGCACCGGGAGAGTGGACCCATACCCAGGATAGTCAAAATCCTGGGTTTTGGTCCACTTTAATGGATTTGCTGTTGCTGAGTGGGGGCTGGTAGAGAAAGACGTGTTATCTGGGTTGGACTGGCCCACCAGAGGATCCTCCAGTGGGCCCGCGCCGGCCATTCACAAATGCCTGTCGTGGCCACGCTCCCTGCTAGAGGAATAGTGGGGATGCGGCTCGTGCATGCGCCATTGGACCGGAAAACAAGGTAAGTGTATGGGGTGACCTGGGGGGGTTTCACACAGCGGGGCATCCTGATTCTGGATGCCCCAGGGGAAGGGAAACTTATAGATACCTGGGCCGATCGGCATGGGTTTTGGTCCACTTTAAACCAGACCAACAACTTTGCACAGGTGAAGAAATAAACTCCTCAAAACACCCTTGTCCCTTCAATCATCTCTATTTTCTACCAGAAATAGTAAGCCTTCAGCTGTAGTGACTCATAAAATACATAAAATACATTGGCCTCGATTCAATAAGAGTTGAAAAAGATTCTCCTGGTAGTAAAAAATTCAATTCATGAGAAAAAAGCCTGAGAATGTCACTGTTACTGAATCATCAGATAAAGAGACAATGAAAGTCAATGGCACTTTTTTACTACTAAGAAAAGTAGAGAACTGTTTCCTCCTTTCTACACTGTAGTAAAAGCTGCCATTGACTTTCATTGTCTTTTTATCCACAACATCTGCATAGGGTTAAACCGGACCTTCAGCATTATGTAATGAAAAGCCCAAACCCTTAAAAAACTATTCCCCAGCATCTAAAATTAATATATTTTAAGTTTTTAGTCACTTATTATTCTTTCCCCCACTGGGCTGCAACTCTGTTCAGGACTTTAGGTTACGGGCGCCGCCATCTTGACTCAGAAGCATCACACTTACTGAGGAGAGGAGAGTGGCATAAAGTACAGGGGGTGGGTTATAGCTGTGCTTTGCACATACAGAGCAGAGATGGGGTCAGGGAAAGGTCAGCAATCCCAGAATGCAGAGAGACGGGCAGGCTGATTCATTACTAGCGCCAGGTACTGACAGATGACAGTCTGTAGCGAGGCTTTGAGAGTGACCGCTAGTAGTCGCTGTGCTCGGCCATGGTTTGCTATTTCAGAGCGCCTCAGTCGCTGGCCGCCATTGATGAATATATTGGCCCTTATTTATCAAGGGCTAGCGCCAGGTAGTGTCTGACGAGCGCCAGGTACCGCCAGCTAACGGCGGCTACCGACTCAAGTACGCCCGGCGGCGGCCACAATGACGCATTTATCACGCTAAATGAGGCTAGCGCCGGCGAGAGCGACAGCTAGCACGGGATTCATCATGTTGCCGACTGCAACGAACAGCGCCGCTGCTAATCCCATCACAGCGCCAGGTATGACCTGTCGCTCCCTGGCGATGTCCAATGCATTTCAATGGAGCAATCTTTAATTAATCATAATTAATTCCTATTAATGTTTTTTTTTTTTTTTTTATGTCAAAAATTCTGTGACCACTTCTGCAATGTTAGGATTTTTTTTTAAGGTAAAAAAAAAAAAAAAAAAAAAAAATTTGTGCAGAATTGATATTACAGGTCTGATATTAATGTATTCATATTACAAAATGTTTATAAAAACTTGTATAATTTTACAATAAAAAAATATGGTTGTTTGGGGGTTAAAAACTATTTTACACACATCGCCGCCAGCGCTCTGGGGTTTAAACAAGGAATTCGCAGCGCGAAAAAATTCGGAGCGTGTTTTGTTAATGAATCTGCAGCAAGCCGTTCGCTCTGGCCATTCGTTGTCAGGCGCACCCATACAACGCTGAACCTGTGAAACAGCGACCCCCCAGCCCGTATTCAACATTACCGCACACCGACTGAGTCGCTGTCAACAAGCAAACCCCGGCCAAGCACAGCGAATACTGGCTGGCGCAGAGAAAATCACGCTACTGGCGCTCATCTGTCGCTACCTGGCGCTATTAATGAATCGGCCTCATTGTGTGAGTCGCTATAACACCAGTACAGAGCTATATGGGAGCGAACGGTAGCGCCAGCTCAGTGCGACCGACTCACACCATATTCATCAAAAAAATAATCCCACACAGCACCAGCGCTCAAAATCGGGTTGTTGTAGCCCATAGCGCCAGATGCTGTGTGATTCTGTTTTTGAACACATATCCACCAGTAACAAAGCGAAAACACATGGAATTACATTGTTATTACATTGTAACATGAACAATTTAATACCAGACATGTAAGGACAAATCTGCATAAAAATATTATAATTAAAAAAAGTTTTCAAAAATGACTTTAAAGAGGCCAGGAGAGGTCATACAATTATTTGATAACTCAAAAAAAAAATAACAAAAAAAAACCCTGTTTAAAGTGAAGAAAAGTATTGTCCATAGAAATGTATGGGAGAGCGATAGGTGGCGACAGGTAAGACATGGCGCTCTGCAAGGATGAACGCCGGCTATATACGCTGAGCCTTGGGTAATGATGAATCGTACGCTACATGACGTTGTTCCAGTTGCTCACCAGAATCGGCTTCAAAAATGTAGAATTGCGTTACGATTTTTTTTTAGAAGATAGGCTCTTATTCAAGGTGAAGGTCCGCTTTAAGCCCTGCTTATGCCACTGATCATAAAAGCGGAAGCAATTAACTAAACTTTCTTTTTTGACTGGAGATCCTCTTTAAAGTGGACCAACACCCTGAGACACCTCACACACCGCGGGACATCCGAGATCGGGATGTCCCGCGGGGTGTAACCCCCCCAAACACCCCGAAAAACCTTACCTCTCCAGCCGCTGCTTCCGCCGCCTCTGAATGGCCGGCGCGGGCGCGCACACGTCAAGAGTGACGCGCAGGAGGCGCCGACGGGCAAGCTGCTTGTACGTCGCTGTCAATCAGCTTCTCCGTCGGCGCCGATTGGACGGCGCGGCCACGTGGGAGCGGGGAGAGGTGAGTTTTGGGGGCTTTCTGGGGGGTTTCACACAGCGGGGCACCCCCGATCGGGGTGCCCCGGGGAAGTGGACCAATACCCAGGATAGTCAAAATCCTGGGTGTTGGTCCACTTTAAGTTCCAACGCCGTTGATTCTTAGTGCCTGGCATTTACTCCAGTGGGGCAGAAAGCACCCGTTCCCTGCCCTGGGTGGCGGCAGTGCGTGCAGGAGAGGCCTTTTATATTGGGAGTAAGATGACATAGGCCCTTATTTAACAAGGGATAGCGCCAGGTAGCGAATGGTGAGCGAACGGTAATGACGGTCACCGCCACGAGAACGCCGGCTCCCCTCCGCAATCACACATTTATCAAGCCGATCCTGCTTAGCGACTGACAGAGCGCCAGATAGCGAATCATTCATCATTATTCCAGCCTCACCCCACAGCGCCAGCGAGCGACCTTAAACAGCGACAGGTATGACCTCTCGCTACCTGGCGCTCTCCAATGCATTTCAATGGAACAATCTTTAAATATTCTTAATTAATTGCTATTAATGTTTTTTTTTTTTTTGTTTTTTTTTTTTTAAATGTCAAAAATTCTGTGACCACTTCTGCAATGTTAGATATTTTTTTTTAAGGTAAAAAAAAAAAAATTTGTGCAGAATTGATATTACAGGTCTGATATTAATGTATTCATATTACAAACTTATTTAAAAAACTTGTTTTTTTGTTTCCAAAAATATGGTTGGGGGTTAAAAAACTACTTTTATCCCATCGCCTCCAGCGCTCTGGGGTTTAAACAAGCATTTCACAGCGTGAGAATTTTTTGAGCGTGATTTGTTAATGAATATGGTGGGAGCCGGTCGCTAGGGCCAGCCGCTATCATGCGCTCCCATACAGCGCGGAACCTGTCAAATAGCGACTCCTCACCCAATATTCAACATTACGGCAAACCGACTTAGAGGCCGATTCATTAATAGCACCAGGTAGCGACAGATGAGCGACTGTAGCGTGATTTTTTCAGCGCCAGCCAGTATTCGCTGTGCTTGGCCGGCATTAGCTTGATGACAGCGACTCAGTCGGTGTGCGGTAATGTTGAATACGGGCTGGGGGGTCGCTGTTTCACAGGTCCAGCGTTGTATGTGAGCGCCTGACAACGAATGGCCAGAGCGAACGGCTAGCTTCATATTCATCAACAAATCACGCTCCGAATGTGCTGTCGCTGTCCATTCCTTGTTTAAACCCCAGAGCGCTGGCGGCGATGTGTATTAACTAGTTTTTAACCCCTAAACAACCATATTTTTTGAATGTAACATTATACATGTTTTTAGAATCATTTTGTAATATGAATACATTAATCTCAGACCTGTTAGATCAATTCTGCACATATTTTTTTTATTTTTTTTTTGGACTTAAAAATAAATCCTAACATTGCAGAAGTGGTCTCCGATTTTTTGACATTAAAAAAAAAAAAAAAAAAATTAATACCAATTAATTATGAATAATTATAGATTGCTCCATTGAAATGCATTGGACATCGCCAGGGAGCGACAGCTCATACCTGGCGCTGTGAGGGAATTTGCAGCGGCGCTGTTCGGTCCAGGCGGCTTCATGATGAATGCCGCGCTAGCCGTCGCTCTCGCCGGCGCTAGCCTCATTTTGCTTGATAAATGCGTCATTGTGACCGCCGCCGGGCGTACTTGAGTCGGTAGTCGCCGTTAGCTGCCGCTACCTGGCGCTCGTCAGACACTACCTGGCGCTATCGCTTGATGAATAAGGGCCTTAGTCGCTATCAACTACCGAACAACGGCCAAGCACAGCGACTACTAGCGGGCGCTCTGAAAATGCCGCTACAGTCGCTCAACTGTCGCTACCTGCCGCTATTAATGAATCGGCCTCCCCGTCACTTTAAGATTGTCTAATTATCGATATTTATTACTATATAATTTTTAATAATTAACTTTTTGCAATTGCAGGAGCACTTTCAGATCCCTTGGATCTTTTTGTCACTTATTGTTAGCACTACCTTCTTGCTGCTATATACATTGTATACCTTTCTTCCTGCTGGCTATAACTCAAATGTATAAAATGTATAATATTTACCTTGTAAAGCGCTACGGAAGTTGATGGCGCTATATAAATAAACATTAATAATAATAATAATAATAATAATATTTAATACATTATTTTCTCTTTGGAAACAGGTGTGCTGCCACTTCTATGCTTTCTATGGTCTGGTAATATTGTTCATTCCTGGATTTAATCATTTTTCACCTCTTTGTTTGCACATTTAGGGTCTATTTGGTGTCCATAATTATTTCTTCTGATTGTTGGATTATTGTACATAATAGTTTTAATATTATATAGATAGAGTGTTTTTGTATATGCACATTTATTGTGATATAAATGTTTTTGGAGGGCTTTTTCAGATGCTAGCTTTGCACAGCACTAGTCACTTTATATTTTTGGTATAATATCCAGACCTTTATTTTTGTGCCGGCACAAAAAACACTTTGAGGCGCTGATGGGATTATCAGCGGCGCTGTTCGTTGCAGTCGGCTACATGATGAATCCCGCGCTAGCTGACGCTCTCACCGGCGCTAGCCTCATTTAGCGTGATAAATGCGTCATTGTGACCGCCGCCGGGCGTGCTTGAGTCGGTAGCCGCTGTTAGCTGGCGGTACCTGGCGCTCGTCAGACACTACCTGGCGCTAGCCCTTGATAAATAAACCCCTTTAATAGATTACCCCACTCCTTTGAGTAAATAGGAGGGATTCTTTGGGGATACTGTTTCCCATTGATATTATAAAGTTTACATTTTTGTGGATATTTATATGGGAAGATGCAGCTGTTTTTAACTTTGTCTTTAGGGTTATAATTGTTAGTCCCTTGTATATATGTAAATACATATTTTTGTGTTTAATCAACAAGGAGACATGGACGGCACCAGAAATATTAGGCGTTATAATACCCAGGTGCCCTGCTCTGGTATAGCCCAAGGAGGGTGCTACAAGTAGAAAGAAAGGGGGGGATGCCCCAAATCCCCTAGACAGGGGGTAAAACCAGAGACTAACACTGGCACTCTGTTATATATGAATCATATTAAAGTTTATTTGAAAATCTAGGTCACATACTAAGACACATTAAAAAAGATTTACTTTTTAAAAAACACATATAACACTTATATACATACTGCCAACAAAAAATTGAGGTGGCGGAGGCGGCTGATCCCTGTCTGGGGTGTTCTTCTGTCGATTACGTTAGCTGCGCTCCAGTGTGGAGCGCGGCTGCGTCACATCCGGCGACTTGGCGGTGACGCACTTCCGGCCGGAGTGCGCCCGCCGACCGCCGGAATCTTCATAACGTGTGGCTGGGGAACGGGGAAGGGTAAGTATAAAAGAGAGGCAGCTAGTACCTATATGCTGCACACTCTGCCTGAGGAAGTGACGGTGACGTCACGAAACGCGTTGCAGGGCTTTCTTTGTGGTGGTCTCCAGTGGTGGCAAGCACTTAGCACTTTATGGATGAGCAAGGTATTTAATGGTGTATTTATTCTGTGATTTGGACTTTCCTCATATTTTTGGTGTTATTCACATGGCTTTATCTAGTTGTACTTGATCTTGATGCACTTTAATAGCACCTGACGCTTTTTTTACAGTTGTATACTTATAGAATATATATTATTCAGTTTATAGTTTATAGTAGTCCCCCATTGGTATATATTAAGAGACAATTCTAACCCCCCCCCTTCTTCCCCCTCCTCAATTTTTTGTTGGCAGTATGTATATAAGTGTTATATGTGTTTTTTAAAAAGTAAATCTTTTTTAATGTGTCTTAGTATGTGACCTAGATTTTCAAATAAACTTTAATATGATTCATATATAACAGAGTGCCAGTGTTAGTCTCTGGTTTTACCCCGTCTAGGGGATTTGGGGCATCCCCCCCCCCTTTCTTTCTACATATTTTTGTGAATAAAGTTTTAACTGTTGGTGCTCCTACTTGGGGTGGATGCGGTGGTCTGCACACGGTCCTCCCTGTATTTTTGTAGTAAAATTTATAATATGATATAACATAATTTGCCATGGTATTAGAGCTTTTCTTTTTGGGATTCCCTTGTGGTATGTGTTTGTGTTTTTTAAAATTGTATTGTGTGTTATTTGTTCTGTGTCCTATTAAATATGTAATAACTTTTATCTTGATGTGGTGAGTGCAGACCTTTTTTTGTGCCTTATAGGGGCATCCCCAGAGCCCCAACTATGTATCATTTCTAATATAGTTTATAGGGCCCAATTTGGTTTAGCACCCCACATTTATTTACCTACCTTGGGCTGTGCTTATCCGTCTTTGAGGCCGATTCATTAATAGCGCCAGGTAGCGACAGATGAGCGACTGTAGCAGTATTTTCACAGCGCCCGCTAGTAGTCGCTGTGCTTGGCCGTTGTTCGGTTGTTGACAGCGACTCAGTCGGTGTGCGGTAATGTTGAATATTGGGTGATGAGTCGCTATTTGACAGGTTCCGCGCTGTATAGGAGCGCATGATAGCGACTGGCCCTAGCGACCGGCTCCCACCATATTCATTAACAAATCACGCTCCAAAATTGCTCGCGCTGTGAAATGCATGTTTAAACCCCAGAGCGCTGGAGGCGATGGGTTAAAAGTAGTTTTTTAACCCCCAAACAACCATATTTTTTGAAACCAAAAAAACAAGTTTATAAAAACATTTTGTATGTATTTTATTTTTTTTTTGCCTTAAAAAAATATCTTACATTGCAGAAGTGGTCACAGAATTTTTCACATTAAAAAAAAAAAAAAAACATTAATAGCAATTAATTATGAATATTTAAAGATTGTTCCATTGAAATGCATTGGAGAGCGCCAGGTAGCGAGAGGTCATACCTGTCGCTATTCAAGGTCGCTCGCTGGTGCTGTGGGGTGAGGCTGGAATAATGATGAAGGATTCGCTATCTGGCGCTATCTCAGTCACTAAGCAGGATCGGCTTGATAAATGTGTGATTGCGGAGGGGAGCCGGCGTTCTCGTGGCGGTGACCGTCATTACCGTTCGCTCACCAGTCGCTACCTGGTGCTATCCCTTGTTAAATAAGGGCCTTTGTTTCTTTACAAATGCCTGGCATGGGCACGCGCCCTGCTAGAGGCATAGTGGGGATGCGGCCACTGCTCGCGCATGCGCCTTTAGACCAGGAATGAAGGTAAGTTTATGGGCGACCTGGGGGGTCTTACACAGCGGAGCATCCCGATTTTGAATGCCCCTGGGGAAGGGATTCAATCAGCCCAGGAATCTTATAGATTCCTGGGCCGATCTCTGTGGGTTTTGGTCCACTTTAAATCATACCAACACAACAAACAGTTCTCATATGCATCCCTCCCCAGGGCAATTTAGATTGCTGCACATAAAAAGTAATTTGCCTTTTTTTTTTTAATCCTGCTTCTAACTGCTAAATTTTAGAAACAAAATGGCAGTTCGTGCATTTACAGGCCGCCTGCAAACAGGAAGTTCTGCTGGGTTTCCTGTTACTGTGCATTGTCAGTTATGTCAGTTGAATGCAGGCAGCAGCATGGCTGAGATGCTGAGAGAGGAAGCTCCAAAATGGCCACTACCTTTCTTTTCCAACTGTGCCAGGCTGCTGGTCCGGTTAAACTCCATTATACCAGTTTACAAGGTAGGAGGGGCTGCCAGCCAGCGGGTGACTTGCCATTACTCCCTGCACCCATTACCTGTCTCCCAAAGCTCAGAGGGGTGCAGAAGAGCTGGTAGCCTTAATGGCTGGAGGTCAGCTGATCAGCCTCTGCACCCTGGTCTAAAAGCCACCATAGCTGGTGCCGAGGCTGGTTTTACTGGGAAGGGGGGACCCGACTCAATTTTCTCTTAAAATCGACCAAAACCCAGGATTTTGACTATCCTGGGTTTTGGTCAATTCCCCCGGGGCACCCCTGATCTCTGTGAAACCCCCCAGATCGCCTGAGGAAACGCACCTCATCCCGGTCCTACGGTGCATGCGTGGCTGCTCGTCCAATCAGCATGCTCGGGAGCCGCTGAGCTATACACGTCCGAGGGACGTCCTATCAAAACGGCTGCGAGCACGCTTCCCTCTAATAGGGACCAAAGGGGGGTGGCAGCCACTCAGACCATTTTATAACTAACCTGGGAGGTGCACGTTAGCAGGGCAATTAGTACACACAAGTCTTAAAGGAGCCACAGCACTCAACCCTGTCAGCTTGCAGGCCAGCCTATAATCTGTCTCTAAACTTGGTTAAAAACAGAGGACTCGGTCACACACATCTGCAGAAGTATGCTTAAGCTGCACCACCAGCGCCAAGGTGCCTCTGTGGGGTGCAGTCCTAACTCTAATCTCTGAGAGCCCATCTGGGACATACAGTGCAATAGATAAATTGGGAGCAGGCTTACCTGAGGTTGCCCTGAACCTCTCAAGTGCAAGCCATGGGGTGGAAGGGTCAAAGACCTTGCAATACAGCCTAGACCCCACACACCATGTGCTTGCACAAATTCAAAAGAAACAAAGGGGGGTGGCAGCCGCTCAGACCATTGTTTTGAAAACTGAAAAATTACAAACAAGACATTTCATGTTAAAGCCCAAACTCTGCTGAAAAAAAAATATATAATTTTCCTGAAAACCCCTGAAATAAAAATCACAGTTAAACATATATAGAGCAAAATGGTGAAAAATGGTCTGCCAACAGAGGGTGACAAATCAAAGTTTAGTAAATTGCTTACACCCCCCTCTTAGTCAGTGATGTAATCTATTAGAGAGGGTTTAGCTGCATGCAGATGTTGTGGAATAGCAGCAGATTCTAGTCCTAGAGTCACAATTCCCCAAAATCTAAGTGAAATAATGCCTTAGCTTTAGCCAGAAGTAAAAAAAACTATTAGCTATAATGACTCGGCACTGTTTAGAAAGTGCTATAAACATTGGGGTTGATTCAGAGGAGCCTGGCGAGAAAACTCATTCCTTTTTTAGGAGAGAAAACTGCTATTGACTTTCTTTGTCTACCTTGGGGCTGATTCAGAGCCAGGTGAAAATTTACACCCAGTAGACAATGAAAGTGAATGGCAGTTTTCGCTGTTAAAAAGTGAGTTTTCTCAGCAGGCTCTGAATCGACCCAATTGTATCATCCAGATTGCCCCACAACCCTCCAAAATCCTACCCTGCACCTCGATCCTCGGGTGACATGTTGCCCTGCGATTGGATGCCAGTGGTCCCATGGGTCAGCCTAGACAGGTGGCCGGGAAAGAGAAAGTGATCCTGACCCACTCAACTTCTGCTTGCCAATTAGGGGGCCAAATTTCGTCCGAGGATCAAGGTGCAGGTGAGGATTTTAGGGGGGGGGGTTCTATGCGGCTCCACACCCAATATGTTTCAAATCAAATATTCTTTATGTTCTATCTAAAGTAGTAATGGTTGGGTGAACCCCTAGAGATTCGGGTTCTGCAAATTCGGCAGCACATTGAACAAAAGTTTGGTTCGGGTACCCAAACCGAACCTGCTCCCAATTGAAATCAACCCGAACTTTGGGTGGTCGATTCTGCCTCTGGGGGCTCCTCTGCCCACCCACTCCTCACCCAGGGGGGGGGGGGCATCTGCAAAGCCCCCCCAAAGACAGAATCAGGAGTATAAAAAATTTGGTGGTGTGTGTGGGGGGGGGGGCACTTTGAACAAATGCAGAGTGTGTGCAGCAGGAAATGGCTGTATGTCACGATCAGCTTACCTTTGGATTGGTCCCGCGTTGGTCCTATTCGGCGGCCGCGCCAATCGCCGGCACGAGCAGTGTCGGCTCGTGCGGCGCTGAGCACAGCCGTCTCCTCTCGTCACCGCCGCATCCCCGGCTTCTCTGAATGTGCGCGCGTGCGAGCACGTCCCTCTTGTAACCTGTTGTATTAAAGGGCCAATGAGCCCAGGGTTGTTTTGGGCGATAACGCCCTTTCTGTTTAAAATAAGAAATCAGCTCAAGAATTGTACTGTGCACCCATCATACACACTCCCCTTGTCCAATCCTGTCTGGTTCAACCCTATAAAGGTTTTACTCCTCCAGTGCTTCAGTGCCCGTGATAGCGTGCTGCTGGGTGTGATTTCTGTCATTGATTTTCGTTCCATTCTGTTGCCGACCTTGCCTTGTTTGACCATCCTGAGATTGCCGCCTGGACCGACTCTTGCTTGTTTTCCTGACTACGAATTCGTCTCATCCTTTTGTACTGCGCACCCGTGACCTTCCGGCTTGACTCTTGGCTCGACCTTGACTCTTCTCCCGTCTCTTCCTTTTGTGCTGCACTATTTTGGACAGATTACCAGTGTATGACCCCGGCTTACCCGACATCGCCCAGTCTTGCCTCAGGTTCATCCGCCTTCCCCCATGTAAGTCCCCATCCTTTGTGCTACGGAGTCCTGGGGGCAACCGTGTCCGGTGAGGCAACCGTGTCCAGGGCTTGACACTGTACACTTATCTGAGCCTGCAATCCGGTCAGCGGGTGGCGTTATTTCCCTGTTAAATTGGCCACAGCCGGGGCTACAGAAAGATGGCCACCGCTTCCATGAGTGAGGGCAGTGTCCAGGGGCGGACCGGACCAAAAAACGGCCCTGGACTTTTTGGTCAGACTGGCCCTGCTGTACTGTGCTCGGCCCGGTAAAGTGAGTCAACATCACATTAATATATATATTATATAATATATATAATATATTATATATAATATATAAAACCGAGCTGGATCGGCCTGGGAATCTATAAGATTCCCGGCCGATCCATTCCCTCTCCCGGGGCATCCAAAGTCAGGATGCCTTGCTGTGTGAAACCCCCCAGGTTGCTTGCTACACTTACCTTACTTCCCAGTCCAACGCATGTGCGGGCCTCGGCAGCATCCCCGCTATCCCTCTATCAGGGTGCGTGCTAGGCATTTGTGAATGGCCATTGCGGGCACGCTCCCTGTTAGAGGGTAGCTGGGGATGCGGCCGCGGCTCACGCATGGGCTGCTGCTCTTAGACCCTGGCTTAGACTACGTCAGGATGCACTATTAATAAACCCCCTTGTTTACAGCATTTCCTTTGTCTGTGTCTTTGCTCTGGCCGAACCCTCTGCTCCCCTGGTGGAGAGTTCACGTTGGAGAACTCTCCAGCCTAACAATAAGACCCAAGATCTATCAAATTTGGCACCCATGAAATATTTCTATCATACATATAAAGAGCAGAAGGGTTTGGACTTTAGCTCATCTTGCATTGCTGCACATTAGGAGTTGTGCCCTCCCCCCCCTCCCTTGGTACAAGGATAACCTCTGCCCGCACTTTACTTTGACAGGGCATAAAAATAGGCTTAGAATAGTTGTGTTAAGAGCTGAAGGTGATACACAACGCCTGAGTGTGTAGGAGGAAGACTTATCTCATTCTACAGGTTTCTACTGAACCCTTGCCAAAAATGTAATCCACGTCTCCTATCAAGAGAACTCAAACAGAACTCAGAGAAACTCAAATAACAAGACAAAGCCGGGGCATCGGAGAGCCTGAGAAAGTGGCTGCGGAGATCACCCTTTTCTTACACGCTGTCTTGATACACATTCCTGCCCCTTTGATGTCTGACTCACAACCATATAGAATGTTACACAAGTCGGTCCTGCCCAGCTGTTTGCAGATCTGTAGACAGAAGTTAGTTTGCTTAACTAAAAAAAACACCTAGGCAAAATGTGAGCTGCTGATATCTCTGCCAGGACAACATACCAGGCCTCTATGGGATTACAACAAGACTTGACTGCGGTGCATTAGTCCATGCATTTAGGCAGTGACTTGCTTAACCATACCTCCCAAGTTTTGAAAATAGTAAAGAGGGACATTTTTTGTCCTTAAACCACGCCCCCCCCCGGTCACGCACCCCAGCGACACCCTTAAAGGGAAACGGCACCTAATAAATACATTGTAACAATACCATTTTGTGAATACTCACCTGTAAATTGGGTATTATAAGTATGTCACACACCCCACTTCAGTCATTGATTATTACACTTGGGTATATACTCACCGCTAGGTGGCAGTGTTGCAGAGAATCTCCAAAAAAGCAACGGGCCCCTCCCGGTCTATACCTACCTGGTACCTCCCAACAATCTCCCAGTATTAAAACAGCAGTAAGACAAGGTACCAGGAACAAACAAATGTAACCCTCAACGTAAAGAACAAAACTTCACCATATAAAGAGCCAGGATACCAAAAAAGGGCGGGTGAAGTGGGGTGTGTGACATACTTATAATACCCATTTTACAGGTGAGTATTCACAAAATGGTATTATTCTAAGTATGTCACACACCCCACTTCAGTCTTTGATTATTACACTTGGGACATCCAACAGCAGTGTCCAGAAAAAAGGGCGGGTATCCAACCAGGCAATAATGCAGAAAACTCAAACCACTGCAGCCTGCAGAACCTTGCGGCCAAAAACAGCATCCGCTGAGGCCCGCACATCAACCTTATAAAACTTAGAAAAAGTATGAACCGAAGACCAAGTCGCAGCCTTACAAACTTGTTCAACAGAAGCCTGGTGCTGAAAAGCCCAGGACGCTCCAACCGCGCGAGTAGAATGAGCAGTAACACGAAAAGGGGGATCCTTCCCCTTGGCAGAATAGGCTCCAACAATCGCCTGACGAATCCATTTGCTAATGGAAGACTTAGCCGGAGCCAAACCCTTCCTAGGCCCACAGGGCACAATGAAAAAGGCATCAGTCTTACGAAAAGAAGACGTAGTACGTAGATAGTACCTGACACAACGTACAACATCCAAGCAGTGCAACGCACTCTCCTTGACATTCTTAGGCTTAGGACACAAAGAAGGAAGAACAATGTCCTGGTTAAGATGAAAAGCAGAGACCACTTTAGGGAGAAAGTCTGACTTGAAGCGAAAAACCACTTTGTCCTGATGTTCCTCAAAATAAGGAGCCTGAATAGACAAAGCTGCCAACTCCGAAACACGCCGAACCGAAGTGATGGCCACCAGAAAGGCAACCTTCTGAGTCAGAGTGGACAGAGCAATATCCCGCAAAGGCTCAAAAGGAGGAGCCTGAAGAGCAGAGAGAACCAAATTCAAATCCCAAACAGAGAGCAACGGCTTCCTAGGAGGCCGCAGATGCGAAACCCCCTGGAAAAAAGTCTTGACCAAAGAATGGCTAGCAAAAGACCTCTGAAAAAAAATAGACAAAGCAGAAACCTGCCCCTTCAAAGTACTCAGCTGAAGACCGGAGTCCAGCCCCGATTGAAGAAATTCCAAAATCCTAGAAATAGAAAAGACCCGGCAAGGCAAAGACCTAGCCTCACACCAATCAATATAAGATCTCCAAGACCTATAATAGATGGAAGAAGAAGATCTCTTCCTGGCACTAATAAGAGTCCGAATGACCGAATCCGAAAGACCCTCCTCCTTTAAGATGGAGGTCTCAGCAGCCAAGCCGTCAAAGCCAGCGTTTGTAAACTGGGGTAACACAGTTGGCCCTGAGTGAGAAGATCCGGCCGAAGAGGCAGATCGAACTGATCCACTGCCAGACGAACGATGTCTGCGAACCACACCCGCCTTGGCCACCTTAGAGCAACGAGAATGGCGGGAACTCCTTCCAGAACCAACTTTCGCAGCACCCTGCCTAGCATGGGAATCGGAGGAAACAGATAAAGAAACCCCAGGTCCCTCCAGCTCAGGGCCATGGCATCCACCGCCAGAGCCAGAGGATCCTGGGACAGTGACACGAATGTCGGAAGCTTGTGATTGTTACGAGAGGCAAACAGATCCACCTCCGGCGTCCCCCACCGGAGACAAAGCGACCGAAACACCTGGGGATGGAGAGACCATTCCCCCCGGCGGGACGAACACCGGCTCAGAAAGTCCGCCTCTGTGTTTTCCACTCCTGGAATGTAAACTGCCGAGATGCAAGGGACATGAGTCTCTGCCCAAACTAGAATCAGAGACACCTCTCTGTGGGCACCCAGACTGCGAGTCCCTCCTTGGTGATTGATGTAAGCAACCGCCGTCTGATTGTCCGATCGAACCTGAACCGGCAGGCCCTGTAAATGATGCGTCAAGTGAGACAGAACCAACCTGATGGCTCGCAACTCCAGAACATTGATGGGCAAGTGGGCCTCCTGAGGGTCCCACTGCCCCTGAAACTGAAGATCCTTCCAGAAACCTCCCCATCCTGACAAACTGGCATCCGTGGTGACAGTCTCCCAAAGCAGGGTCAGAAACGACCTGCCCTTCAGAAGATTGTCCGAGACCAACCACCACAGAAGGGACTGCCGAACCCGAGGGGACATCCGGAAGGACCGATCCAACGACCGCGGTCGCCAATCCCAAGACGCCAAAAGATGAAGCTGAAGCGTCCTCGTATGAAACTGCGCGAAGGGAACTGCCTCGAACGAGGCCACCATCAACCCCACCAGTCTCATCCCTAGCCGAATGGACGGGCGAGGATTGGAAAGAAGAAGCTGAGCCAATTCCTGAATCAAAAGAACCTTGGCCTGAGGGAGAAACACTCTGTGCTGGCAAGAGTCCAACGACATCCCCAGAAAGGTCACCACCCTGGCCGGAACCAGAGAGGACTTGGGGTAGTTGATCACCCAACCGAACCTTTCCAGCATAGACACCACCGTGCTGGTGTCCCCTTCCACTTGACTGAAGGAAGGCGCCATGATGAGAAGATCGTCCAGGTAAGGCACAATGCGAATCCCCTGAGCTCTGAGCAGGGCCATCACGCCCGCCAACACCTTGGTGAACACTCTCGGAGCAGATGTGAGGCCGAATGGAAGAGCTACAAACTGAAAATGCCGATCCTCCACCACAAAGCGAAGGAACCTCTGATGAGCCGGAAAGATCGGAATGTGAAGGTAAGCATCCTTGATGTCTATGGACGTCATAAAGTCCCCCTGCCGAAGCGAACCGATTGCAGACCGCAGGGTTTCCATGCGGAACTTCCGGGGACGAATAAACCGGTTGAGAAACTTCAAATCCAGAATGGGACGGAACGACCCATCCTTTTTTGGTACAGTGAAGAGATTGGAATAATACCCGCTTCCCACCTCCGAATGAGGAACCGGACAAATGACTGCCAAATCCAGAAGATTCCTTACCGCCGCCAGGAGCCCCTGTGCGGCCAACGGATCTGAAGGTACCCGAGACCTGAAAAACCTTGGAGGAGGGCGGGACTCGAACTCCAGCTTGTAACCGGCCGACACCACCTCCCGGATCCACCTGTCCGAGACCTCCTGGTCCCAAACCCGGGAGAAGAGTCGCAACCGTCCCCCCACCCGTACGGGTTAGGGCGCCCCCTCATTGCTGAGCAGGCTTGGCAGCTGACTTGGGCTTGGCGCCCCAGGCGTGCACGGGACGGCCACGGCCTCTACCCCTATTCCAACCTGCGCCCCTGGAGGCCGAAAAGCCCGCACCCCTGCTGGCTCTGGCTCCCCGAAAGGACGGATTGAAGGGGGCCGCCCCCCGAAAGGAACGGCGACATTTCTTGCGCTGAGGTAACTTACCTCCCTTGGCAACAGAATCTAGCTTTTCACCGAAAAGCCTCAAACCCAAAAAGGGAAGAGCCGTGAGCGACCTTTTAGAATTAAAGTCAGCCGTCCACTGCCTCAACCACACAGAACGGCGAATAGCCACCAACAGAGCAGAAGCCCTGCCACACATCAACATGGCATCATCCTGAGCGGTCAGAATAAACGACAAGAAGGAGTCACAACGCTTAAGCGCAAGAAACTCATCACCAGCGGGATCAAGATCCACACATAAATCCCTGACAATAGACCTAACCGCCAAGGTCAAAAGAGCTGAAGCACAGACCGGCCTCAAAATCGAACCCGCACAGACAAAACCATGGCGGGCCAGCTGATCAATCCGGCGATCCTCGCCGTCCTTGAGAGAAGTAGTGTCAGGAGAATGAACAACCGCCGTATTAGACAGTCCCAAGACCAGAGCATCCACCTCGGGAGGGACAGACCAATGCTTCATCAAGTCCGCCGGAAAAGGATATTTCCTATCCCAACTAAGCGGTACCCCGACGAGCCGTGTAGGCTGCTCCCATTGCTTAAAGACAACGTCCTCAAAATGCTGTTGGCGCTGCTTGGACCCCCCAAAAAGCTGGCCCTTAGGCCGAGGAGCAGCCTCGGGAAGGTCCAAATCCAAGACCTCAAACATTTGGGCCAAAATGCTAGACGTATCAGGAGCGGGACCCTCAGCCTGGTCCCCTTCAGCACCCAGTACCTGCTGGCCCACTGAATCATCCAAATCATCCACCAGCTCCCCCTCTTCGAGGGGACGATCTGACCAATCCAGATCCTCAACGACCTCCTCGTCGGAGTCCGGCGGAGGCGGAGATAGGTGTTTACGCTTAGCCGGAGCCTTCTGAGCGGACATAGCGGAAAACATCTTCTCGAGGTTGGCCAAGCGGGCACACACCTCAGATTGCGAATCCCCACCCGTGACAACGTCACACGGGGTCCGGAACAGGCGAGGAGGAGAGGGAGATGGCGCGGCCGATGAAGTACCAGGCACCGGGGTGCCGGACTGGCGCTCAATGTTCCGCTGCGCACATGGAATGCATATAATGACATCATCCTCCGGGAGCGGAGTCCCACAACCCCCACACAGCCTGGATTGTCCCGAAGGACCGTTTCCGGTATCTTTGGCAGCCTCCATATGGTGAAAATTATGGTATTCGCAGAACCCAGGGATTTACGCAGTAAGCGACCCGGGATGCCCCTTTAAATTCTATCTAGCTATAATTCTATACCACCCTGACCATAGGATTTAAAAGGACAATATCCCAATTTTCCCAAACTAGCCAGGTATATAAGACCGGGAGAACCCTGCAAGATGGGGTCCCAGGATCTGAAAAACACAAAAAAAAAAAAAACAGGGACAACAATCAGTTCGGGCACAACAACACACAAATAAATACAATAATCATACAATTATCCCACTGAAAACGTCTCCCCCCCCCCCTTTAACCAAAATCTAAGAAGATGGTTAATAGGTCCCGCCATCACCTCAAAAATGGCAGGGAACGAGGGGGAGGGAGGAAGGGGAGACGTAAAACGGAGGAGAAGGGAAGCATATGTCCATAGAAACCTCCGTTAGCCTACCCCCGTCATGACAGGGCAGCAAAACCAAACAAGCCTACCTGGAGGAGAGCACAAACTCAGCGTGACACACCGCAGCGAGATGGCGGCCAGAAACCGCGCCGCACAGGAGAGGAAGGAGGAGGGCATGCCCTGGAAGCGCGGGAGCCGAATTAATCCCGTCCCTCCCTAACGCGACCAACCACCGTGCGGACCGCGCACGACGCGGTCCCGCCCCTCTCCAACGTCGCCAAGCGTCCGGCCCAGCGAGAGCCGCGCTCGCATACCAGGCAGGACCGGCGGAGCTACCAGCTGGTCCCCAGTAGTGTACACTCTCTCCCCTCTGCTGACAATGACTCCGAGCAGCACGCGCCGACCCCGCCCCTCGGCTCCTGAGAGGAATCCCGCGCCAAATGGCGCCATCATGCCCGCAATAGTAATAAAACACACCCGCAGCGGCCGGATCGCCTGACACACACACCAAACGCCCC
This sequence comes from Gastrophryne carolinensis, assembly GCA_027917425.1. NCBI lineage: Eukaryota > Metazoa > Chordata > Amphibia > Anura > Microhylidae > Gastrophryne > Gastrophryne carolinensis. The sequence continues at coordinate 486,202,143 of CM051236.1, read as the reverse complement.
CTGGGAACAAACAAACGCCAAAAACAACAAACGCAGGAGCCCCACTCATACCAGCCAGAGCGGCCGCAAGCACACACAGTCACCCATGACGCCCGGTGCCAGAGAGAAGAACACTGTCCCATGCCCAGATCACCTCATGTAAAAAGGCTATCTAACTGCTAGGTAAATGGGGGCATCCCACTTCCGGATCACCACTCCGGGAATCCCGCTATGCCCCACAATATGGAGTCGAGCGGAGGAGCTAATCTCCTAGGCACCTAAGGTGCCGGCTACCTTTGCCCGACCTACAGCCAAGTCTGGGAGGCTGCCAGTTAACAGGGAGGATAACAAAACAGAGCCGGGCAGAAATAGACCATGGGGGGGGGGGGGCGGGGTGATACCCCGGCTACCTGCAAGCAGGAGACTTCTTTCTTCTGTCTTGTCGCCACCTTGCAGAGAATAACACTGGGAGATTGTTGGGAGGTACCAGGTAGGTATAGACCGGGAGGGGCCTGTTGCTTTTTTGGAGATTCTCTGCAACACTGCCACCTAGCGGTGAGTATATACCCAATTGTAATAATCAATGACTGAAGTGGGGTGTGTGACATACTTAGAATAAATAAATTACATGAAAACACCCCCCCCCCACACACACACTGCATGCAAGCTCCCCCACACACACACATGCTCCACACAGGACGCAGCGAGAGAATAGGGGTGTGACAGCAGAGGAGCCACACTGCACAGGTGAGGCAGGCAGCGGGTCAGGAGGTCACATGATAGGGCAGCAGCGAGGAGCCCCTCACACACAGCTTGGCTTATTTTTGTGGGGACTGAGTAAAACGCCTTTATCTCACACCCATTAACACACATACACACTACCTTGATGCCCAGACGCGGCTTTACAGGGCACCGGGCACCACCATCTCCTCTTCACAGTTCACAGTCATGTTTTGGCGGCTTTCCTCCTCATGGGTAACCCGAAGCAGCGTCACCGACCGGCAGCCAATCAGGAGTGAGCTTACGGCTTTTCCTTCTTGCCGGAAAAAGGCTGTGAATGGAGAGGGGATTGGAGGCCGGGCTGCACGCCACCCCTCACTCTTACCTCCCTTTGTAGAAAGCGCCGCACTGGCGGGGCAGCAGGTAGGAAGAGGAAGCAGGCCCAACTTCTGGCTCCGCCCCCACACACGCCGCAGCTCCCGAGTCCCCAACTGTCCCGGGACACCGAATAGCGGCACGGGGCGGCGGGACAAAGAGCCATTCACGGGACAATCCCGCAAAAATCGGGACAGTTGGGGGGTATGGCTTAACCACCATGCAAACCAATCAAATGATTGGGGCCCCTACCTGCCAGGGGCCCTCCAGAGGCAGGGCCAGATCAGTGGCTATTTTTTGTTAAAAAAATAAATAAATCAATAGATAACAACGCTCGGTGGGCAGATAGCCTGCGGCAAGTGAGGGGCCGTTTAACACAATACACAGTGTGCAGCACTTAGGAAGCCACTGTACACTGACGAGAGCCAGCTGCCGAGGAATCAGCGCACTCAGCTCCATTCAGTAAAGCAAGATGCTGTGACATCACAAGTGCTAGCGAGCTGAATCGTGCAGAGCGGGCCATTCTCACCTATAGCTACCCAGCAGAAGCGGCACGGGTAGCTGCGTGCGCAGGTGCCCACTGCTGTCCCTTCCCTTTCCGGACGGTTGTGCTGGCCTGTAACTTGGATGTGGTAATGCTTTACATGCACTTTGTGTTCATAATTACACTAGTAATCTGTTTATGTTGCTTTGTATTCATTATTGAAGATTTATAATCATGTGCACATTTTTTTGATTCTGTTATTCATTGTTCTGATCATGGTTTTATATGAGATTCTTTTTGGGTTCACTTATAAATGTCTGTTTGACTTGTACTAGTCACTTTATTGGGATAGTTTTATTTGTTCTCCCCTCCTGCTTTGGATAGGCAGTGTTGTTTAAAGGAGCACTATCGCGAAATTGTGTAATGTTAAAAATCCATAAAAAAACCTTGGCTAATGAGGAGGGGTCACTTATACACCGGAGCTGAATAAAACTCCTGCCAAGCTTGGGGTTTATTCTCACATGGTAGGTATAAAATCCAGGGGTGACAGGTTTCGTTTGAAGGGTGACAGACCCTGTCACCCCTGATTTTCTCTTCCTTCTGTTAAAATAAAAGAAACAAGCCTGGCTGTATATTTCTTGATGTCGGGTGTATACGTGACATTTCCCCCTGCCATCCAGTATATTTACATGGATTTTTATCATTGGACTATTTTTTTTGCGATAGTGCTCCTTTAATAATTACTTTTGTGCCGGCACAAAAAATATATAATAGATCCCTTAACATTAAAAATTGAGGGTCCTCCGTCCTATGAATATTTGCATTATGAGTTTGATTATTTTGGTATCTATTGATGTAGTCTAGATTTTCCAGGGGAAGGTGCAGCATGTTTTTAAATTGTCTTGTATGTGTTTCTTGGTGTCATTTTTTTTGAATAAAGTATCCAGTTTTATATTTTGATATATAATTGTGTGGTGCTCCTTTTCTGAGGTAGGCGTGGTATCTTGTCCATAGCCCCTCTTTCGTAGGAAGGTGGTGCACCCCCACACTGCTAAATCACCTATAGCTGGGGGCGTGCCCTGGGCCGGCCAATCACAGATGGTATGCCTCTCGCTAGGTGTAGAGAGGCCATGACCCGCTCATGCGTCATTGGAACAAGGTTAGTTGAGTGGGTGCGGAGATTTAATGGGGTCTCACACAATGGGATATCCTAGTTTGGGATGCCACATGGAGTAGAAATTGAATGGCCATATGGGCAATTCCCGGACAATTCCTATGCCATGGAGGGACAATGCCAGGAGGCCCCTCTAGGTTCATTCACGCTACCACAGTGTATGAGCATCCCCAACAAGGTGCACTAATATTGTTGAAGTAGTGGGGTCGCCATTACGTAACGCGTCGGTGGGTCTTTATGGATTACGGCTTGATCTAATATGGTGATATAATCTGAATATCTTTTATTAGTTCCCATGTGATTGGTGTTTTGGTTTGCACTTTTTGTATGGCTCATGTATTCTGCACATAGTATATGACTTCAGCACACTGTCTATGAAATTGGTTATAGTTTCTTATTGTATATAATGAAAGCGGTCCTTCACTCTGAATAAGAGCCTATCTTATATGTTTCCCATACCCTGTAAATACAGATTGCCCACATTAAAAATCATCCTACCTGCATCTACTGCATGTTATGAGCCTTTAAACATCCAAGATGGCGGCTCATGGAACATCAGGCAGCCTGCAAACAGGAAGTGCCTTCTGACTGTGCTGCTCTGCATTCTGGGACTGCTGACCTTTTTTCTGACCCCAACTCTGCTATAACCCGCCCCCTGTATTTTATCCCACTATCCTTTCCTCAGTACGTGAGTCAAGATGGCGGCGCCCGTATCCTAGAGTCCTTAACAGAGTTACAGCCCAGCGGGGAAAGAATAATAAGTGATTAAAAACTTTAAATATATTCATTTTAGATGCTGGGGAATAGTTTTTTTTTTATCATACTTATTTTTATTGTTTTCATAACATCAAGGTAAACAGTTACAGACATTAATGCTCATAATAGGCGAGCCAAAGCTGGGGAATAGTTTTTTAAGGTTTTGGGCTTTTCAATAAATCATGGTGAAGGTCCGGTTTAATTTTGCACTGCACTGGTAGCCTGATTGTACAGGTCATTTGTATTCATTTAGTATTAGCTTTGTATTGCACTGGTAACTTTATAGCACAGATCACTTTGTATTTATCTGGCATCAACACCTGCAGACTCATGTATATAGCTTTTCAGTACTTAATTTTGCACTTTAGTTTAGATTAGTGATTGGCATAGGGAACATTTATATCAAATTTGTATATTTTTTAAGAGGCCCGATATATCCATTTTTAAATTTGTGTTGTTTTTAAATGTATGTGATATATGTTTATATGTATGCGATTACTTGGAATACAATAAAATAGGTATTTTTATTACAAGTATGCGGCACATAATTGTGGGTACAGCTGGCTGGTCTGGGAGCCATATCTGTAAAAATAGTCTAATATTGTTTTTTTGCTATACAAAATTTGTCTTTGATTAGGGCCCACAGACACAACTTTGCATGGGGCCCCAGAAATTATAAGCCTGACCCTGCATTAAGGATAAGGTCAAGCCAGGCAGGTATTAGCACTGGGAGTACCCAGGCAGGTGCCCGGGCCCTGCACCTTGGGAGGGTCCACCTCATTGCCTTTACCTGGGACAGTCCCTATACAGGGTACAGGGCCATGCAGCAAGCAGGACTAAGGACTGTCAGCCAGGGCAGATTGGCCATTGGGAGATCCTTTATTTCTGTCAATCCTTCTATACTTTGTTTCTTTCTTTCCATCTATTCTTTTCTTTTTTTTCTTCCTGTCTATTCTTTGTTTCTTCCTTTTATCTATTCTTTCTGCAATTCCTTTTCTTTCTTTCTATTTCTTCTGAAAGTCCTTCTATTCTTTGTTTTTACCTTTCATCTGTTCTTTCTGCCATTCATTTTCTTTATTTCTTCTTTCCTTCTATTACTTCTGAAAGTCCTTCTATTCTTTCTTTCCTTTCTTTATTTCATTACACGTATTCTGTTTTTCTGCCATTCTTTCTTCTTTCCTTCTGTTCTGTCTGTCATTCCTTCTCTTTCTTTTTTCGGTCTGTCCTTCTATTCTTTATTTTCTCCCATCCCCTTCTCTCTCTCTCTCTCTTCTGCTTTTTTTACTCTCATTCATTTTATTCTTACTTTGTTTCTGTCTTTCATTCTTTCTTTGTTTATGCCATTCATTCTATGCTTTTGTTCTTTCTTTGTTTTTTTCCATTTATTTTTGATATTTCTTTTTATCTGTTCTTTATTTTTCTCTCTTTCTTTCCTGCTTTAATTTTTTTTCTGTCATTCCTTTGATTCTTTCGTTGTTTCTTTCTGTCATCCCTTCTCTGTAATTTATTCTATAATTGTTTTCTTTCTATTCTTTAACAGTATTGACCATACATGCAGCTTTATCACCATGTATGGAGTGTCATACCACGCCACAAGGGGCCCATTGAGACTCTATCTATTAAAAGGAACATGGATCAGGCTTAAGAGGCGTGGGTCAGGTTGGGCGTACAAGTGTGTAAGGCTGCACATCAGGCTGGGGGAACAGATAAGAAAACCTGAGTGTCAGGTTGGGGGGACAGATGAGGAGAGCTGGGGGTTAGTCTGGGGAGGCAGATGAGAAGAGCTGGGGGGACATAGGAAGGGAGCGGGAGGGTCAGGCTGGGGGGACAGATTAGAAGAGAGGTGGTCAGGCAGGGGGGGGGGATGAGGAGAGCTGGGGGTCAGTCTGAGGGGTCAGGCTAGGGGACAAATGACAGAGGGGGACAGGCTGGGGGGGCAGATGAGGAGAGCTGGGGGTCAGGCTGGGGGGACAGATTAGAAGAGCGGGAGTCAGGCGGGGGGGGGGGGGGCAGGTTGAGGAGAGCTGGGGGTCAGTCTTAGGGGTCAGGCTAGGGGACAAATGAGGAGAGAGGGGGACAGGCTGGGGGAGCAGATAAGGAGAGCTGGGGGTCAGGCTGGGGGGACAGATGATGAGAGCTGGGGGTCAGTCTGAGGGGTCTGATAAGAAAAGCTGGGGGGACTGATGAGGAGAGCTAAGGTCAGGCAGGGGGGGCAGCTGAGACATGGGGATCAGGCTGGGGGGACAGACAAGGAGAGAGGGGGACAGGCTGGGGGGGGCAGATGAGGAGAGATGGGGGGACAGATGAGAGTGGGTGTTAGACTGGGGGGGGGGACAGGTGAGGAGTGGGGGGTCAGATGACGAGAGCTGAAGTCAGGCGGGGGGAGCAGATGAGGAGAGCAGGGGGGGGGTTAGGCTGGGGGGCAAATGAGGAGAGCTGGGGTTAGGCTGGGGGGCAGATGAGGAGAGATGGGGGGACAGATGAGGAAAGTGGGTGTTAGGCTTGGGGGGGACAGGCGAGAAGAGCTGGGAGTCACACGAGGGGGGGGGGCAGGTGAAGTGTTAGCTCTGGGGTCACAGCATGCTCGCAGGTCTGGATGCGGAACTCCTGTGCGGGAGCCATGTTTCCGGGGGAGCAGGATGCAGGGGCGCTTCCGGCGCAGTACCCACGTGTGTGTGTGTTGCTGGTGACAGTCGGGACACATGATGGGGAAGAAGCGGAGCAGCCCGGAGGGGGGAAGCCCCGGGCCGGAGAACAAGAAAGCCAAATCCCCGGAGGAGGAATTCACCGGCACCCGCTTCAAATCCCTCCTGAAGGAGCCGAGCAGCGCTGTGACGGGTGAGAGCGCCGCCCTATACCGGGGAGGAGGTGATACACAGTCCGCCAGCCTAAATCCTTCATAGTGTCAGGAAGGGTTACTGTTATGTCCAGCCTCACTGCTGACAGGAACTTAAAAGGGACTTCCGGGGTTATTTCCTGGGTGTCCATCAGATATAAACTGTAGAAAAAGGCGGAATATTGGGCAGAATGCCTTTAAAGTGGACCAAAACCCAGCGCGAGATTCCTGTGCCGATTGATTCCCTTCCCCCTGGGGCATCCAAAATCGGGATGCTCCGCTGTGTGAAAACCCCCCAGGTCGCCACGTTCACTTACCTTGCTTCCCAGTCGAATGCCTGCACCAGGCATTTGTAAATGGCCGGTACAGATATGCTCCCTGTAAGAGGGAAGCGGGGATGTGACCGCCAGCGTGCTCAGAGATGCTGGCTTAGACGGCGTGACGTCAGCGGCTCCAATCACGCTGATTGGCCGAGCAGTTGCGCATGCACCGTAGGACCGGGAAGGGGTGAGTTGCGCTCGGCGATCTGGGGGGTTTTACACAGCGGGGCATCCCCGAACGGGGTGCCCTGGGGGAAAGACCAAAACCCAGCATAGTCAAAATCCTGGGTTTTGGTCCACTTTAAAAAGGACCTCATAAATACTGACCACTAATATACTCTTCTGTTTCAGGTTTGGAGCAGTTCCTCAGCTTGGCTAGAAAGCTGCCCAGCCCTAATCTATACGATGTGGTGGAGGGTTACATCAAAATCTCTGTGGAGTGTCTCGAAATCCTGAAGCTTTTAGATGGAGAGAGGAGGCCCGAGAGTGAAGTAAGTGTTCTCGGAGGAACAGCCGCCAAGAACTTGACTTTATTTAGTTTTCTTCCTGTTTGGTGGGACATCCTGATTTGGGTTTGCTCTGCTGCGTGTATCCTTCAGGATCCACTCCGCGTGCACTGGGGGGGGGGAATCTCGGGTCCGCTACCGTTCCTTCGGGTCGTCAGGTGACCAAAAAATGTCACCCGGTGATCCAAAGGGGGGCCAACGAATCCTTGATGACCTCTAAATCACTCGCTTTCGGAATATTTGGTTCGTTTTATTATAGTATAGTTCTTCAGCATATAAGATTCAAACATTTGTGCAATATTAGGCAAACAGTATGAAAAGTGATGCACGCGATTCGAAGTGCAGAGAAAAAGACTGTGTGAGGCACATGGGCTCCAATGTCCTTTCAATTTCACAGTTCTACAGGCTGCTGTGAACATCATACCCGTAATATTATGTTCATCGGGTGAACATCAAAGCTTATATTGATGACCTGCTTGGTTTGCGAGGGACAGGTCCTCCCTTTTAAGCAGCCTTGCAGAAGACCCTACTTTGTCTCCAAGGGTTAGGTTGGGTATTGACTCTGGAAAAGTCCAGGATAGATACCCAGACCCATTGTATCCTTCTTCCCAGGGCCAAAACGGAAAAGTATGTGAAGCAAGTTCACACTGCCTATGGGGATTGGGAGGGGGGATGCCACACTCTGCCTGTAACTGGGGGAATCTGCACCGTGTCTATTATTTGGTTCACAACATATGCTTCAGAATAATATTTTTCTTATTTTGCTCCAAATCCTAGGTGCGTCTTATGGGCAGGTGCATTTTATATGGTGAAAAATATGGTAATTCATATTTAAAGTGGACCAACACCCAGGATTTTGACTATCCTGGGTTTTGGTCCACTTCAGGGGGGCACCCCGATTAGGTAAAACCCCCCAGAAACCCCCCAAAACTCACCTCACCACGCTCCCACGTAGCCACGGACAAGCGGGTGACAGCTGCGGACAAGACAGCGCGTCCGCCGCCGCCTCCCGCGCGCCCCTTTGACAGTGCGCGCGCCTAGAGGGGCACGCGGGAGGCGGCGGCCGCCGCTGCCGCCGCCGATCAGGTGAGTTTTTTGGGGCTTTTGGGGGGGGGACCTCACCGCGGGACATCCCAATCTCGGATGTCCCGCGGTGAGGGAGGTGATCGGCCCGGGAATCTTATAGATTCCCGGGCCGATCACCCCTGGGTGTTGGTCCACTTTAAAGCGGACCTTCACCCTGAATAAGAGTCTATCTTATATGTTTCCCACACCCTGTACATACTGATTGCTCACATTAAAAATCATCCTACCTGCATCTACTGCATGTTATGAGCCTTTAAACATCCAAGATGGTGGCTCATGGAGCATCAGGCAGTGTCTTCTGACTGTGTCGCTCTGCATTCTGGGATTGCTGTCCTTTCCCTGACCCCAGCTCTGCTCTGTCTGTGCAAAGCTATAACCTCCCCCCCCTGTACTTTTGCCCCACTCTCCTCTCCTCAGTATGTGATTCTTCTGAGGCAAGATGGCGGCACCCGTATCCTAGAGTCCTGAACAGAGTTGCAGCCCGGTGGGGGGAAAGAATATTAAGTAAGCGACTAAGAACTTAAAATATATTAATTTTATATTAATATTTTTAATGCTGGGGAATAGTTTTTTAAGGTTTTGGGCTTTTCATTAAATCATGCTGAAGGTCTGGTTTAATACATAATTCATTGTGGCTGAGAGGCTACATGGATGGGGACTAACTATTACCAGTTCAAGCAGATGCAGATTAGGAACAGAGCAGCGTTAGGGTAGGTTCAGAAGCACTAGGTTCCCTGATCTGGGCTCATCTTCACTTTGCTGGAATTAGTAATGTTTGTTAATTTTATCTTTTTTCAGACAATGTTAATCTTCCAAGTTCTGGAAGCCATTTTACTCAGGACAGCCGGTGATCTCGCTCATCTAAGTGTCGCTGGTGTTAACATAGTAAAGAACCTGCTAAACGCACACATGAAGTTACTCTATGCATCCGTGTACTCAGAAACTCACAGGTAACAATGTTTTTTTTTACTATTGTCTTAAAGCGGACCAGCTCCTAATTTAGACTACTAGAGGTCTTTAAAGTGGAGCAAAACCCACGCCGATCGCCAATCTATAAGATTCCCGGGCCTTTCGATTCCCTCCCCCTGGGGCATCCAAAACCCCCAGGTTGCCCTATACACTTACCTTGTTTCCCGGTCCAACGGCGCATGCGCGAGCTGCATTCCCGATATTCCTCTAGCAGGGTGCGTGCCCGCGCCAGGCATTTGTGAATGGCCGGCCGCGGGCACACTCCCTGTTAGAGGGATGCGGGTGATGCGGCCGCCAGTGCGCTTGGGGCCGCTGGCCTTAGACGAAGGCTTAGATGACGTGACATCAGTGGCTCTGAGTGTGCTGATTGGACGAGCGTCCGTGCGTGCGCCGTAGGACCAGGAAGAGGTGAGTTGGCATTGGTGATCTGGGGAGTTTCACACAGCAGGGCACCCCCCCCCCCCCCCCCGTCAAGGTGCCCTGAGGGGAAAGAACCAAAACCCAAGAGGAACAACAGACTTCTACTCTACTGTGTGTTTTTACAACCCCCCTCCCCCGCACTGTATACCTTTTTGGATGTCGGTACCACCTGAAGCGCCAACATCCTGCTGTTATTGCCTCTTCGACAAGCGAAACCCCTCCCCCTGCTGCCTTGGCCAACTTTGATGGCACAGCAGATGCTCTAGCCACTCTGGTGTCATCTTCTTTCTCTGTCCCCTGTTAGCCACTATCCCAACTCTCGCACCTTTTTGATTTGCTGTCTTGATTTGGGCAGATCCCTCCCCCCAGGACATGCCTTCATTTAACATACAAGTCCCTGAGAGAGATATTGGAAGCGTGAGCACCTCGTTTACTCTCCCGATAGAGTCGGCATGAATGGGCGTCGTCTGATACTGTGTCCATTCATTCTATTGGTGGACCTATCAGATTACGCCCATCCCCATGGTTCCAATATGAGCGGTGCTGAGATAAATCTGAGCAGGCTCCAGATCTGCGCACTGGGAAGGTAAAGGATCAAGAGGAAGGAGACAAGATAGTACTGTCCTGCTGAGGCTTCTATAAAAAGAGGACCTGGCACAAAGGGAGGTGCTGAAGCTGGGTAATTAAAACTAAATCTAAATATAAAATCGGAGGTTAGATGGGAAGGATTGACTAATTTTGGGAGGTTTTGTGAACCCCATAAGAGGTCTGATGTTCAGTTCCACAGGCTCGGGGGGGGGGGGGGCATCTAGATTGCTGGAGCCCAGCCCCCTGCGCATAGACTTCTACAACCCCTGCAATCCTTACCTGAACCTCGATGCCCTGTGAAAAATGTGGCGCTGCGATTGGCCGGTGGTGGTCACGTGGGCCAGGCTGGGAAAAAAAAATAAGACCCTGGCCTACTTGACGGCTGTTGGCCAATCACAGGACCGCATTTCGCCGAGGTTCAGGTAAGGATTGCGGGGGTCTATGTGAGGAGTGTTCCAGCAATCTGGATGCCCCCCAAGACTTGTCGCAATGTGGCCACACACCTATTATTTAAAAAATGGACCTGGGACCTTTTTAATAGTTAATAGTTACCCTAAGTTTAAAAAGACATTTTGTCCGATGACCCCAGATTAGGCAGAGGGGGTGGACTTGGCCAGACAAACAGGTATTGAGTTGAGATTTAGTTTACAGAGAGACAAATCCATGACTAATGCTGACATTTGGTTGGAATTACTTTGGTCACTACATAATAAAGACAAGGCAAGGCTGTGTCTTCGCAATAAGCTGACAAAAATATTAATTTTCTTTTCACCCTTCTCTACACTTAATCTAATCTAAAACCAGGGCTTTAAAGTGTTAAACTGGACCAAAACCCAGGATTTTAACTATCCCAGGTATTGGTCTATGATCCCAGGGCCCCCTGATGTGCGATGCCCCGCTGTGTAACCCCCCCCCCCCCCCCCCCCCCCCCCCCCCAGGTTGCCTACTCCACTTGCCTTTCCCTGGATCTACTGTGCATACATGGCCTCCGGTCCAATCAACGCACTCGAATGCGCTGATGCTGCCTCGTCTAGGCTCGTCTAAGGACTCGGCCTAGTGCAGCAGAACGCACTGGCATCCCTGCTACCCTCAAACAGGAAGCGTGCCCGTGCCGGCAATTCACAAATGCCTGGCGTGGGTGCACACCCTGCTAAAGCTGTCGCTGCCCATGCATACGCCGTTGGATCAGGGGTGAAGCTGGGCCTCTCAAATCTGGATGCCGCGGGGCAGGGAATCTATAAGATTCCAGGGCCATTGGGCTTGGGTTTTGGTTCACTTTAAAATACCCGAGAAAAGAATTCACCAAGTAGAGGCAAAAGTGTTTTTTTTCATAGTGTTTTTTTTTTTTTTTTTTTTCATTTATTTTTTCATAGTGATGCCTAATACCTCCTAGCTATCTTTTCCAGGGAGAAACCATAAGCTATCGCTACATCAATCACCACCCACCAGCTGATAAACAAATTTCATTAGCAGCAACTGGTTCTCTTTTTTTTTTTTTTTTTTTATTTTTTTTTTTTATAAATTCTTTATTTATGGAAAGGTTTTCTTGTTAAAGACAAAAGAAAAAAAAACATGTGACAAATAAGAACAAAGAAGCAGAGAAAGTAAAGCGCATAACATCACAGTGTACAATGTAATGATACAAAAAAAAAAAAGACTCGACCAGTGCACTTGACATCTTGTACATGCATGAATAATAAAGAGTCTCCCTTACCAACGAGCTTGTCTCTGACCCGGAATGTACCTTCCCATGTATATCCTTTAACTGGTTCTTTTTTAATAACGGTGTAATTATTTTATTGTTATAAAGTTTAACGTATGATTACATAAAAATGGAACTTCCTGTTCTGCTGCTATTGTTATAGGATGTCTCGAATTTGCCTCAACTTGTTGTCTGCAATGGTGACACAGGGACCTGACTGCGCCAGGGATGTTTTCAGCCATTTTGACTTTAACAATAAGTTCCTTCCGGGATTGTTGAAAAAAAGAGACAAGCAGGTAGGTTTGGAGGGTTGGATGAGGAGCAGGGCTAAAACAAAATAGTCACGTAAGAACACGGTTGATTAGGCCCCGATGCTGACTGCTTTCGGGGTCCTCCAGTCTAAAAAAAAATGCTTAGTAAATTCCTTTCCTAATCGGTGACTTAAGATAATTTAAAGGGCTTAACCCATGTATATTTTATGGAATTGCATGAAATTCCACAGCCATAGTTGCCTTAAATCTCTGTGCACTCATCTCTTATCACTAATTAGAAGTGGATATCCACTAATTGTAAGGACTTATCATTGCTCAGGAAGCTCCTAGAAACATTGGAACAACTGTTTCAATTCTGTGCAGCTGAGAGTTGCCTAGTTGCACATTCAGTAATTCTCTCCCCCACAATGCTTGCCCCCTTCTCTGTTCCTCTGAGGCTGATGGCATCTCACATGTGATGTGTACATACAGGCTGCCCAGTCTTTATGGGACACATATCTTTGCTTGGTCTGGGCTGTGTGCAGGAATGCTCCTAGCCTTGTGTGCAGAGACATAAACTGCACAGGTACACTGCAGCCCAGCTCTGAACTTTCTTTTGATCAATGCAACCCACAGGAGAAACCTTTTTCTCTTAACAGTCTGTGTCAGGGTTTTTTTTCCGGTTTAAAGTGTAGCAATCACCCAGTGGACTCCCTCTTTATAAATCATCCTGAAATGGGATGCCCATGTTGTGTGAAACCCCTCAGATCTCCCGATCGACTCGGCACTCCAAAATGCCCTTACTATGGCAGCGGCTGCTTTAAATTCTGACTTTTCAGGGGCCTTGTTTAGGGCTTGCAGAAGGCTATTTGCAGTGTTTCGCTTGTGACATGTTGGAGTTTTTCTACTCCTTCGAGACACAACCAGGAAGTGCTAAAAGGGACATTTTAGAGGAATAAAACCCCACATTTTTTACTAGCCTCAGGATGCCCATAAATAGGGTGGCCACTAACCTTAGAGTCTTATAGACTCTGTAGAGGTGGTGGCTTCTATTTAAGAAGTTGTCTGTTGCTGCTTTAAGTGTCCTTTTTTCCCCTTCCAGGGCCGGCCAGATGTCAGGATGGCGTATATCCAATTTGCTCTTTCGTTCTTAATTTCTGGTGATAATACCATCATTGTTCAAGTCCTGGAGCTAAAAGGTATCCATAGGAAACGGCCAATCACGCACATGCTGGCTTGATGTGTTTTTAGTTTCAACATTTTTTTTTATTAAGCATTCTAGTTGAAACAAAACAGCACCATTCAGTCCTATACAGTGTGAGTGTGTCTGTGAATATATATATATATATATATAATCTCTGTATTTTTCGCCCTATAAGACGCACCTAGGATTTGGGGGAGGAAAATAAGAAAAATATTTTAAACCAAAAACGCACCATTACAGACAGTGTGGCATTCCCCTATCCCATTCCCATAGGCCATGTGCCATTCCCCGTATACCCAGTGTGGCATCCCCCCTCCCATTCCCATATAGGCAGTGTCCCCCCCCCCATTCCCATTGGCTGTGTGGCATTCCTCTCCCCCCATTCCCATTGGCTGTGTGGCATCCCCCTCCCCCCATTATCATAGGTTGTGTGGCATCCCCCTCCCCCATATACAGTATGTGTGTGTCTGTGATATATATGTATATCCATACACAGAAATATCCAGCCCTATACAGTGTGTGTGTGTCTCTAAGATATGCCTATATATCCATACACAGCACCATCCAGCCCTATACAGTATGTGTGTATCTGTGATATACATACATATACAATACATATAGATACACAGCAAGTAAAGTTTATTTTTCCCTGTTTGTAAATGACTTAAATGATAACATCAGCTATAATTAAAGCAGACCTTTCATTATGAGTTATTCATATTATTGATAATTATTCTGAAACATGTTAAGACCTATGTTACTTATATTTCTATATATTTAATCAACTACTCTTTATAGAGGAACACAAATTTTCACTGTTTTGGGTTTTGTTCCTGCTGGTGGGGGCAACCCAATTTGGGATGCCCCACTGTATATCTCCTACATGATTGCCCATAAACTCACCTTTTCCACATCCCCATGGCCATGCACGGGGGGCGCTTAGCCAATCACCAGCGATCCTGCCATTCACATTTCTCAGCTCAGAACAACATGGAAATCTGATGGAGCAAGTGCTGCCAGTTGCATTCCTGCTTGCATCTAGCTGTGGGCATGTCCATGCGGCCTTTCAGAAAGGCTTGGCCCAGGTGTGTCCCTAGCTAGAGATATAGTGGGGATGCTGCCCAATTTGGGATGCCCCATAGAGAGGTAGGCCACCTCCCCAAGAGTCTCAAGGGGTGGTTATTCCTTTTTAAAGTTGACTAATCCCCAGGATTTGGGCGATTTGTCCTTGTCCCAGGGGCATCCTGAATTGGAATGCCCCATTGTGTAAAATCCCCCAGATCACCCGCTCAACTCGCCTCTCCGCTGTTCCCATGGCGCATGTGTGGGGTCTCATCCAATCAGTGCTTTGTCGTGTATAAATATGTATGGCATAAAGCCGTCGCCTTGGACTAAGCCTCAGCATAGGGGGTGGCGTTCGCAACATCCCTGGTTTCCCTGCGTAGTGCGTGCCCCCAGCGCCCCGGCCTATCTGAATGTCTGGGCATGGGAGCGCGCACAGCTGCAGCGATGTTGGGGGGTTGCGGCCGTAGCAAGGGACCGGTAGAAAGGTAAGGAGTTTCTGGGCAGTCTGGGGGTTCAGACAGTGGGTCATCCCAAATCCTGTTGCCACGAGGCCACCTAGTCGGCCGACCCTGGAGTCTTCTGGACTCCAGGGCTGGCCCAGACGTTGATTGGTCCACTTTAAAGCATCTCCTGGCAATATTAATTGTGATAAGGTGGTCACTTTTTTATTTTAACCTATTAAGTTACCACCTGCTACGTAAATTTGTGTGTGTTTAATTTTCTTTTTACTGTGTTTGAGTGCAGACAAAAATGGTCCATATACATTATTATTATACTTGATTTAGCTTGTGGGGATCACTTGAGCCGAGCCCATGGCCATTATATCTGTGTGGCTCGGGGAATTCTGTAAAATGTCTAATTATCTTTCTTAGGAAATGTTGCATTTTGGGTTTATTTTCTCTGCTGCTGTTCTGTAGATTTTTTTGGTGAAATCTTCAGCACTGGGATAAAGGAAGACCGGATATCTACAATAAATCTGCTTCTTTCCCTTCTACAGAACAAGGTACTCGCTCCCTGAATTACCATTCCATGTTTCTGGGTAGTCATCTACTAGCGATAAGGAAGTGATCTTGTGCCTTGAGGGTTGCATGTTCGATGTGGCTGGGACATGACTGAAGTGCTCTCGAGCAGGGCACCTAACCCTCCATCCAACTGCTCCCCAGGCGTCCCATCTTCTTGGGCAGCCCATGCACTTACTGCTTGCATGTTTCTCACTGCATGAAGGGGTTGAATGCAGAGGGAAAACTCCTGCTCCCCGAATTATCATTACATGTTTCTGGGTAGTCATGTCCTACCGGTAAGGAAGTGATCTCGTGCCTTGGGGGTTGCATGTTTAATTGTGACTTGGACATGAATGAAGTGCTCTCGAGCAGGGCACCTAACCCTCCCACCAACTGCTCCCCAGGTGTCCCATCGTCTTGGGCAGCCCATCACTCTGAGCACATGTGCACTCACTGCTTGCATTTGTCTCTCCATGGAGGGGTTGAATGCGGAGGGAAAACTTCTGTGTGTGTGCAAGCAGACAATGGCGATTATATGCATAAAAAATTGTTCATGAGAAATAATAGTTTTCAGAATGACAGAAGGGAGTAAAGAGTTGGCCAGTTGTTTGCATGCCGACCTCCCACATGCTTTACACCACTGTTTCTCAACCCGCTGTAAGCGTACCCCAGGGGGTACACGGCTATATTCAGGGGTCTGACAGGTCTGGCATCTTATATTTACAGTAAAGAATTATTCCTTGCTTTAAAGTGGACCAACACCCAGGGGGGATCGGCCCGGAAATCTATAAGATTCCCGGACTGATCAGATCCCTCCCCGCGGGGCATCCGAAATCGGGATGTCCCGCGGGGAGGAGGCCCACAAACCTTACCTCAGCCCCGTTCCATCGGTGCATGCGCGAGCCGTGGCCGCGTCTCGCGCTTCCCTCTAGCAGGGCGCGCACCCGCGCCGGCCGTTTGTGAATGGCCGGTGCAGGCGCGCTCCCTGTTAGAGGGAAGCGTGAGACGCGGCCTCCAGCGCTCAGAGCCAGCTGAGCTGGTATGCGTGTCCAAGGCCGCCTGAGCGGCTCTGAGCGCTGTGATTGGCTGGCACGGTCACGTGGGAGCGGGGAGAGGTGAGTTTTTTGGGGCTTTCTGGGGGGTTTCACACAGCGGGGCACCCCCGATCGGGGTGCCCCACCGAAGTGGACCAAAACCCAGGATAGTCAAAATCCTGGGTGTTGGTCCACTTTAAAACTGCTACAAAGCCTATCACCTACTTATTTAGGTTTGGTACCACTTATAATGAACCCCCTCCTTGGGGGAACTTCCCATCACTTGGGGGTGCTTGGTGTAAAAAGTTTGAAAACGCCCGCTTTCCAATCCTGACACAAAAATGAACGTATTTCGCACCAACTATACAATACGAAATTGGCGTTATTCTGTGCTACATGTGGCCGTGCCTACAACCAAGGGCTACTTTCAATAATAACTATAAATTCAACCTTATGATGCTTCCAGCAACCACCCAATTAGCCTCAAAAGTGTAGCACCCTAGTTCTCATGAATTCATCTTTATTAAATTTCCCATTTAAAATCTACATACAAACATATCATTTAAAATACCCAGAGCACTCCATTATGAAGGGCATCCCATACGGACCCGTGATCCCATTATAATCTGTATACAATATATCGGGCACAGAGCAATAAACGGACAATAATCCTTATAGCAGATGGAAATGATCCCACGGTGCATGCAAATCAACCGACTATTTCAGCACTCGTGCCCACCACCTTATGGGTAAACTTTATCAAATAAATAAAGTTGCAACGCAGCAACGAAACGCGTTAGGAGACAGGTGACGGCGGCTTCTTAAGAATTTATCCTTATGTATCCCTTATGCTGAGTTGGTTTACACACTTAATTGGCTCATTCCACTAACGGCCGTAGTGGAGTAAGGACAAGGAAGGATCCCCTTGAGGTTTATATACACAACGCTTTTATATCATTGGAAGTTTGTGAGTGCAAAATTTTTATTCATTAAATATGTTTTATTAATTTGCTGATGGAGTTGCACTAGGTTCTTTTGTGCTCTTTTTTCAATGTATACATGAGATCAACATGCGATTTTAAAGTGGACCAACACCCAGGATTTTGACTATCCTGGGTTTTGGTCCACTTCGGCGGGCCCCGCTGTGTGAAACCCCCCAGAAACCCCAAAAAACTCACCTCTCAACGCTCCCACGTGAACGCCGCAGCCAATCCCCGCCAACGTCCAGGCGGGGGACAGGAACGTCCAAGCCGCTTCCGCCGCCTCCCGCGCGTCACTCTCGGCGCGCGCGCGCCCCCGCCGGCCATTCGCAGAGGGCCGGCGCGGGCGCGCGCACGTCTGGAGGGGCGCGCGGGAGGCGGCGGATCAGGTAAGATGTTTTTGGGGTTTCTGGGGGGTTTCACCCCGCGGGACATCCCGATCTCGGATGTCCCGCGGGGTGGGAGGTGATCGGCCCGGGAATCTTATAGATTTCCGGGCCGAACACCCCTGGGTGTTGGTCCACTTTAATGATAGACACTTCTGCATATGTTTGAAGGATTGTATATTACGGAGTTGTCCTGCATTAGTGGAATATATTATACAGCTATCAGATCAGATAACATCTCGATGATCCTCTATTGGTGGAATATATTCTAAAGCGTTTTGATAAGTTAATATCTGGTAAGCGTTTACCCATAAGGTGGTGGGCACGAGTGCTGAAATAGTCGGTTGATGTGCATGCACCGTGGGATCATTTCCATCTGCTATAAGGATTATTGTTTGTTTTATTGCTCTGTGTCCTATATATTGTATGTTGTTGTGGGACTTTGTTTGGATGGAAAGTCTGGCACGTTGAAGCAATTACTCCAAGAAATGTATTCTTTTTTAAAATATCGTTATTGTAAGATTTTAGCGGTGTGTTGATTATTTATAATCCATTATAATCTGTGCTAAACTAAAAACCAATATAAATCACAAATATATATACACCCTCCTCTATTTCAAACATAAAAGTGCCAAGTTCTATTATAAAGTGCCAAGTGCATAAATGTGCTATGTATTTTCTGTACAAACTCTATGCAATATAATCTATAAGGAAAATATGGCAAGAGGAATAAAGTGCCAAGTGGTTACAATTAAATGTGTAATATCAACAAAGAAAACCCACCTAAAGATAGCGAGTCCCTGGGATGTCCCCCACATGGAAAGGTAAAAGGAGGGTCCCCACGCGTTCTGTAGTCTGACCCCCGACTACTTTTTCAAGGTAAAGAGTGAAAAAGTCGACACACCAAATTTACTGCTTAAACTGGACCTTCAGCGTGATTTATTGAAAAGCCCAAACCCTTAAAAAAATATATATTATTCTTTCCCCCACCGGGCTGCAACTCTGGTCAGGACTCTAGGATATGGACGCAGCCATCTTGATTCAGAAGCATCACACATACTGAGGAGAGGAGGGGGGATAAAGTGCAGGAGGTGGGGTTATAGCTGTGCTTTGCACAGACAGAGCAAAGCTGGGGTCAGGGAAAGGACAGCAATCCCAGAATGCAGAGCTAGACAGTCAAAAGACACATCCTGTTTGCAGGCTGCCTGATGCTTCATGAGTTGCCATCTTGGATGTTTAAAGGCTCATAACATGCAGTAGATGCAGGCAGGATGATTTTTAATGTGAGCAATCTGTATGTACAGGGTGTGGAAAACTTATAAGATAGGCTCTTATTCAGAGTGAAGGTCCGCTTTAAATATAAAAAACAAATGTATTAATTGATAGAAAAGCATAACAATACATGGGGTGGCTTCACAAGAGGTTTTACAGGATTAAAGATAATAATCATATACAGGTTTGTATTGAAATGCTGTGGCCACTTTTGTCCCTCTGGAGATAGTGATCAGGTGAAATACACTGCAGCTTATTAAAGTGGACCAACACCCAGGATTTTGACTATCCTGGGTTTTGATCCACTTCGGGGGGGCACCCCGATTGGTGCCCCCCCCGAAGTGGACGGCCGGCGCGGGCGCGCGCACGTCTAGAGGGGCAATAAGGTAAGGTTTTTTTTGGGTTTTGGGGGGGTTTCACCCCACGAGACATCCCGATCTCGGATGTCCCGCGATGAGGGAGGTGATCGGCCTGGGAATCTTATAGATTCCCGGGCCGATCACCCCTGGGTGTTGGTCCACTTTAAGCATACAGTAAATAGTAGTAAGTGATACTTGAAAGAGGAACATCGGAGACCCTCTAAAGGACTCAAGGGCCATCCGAGTTCCACTCCTTGGGGCATCCCCCCCCCCTCCCCAGATCGCCAGTTTCACTCTGATGGTCTAAACATAGACGATGGAGGAACCCGATAAGTACTAAGCCTAAAGAAGGGAATATTTACCCCTTTAATTTTTTAAGTATGTAGAAAATAGATTCTACATGCCTGCCATTTTCCTCAAGTGCAAAAACGCTGACCTCCATTCTGGGATCCAGGGGGTCTCCTCTTCCCCTGGGCGCTCTCCCATTCCCTACACCGTGGTCTTTAGCATGGTAAAGAACACCCGTTTCCTACCCACCGCAGTGGCTTCTTATACCTGGAGTGAGAATATGTCATCTCACCCAGCCAGTATAAAGGGCTCCTCCTGGGAGTGAGTGGCGGAGGGGACTTAGATCAACCCACCCCACTACCGGTGGGTGATTGGCTGACATGAGACCATACCAGTTCACAGGGCATAAGTGGCTGGCAAGTCGCCTGCAGGCAAGTGAGTGACTTGCCATTAATTAATGCCCCATTAGCTGTATCCCCAAAGCCCAGGGGAGTACAGAAGAGCCCGCAGCCCATATGGGCTATGGGCCTCCCTGCCTCTGCGCCCCGGTCTACCAGGCCCCATAGCTGGTGTGTGGGCTGTTTTTTCTGGTGAGGCCCCCACCACTGAAGTCTCAGGGAAAATTAGATCACAGGTTGTGGCAGTTGGCACCCCTTCATTTTTTATTGCTTTCTTTGTCGTTCTTCCTGCAGGTAATTCACAATAAAGCCGTCACAAAAACCCAGAAAGTGCGTTTTTTCACATCTGCTATCCTGAATCACATCGCCTCCCTGTACCGCTGGAACGGCATTGTTGATGTGAACACAAAGGATGTTCAGGTAAAGATAACGGCCTATTCCTTGTCCGTATTGACCTGCTTTGTAAAAAGTGAAAAGTCGGTCTGCATGCTTGGCACACATTCTAGGTAAGGTTTTGTGGCAGCCTGACACTTATGGCAGCAGGGTAAACCCCCCTCCCCTGATACCTCCTAGATTATTTTCTGTATTGGTCATGGGGGGGGGGGGGGGGCACCGCTTCAGCACTGGGGGTATATTCCATGCGGATGGTTAAACACTTTCTCTCTCCCTCTGAGTTTTCATTTCCACATCTCCCAGAAAGTGCAAAACTGTCACCCTCCATGTTGTTGTGCTAAACAAAGCCACACAGACACTTGGCTACCTGGGCCAAATAAGAAAAATGCCATCCACCAGTTCTGGACAGGAGCAAAACCCAAATCTACACCCCCCCCCCCCTTTAAAGGAGACTGCGTCCTATGGAAGGTTACATTAAAAATAAAAAAATAACCCATCATCAACTCCTCTTAGTGTCCTGGCAATGAATTGGATAAAAATACAACAATTTTGTCTTAAAAAAAAATTCCCAGCATGAGCTTAAAGTGACTCAAAACCCAGGATCACGCTGCATGAAACCCCCCCAGATCGCCTAAGGCAACTCGCCTCTTTCCGGTCCTATGGTGCATGCGGGACCGTTCATCCAATCGGCGCGCTCAGATCTGCTGACGTCACATCGTCTGAAACGAGCAGCTCCAAGCGCGCTGACGGCCACATCCCCCGCTACTCTCTGACAGGGAGCTTGCCCACGACCGCCATTCACAAATGCCTGGCGCAGGCATGTGCCTTGCTACAGGGATAGCAGGGATGCTGCCGTGGCTCGCTCATGCGCCGTTGGACCAGGAAACAAGGTAAGTGTATGGGGCGACCTGGGGGGTTTCACACAGCGAGACATCTCGATTTTGGATGCCCCAGCGGGATGGAATCAATCGGTGTGGGTTTTGGTCCACTTTTTAAAGTGGACCAACCACGTTTTAAGGAAGGTTACATAAAAAAAAAAAAATAACCCTTCATCAACTCCTCTTAGTGTCCTGGTAATGAATTGGATAAAATACAACCATTTTGGCTTCAAAGAAAAGACTGAGGGAAAATTCAATTTTCTTTTGGCTCTCATCTCTCTTCTAGCACTATTTTCAGTAGGTACTAATTGCCCCCAGCATGAGCTTAAAAAGCTAGTTTAGAACAATGGTATCCTGTTAGAAACCAACGGCATGCAATGGCAAACCTGGGATGAACAAACTGAAAATCACTATAACAGGAATACGAAGCAGGGAGGGGGTTGGTCCGCTTTAAACATGGAAAGAAAACGCTATTCAGATCCAGCTTCCTGGATGTAACAACACATACCCTTAAAAAAAAAATACACTCACCTTTTCCCTCATGACGCAGGTCCCGGGAGGTCTGCTACTCTGAAACCACCTGCTTTTCGAGAACGCCGCTACCCGGTGCCTCGCCCATCTTCACTGCTCTCATTTCAGTCACTGTGCCTGTGCCATCCATTCATTGCAATAGACCAGGCAATAAATGAATGGTGCAGAGTGCCCGCGGGGCCAAGGCTTGCAGCCAGTCTGGCATCTAGATGTTAGTCATGGTGCAGGGAGCACCCACCCCTCGTTCTTGGAAACTGGAAGGTTTCTTATTGGCAGACGGGGCTGAAGCTGCTGCACGGGAGAAAAGGTAAGTGCTTGTTTTTTTTTTGGGGGGGGGGTGGTTAGTAACCCTTTATTCAAATAAAAACTCCTTATTAAAAAAAATTATATACATTCTATATGGGAAGCGCTCATACCATTTGAAGGAAAGGTGAAGAAAAATTGAATCAGCTGAGCGGTCGGCCAGTCCAGTTTCTAGTTTCCTATAAACTGCAGAACCTAACATAATGTTTGATACACCTTTTCAGGCCTTGTTTCTATCTGCCAACAGATGATTTCAAAGGTTTCTATTGTATTGTTGACAAGCAGGTTGTTATTTTAATATCGAGAAATGTAAATGGATCTTTTATGCAGGATGTGAAAGATCCAAAAGAAGCTGGAAAATCAATGATAAGAGAGCTGGTGCACAACTTCCTGACGGACCTCTGCTGCTCTTTAAAGCATGGTATTAATTTCTATGATCCCAGCCTTGGGACTGCTGCAAGGTAAGAAGGGCACAGACAACTGCCCAGTACTCTCCTGGCTTACCACTACCACTTTCCATTTTTTTATTTTTTCTCAAGTAACACCTGAGTGGTCTGTGTGGGTCGTCAGTCACCTAAAACGGTTTTAAAACACACAAAACTGCTATTTAGAGTGCATGCAATGCAGACATGTTGCCAGTTTGTAACACCATATGAAGCAGTTTTGTACTCATTGAGTAAAGTATATATGGCAGCAGATGAGTTTGGGGTACAGGTCAGTGCACAGCCTCTCTCAGTGCTACCTGAAAGGCTGTTGAGTACCACCAGTGGTTAGGAACCCTGTTCCAACATGAAGGGCATCTGTGAGCACAACATATAAATTGGAAACTCACCTAAGCTTCTTCGCAGAGGATTTGTCCAGTTCTGATAACCTAAAGCAGAACAAAAAAAAGGTTTTCTTCAGTTTCCTGTGAGCATCTTGAATCGGGATGCCCTGCGGTGTGACACCCACCAGGATGTCCAGTAACTCAAATCTTCCTTGTTGCCACATTGCATGTGTGGGCGCTCAGCCAATCAGAGCTGTTTGCTATGTTTATATTCTTCGGCAAACGGCTGTCATTGACCTCAATGGGGAGCGCATGCTACGGCATCTTCAGCAACATGTGTTCTCTCATTCCAGCCTATCTGAATGGCTGGGGGAAGTGCGTGCATGCCGCTGGGGATGTGGCAGTACGTGCTCCTCATTGAAAACAATTAGAGCCATTTGCCAAAAGGTGAGCATTTACTGGCACCCCCAGGGTTTCACAAAGGGAGGCATCCCGATTTGGGTTGTCCCAGGGAAAGCCAGCGGCTGCCCCTGGAATATTTAGATTCCAGGGTGGTCGCTGGTTGGTTTTGTTCCGCTTTAAAACACACAAATAGATCTTGGCCCAGGCTTTCTGCTCTACACAGTAAAGCTGCTTGCTGTATTCACTGTGATGGCACATCATTGCTCTCAGCAGACCATAAATGTAACCAGGAGGTGTGTGCATAAAAACCAGGCTGGTTCTTCACAATGGGTAAGATTGATTGGACAGATGTAATGCAGATGTAATGCAGATGTAATGCAGATGTAATGCAGATGATATGAGTGTAGTATACCTTTTAAGTTATAACCTTTAAATAATGCAAGTCCTGGGGAGTGGGATCCACAAGTTGGCCTTCTGGTGATTTCAAAATGGACTGCTGTGTGAAACCCCACTGTTCGCCTAGCTCACTTACCTCACCTCGAGCCCATGGTGTGGCTAGATCCCCTGGCTGGAATCCTAGCTGCTCTTGCAACCAGCGAAGGAAGGCGAGTGATGCCGGTGCTGGTCTCGCATGTGCCTTGGGCTCGGGGAAAAGGTAAGATTTGCGGGCAACCCGTGGGGTTTTACTGGAGAATCCCAGTTTGGTATGCCCCCGTGGGAGGGAGTAAGCCATCCCTGGATTCTCATAGACTCCAGGGTGGGTTTTGGTCCACTTTAAATGATTTTTCTTTTGTTACATGGCAATTCCCTTGCATGCAGTGCTGGTGATATCTGGGTAGGTGGAAACAGAGGCTCCTCTAATAACCGTTTCCATTTAGAGTTTATGTGGACAAATGACTAAATAGACTCTTTTGGTCTGCTGTTTAAGGTCCCTGGGTCTCGATTTGGGATGCCCTGCAGTGGATATTGCTTGCTGAAGCCCGAGCCTGGCTTATATACTCCACCTTCTTCTGGGTTACCGCCACATAAAGCAGAGAGTGCTACACAATTGGGGTAGAATTTAGGCAGATGTGCAGAACAGCAGGGATTAGGAAACCACTGATATGCAGCAGGGAATGCCACAGGGATCCTGAGGAAGCTAAGGGCATAACTCAATCTTGGGCTTTCTGTAGATAGTTTCACTGCGTAGCATCCCAAATCTGGATGCCACCTAGCTCTCTAGGAAGTGGACCAAATGTGTATTTATATTTTACATTTTAAAACTTTAAAACAACCTTTGGCTCTCTTTGTAGAGCAGTTTTTCTCCTCCATCCATTCCAGGCCGTCCTGATATTTTCATGATTGGGTGTTCGCCCCTAGGGGGCGCTGACTGCAAGATCCAAAAATGTAGCTCCTCCCGGCCCCCTATAAAGGCAGCTGCCCGTCTATCATTCCCCAGTTGTTCATCTTGCAGTTGGCTGCATAAGATCATTACTCACTCTCTGAGAACTTGGCAGCAGAGCGGGGCCACCTAGCCAGTCGGCCGCTGCAGGACCCTACTCCCGTGGATCTCTCCTGACCCATCCTTGCATCCCAGTCTCTGGCTGCTACAGGGATCCGTGATGGTAGATTGAATGCCGGGGTCTGTGGCGTTCTGTCGGAGCACATGCTCTGGGCCGCAGACCTTCATATTAAAAGGTAGTTGGCCACAGGCTTTATGGTGAGCCTGATGGGGAACCACTGATATATATTTTCTGTATATAGCCCTCCCTGCCCACTTGCTTTATTGCTTGTGTGTGTGCTGCTGTGTTTTGGTGCGACTGGGGCACTGAGAGCTCCTCACTGGCTGTGCAGCCAGTGGGGGGGCGGGGGAGCGGAGGCCGGTGCGTAGCTGATGTCGCGCCGATGACGCCCCTTGGCGGATCATTCTGGAAGAGATGCGGTGAGCGCGCTGCTGAAGCCTCGGTGCTGAGGGAGACAAGGTTGCAGTGTCTCCCATTGTTGCGGAGCGCCTGGAGAAATCCCTCTCTGATCTGGTGGTGTTGTGAGTCCCTCCTTTTGTGCCTTATTGTTGATTGCATGTTTTTCCCTATGTCTATATATATTAATGCATGACATGGGATCATTTTGTAATTGCTGTCCTTTCTTTCTTTATTTTAGACCGTGGGGTAAGGTTGAGGGTTGTGGTTCCTCCTGGTCCCCATTATTAATTAGAGGGATCGGCTATTAGGCTTAGGCCGTTAGTGTCTAGTAGCCTTATTAAATATTGCTATTCACAATCACCATAATGGAGGCATCAGGGGATAGGGAGCCTGGCACCCCATTTGGGCAGGACAGGCTCTGCCCCTTGTGCAGACGGAATCACCTGGGTGGATTCAGCACTATTTGTTCCGCTTGCGCCAGAGGCATTGCTTTGGACCATGAGCGGGCGGTCGCTCCTGACCCTAGCCCTGCGTTACCTTCAGCCTCTCCGGATCCTCTGCTGCTGCAGTCAGCCCCTAGTGAAGGGGGAGCCAGCAAGGGGTCTCATGCTGAATTTGCGCACAGGCTGGCTAGTCTCGAGAAGCAGATCTAGTTGACAGCCCCTAAGAAGGCCTCGAGTAAGAAGCGGCATCTGGAGCCGATTTACTCGTATGATGATTTCTTGGGATCTGCGGAGGAATGTGAGTTGCCAGATGATTCACTCTCAGCGGCGGAGCTGCTTTCCACTGGTGGCAACAGCATCTCTGGTTCCTCCTCGGATGAGGATTCTTGCCTCCCGGATGATACAGAGAGTTTGCTCTCTTCCGTGTTTGATACCTTGCACATTGTCCTCCCCCAGAGCCGCTAAGAGGAAGCAGGGTGATTTATTTCGGCCTGAGAGGCAACGGCGGGTCTTTCCTGAGCAGCCTCATTTTTCTAACATGATTCTTAAGGAGTGGGAAAGGCCCAACAGATTACCGCCGATCCCTAAGGGTACCCTTTCCCTGCTGAATTGATTCGGCTATGGTCTCATCCTCCCAAGGTGGACCCTCCGGTGTCGGGGTTGTCCAACACCACTGTGATGCCATCGCCTGAAAATGCTTCCTTACGTGACTCTGCAGACAAACGCATGGATCATCTGGTCTGCCATGCTTTCACCTTTGCTGGTGCTCTCTTTCACACTGCGTGTGCCTCAGCAATTGTCTCACTAGCCAACAGGCGAAAGGTTAAACACCTTGTGGCTAGGGCTAAATCTCGCAAGCGGGCGGAGGAGTAGAAGTCCAAGCAGGCCTTGAGTTACTTAATCGGTTTTTTTGTTACTGCCATGGATGATGTGGTCAGGCTTGGTGCCAGAATTTCGGCCTTGCTTGTTGCTTTACGCCACTCGCTCTGGTTGAAGCAGTGGTCGGCCGATGCGACTGCCAAGAAGTCCCTCACAAGTCTACCTTTTGTGGGAAGCCGGCTGTTTGGGGAGTGCCTGGACCTTTTGGTCAAGGATGGTAAGCTCCCTCAGAGAAGAAAACCTGGTCTGTCCTTTTGGAACCCCTCTTCTTATCGGTCCTTTCGGGGAGGAAGAGGATCTTCATTTCTAGGTGCCCGCAGAGATACCTGGGGCAGAGGTAGGTCCCATAGCCGGCCCAACCCCTCCTGGGGAGCTAAGCCCAAACCCCCAGCCAGGCCTACTCAGGCATGAGGGGGCGCCCTCACCCATACGGGTGGGGGCACGGCTTTCTGCTGTTTGCTCAGATCTGGAGATGTCTCGGATCGGTGGATTCAGGAGGTGGTGTCCTCCGGTTACAAGATAGAGCTGGCAGCCAGGCCACCCACGAAATTCCTATGTTCAAAGATATCCCGAAACCCGCTAAAAGCTCAGGCTTTGAGAACGGCTGTTCAACACCTCCTGCAGATAGGTGTGATTTGCCCTGTGCCCCGGCAGGAACAGGGTTAGGGGTTCCAATCTTGGACCTGAAGGCTCTCAACAAATTTGTGAAGGTCAGACATTTCCGCATGGAAACATTGTGGTGGGCAGTGAGATTGCTTCGGCCCGGCGACTTCATGACCACGGCGGACATCAGGAACGCTTATCTGCACATCCCGATTTTCCAAGGACATCAGAAGTTCTTGATGTTTGCACTGGAGAATCAACATTACCAGTTTGTAGCACTCCCATTCGGCATCTCCTCAGCCCCCCGTGTGTTCACCAAGGTGCTGGCGAGTATCATGGCTATCCTGAGGAGTCGGGGTATTCGTGTGTTACCCTATCTGGACGACCTGCTGATTATCGCGCCTTCAACTGTGAGATCCTTCCTGGGAATGACGATAGACACTGCGCAGGTCAAGGTTTTTCTACCACAGCAGAAAGTTTTGGGACTCCAGACGCAAGTGCAGGCCTTGCTGACTTGTCAACAGCCGTTGGTATGTCTGGGGATGAGATTGTTGGGCCTAATGGTGTCGTGCTTCGAGGCAGTGCCCTTCGCCCAATTTCACATGAGACCTTTACAATTGAACCTGCTGACCATCCGGAATCGGTCGCAGGAATCTCTGGAACAGGGGTTTTCGCTGTCCATTCTGGCCAGGCAGTCCCTCTTGTGGTGGTTGGACTCTCGGAACCGGCTGGTGGGCAAGTCCTTTCTGACTCCCCATTGGGAGATAGTTACCACGGATGTAAGCCTTACTGGCTGGGGCGGCGTTTGGAAGACCCAGAAGATCCAGGGTAAGTGGGGTCCACAGGAGAACCGGTTACCCATAAACCTCTTGGAGCTGAGAGCAATCCGGTTGGTTCTTCTACGCTTGACTCCCCATTTAAGAGGCCTTGCGATCCAGGTCCGCTCGGACAATCAGACAGCTGGGGCCTACATCAACCACCAGGGCGGGACTCGGAGCAAGAGATCCCTCAAGGAGGTAACCTGGATTCTGACTTGGGCAGAGGAGAATGTTCCCTGCATCTCGGCGGTTTACATCCCCGGGGCGGAAAACCTGGAGGCAGACTCCCTGAGCAGGAGTTCCTTGCGCCTGGGGGAATGGTCCCTCAGCAGCGGGACCTTTCAGGCTCTGTGCCTCCGCTGGGGTCAACCAGACGTGGATCTGTTTGCATCCAGACACAATCACAAGCTTCGTCTCTCTCGCAAGAGATCCTCTGGCCATAGCAACAGATGCTCTGGCGATCCTTTGGACGGAGTTCAAATTTTTTGTATGCATTCCCTCCGTTTCCGCTCCTGGGCAGAGAGCTACGCAAGATAGCCCGGGGGGGGGGGGCTTTTTGCCTAAGGTCTTTTCATCTTTTCAGCTTAATTAAGAAGTTGTCTTACCTTCCTTGTGTCCAGCACCGGCTAATTCCAAAGAACCGACCCTCCATGCTTTGGATGTGGTCAGAGTCATAAGGTATTACCTGGCCGCGACTGAATCCTTCAGGAAGTCAGATTTGCTTTTTGTCCTAACAGAGGGTTCTAGGAAGGGATTTCCACCAGCCAAGTCCACTCTCAGTAAGTGGATTAGACAGGCGGTGGTACAAGCCTATTCTGCCAGGGGGAAGGAGCCCCCCTTTCGGATCACAGCTCATTCTACTAGGGCTATTGGTGCCTCTTGGGCTTTTCAGCATCAGGCCTCAGTGAAACACGTTTGTAAGTCCGCCACTTGGTCTTCTGTTCATACTTTTACAAAGTTTTACAAGGTGGATGTCAGGGCATCAGCTGGCACTGTTTTTTGCCGAAAGGTGCTTCAGGCGGTAGTGAAATGAACTATCTGCTGGTCCGCAGTGGGGATCCCGCCCATATGGACACTGCTTTTGGATGTCCCAATCGTGAAGATAGCAGGACGGCCTGGAATAGATGGAAGAGAAAAATTCAATTCTGTGAAACTCACCTGTAGAATTGTTTTTGTATCCATCCATTCCAGGCCGTCCCACCCGCCCCTGTGTTCATTATGTCCTGCATGCCTGTTGTGGTGATGAACCATTTTTTGCTCATAGGACACTAGTTTTATTCTAGTTTTTGGATTCAAGAGAGTACAAGCAGAGGCTATGTGTGGTAACATGGTCTCTTATTTTGTGTTGGGCCTCCCGGCCTGCCCCTTTTTTGTTGAGTACTGCTTTTAAACCACTGGGGGATGATAGACCGGCAGCTGCCTTGTAGGGAGCCGGGAGGAGCTACATCTCTTGATCTTGCAGTCAGCGCCCCCTAGGGGCGAACACCCAATCGTGAAGACATCGGGACAGCCTGGAATGGATGGATACAAAAACCATTCTACAGGTGAGTTTCACTTAATTGTATTTTTGCTACTGTGACTTAGCTGTAAATATTCTGGAAGACACTGGACTGTAATACACGGCTTTTCAGTGTCCTGGAATCTGCAGTGAAGAACAGAGCAACATCTCTTTCAGGATGTACAAAGAGCATAGAAATAATCAGGGTCTACTAGTATATCTCACTCTAGATGTAAACCTTCAGGCATTGTAAATACCCTTTACCATCTGTTTCTAGGGCCGGTAACCTGGTTCTTCTGCAGTTCTTGGTGGGGCTGAAGTCAGCAGCTGAGGACGACTTGGTTGGGGAGTTGGTGGTGAACATACTGAAAGTTTGTCCAGATTTACTAAGCCGGTATTTTAAGGAAACCCAGTATTCATTTGTACCCCGGCTTAAAACTGTCTGGCTGGACAACATCAAACTTCTGAAAAAGGTGAGTGCTGGAGATTGGGGTGGGGGGGTATGCTATATGTACGTTATGTACTGCCATTATTACATAAATTACAAGCAGGAACGTAAAGGAGCACTATCGCAAAATTGTGTGATATTGAAAATGCATATAAACTCATCCAAGAGGAGCGGTCACTTATACACCCGAACTGAATAAAACTTCCTACCAAGCTTGTGGTTTATTCTCTCCTGGTAGGAATAAAATCCAAGGGTGACAGGTTTTATTTATCAGGGGTGCCTGTAACCCCTCATTTCCTCTTCCTTCCATTAATATAAAATAAAAAGCCTGGCTGGATATTTTCTGATGCTGGGTGTATAAGTGACCTCTCCTACCCCCATCCAGCATATTTACATGGATCTTTATCATTGGGCCATTTTTCGCGATAGTGCTCCTTTGAATACTATTTGAGTATTATTTTTTTATAACAATTTTGGATAGAAATACAGAGCAATGAGTGAGCAACTTCAGAAACAATTTTATTCGTTCAGTGGATTGGACAAAGTAAAAGAGTAGGGTGGAGTTCAATTAGTGTTTGTCCAGTGTTTCTACATTAGAAATAATAATAGAAGGTTATTGGTTCCGATGTGAGCGCTGTTAAACAGTGTTTGCCGTGGTTTCCACTTCCCCCAGCAGAGGTGAGATGCAGCTCTGGAATAGTGAATAAGCCTAATGTTTGATGCTGGCAGAAGGGGGCTTTGGGTTACCTATTTCATAAGGACAGACTTCCCATCTCGACGTATCAGTAGGTATGCGTCCACTTTAAAAAACGTTACAAATGACTTTACTTCCTTGACACCCAAAATATGTCTCCTGGGGCAAGTTTTTCATCGGAGCATGCTGTTAGTCTG
The DNA here is from genome assembly GCA_027917425.1 of Gastrophryne carolinensis. NCBI lineage: Eukaryota > Metazoa > Chordata > Amphibia > Anura > Microhylidae > Gastrophryne > Gastrophryne carolinensis. Next base: position 486,171,236 of record CM051236.1, on the reverse strand, counting down.
CCAATCGGGCCCTTGGATGGCCGTGCAGGTGCAGTGTGCCCCTTCTACCAGCTAATCCGATTCAGACAGCAACTGAATAGCTTCCTAAACGATTGAACGTGGAAGGATAATTATTGGCTCTGCTGGGTTAATGCCCCCGGAATCACCCGTAAACTCACATTTGCTTTGTTTTTATGATGCATACGCCACTGACCAATCGCAGCATACCGTGCATTCAGCTTTTTCGGAGCATGTTCTGCTAGACGTGCCCTCTTGCTACCTTGCATGCCTGTGCAAGACATTCACAAAAGGCTGGTGCATACAGAGAGAGGGGGGGTGGGGTGTTCCTGACCTCAGGAAAGGTGTGTTGTATGGTGAGCGCCGAAGGGTATTACACATTGGGACATTCCAAATCGGGATGCTCCACCGAAATGGAGACCACCAGCCCTAGAGTATTATAGAGGTTGCTCCTCTTAAAAAGTGGACCAACACCCAGGATTTTGACTATCCTGGGTTTTGGTCCACTACGGTGGGGCACCCCGATCGGGGGTGCCCCGCTGTCTGAAACCCCCCCCCCCAGAAAGCCCCAAAAAACTCACCTCTCCCCGCTCCCACGTGACCACGCCAGCCAATCACAGCGCTCAGAGCCGCTGTGGTATGCGCGTCCAAGGCCGCCTGGACGTGCATACCAGCTCAGCTGGCTCTGAGCGCTGGAGGGCGCGTCTCGCGCTTCCCTCTAACAGGGAGCGCGCCTGCGCCGGCCATTCACAAACGGCCGGCGCGGGTGCGTGCCCTGCTAGAGGGAAGCGCGAGACGCGGCTCGCGCATGCGCCGATGGAACGGGGCTGAGGTAAGGTTTGTGGGCCTCCTGGGGGGTTCCTCCCCGCGGGACATCCCGATTTCGGATGCCCCGCGGGGAGGGATCTGATCGGTCCGGGAATCTTATAGATTCCCGGGCCGATCCCCCCTGGGTGTTGGTCCACTTTAAAGTGGACTAAAACCCAATCTGATTTGCCCGGGAATATTATAGATTCCCTCCCCCCTGGGGCATCCAAAATCGGGATGCCCCGCTCTGTGGAACCCCCCCCCCCCCCCCCCAGGTGTTTCCATTCACTTACCTTGCTTCCCGGTCCAACAGCGCATGCGTGAGCTGTGGCCGCATCCCCGCTATGTGCTCCGTGCTCGGAGCCGCTGGCCTTAGACACTATCTTAGATGACGTGGCGTCAGTGGCTCCGAGCGCGCTGATTGGACCAGTGGCCGCGCATGCGCTGTAGGACCGGGAAGAGTTGAGTGAGTTCAGGCGATCTATGAGGTTTCACACAGCGGGGCACCCTCGGTCAGGGTGCCCCGGGGAAATGACCAAAACCCAGGATAGTCAAAATCCTGGGTTTTGGTCCACTTTAAATAGGTTCATAGAATTGAATGTGTATTTAGTCTTTGGCTTGATGGCTTATTCAGTAGTAATTATTTAATTTAGCTTATTATTATAATCTAAAAATTCCAACTCCAGCCAGTAGACTGGAGAAAGGTTATCGACCTTTTAGCCGTATTGTTACTGTCCATACTGACCTGCTGGAATAAGTATAATTCTGCCCCAGTCTATGTATAAAATCTTGTAAAATCCTCCACTTTAGATCCTAAAAATTTTGAAAAACTGCAACAGAGATTTGGGTGTCCTTGGTGAAAAAAAACACACGCTGTGCCAGTTTTCTGTTTCTCAAACCAGCTTTATTGGGAGTAGTTAGCTTTTGCTCTCGTGTTACGCAAAGTGCACCAATGCAGCCAAATAACAGGACTGTAAAAATCTATTATATTATAATGCTTTTATTATATTTGACTTGCAGATTTACGAAGCCCAAGCGCCAGTATCTGTCGCCTTTAAAACAACTGAGTTTGTGCCGCTGCCGCGGCTGATCAATATGGTGATGATAACAACAGTGGCCCCTGTGTGCAGCAAGAGCATGCTCACCCAGGGCCTTAATGTAAGTGACTCTCGTCTTGGTGGCGGTGGCCAGTCCGGTGTTGCCGTTTGCTTGTCTGTGCCAATAATTAACAGTTTTATTTCTGTTGGTGGAGTAACTAAATGTGGCCGGGCCACTGGTGCAGGTATTAGAGGACCTCCAGCCACCCTGAACCCCAGCATCCTGATTTGGGATGCCGGAAGGATGCCCCCAAAAGCAGCAAAACATAACACTTAGCTGCCTATTGACTCGGGAAACGAGAAGCTGCTCCATGAATACACAGATCAGTCCGAGGTGTGGGTTGCTGGAGTGTGCAGCAGGTTTCTCTGTCCCTCTTTGGTGTCACAGAATAGCTATGATTTGCAGCTTTGTTGCAGTATTCAGCTAGCAGCCTCTGCATATTAGATGAGGAGTTACTAAGGAGACCTCCAGCCATTTTTTTTACCATTTGTTTGCTTGAAATGTGGCACAATCTTGCCTCACACATAGGGCCTTATTTATCAAGGGATAGCGCCAGGTAGTGTCTCACTAGCGCCAGGTAGCGCCAGCTATCGGCGGCTACCGACTCCAGAACGCATTTATCACGCTAAATGAGGCTAGCGCCGGCGAGAGCATCGGCTAGCGCGGGATTCATCATGTAGCAGACTGCAACGAACAGCGCCGCTGCTAATCCCATCACAGCGCCAGGTATGACCTCTCGCTACCTGGCGCTCTCCAATGCATTTCAATGGAGCAATCTTTAAATATTAATAATTAATTGATTTTAAGGTTTTTTTTTTTTTTTAAATGGCAAAAATTCTGTGACCACTTCAGCAATGTTAGTTTTTTTTTTTAAGGTTAAAAAAAAAAAAAAAAAAAAAAAAAAAAAATTTGTACAGAATTGATCTTACAGGTCTGATATTAATGTATTCATATTACAAAATGTTTAGAAAAACTTGTTTAATTTTTAAATCAAAAAATATGGTTGTTTGGGGGTTAAAAACTACTTTTAACCCATCGCCGCCAGCGCTCTGGGGTTTAAACAAGCATTTCACAGCGCGAGAATTTTTGGAGCGTGATTTGTTAATGAATATGCTGGGAGCCGTTCGCTATGGCCATTCGCTGTCAGGCGCACCCATACAGCGCGGAACCTGTCAAACAGCGACTCCTAACCCCGTATTCAACATTACCGCACACCGACTGAGTCGCTGTCAACAACCGAACTACGGCCAAGCACAGCGAATACTAGCTGGCGCTGTGAAAATCACGCTACTGGCGCTCATCTGTCGCTACCTGGCGCTATTAATGAATCGGCCTTCCCATTACACTACTAAGGCCTGACTACATCAGACCTTTTCTAATGTCGACGTTATCTAAAATGCCGACATCCGGCATCATTCCTGGGCCCTTTGCGACCCCCCCCCCCTTTAGCCGTCCCAGAGTGAAGGCCGTACATACCGGGAGGCGAGTGCGCCGTCGGCCGCATCCTCCACTAACCTGCTAGCCATGTCATGCCTGTGTCGCTCATTCAGAAAGACCGGGCATGCGCACGGCTGTAGGTGAGCAGGGATGCGCCCGCAACGCAGAGATGTGATGGCTCTGGGAGAATGTGAGTGTTTTTAGGGAGTTTCACACAGCGGGACATCCCAATCCGGGATGCCCCAAGGACTGGAAATCATTAGGCCCTGGATCCTTTTAGACCCCAGGGCCTCTGAAGCTCCCCTTTAAAATTACCGGCCCTGGAATCTCTGTGCGAATCCCCGCCAGCATCCCCCCCCCCCCCCCCCCCATGGGAGACGCAATACTCCCCTCTTTTCTCGCTCCCCATTTTGTCCCAAGCGAGCAGCCACATCCCCTGCATCTTTGAGCTGTGTGAGTGCTTCCACCTGAGCCAGGTGTCAGGAGCTCTCCTGCTGCTGAGGATGCAGCCCCTGTCGAAACAATAAATATGCATGGCTCTGATTGGATGAGAGCCCCATACATGCACTGTAGTTTGGGGGAAAGGTGAGTTTGTATGGCCGATCTAGGGGGGTTTCACCCAGCGGGGCATCCCAAATTGGGAACCCCCTGCCTCTCCTTGATTTGGGATGCCTTTACATTTAAAGATCCTTAAAAGTCAATCATTGACACAATTGTGTGAAATAGTGGCACACTGCAGTGAAGCAGGTCTCCTATTGTAGCTGTGCAGATGTTTCCTGTCCCCGGTTACACCTCTACCATTTTGGTAAGTCAAAAGTTAAAAAAAAATACCTTTTAGTAGCATTGAGTCCCTCCAGCGCTCTCCTCCTGCTATGTCAGTCTATTTACTGAGTAAGTCACTTCCTCATTCAGCTCTCCACCCCACTGACCTGGTCCTTCAATCAACCTTCAGTGGCCCGAGAACAGAGACACCACTCCCACCCCAGACATCCTGATTGGCTGCCTCTCTCAGCTATGAAACCCCGCCCTCCTCTCTGGTCACACTATGTGCTGGTGGGCTGGAGATGCTCTTAGCCTGCAGCATCTCTCGCCCTCTTTTTTCGGTCACACTATGTGTTGGCAATAATAACTAGAGGCAATAATAACTAGAGGCACAAGAATGCATGTATTTTTTTTTTTTACTATGCTATATGTAAAGCACACAGTGTGCTTACATCACATGGCTGTTGCCACACCCACTGTTTCTCCTAATTTTTTCTCTGCATCTGCAATGCTCTAATACTTTTACAAATAACTTAGGAACTACGGGGTCTTTTTGAAAACGGATTGAAGTTTGGGATAGTGCAACGTGTAGCCCGAGACAATGGGACCACAATGGGGCTTGTATTAAAGTAATACACATTTCTATTTGCTGTAGAACATATTTAATGATTATTTTGACATTACTCGTGGCCCAGAAATCCCTTGTATGACTTCCTGCTACTCCCTTATACGTAAAGGATCTGATTGGCTGCTGCCTGTCAAGCCTGAACCCACTGTATTAGACCCTTTCTGGCCACCATAGTAGTAATCTTTCATTGTTGTGATTTTATTTTAGGTTTGCCAGTATTTGATGAGATGTACAAAGTCTGTTTCTCATTGTATTAACAGAGAACATGTTTGTCTTTTCATTGTTGAAGGTGCCAAACAAGATTGTGAAACAAACCATTTTGTCCTTAATCACCTCCATCTTGAAGAGGGCCGAGGTGAACGTCAATCATTGTCTAAAGGAAGACGTGTGGCAGAAATCTGATCTTTACACTCCGGCAGTCATGGCAGAATTTGCCCAGAAATATAGAGAAGCACTCAGCAAGGTGAGGATAGGCTTTAAAGTGAATGAAAACCCGTGGCAGCCGGCTTGCCTGGCCTGGGGCATCCTCTAAGGGTAAATGCACCTTTACCCGAGGCGCCTGCAATGCTATGATCACCGCCCGCCGCATCCCTGGCTTCCCTGTAACAGCGGCGAGAGCGGAGTCCTGCAATTGGTCACCTGGCGGTCACGTGGGCCGCAGTGACCGCCCGGTGGCCAAAAGCTTTTTAGTCACTGAGAGCAAACCGCAAACCCCTGTGATAGACTCCAGACTTGCCCTGTCCAGGTAGTCTTGACGTTGGGCTTTAAAGTAGTTCAACAGGCAAATAAAAAAACAGAATGGTACTTACCTTTTGTCCCCCGCCGCTGTCTGGTGCTAGATCCAGTACGCTTTTGTTTGTTTTTTTGCCTGCTAAATCACTTCAGGTTTTTATTTTATTTAGAAATTTAATAGCAGAGCAAGCACTTCATACTTTTTATATATATGCAGAGAGAATACAAGTTTACCAAAATGTTTAAAGTCTACTTTGTATATTTTTGTGTGTCAAAGGGGACCAAAATCCAGCGCGTGCCCGGCCAGGCATTTGTGAATGGCCAGCGCAGGCACACTCTCCCTGTTAGAGGGATGCGGGGGATGTGGCTGTCGGCGCACTCGGAGCCGATGGCCTTAGACGACATGTAAATTTATCTGTGGGTTACCAGATGACCACAGAGACCAATTCTACCCTAATAGAGTATGCCGCACACCATCAATTCTGAGTAAATTATGATCGTTTATTTGTTAGATAGACACAAGTCCTACATACATATAATACATACATCTAAAAAACAAAAATAAAAACCCCAAAGATTTAGGGTGGGACGGATATCTGGTGGTTAATATTATTCCAAGGGTGATATAAAGTTCCTTCACAAATATTAATCATGCAATTCAATAATAGAATGAATACAAACAGTGTAAATTAAGTATATATACTAAATATAAAAATATAAGAAAGTGACTAGTGCAAACAAAGTGACAAGTGCTATTTGGCTGTTCAAAGCCTCAAAGTGCTACAAGTAATACATACCTAACTATTAACAGTGATCTATGAAAGCAGCATGAATATTCAAGATATACCAGGAACTAATCAACAATAGGTATTTAGTACATCACCGTATGATAAGAACCGTCCAGCAAAACACACCCACGACGCGTTGCGTGGTGGTCCCCTCACCACTTCATCAGGATGGTTGTGTGTCCCTCACACCCACCTTTTAAACTCCCGGTCTCTAATGACGTCCATGCCTGACGGAGGCAGGGCCCCGTCCGAGCTTCACAAAGCTCGCAGGGGCCACGCCTCACCTACTTCCTGCTTCCTCCGGGTTGGAACGCATGACCCGGAGGTGACGCAGGGCCGGCGCGCGCGCAGGCGCCCGGCATGTGCGGGCTCTCCCCTGCAGTAGGAGGCGCACACATGCCGTGACGTCATGCACGCCCCGCGGCACCTCCGGCAGCTCAAGCAAACCTGTCAGTCTCGCAGACTGTCAGTGTTCAGGCTGCGGTGAGTTTTCTTCGGCGATCTGGGGGGTTTCACTCAGCGGGCACCCCCTGATTGGGGTGCCCTGGGGATAGGACCAAAACCCAGAATAGTCAAAATCCTGGGTTTTGGTCCACTTTAAATGTGCTGAGCTGATCTGGCATTTTTTTTTTTTTTTCTAATGTTAGCAAATGTGTGTTTTATAGAAGCAGTTTTCAATTGTTGCTATATGCAGACTTGGTGTACACAATGCTGCTGCTGGCCATTTGTATGGTTGAGTGAGCTTGCTCGCCACAGAAGTGTTCTGTGAGTACAGGACTCACTTCTCTCTCCTCGGTATACAGACTTGGTGTATGTTGCCAATAGCAACTGATTGGAGATAGTGAAAGCTGCTTCCATAATGTTTCTAACATAGAAAAAAAAAATACTCCATCAGCTCAGCACCTCGAGCACATCCCTTTGGCACAAAAAAAACATCACACACGTTAAAAAATTCCATGGAAAGTGGACTTTTCCCCAGCTAAATGATTGATATAAATGTTATTCTAATAGGGTTGTGAAGCTTACAAGGCTTTTGCTTGTTGACATGGAGGTTATCCTGGCTTTAAAGTGGCTCTAAACCCAGCTCCATCCTGGTGTTAGGTCCGTACCCTAAGTGGGCACAGCTTCTACTTCTGTTGTCAGAGTCCAAATCATTCTAAGAGTGAATAAGACACAGAGACCGCTGTGTAGTAAAGACTCAAAGGGCATCTGAAGCAAATGTGCCCTTTTGTTTATCTCCAGCTGCTAATATACTACAAGCAAAGTAGGCGTTACTAACATAGTGCTTATACATTGGATCATTTTCATTGGTCATCTGACACGCCCCTTTCCCAGTATACACCCCGTAGGGAGTGTCTGACCTTTTCTTGTAATTTTATTGTTTATCTGACACTCTCCCAAGTCATGACCTGGGAAAAGTACAAAATATGAAAACATTTCTTGGGATGATATGAGTCACAAGCTGTATTTTGGCTAATAATGTTGTGAAGGCTAAAACCTTGGAGAAGAAGTGGTGTTCACACAGGAAAGTACAGATAAGACATTCTTCAGAAAATCACCAGATGCTTGTTTGCTCAAAAGTGTTCATGTTAATTGCAGTCAGGTTAACAGCTTTACTGTTTAACCCTATCACTGGGCCGATCGATTACCTTCCCAAATCGGAATGCCCTGCTGTGTGAAACCCCCCAGGTCGCCCTTTTCACTTATCTTTCTTCCCAGTCCAATGGCGCATGCACAGGGCGCGTGCCCGCGCCAGGCATTTGTGAATGGCGGCATGGACACGCTCCCTGTTAGAGGGAAGCGGGGGATGCTTCCGCCAGCATGCTCCAAGCTATCTTAAATAGTGTGACATCAGCGGTTTCCGAGCGCGTTGATTGGACGAGGTGCCCGCTGCGTGAAATTTAAATGCACTGCCGGAACCTAAAATGTTGTAACAAATACTTCTTTCCCCGCAGCTCCTGCCTGATATTAATACGATCGTGGCGACCTGGCAATCTCTCCTCAAGCAAGAAGAGACTAATGGTGAAAAGGGAGAAGACGGGAAAACTCTGGAGGAGAAGCAGCCAACTCCTTCAGGGGACTTTCCCGTACTGACCGAAAAAGAGGGTTAGTTTTTTATGTTTCACACACAAACCTCAACTGTCATGAGCTGAGCTCAGGAGAAGTGGGGAGGGAGCAAAGAGAGAGCATTTTAGAGTGGACCAAACTACCTCTTGGCCAGCCCTGGAGTCTTAAAGTGGACCAACACCCAGGATTTTTGACTATCCTGGGTCTTGGTCCACTTCGGTGAAACCCCCCCGATCACCCGAAAAACGCACCTCTCCCCGCTCCCAGCGCCGACGGACAAGCGATTTGACAGCAACGGACAAGCGGCTCCGCCGCCGCCGCCTCCCGCGCGTCACTCTTGACGCGCCCGCGCCGGCCATTCACAAACGGCCGGCGCGGGCGCGCGCACATCTAGAGGGGCGCGAGGGCCGCCGCCGCCGAAATCAAGGTAAGGGGATTTGGGGCGTTTGGGGGGGTTTCACCCCGCGGGACATCCCAATCTCGGATGTCCCGCGGGGAGAGAGGTGATCGGGCCGGGAATCTTATAGATTCCCGGGCCGATCACGGGAGGGTGATGGTCCACTTTAAAGACTCCCAGGCCAGCTGTTTTTTTTCCCCCTCTCCTGATACAGCAGACCATTTTTTGCCAGTGAAATATTTTGGGTAAAGAATTTTCGTGTTTTTGCGAGAATTCAAATGAAAATTCCCTCCGAAAGTATAAACTCGTGTGATTCAGGGATTTTGGGGTAAGAACAGGTTTTTTTCTCATCTGGTAGTTTTTTGCCGGCATAAAGCTGGAGGGGGCTTCGGCTTCACTAGCTGAAGCTTCCAGGTTCTACAGTTTAGTGGAGTGTTTTATTACTAGAAATCATGCCACACAAACAAATAACTGGTGACACCTATTCTCCAACAATGAAGGAATTAAAGATAAACGCCGTAGGAAGTTTTAGGTGGGTGTGTTGCAGTTTCACAACAATGCGCCAGCTCACAAGCTTCTAGCAGGAAATGCAGCTTCATGGTGCTTTACCATCCACCCTACTGTGCAGACCCAGGTCACAGTGATTACTTTTTATTTCATAACCTGAAGAAAATTCCTGTTAATAGTACAATCACAGTGGCAATAACAGGGTTTCTGCAGCAGCAAGCAGTCAGCTATTCTGAGGGCATCCAATCACTGGAGGCAAAGTGGAAGAAGTATGTTGAGGTGAAAAAGGTGAGTAGTATAAGTTCTCTGAAAATTCAGCTTTCATATTCAGGTAGATAACTTATAAAACACCCCTCATATGTCTTTGGCAGTCAAGGACTGTGCACAAATTTTGTGCCAATATTGTCTGTTTAAAGGGGAACAGAACCCGGAATTTTCACTATCCCGGATTTTGTTACCTGCTCTGGGAAATCTTGATTTGGGATGCCCTGCTGAGTGAACCCCCCCCCCCCCCCCCCCCCCGAATTGTACCTTTCCCTGGTTCCATGGTGTATATGGAGGCTCTGATTCTGCACGTGAATCCATTAATATGAGCATATATGAAAGCTAACCCCCCCCCCCCCCCCCGAATTGTACCTTTCCCTGGTCCCACGGTGCATATGCCGTCTCTGATTCAGTCCATGAATCCATTAATATGCGCATTATAGAAACTGATTGGAGAGACCCGCGCCTGTGCCGTGGGCTTGTGGAAAGCTAAGGAAAGCGGGTGATTGGCGTTCACACAGCAGGGCATCCTAATTTAGCCGGCCCCAGAATCTGTTAGAATCCAGGGCCGGCCTCACTGGGTTTTGTTCTGTATTACAGGGGGCCTTCTTTTCACAAATGTATCTTGTTTTTCTTTTTTCCCATCAGATGATCTCCAGACAACCCTTGTGAAGACCTCCCTGCTCCAGGTCTTGTGCCTCTATCAGCGAGTGGTGCCTCATTTAGTGTCTCAAAGTAATTTTGACTTCAGCAAACTGCTTAAAGGTGAGATGCAAGTTTTCAAGGTGGGGAATTTAGAATCCGAATCAGTTTAATCGCTAAGTATATACAGGAAAAACACAAGGAATGCTTTTTGGCAATATACAGTACTTTTCTGGTAAGAATCCGTTAAAAAAAATGGAATCTTAAACTGGACCTTCAGCACGATTTCATTAAAAACTCCAAACCCTTAAAAACTATTCTCCAGCATCTAAAATTAATATATTTTAAGTTTTTGGTCACTTACTTATTCTTTCCCACACCGAGCTGCAACTCTGTTCAGGGGGTGAGGTTATAGCTGTATTCACACAGACAGAGCATAGCTGGGGTCAGGGAAAGGACAGCAATCCCAGAATGCAGAGCGACAGAAGACACTTCCTGTTTGCAGGCTGCCTAATGCTCCATCCAACATCCAACATCTTGGATGTTTAAAGTGGACCAACACCCAGGATCTTGACTATCCTGGGTATTGGTCCACTTCCGCGGGGCACCCTGATCGTGGGTGCCCGCTGTGTGAAACCCCCCTGAAAGCCCCGAAAACTCACCTGACCCCGGTCCCACGTGACTCGCTTGTCCAATCGCCACCGACGGACAAGGAGAGGCAGCGACGGACAAGCTGAGCGTGGGCTGCCGCCGCCTCCCGTGCTTCCCTCTTACCCTGCTAGAGGGACGCGCGGGAGGCAGCGGCCCACGCATGCGCCGCTGGAACGAAGATCAGGTAGGATTTTCGGGGATCTTGGGGGGTTTCACACAGCGGGGTGCCCCGCAGTCAGGGAGCTGATCGGTCCGGGAATCTTTTATAGATTCCCGGGCCGATCAGGGGAGGGTGTTGGTCCACTTTAAAGGCTTATAACATGCAGTAGATACAGGTAGGATGATTTTTAATGTGAGCAATCTGTATGTACAGGGTGTGGGAAACATATAAGATAGGCTCTTATTCAGGGTGAAGGTCCGCTTTAATTCTATTTGTCTTGGTCTATACCATAGACGGCCCATGACAAAGTAAATGAAGTTGTTGTTTCGTCTCTTTTTATAGAAATCATTTAGGGAAGCGGTTGATTTGTAGAACAAGTTAATTGCTTTTCGCACATCCTGGTGCAGAGCAGCTTTGCCTGTATGTGTGTTACCTGCATTGATGGAAAGCTCTAATTACTTTCCCCGCAGGCTATTTCTGGCCCTCTCATTGGATGACTAATCAAACCTCCTAATGGTACATTACAAATATAGCTGTTATGCAAGATGCCATTAAAGGAAGTTAACATGAACTACTTTGGAAAGATGGCACATAACAGCAGCAAGCAATCTGTCTTCTTCCTTCATAGTAAACACTTTGAAGTGGACCAAAGCCTCGGGCGGCCCTGGACCCCATAAGACTCCATGACTGCCTAATTCCCTCTCCCTGGGTCATCCCTATTTGGGTTCCCTGCTGTGTGAAACCCTTGAATCCCCTTTTATACCCAGTCTGACAGCGCAAGCGAGGGCCCCAACCTCATTACACTATGCCTTTAGCCAGGTGCGTGCCCCTGCTATGCGTTTGTGAATGGGCGGCACAGACACAACCCATGCTAGAGGCTGTCGGCGTGCTCGGCTTCATTCTGCCCTTAGCGGATTCTTAGCCGAAAGGGCCGAATGGAGCTGAGCGCACCAATTGGCTGCATGCCCACTCATGCGCTGGGAAAGGTCAGGGTTGCCCTGAGGCTAAGACCAATATCCATCATTGGAGAAATCCTGTTTTTTGTCACCGGCACTTAGGTTGATGGAGTTAAAGGAAAACTCCCCTTTTTGTCAGGTGTTTGGTGTTCTGCCTTATTGTTATTCTTAGTATACAGTACGTCCTGCTCCAGATAAGAATCATTACACTTGGGTATTACTCCGCCAGAGGGCGCTGGACTGCAGAGACCGCAAAATTGTCTCCTCCCGGCCCCTCATATACCCGGGACCTCCCACAAATCCCCAGAATTTCTCTGCAGTCTGGACTGCGAAGGACAAGAAGCTCTCTCTTCTCGCAGGTGAGCGGGGCTATTAGCCTGCGGCCCTGTAGGACTGTTCCCACCCGTTCCATTTTTAAATGTGCCTCCCAGCCTTGGCTGCGCTGGTCTGGGTGATGGTAGGCAGCACCGCGCTCAGGTGCTTAGGAGCGCTGCTCCACCGTAATCCCCACCAAAGGGTAGGCGGTATAGGCATATGGTGAGCCTCTATGGGATGCCCCTCCCGCCCTATTGCCCCTTGCCCCTGTCTCTCGGTGGGCCCTCTGTAAAGTGGCCGCTGCCCTCCCTTGCTCTCCCTTGTAGTTCTCGGGGGGGGGGGGGGTGTATATGCCTTGGTGTTTTCACTGTATTATGTGCTTCTTGTTGTGTCCGTCTTCGCGCTGACTTGGCTGCACTGGTTGCGTTTTTTAAAAATGCTGCCTTCCACTGTATTCCGCGGTTGGCGGCTGCATTACCTCAGGCGCTGTTGCGCGGTCATTGGCTGCTCGTCACGTGTGCTGCTTTGTGCTGCTTCTGCTCCAGAGGTGGATGCCCCGGTCCTAGGGTTATCTAACACCTCTGTCATGCATTCCCCTGACTCTACTACGCTGCGGGATGGTGAGTACCAGCGTATTGATCAGGTGTCCCATGATTTTGACTGTGTGGGGACGACGCTGCGCCCGGTCTGTGCCTCTGCCATTACAGCTGTGGCTATTAGGACCCTGCTTAGAAGTCTCTTAGAGGGTGCTCCTGATGATGTGTCTAGTGAGGAGTTTAATGCTCATCCTGGACTTGAAGATCCTCAACAAATTTGTCAGTTGCAGGCGCTTTCGCATGGAAACTTTGCGCTCTGCTATCAGTTCCCTGCGTCCAGGGGATTTCATGACCTCTGTAGACATCAAGGATGTATACTTTCATATTCCTGTTTTTCCAGGTCATCAAAGATTGCTCAGGTTCGCTCTGGAGGATCAGCACTACCAATTTGTGGCATTGCCCTTCGGTCTCACTTCAGCTCCCAGAGTGTTCACCAAGGTGCTGGCAGGAGTGGTTGCTCAGGTCATTCGCGTTCTGCTCTATTTGGACGACATTCTCATCACTTCTCAGTCCCTCCAACAGGCAGAGCTGGATACTCGGCGAGTAGTGTCCACACTGGAGTCATTTGGCTGGGTGATCAACCATCCCAAGTCTTCCCTGTCTCCCTCCTTGGTGACATCCTTCCTGGTGGGCCTGATGGTGTCGTTCTTCGAGGCGGTTCCTTATGCACAGTTTCACATGAGGCCTCTGCAATTCCACCTCTTGTCAGTATGGGACAAGGATCCCGCGTCCCTGGACCAGGTCCTTGTTTTCTCCCCCCTAGCCAGGCGGTCCCTCTCGTGGTGGCTGGACTCCAGGAACCTGTTGGTGGGCAGATCCTTTCTGGCCCTCTCCTGGGAGACGGTCACCACGGATGCCAGTCTGACGGGTTGGGGGGCTTCTGGAAGTCCCTGCAGTTCCAAGGGTTGGTGCTGGCTCACCTGACCCATCACCTTCGGGGCCAGCCTGTTCAGGTACGCTCCGACAACCAGACAGCGGTTGCCTACATTAATCATCGGGGGGACCCGGAGCAAGGGGGCCCTCAAGAAAGTGTCTCTGATCCTGTCCTGGGCGGAGGACAATGTTCCCTGCATATCTGCTGTGTACATTCTGGGGGTGGAGAATCTGCAGGCAGACTCTCTGAGCAGGGGGACCTCTCGCCTGGGAGAATGGTCCCTCTGCGATAGGGTGTTTCACTCTCTATGTCACCGTTGGGACCAACCAGATGTGGATCTGTTTGCGTCTCGTCACAATCACAAGCTCCCGGCCTTTGTCTCCCTGTCCCAGGATCCTCTGGCCTTGGCAACAGATGCTCTAGCAATGTCATGGCGGGATTTCAGCTCCTGTATGTCTTTCCCCCATTCCCCCTGCTGGGCAGGGTTCTGCGCAAGATAGCTCAGGAGGGGGTGCCAGCTATCTTGGTGGCTCCCAGGTGGCCAAGAAGAGTGTGGTTCGCAGACGTGGTGCAGCTGGCAGTAGATCAGTACGCTCTGCCCAGGGTGCCAGATCTGCTCACTCAGGGTCATTTACGCCATCCCAATTTACAAACTTTGGCTTTGAAGGCCTGGCTACTGAAACCTCCATGTTGATGGAAAAGGGGCTGTCTGCCTCTGTTGTTGACACCATGATAAAGGCTAGAAAGAAGTCTTCTTCCTCCATTTACTATAGGGTTTGGCGTGCCTACATTGACTGGTGTGAGTCTAGGTCTCTTCCCTGTCGTGTGTTCTCTATTCCCAGGATTCTGGAGTTCCTGCAGCATGGATTGGAGCTGGGGCTCCAACTCAGTACTCTGAAGGGTCATGTCTCTGCCTTGGCTGTTTTCTTCCAGAGGTCCTTTGCCCAGCATTCTCTGGTCAGGACTTTTTTCCAGGGGGTTACTCATGTGCGTCCCCCACGTAAGCCTATGTTGCCTGTTTGTGATTTGAATTTGGTCTTGTCTGCCTTGCAGGGTGCTCCCTTTGAACCTGTGCAGGATGCTGCCCTGGCCGTTTTTACTCTAAAGGTTGTCTTTGGTGGCTATCACCTCTGTTAGGCGTGTGTCTGAGTTGGCGGCGCTTTCCATCCAGCCCCCCTATTTTGAGAGACACCAGGACAAGGTGGTGTTTCGCTTCAAGACAGATTTTCTGCCTAAGGTTGTGTCTGCCTTTCATCTGAATCAGGACATTGTTCTTCCTTCTTTGTGCCCTAATCCTAGTAACGCTAAGGAGAGGGTTTTGCATTCATTGGATGTGGTTAGGTGTCTGAAGTACTATCTAGTGGCTACTGCACCTTTCAGAAAAACTGATGCTCTTTTTGTGGTCCCTTCTGGTCCTAGGAAGGGTTTGGCTCCTGCCAAGTCTACTATCAGCAAGTGGATTCGTCAGGCTGTGATTCAGGCCTACACTGCTAAGGGGAAGAATCCTCCCTTCCGCCTTACTGCTCATTCTACTCGTGCTGTTGGTGCCTCTTGGGCTTTTCAGCACCAGGCTTCTGTTGAGCAAGTTTGCAAGGTCGCTACTTGGACTTCTGTTCATACCTTTTCAAAGTTTTACAAGGTTGATGTTAGGGCCTCAGCTGATGCTGCTTTTGGCCAAAAGGTTCTGCAGGCGGCAGTGGTTTAAGCTGTCTGCTGCTGATTTTTCTTGGGGATCCCACCCTACTTTATGGACACTGCTATTGGATGTCCCAAGTGTAAGTATTAGATTTGGAGCAGGACGTACTGTATACTAAGAATAATACAATTCTGTGATTACTCACCTGTAGAATTGGTATTATGAGTATACAGTACGTCCTGCTCCGCCCCACCCTTGGTTTGCATTATCTTGGATCCCCCTATATGGTGATTGTTATCATTGTTATAGTTGATAGTTTGGATTGTTTAATTCTCCCGGCTTCTCATTAACTGCTTTTCAATGCTGGGGATTTGTGGGAGGTCCCCGGGTATTTGAGGGGCCGGGAGGAGCCTATTTTCGATGTCTCTGCAGTCCATCGCCATCTGGCGGAGTATATCCCAAGTGTAAGTATTAGATTTGGAGCAGGACGTACTGTATAGTCATAATACCAATTCTACAGGTGAGTAACCACAGAATTGTATTTTTCCTCTCGTGTATTTCCGGAATGTCAAATACACGTGTGTTAGGATTGTGCCCCCAGACCTGTGATTTACTTATCAACATCATGATTCTCCTATTCCCGGGGCTCTGTTTTGCTACCGTGGGAGTGGTTTTCATGGTCTTCAGTAAAGACAATGGACTACAAGTCCCACAATTCTTCCAATGTAACAGATGAACTCTTTAGCAGCTTTGACTAAGTCTTTTTTTTTTTTCTTTTTTTTCCACTCAGATCAGGTATCTCCATCCTCATAGATAGTAGCCCAGGTGTCCTCCTTCAGTGTCAGTGTAGGCACTATCTGTTTGGAGGTACTTATTTCATTCGTCATTGTGGATTATGAAACATTGCATTAACTACCAAATATTTAAAGAAAAACAAAAAAAAACAAAAAAGATTGTTATGTTAATAAATATATTAAGTATACACATATGTACCTAACTAGACTTGTGAAAGATTTTATTTAATATATTTACTTATTTACTTCTGAGTCTTATATATTTACTTATTTACTTCTGAGTCTTATATGCTTTGACTAAGTCTAAGCAGCCTAATGACCTATCCAGCTGAGAACCTGGCCATTAACCCTTTTGCTACTGGAACACAAGACTGTGATCATTCCAAACAGAAGAAGTTGAATTTCAGCAGAATGGGTTAAACCAGTCATGTCTTAGCCATCAGATGATTAGCAAGCTAGAGTGAGGATGTCTATGATATGTACTCGAAATTCACCACTTTGGTATACATAGCTAAGGTAAACACATTGTTGCTATGGAAAACTGTTTTATAAAAGAGTTGCAAACAAATAGAAAATTATAAAAACAACAGATCGGCTTACCACATTGAAGACATAATTTTGCCACACAATAATGGAAATGTTTAAAAATTACATTGAAATTGGAATTAGCCTTTAAAGCAGACCTAAGCCTATTTTCACTACAGTAGTTCACTGAGTAAAAAGAATGTGGATTAGACCTGTGTTGTGGCCAAGTGGTGCTAAAGTGTTGCTTCCAGCATCCAAGCTGCCACACTGACCAAGCTGCTGGTGATGTTGCACAGTGTTGGCTGACCTGACAGTCAATCACAGCTTGGATGGCCAAATGTAATAACCATAGGTAGAATGTTTTCTGGTCAGTCCAATGTCTTACTGGTCACTTCTCTGAAGTTGTGGAAATCTGGAGATGATGCTCATTTTGTGTTAATGTTCTGTCTTATCTCAGGTATTGTGAATGAGGAGGGTGTCCGAGAAGAAGTCCCACCAGTCCTACAACATCAGATCCTTCAAGTAGCCCTTGAGCTACCTGCCAACAAGTTTTCCTGGTTTAAAGTGCAGGTGTGTAACTTAATCTAAAACCTCTTAATAAATGTACACCCTATCTTCATGTGCAGCTGCACTCAACTGGTGAGTGGTGCAGAGCCTTAAAGTGGACCAGTCACCCATAAGGCCAGCCCTGGAGTCTAAATTCCCTGAGGCGCCACAACAATCACCTGCTTCCTAGCGCCCACCACAATATAATCAAAATGCAGCATTATAGACTTTCAGCATGAGCGTTCCCCCGCTGCTGGGGATGTGGCCGCTTGCACCTGATTGCCAAACAGAACCATTTGCCAAGAATGATGTCCATGGCAAATGGCTCTGAGCCCTCACATGCACCTTAGGACCAGGAATAGGCAAGTTTTACAGGGCGTTTTGTGGGTTCACACAGCAGGGCATCCCAATTCAGGATGCCCCTGGGGCAAGGAACAAAACGTGATAGTCCCTGGGTTTTGTTACGCTTTAACAAATTACTAGGTACATTTTGGATCGTGACAGTATTGTATGATGGCTGACCAGTGTTGTCGCTATGGAAAATTACCTAGATAATTTTCAGTCAAATCACAAAAAAAAGGCTATACTCACCTTTTCTTCCACTCAGCCCATTGCTCCAAAGCTGTAGCTGCAACTCTTAACTGATCACTGGATCCAGGTCAATTGCTGCCTAATAACACGCCTCTTCCTGTCTTGATGATTTCACAACCCCCCACTCCATCAGTCACAGCGAGCTGGCACGCCCCCTCCATTCACTGCAAAGTAAAGGAACGTATGAAGATCTAGCATGTCCCTTTCTATTGCAGTGAATGGAGGGGGGAGTGCCAGCTTGCTGTCTCAGAAAGACAGAAACACAAGCTCGGCAGGATGCTCGACTGGGCGGCGATGGGTCTGGATCCAGCAATCAGGTGAGAGCTGTGGCTCAACCGGGCGGTGATGGACCTGGATCCAGCAATCAGGCAAGAGCTGTGGCTCAACCGGGCGGTGATGGACCTGGATCCAGCAATCAGGCGAGAGCTGTGGCTCAACTGGGCAGCGATGGACCTGGATCCAGCAATCAGGTGAGAGCTGTGGCTCAACCGGGCGGTGATGGACCTGGATCCAGCAATCAGGCGAGAGCTGTGGCTCAACCGGGCGGTGATGGACCTGGATCCAGCAATCAGGCGAGAGCTGTGGCTCAACCGGGCGGTGATGGACCTGGATCCAGCAATCAGGCGAGAGCTGTGGCTCAACTGGGCAGCGATGGACCTGGATCCAGCAATCAGGTGAGAGCTGTGGCTCAACCGGGCGGTGATGGACCTGGATCCAGCAATCAGGCGAGAGCTGTGGCTCAACCGGGCGGTGATGGACCTGGATCCAGCAATCAGGCGAGAGCTGTGGCTCAACTGGGCAGCGATGGACCTGGATCCAGCAATCAGGTGAGAGCTGTGGCTCAACTGGGCAGCGATGGACCTGGATCCAGCAATCAGGTGAGAGCTGTGGCTCAACCGGGCGGTGATGGACCTGGATCCAGCAATCAGGCGAGAGCTGTGGCTCAACCGGGCGGCGATGGGCCTGGATCCAGCAATCAGGTGAGAGCTGATGGACTGAGTGGGAGAAAAGCTCTTTTTTTGTGTTTTAACTGAAAATTAGAAGCCAGACTATTGGTAGGCTACACTTTTAATTCTATCTTTTAGTTCTAGTGAAAGTACTCCATTTTTAATTATAATATGCATTTTTTTCCTGAAATGGGCAAGATTAGTCTAGAATAATTGTTTGTATATACTTATACAAGTGTATAAATCAAATTGGTGTATAAATAAATAAAATCAATGCAAATATTTAAACCTAGAGATACCAGCCTATCACAATAATAGGAATGACATTAATAAATCCTGGGTTTCCTTTTGCAGGAGGTCTCGGAGGCAGGAGGGGAAAAGTCAGTGTTTTATCTGCTTTTGAAAATGTTTGTCACTTGTAATAAAACTCAGTTGAAATCGTCAACCAGGCGGCTGATCATCAAGGTGAGCGTGATCGTTGGTAACTTCCTAATCTATTACCTTATAGATTTTACGAATGCACCTGTGTTCAGCATATTATGCCATTCACCACTAGTGACTGAGGGGCTCAACCTCTTCCTTCTTTGTCTATATCTGCGGCCAATGGCTACGAAGCCATTTTCCATGGCTTAGTCTCCAAGCTGAGTCTTCCGCCGTTTATGAGTATTACTTAGACTTACCTTTTTATTTCCCATAAACCTATGCAGATCCTGCGTGACAGTGGAGTGTTTGAATACACCTGGAGGGAGCTGGAGCTCTGGCTGAGATGTCTGGATAAAGTGGAGCAGAACTCTCAGGAAGTGGTAATCCAGCTTTTGGAGCAGGTAAGGAAAATGCACCCTAAATAATTAAAAGATAAAGTTACCCACCAACCCACAGGCTCAGTTATATTGAAGTGGACCAAAACCCAGGTTTTTGATTTGTTAATGGCGCAGGCACCCTCCCTGCTCTTAGACTTGCTCCCTGCTCTTAGACGCGCAATGGGACCGGGAAGAGGTGAGCTGTGTTTGGGCGCTCTGGGGGGGATTCCCAAAGCAGGGCACCCTCGGTCAGGTGCCCTTACGGAAAGGACCAAAACCCAGGATAGTCAACACTATTGACTATCCTGGGTTTTGGTCCACTTCAAAGTACTTGGCAAGTCACTTCCTCCTGTGAAGCTGTGTGCCCCGTGCAATGGCTACTTCTCCAGGATCCTGTGAAGCCATGTTCCCCGTGCAATGGCTACTTCTCCAGGATCCTGTGAAGCCATGTGCCCCGTGCAATGGCTACTTCTCCAGGATCCTGTAAAGCCATGTGCCCCGTGCAATGGCTGCTTCTCCAGGATCCTGTGAAGCCATGTGCCCCGTGCAATGGCTGCTTCTCCAGGATCCTGTGAAGCCATGTGCCCCGTGCGATGGCTACTTCTCCAGGTTCCTGTGAAGCCATGTGCCCCGTGTGATGGCTACTTCTCCAGGTTCCTGTGAAGCCATGTGCCCCGTGCGATGGCTACTTCTCCAGGATCCTGTAAAGCCATGTGCCCCGTGTGATGGCTACTTCTCCAGGATCCTGTAAAGCCATGTGCCCCGTGTGATGGCTACTTCTCCAGGTTCCTGTGAAGCCATGTGCCCCGTGTGATGGCTACTTCTCCAGGTTCCTGTGAAGCCATGTGCCCCGTGTGATGGCTACTTCTCCAGGATCCTGTGAAGCCATGTTCCCCGTGCAATGGCTACTTCTCCAGGATCCTGTGAAGCCATGTGCCCCGTGCAATGGCTACTTCTCCAGGATCCTGTAAAGCCATGTGCCCCGTGCAATGGCTGCTTCTCCAGGATCCTGTGAAGCCATGTGCCCCGTGCAATGGCTGCTTCTCCAGGATCCTGTGAAGCCATGTGCCCCGTGCGATGGCTACTTCTCCAGGTTCCTGTGAAGCCATGTGCCCCGTGTGATGGCTACTTCTCCAGGTTCCTGTGAAGCCATGTGCCCCGTGCGATGGCTACTTCTCCAGGATCCTGTAAAGCCATGTGCCCCGTGTGATGGCTACTTCTCCAGGTTCCTGTGAAGCCATGTGCCCCGTGTGATGGCTACTTCTCCAGGTTCCTGTGAAGCCATGTGCCCCGTGTGATGGCTACTTCTCCAGGTTCCTGTGAAGCCATGTGCCCCGTGCGATGGCTACTTCTCCAGGTTCCTGTGAAGCCATGTGCCCCGTGCGATGGCTACTTCTCCAGGTTCCTGTGAAGCCATGTGCCCCGTGTGATGGCTACTTCTCTAGGATCCTGTGAAGCCATGTGCCCCGTGCAATGGCTACTTCTCCAGGATCCTGTAAAGCCATGTGCCCCGTGCAATGGCTGCTTCTCCAGGATCCTGTGAAGCCATGTGCCCCGTGCAATGGCTGCTTCTCCAGGATCCTGTGAAGCCATGTGCCCCGTGCAATGGCTGCTTCTCCAGGATCCTGTGAAGCCATGTGCCCTGTGCGATGGCTACTTCTCCAGGTTCCTGTGAAGCCATGTGCCCCGTGCGATGGCTACTTCTCCAGGATCCTGTAAAGCCATGTGCCCCGTGTGATGGCTACTTCTCCAGGTTCCTGTGAAGCCATGTGCCCCGTGTGATGGCTACTTCTCCAGGTTCCTGTGACGCCATGTGCCCCGTGTGATGGCTACTTCTCCAGGTTCCTGTGAAGCCATGTGCCCCGTGCGATGGCTACTTCTCCAGGTTCCTGTGAAGCCATGTGCCCCGTGCGATGGCTACTTCTCCAGGTTCCTGTGAAGCCATGTGCCCCGTGTGATGGCTACTTCTCCAGGTTCCTGTGAAGCCATGTGCCCCGTGTGATGGCTACTTCTCCAGGTTCCTGTGAAGCCATGTGCCCCGTGCAATGGCTACTTCTCCAGGTTCCTGTGAAGCCATGTGCCCCGTGCAATGGCTACTTCTCCAGGTTCCTGTGAAGCCATATGCCCCGTGTGATGGCTACTTCTCCAGGTTCCTGTGAAGCCATGTGCCCCGTGTGATGGCTACTTCTCCAGGTTCCTGTGAAGCCATGTGCCCCGTGTGATGGCTACTTCTCCAGGATCCTGTGAAGCCATGTGCCCCATGTGATGGCTACTTCTCCAGGTTCCTGTGAAGCCATGTGCCCCGTGCGATGGCTACTTCTCCAGGATCCTGTGAAGCCATGTGCCCCGTGCGATGGTGAGCGGGCCGCGCACAGATCAGAGGGAGGCTGCTATGTGCTGCTGATTTGTTGTCGGCACTAGTCGCGCCGCTGGATCCCGGCCGGGTAAGATTTTTCATTTTTGGTCTCATTAACATGATGCTGATGACAAAGAACCAGAGGCACTTCAATGCACTTATTTTTTTTTAAAATCCTAGATAGCGGTCTCAGGCGCACATGTTAATAGACTGCCCATTATGAATATGTAAAGCACACAGTGTGCTTACCTCACGGCACTTGTGCCACACCCACTGTCTCTCAGCAATTTTAATTTGCATCTCTAATGGTCTTATAATTATACAAATAACTAGGGAAATAAAGGGACTGAAGTTTGGAACAATGCAACGTGTAACCCGGAACAATGGGACATCAATCGGGCGCTCGCTTTAGTATAACTTTAAATTCTGCGTGCTAGATAGTTTTGTTCTCGCCCCACCTCATTGCATATCCCTGCTGCCAGTCACGTGGGAATGGGTCCCCTTGTTGTTTGGCAGTAGGGGGTTGCATCCTGTGTAGGGACGGTCTGGGGTGAGAGAGAGGCACGCTGTCTGCACGGGAGCCAATAACACGGAACCTGGGTGGCAACAGCTCACAAAATCGAGCTTGCGTGTTGGCCGCTAAGTGCTCTTCATTTTTTATTGCTGTCTGGACTGTCCCTTTTTAAAGATGAAAAAAACAAAGGTTCCTGTACATCCTTATTTGGGATGCCCTGCTTTATGTATCCCCCTGGATCGCCCTAAACTCACCTTTTCCCTGTTCCCTTGGCACATGCGTGGCCCGCTCAGCCAATCAGTAATGCTCGTTCCCTTCAGATTTCCTTTGCTGCACTGAGCCTCTAGCTGGGAGCCTGCCTGCACCGGTCATTCTGAAAGGCCTGCCGTGGGCCTAGCTCAAGGTATGCTGGAGATGCAGTGAGGGCTTGAGAAAAGGTGAGTGGATAGGGCAATACAGAGGGTTTTATGCAGTGGGGCATCCCAATTCAGGATGCCCCATAAAAAAGTGGACCACCACCCCAAAGACTCGATAGGGGTGCTGCTCCTCTTTGATGAAGATGAATGAAACATTTTCAACTTTCCCAGGATCTGTTCCCCGTCCAGGGAACATACCAGTTTGGGATGCCCCAACATCTGTAAGCCTAGTATTCTTACCTCACCTGCAATCCTAAATTTGTATGCCCCTGGGGGAGGGGGGAATCAGGTGGCCCTGGAACCTATGGCCTCCTTTGATCCACTTTAAAAGAGTGTTGTTTTGTGAGGCGACATGATTTCACTAGGATAAATAATCTCCATAAAGTATTATTACCATAAAGTAATACAGATAAAGTGATGTAGTTGTCTGTTTTTTTTTTTTAGGCTTTGGTAAAACTGGTGTCCAATCCGTACCCATATACTGATAAGGCAGCTGAGTATGTGCAAGAAGCCAGCGTTCTCCAGTCCAGTTTAGGAAGGCAGGATTCCGATACTGTCAGTATCCCCATTTCCCACATTGATGGTATGTAATATTCTAGCCAAACAAACACATGCATCCATGGAATGTTAAAGTGATCAGCCTCCCATATAAAAAATTTTTTTCTTATATTTGCTTTTGTCACAAGAAAAATGTTGGTACCAACAAACTACTTTTAAACAGACACATAAAGAACATACCACACATACTCATTGGCACAGGTGTGCTTACCTTTTGTCCCCCCTGGGCTGATCGGTCCAACACAGTCAGCAACTCGCCTGATAGCTGGATAGCATCTCCCACCGCCCAGGGCCAAAATAGCAGTTGGCAGCACTTCGGTATGAGGCTCGCTCCCCCCACATTAGTCACGGGAGTGCTCCCACTTCCTTACCATTTACTACAATGGAGGTGGGAGCATGCTAGGCCATTGCATGTGAATGAAGAGCGGGTGGCAGCATTACTGCGAATGGGAGCATGCTAGGCCATTGTATGTGAATGAAGAGCGGGTGGCAGCGTTACTGTGAATGGGAGCATGCTAGGCCATTGTATGTGAATGAAGAGCGGGTGACAGCGTTACTGTGAATGGGAATGAAGAGCGGGTGGCAGCGTTACTGTGAATGGGAGCATGCTAGGCCATTGTATGTGAATGAAGAGCGGGTGGCAGCGTTACTGTGAATGGGAGCATGCTAGGCCATTGTATGTGAATGAAGAGCGGGTGGCAGCGTTACTGTGAATGGGAGCATGCTAGGCCATTGTATGTGAATGAATAGCGGTGGCAGCGTTACTGTGAATGGGAGCATGCTAGGCCATTGTATGTGAATGAATAGCGGTGGCAGCGTTACTGTGAATGGGAGCATGCTAGGCCATTGCATGTGAATGAATAGCGGGTGGCAGCGTTACTGTGAATGGGAGCATGCTAGGCCATTGCATGTGAATGAATAGCGGTGGCAGCGTTACTGTGAATGGGAGCATGCTAGGCCATTGCATGTGAATGAATAGCGGTGGCAGCGTTACTGTGAATGGGAGCATGCTAGACCATTGTATGTGAATGAAGAGCGGGTGGCAGCATTACTGTGAATGGGAGCATGCTAGGCCATTGCATGTGAATGAAGAGCGGGTGGCAGCGTTACTGTGAATGGGAGCATGCTAGGCCATTGTATGTGAATGAATAGCGGGTGGCAGCGTTACTGTGAATGGGAGCATGCTAGGCCATCGCATGTGAATGAATAGCGGGTGGCAGCGTTACTGTGAATGGGAGCATGATAGGCCATTGTATGTGAATGAAGAGCGGGTGGCAGCGTTACTGTGAATGGGAGCATGCTAGGCCATCGCATGTGAATGAATAGCGGGTGGCAGCGTTACTGTGAATGGGAGCATGCTAGGCCATTGTATGTGAATGAATAGCGGGTGGCAGCGTTACTGTGAATGGGAGCATGCTAGGCCATCGCATGTGAATGAAGAGCGGGTGGCAGCGTTACTGTGAATGGGAGCATGCTAGGCCATTGCATGTGAATGAATAGCGGGTGGCAGCGTTACTGTGAATGGGAGCATGCTAGGCCATTGTATGTGAATTAATAGCGGGTGGCAGCATTACTGTGAATGGGAGCATGCTAGGCCATTGTATGTGAATTAATAGCGGGTGGCAGCATTACTGTGAATGGGAGCATGCTAGGCCATCGCATGTGAATGAAGAGCGGGTGGCAGCGTTACTGTGAATGGGAGCATGCTAGGCC
Source organism: Gastrophryne carolinensis (assembly GCA_027917425.1). Classification (NCBI taxonomy): domain Eukaryota; kingdom Metazoa; phylum Chordata; class Amphibia; order Anura; family Microhylidae; genus Gastrophryne; species Gastrophryne carolinensis. The sequence continues at coordinate 486,146,162 of CM051236.1, read as the reverse complement.
ATTGCATGTGAATGAAGAACGGGTGGCAGCGTTACTGTGAATGGGAGCATGCTAGGCCATTGCATGTGAATGAAGAGCGGATGGCAGCGTTACTGTGAATGGGAGCATGCTAGACCATTGTATGTGAATGAATAGCGGGTGGCAGCGTTACTGTGAATGGGAGCATGCTAGACCATTGTATGTGAATGAAGAGCGGGTGGCAGCATTACTGTGAATGTGAGCATGCTAGGCCATTGCATGTGAATGAATAGCGGGTGGCAGCGTTACTGTGAATGGGAGCATGCTAGGCCATTGCATGTGAATGAAGAGCGGATGGCAGCGTTACTGTGAATGGGAGCATGCTAGGCCATTGCATGTGAATGAAGAGCGGATGGCAGCGTTACTGTGAATGGGAGCATGCTAGACCATTGTATGTGAATGAATAGCGGGTGGCAGCGTTACTGTGAATGGGAGCATGCTAGACCATTGTATGTGAATGAAGAGCGGGTGGCAGCATTACTGTGAATGTGAGCATGCTAGGCCATTGCATGTGAATGAATAGCGGGTGGCAGCGTTACTGTGAATGGGAGCATGATAGGCCATTGCATGTGAATGAAGAGCGGGTGGCAGCGTTACTGTGAATGGGAGCATGCTAGGCCATTGCATGTGAATGAAGAGCGGATGGCAGCGTTACTGTGAATGGGAGCATGCTAGGCCATTGCATGTGAATGAAGCGCGGGTGGCAGCGTTACTGTGAATGGGAGCATGATAGGCCATTGTATGTGAATGAAGAGCGGGTGGCAGCGTTACTGTGAATGGGAGCATGATAGGCCATTGTATGTGAATGAAGAGCGGGTGGCAGCATTACTGTGAATGGGAGCATGCTAGACCATTGTATGTGAATGAAGAGCGGATGGCAGCGTTACTGTGAATGGGAGCATGCTAGGCCATTGCATGTGAATGAAGAGCGGATGGCAGCGTTACTGTGAATGGGAGCATGCTAGACCATTGTATGTGAATGAATAGCGGGTGGCAGCGTTACTGTGAATGGGAGCATGCTAGACCATTGTATGTGAATGAAGAGCGGGTGGCAGCATTACTGTGAATGTGAGCATGCTAGGCCATTGCATGTGAATGAATAGCGGGTGGCAGCGTTACTGTGAATGGGAGCATGATAGGCCATTGCATGTGAATGAAGAGCGGGTGGCAGCGTTACTGTGAATGGGAGCATGCTAGGCCATTGCATGTGAATGAAGAGCGGATGGCAGCGTTACTGTGAATGGGAGCATGCTAGGCCATTGCATGTGAATGAAGCGCGGGTGGCAGCGTTACTGTGAATGGGAGCATGCTAGGGCATTAGATGTGAATGAATAGCGGGTGGCAGCGTTACTGTGAATGGGAGCATGCTAGGCCATTGTATGTGAATGAAGAGCGGGTGGCAGCGTTACTGTGAATGGGAGCATGCTAGGCCATTGCATGTGAATGAAGAGCGGGTGGCAGGGTTACTGTGAATGGGAGCATGCTAGGCCATTGTATGTGAATGAAGAGCGGGTGGCAGCGTTACTGTGAATGGGAGCATGCTAGGCCATTGCATGTGAATGAAGAGCGGGTGGCAGCGTTACTGTGAATGGGAGCATGCTAGGCCATTAGATGTGAATGAAGAGCGGGTGGCAGCGTTACTGTGAATGGGAGCATGCTAGGCCATTAGATGTGAATGAAGAGCGGGTGGCAGCGTTACTGTGAATGGGAGCATGCTAGGCCATTGCATGTGAATGAAGAGCGGATGGCAGCGTTACTGTGAATGGGAGCATGCTAGGCCATTGTATGTGAATGAATAGCGGGTGGCAGCGTTACTGTGAATGGGAGCATGCTAGACCATTGTATGTGAATGAAGAGCGGGTGGCAGCATTACTGTGAATGGGAGCATGCTAGACCATTGTATGTGAATGAAGAGCGGATGGCAGCGTTACTGTGAATGGGAGCATGCTAGGCCATTGTATGTGAATGAATAGCGGGTGGCAGCGTTACTGTGAATGGGAGCATGCTAGACCATTGTATGTGAATGAATAGCGGGTGGCAGCGTTACTGTGAATGGGAGCATGCTAGACCATTGTATGTGAATGAAGAGCGGGTGGCAGCATTACTGTGAATGTGAGCATGCTAGGCCATTGCATGTGAATGAATAGCGGGTGGCAGCGTTACTGTGAATGGGAGCATGATAGGCCATTGTATGTGAATGAAGAGCGGGTGGCAGCATTACTGTGAATGTGAGCATGCTAGGCCATTGCATGTGAATGAATAGCGGGTGGCAGCGTTACTGTGAATGGGAGCATGATAGGCCATTGCATGTGAATGAAGAGCGGGTGGCAGCGTTACTGTGAATGGGAGCATGATAGGCCATTGTATGTGAATGAAGAGCGGGTGGCAGCATTACTGTGAATGTGAGCATGCTAGGCCATTGCATGTGAATGAATAGCGGGTGGCAGCGTTACTGTGAATGGGAGCATGCTAGGCCATTGCATGTGAATGAAGAACGGGTGGCAGCGTTACTGTGAATGGGAGCATGCTAGGCCATTGCATGTGAATGAAGAGCGGATGGCAGCGTTACTGTGAATGGGAGCATGCTAGGCCATTGCATGTGAATGAAGAGCGGATGGCAGCGTTACTGTGAATGGGAGCATGCTAGGCCATTGTATGTGAATGAATAGCGGGTGGCAGCGTTACTGTGAATGGGAGCATGCTAGGCCATTGTATGTGAATGAATAGCGGGTGGCAGCGTTACTGTGAATGGGAGCATGCTAGGCCATTGCATGTGAATGAATAGCGGGTGGCAGCGTTACTGTGAATGGGAGTATGCTAGGCCATTAGATGTGAATGAAGAGAAGTGGCAGCGTTACTGTGAATGAAGGGCGTGAGTTCGATACTGATGTTTGGGCCCTGGCCCGGGTGGGATGCGGTTCAGCGATCAGCTGAATTGCTGATTGATGGAATTGGAGCCATCATCTGCGGTGGACAAAAGTTAAGTGCCCCTTTTGTTTTTGTTTTTTTTTATGGGCGGTCAATCGTTTTAAGAATACACAAAGTGCTCCAATGTCTGTAATGCTGGTTTGCCTTTTAGATGTCATGGACATGGTGGATGTCATAGTAGAAGGCAGCAAAGGCCTGGATGAAGAGGTTGGCTTTACGCTCGATGAAGAGATGGTTCTTCAGACGTTTCCTTTCAGTGCTGTGGTCCCAGTGGCTCTTGAATCCAGAAACCGGATCCTGGCATCAGGGGCGGATGGACACGGTAGGGTTTCAGGTTGTTTTAAAGTGGACCAACAGTCAAAAATGATTTATACCAGACCAACACAACAAACAGTGCTCATACACATCACTCTCCGGGGCAATTTAATTTGCAGCATATAAAAATGAATTTACCTTTTTCTAACTCTTGCTGAGGTCAATTTGAAAAACAAGATGGCGGCTCATGCATTTGCAGGCCACCTGCAAACAGGAAATGCTGCTGGGCTTCCTGTTAATGTGCATTGTCAGTTATGTCAGTTGAATCCAGGCAGCAGCCTGGCTGAGATGCTGGGAGAGGAAGCTCCAACATGGCCGCTGCCTTTCTTTTCCAACTGTGCCAGGCTGTTGGTCCGGTTTAAATAAATTCCAATAAAATCCATCTCTGTGTAAAAAGCAAATCAGAAATACTCACTTTTTATCCTTTGTAGTGCTGCCAGGGTTTTGTTCTGCTTTAGAGAACGAACGAAACCTAACTTAGCTAGTCCTGGAATCTAAAGGACTCTAGGGATGCCGCTGGCTATTCCCTGGGGCATCCCAGATCAGGATGGCCCCCTGTGTGAACCCCCCTCCCCGCAACATTTACCTCCTTCCTGGCTCCCTCGGCGATGTAAGCATTATGGGCCGCAGCCCCAGGATCTCTGGACTGAGACGCACACCGACCCCGCCCAGCTATTTAGATAGGCCTGGGGGGCGGGAACGCCATGGCTTACAATTCCAGTGTATAGAGCCATTTGCTGAGCATTAAAGCGGACCTTCAGCATGATTTAACAAAAAGGCCAAACCCTTAAAAACTATTTACCAGCATCTAAAATTAATATATTTTATGTTCTTGGTCACTTATTATTCTTTCCCCTACCTGGCTGCAACTCTGTTCAGGACTCTAGGATATGGGAGCCGCCATCTTGACTCAGAAGCATCACATACTGAGGAGAGGAGAGCGGGATAAAGTACAGGAGGCAGGGTTATAGCTGTGCTTTGCACAGACAGAGAAGAGCTGGGGTCAGGGAAAGGACCGCAATCCCAGAATGCAGAGCAGCACAGTCAGAAGACACTTCCTGTTTTCAGGCTGCCTGATGCTCCATGAGCCCCATCTTGGATGTTTAAAGGCTCATAACATGCAGTAGATAGGTAGGATGATTTTTAATGTGAGCAATCTGTATGTACAGGGTGTGGGAAACATATAAGATAGACTCTTATTCAGAGTGAAGGTCTGGATTAATGTGAGCAATCTGTATGTACAGGGTGTGGGAAACATAAAAGATATGCTCTTGAAGGTCTGCTTTAAAGCAGAGCAAAAAACAAACAGTCTGGCCCTGAAAGATTCCAGGGCTGGCTGCTGGTCTTCCCCCTGGAGCATCCCAAGTCAGGATGCCCTGCTGTGTTAAACCGCACCCTGGGGCACCACAAAACTCCCCTTCTTCCTGGCTCCCTCACCGATGTAATGGGCGGCCACATCCGCAGCATCTTTGCGCTGTGCATTCAAATAGGCTGGGGGCGGGAGCGCGCCCGCTGCTGGCGATGCGCCTGATTTCCCTCTCGATTGCCGTAAACAGGAGTGTTTGCCTAGCATTAAATATGCACAGAAGTTGTCTCTGATTGGGTGAGACCCAATGCATGCAAAATATGACCGAGAAAAGGTGAGTGATCTAGGGTTTTTCACACACCCCAAAATGGCAATGCCCAGTGGCAGGGAACACCTGGGATGGTCAAAAAATCTGGGTTTCCTTCCATTTTATGTTTAGTTTAAAGTGGACCAAAACCCACGCCGGCCAATCACAATTGCCTGTCACTGGCACGCGCATGGCTAGAGGGAAGCGGAGGATGCGGCCGCTGCTCTGACGCGCTGTGGGACCGGGTTGAGGTTAGTTGGCTGCGGTGATCTTGGGGGGGGGTTTCACATAGCGGGGTGCCCCCGGGGACAGGACCAAAACCCAGATAGTCAAAATCCTGGGTTTTGGTCCACTGTAATGTAGTTTTCTAGATCCTCATTGTTTTCCCCTTCTTATGTTTTTCAGAATGTATTATTAGGTATCTGGTGTCCATCCTGAGTGACATACTGCACACCCAGCGGGACCCCCTCGCCCTCTGCTTGATGCTGCAGTCCTATGATAAAGAGCTGCAGTCCAGTGATAAATGTCTGCTTGGATGTGATTGGCTTCAGAACTTTTGGAACTATTACAGCCTCTGGCTGCCGCCGTCGGTTAGAGAGTCTCCAGTAAGTGACACCACATCTTTCTGCTGATTACTTCTATCTATGTTCATTTGCTTGTTTTCATCTGACACCAGAGCAATCAAGCTGCGAGCATGCTCATTAATAGAACTCTGTGAGCGGGTGGGGGTCTCCCTTTTGGTGGAGCATCTAGATTTGGGATGCCCCACTGTGTGAAACCCCTAGGAATCTTACTGGCAATACCACAAGGCCTGATGCCTTTCAAAATAAGGAGGTTTGATGGAAAGCGCCGCCAGCTCAGAAACTCGCCTGACAGAGAAGTAACGGCCACCAAAAAGGCCACCTTAAGAGTCAGAATGGGCAAAGCAGCCCCACGTATAGGCTCAAAGGAAGGACCCTGCAGAGCAGACGACACCAGATTCAGGTCACTGCGACAGTGGGGTGCTGACAATGCTGCGAAGAAGGCCCTTACCGGGCTCCCCTTTAAGGGGCTATGTCTGTTTGTGGCCCGCCTAGACCTGTTTGGTAAGAGAGGTAAGTTACCCCAGCGCAGACGGCTGTCTCGGGCCCTTCGGGGCCAGGGCCCGCCTTCCACCCCCCACCATGGTGTTAAACAGGAACCAGGGGCGTCCTTCGCAGGGGCTCGCGCAGCTTCCTGTCCCAGGAGCAGAAGACAACACCCTGGCTCCTATGGGGGGGCTATGCCCAAATCCTCTCTCAAGTCTCCTCAAGCATGATGGGGCGCCCTCACCCGCCTGGGTGAGGGGACGGCTGCGGCACCTTGCTTAAGTCTGGAGGAATCACGCCTCAGACCAGTGGATTTAGGAGGTAGTGTCCTCCAGCTACAAGATGGTGTTTGCTGTGCGCCCTCCCCTAAGATTACCTGGTCCCGGGTACTCCTGGTCCCTGCTTCTGCTCAGGTGCTGGCGCAGGCCGTGCAAGGTCTGCTGGGTTTGGGGGTCATTTGCAGATTTCCCTTAACAGACAGAGGCAAGGGACCCTACACCACAGTTCCCAAAAAAGATGGGTCAGTCTGGCCCATTCTGGATGTACAGATCTTCAGCAAATTGTCAAGTACAGGCGCTTTCCTCATGGAAACTCTGCGCTCGGCCATCTGCTCCTTGCGACCCGGGGGCTTCATGCCGTTTGTGGATATCAATGATGCTTACTTTCATATCCTTGTGTTTTCAGGACACCAAGATTCCTTAGATCCACGTTGGAAGATCAACACTGTCAATTTGTGGCCTTGCCATCTGGCCTCTGTTCAGCTCCCAGAGTGCTCACCAAGCTGCTGGCGGGGGTGATGTCTCTGATGAGGCCAAGGGGCGTCCGCGTGCTGCACTACCTGGACGTCCTCATCACTTCCCAGCCTCTACATCTGGCAAAGTTGGATACTCAGCTGGTGGTGTCCATCCTGGAGTCATCTGGATGGGTGATCAGCCACCCCAAGTCCTCACTGTCCCCTTCCTTGGTAACTTCATTCCTAGGAATGAATCTGGACACAGTTCAGGCAAGGATATTCCTTCCTCAGCAGAAGGTGGTCAATCTGCTTGCACAAGTTCAGTTCCTCCTAGCTGTCCCCGTCCCGTCACCAGGCGGTGAGCTCTCTTCGGCCAGGCGACTTTATGACCACTGTGGACATCAAGGATGCTTACCTGCACGTTCCTATCTTCCTAGGGCACCAGAAGTTCCTTTGTGGCCTTCGCCCCTCGGGTGTTCACCAAGGTGCTGGCGGGTGTCATGGCCCTCCTGAGGAGCCAGGGCATTCGCATTCTTCCTTACCTGGACGACCTGTTGATTGCTGCTCCATCCTTTCAGCAGGCCGAGAGGGATACTCAGGTGGTTGTGTCCACTCTAGAGTCCTTCGGCTGGGTGATCAATTATCCCAAGTCTTCGCTCACTCCGTCATTGGTGAGGTCCTTCCTGGGCATGACGCTGGATACTTCTTGGGTCAAGGTGTTTCTTCCTAAGCAGAAGGTGGAGGGCCTTCAGATGCAGGCGCGAGCCCTGCTGTAGTGTCCTCATCCCTCCATCCGTATGGGAATGCAGTGGTGGGACTCATGGTGTCTTGCTTCGAGGCTGTGCCCTTCGCCCAGTTCCACATGAGACCTCTTCAGTTGAATCTCTTGACAGTTTGGGATTGAAAACAGGAATCCCTGGAGCGGGAATTCGCTCTGTCCCCTCTGGCCAGACAGTCCCTCTCGTGGTTGGACTCAAGGAATCTTCTAGCGGGCAGGTCTTTTCTACCTCCGTTCTGGGAGATTGTCACCACGGATGCCAGTCTGACCGGTTGGGGAGGGTTTTGGCACTCACTGAAGTTCCAGGGCCAGTGGGGCCCTCAGGAGGCCCACGCGCCAATCAGTCTTCTGGAGCTGAGGGTGATCAGGTTGGTTCTCTTCCAGTTGACACCCCACCTTCGGGGTTGTGCGGTCCAGTTCCGTTCGGACGGCAGTCGCTTACATCAATCATCAGGGCGGGACTCGGAGCAAACAAGCCCTCAAGGAGATGTCCCTGATATTGTCTTGGGCAGAGGAGAATGTTCCCTGCATCTCAGCGGTTTACATCCCAGGGGTGGAGAACCAGGAGGCGGATTCCCTGAGCAGGGGGACATCTCGTCTGGGGGAATGGTCCCTCGACAACAAGATCTTTCATGCCCTGTGTCGCCGCTGGGGTCAGCCGGACGTTGACCTATTTGCGTCCCGTCACAATCACAAGCTTCCAAGATTCGTCTCTCTGTCAAGAGATTCGCTGGCCTTCGCCATGGACGCTCTAGCCATTCCCTGGACGGATTTCCGGCTCCTCTATGCGTTTCCTCCATCTCCTCTCTTGGGGTGGGTGCTGCGCAAGATAGCCCATGAGGGGGTACCGACCATTCTGGTGGCCCCCCGCTGGCCGAGGAGAGTATGGTTCGCGGACGTCGTCCAGATGGCGGTGGATCACTTCGTCATGCCCGACGATCCAGGGCTTCTCACTCAGGGACAGCTGTGCCATCCCAATTTACGAGTGCTGGCTTTGACGGCTTGGCTGCTGAAACCTCCATCCTGATGGATAAGGGATTGCCGGCTTCGGTAGTCAGTACTATGATTCAGGCTCAGAAGAAATCTTCCTGTTTGATTTATTATAGGGTCTGGCATGCTTACATTGCCTGGTGCGAGTCTTTTCCTTGTCACACTTTCTCCATTTCGAGGATTTTGGAGTTTTTACAACATGGTCTGGAGTCGTACCCTCAAAGGCCAGGTTTTGGCCCTGGCAATCTTTTTCCAGCGATCTTTCACCAATCATAGGCTTGTCAAGACTTTTTTCCAAGGAGTTACTCGTGTATGTCCACCGCGTAAGCCCCTGCTACTGGTGTGGGATTTGAACTTGGTGCTTTCTGCTCTCCAGGGTCCTCCCTTTGAGCCCTTGTGTAATGCTGTGCTGTCCATTATGACTCTTAAGGTGGCCTTTTTGGTGGCTATCACTTCGGTGCGTCGTGTCTCTGAGCTGGCGGCGCCTTCTATTAAGCCTCCTTATTTTGAACAGCATCAGGATAAGGTGGTATTCCGTCTTAAACCTGAATTTTTGCCCAAGGTTGTTTCTGCCTTTCATCTGAATGAGGACATTGTCTTGCCTTCCTTGTGTCCTGCACCTTCTAATTCTAAGGAACGAAGCCTTCATTCTCTGGATGTGGTCAGGGCGCTCAAATTCTATTTGACGGCCACTGCATCTTTTCGGAAGTCAGATTCTCTGTTTGTCCTTACTGCCGGGCCTAGGAAGGGTTTGCCTCCAGCCAAATCCACTATCAGCAACTGGATCAGACTGGCGGTGGTGCAAGCGTACTCTGCTAAGGGGAAGGAACCCCGTTTTCGTGTTACGGCTCATTCCACTAGGGCTATTGGTGCCCCTTGGGCTTTTCAGCACCAGGCTTCTGTTGAACAATTTTGCAAGGCCGCTACTTGGTCTTCCGTTCATACTTTTTCTAAGTTTTACAAGGTTGATGTTAGGGCCTCAGCTGACACTGTTTTTGGTCGCAAGGTGCTTCAGGCGGTAGTGTCTTGAACTGCCCGCTGTTGCTCACTGGGGATCCCACCCTTCTTCATGGACACTGCTGTTGGATGTCCCAAATGTGAAGAAATGAAATGAAGCAACCCGTGCTGGATACCAGGAAAAATACAATTCTGTGATTACTCATCTGTAGAATTGTTTTTACGGTGTACAGCACGGCTTGCTTCATCCCTCCCTTGTTATTGTTATCCTCTTTTGCCTTGTTATGGTGATTTTTGTGAGAGAGTTATTTTTTTTTTAGTGGGGCTGTGTTTTTTGTTAACATGGTCTTGCCTCCCGGCTTCTTGCATTACTGCTTTTAAACACTAGAGTCTCTGGGTAATTCCTGCCGCTTTTTATGGGCCGTGAGGAGCCACAAGTCTTTCTGCAGTCGACTGCGCCACCTTGTGGCGGATTACCCAAATGTGAAGAATTGAAATGAAGCAAGCCGTGCTGTACACCTAAAAACAATTCTATAGGTGAGTAATCACAGAATTGTATTTTTCCCTGGCTCTAATGGCGATGTAAATAGCAGCGGCCGCATCCTCAGCATCTCCAGGATGAGGCGCTCTCATGTATAGCCATTCAGATAGGCTGGATGCCCAGGGATGCTGCCGCTCCAAGTTCTCGTTGCCAAACTGAGTGCAAGCAGTTTTTTTTTAAGTTTTTATGTGCGAACTGTTCTCACAGGAGGAGGCGGAGCTTTACAGCTCAAACAGGCGCCATTATCTGGGATTAGAGTGAAGCAGGAGCAGTGAAAATTGGCAAAAGGTTCTCTTCATGGGCGGAGGAATTCAGGGGAAGTTAGTTAAAAATATGGGTTTTGGTCCGTTTTAAATGAGGATGGCCCTGGGAAGGGCTTTCACCCATCCCTGGAATCTTTTAGGCTTTAGAGACAGGTGCATACGGTGTCCTAGGATACCTTTATCTATTCACCTTGGAGTCTTTTACAATCCAGTGCCGGCACTATAGTTGGTTGATCCTCTTTAAACCCCCTTGGAGAATTAAAGACCCTGCTTCCCTCCCTTCTGTACCTACCCATCCTCCAGAGTGGAGGTAGAGAATTATCATTTTGGTTTATTTATAAAGCGTCCTCGTTTTCCATGGCGCAATACAATGAAACTTATGAAAAGTAATCATTTCTGTTGCTCCTGGTGTGGGGATGTGCTGAATTATCCTCCTTAAAGTGGACCAAAACCCAGCTCGATTGACCCGGGAATCTATAACATTTCCGCTATCACTCTAGCAGGGCGCGTGCCCACACCAGGCATTTGTGAATAGCTGGCGCGGGCACACTCCCTGTTAGAGGGAAGCGGAGGATGCGGCTGTCAGAGCTGCTGGTGAGCTGGTCTCGGCGTCCTAGGGGGGTTTCACACAGCCAGGCAGGCACCCCCAATCGGGGGGTAAGGACCAAAACCCAGGATAGTCAAAATCACTGCACATTATTTATCACATTAATATATTTTGTATGTTAAATAAGCAATCTTTTTTTTTTTTTTTTTTTGTTTTTCAGTTCCCCAATGTGAAGGATCCTGAGCAAGATGAAGGCTCCTCCTATAGTTCTCTGTTAAAGAAGATATTTGTGGATGCTGAAATTGATGATGCAACTCACCAGAGCCTGAAAGAATTGATTCCACAGATCCCCCTGGAAGAGCTGCCCGTTGCTGTACATCAAACCTTACTCTGCATCAGGACTACTGTGGAGAACCTCCATAAGGTGACTCCTTGTTTTCTAGGAATTCCTGGAAAGCTATAAGAGACCATGTAGTACGTCACTGCTTCTGCTCTTGAAACTTCAGAAATAATTGTGGGAGATCTTTTTTAAAGCGGTCCTATATTGTAAAATATACTTAGCCCCCCGCGCTTACCACAATGACTGCAAATTATTTAAAAAGACTCCCCTGGGCTGCAGAATGTGTCCTTTTATCTGATTGGACTGATCAGAACCAGTCTCTGTATCACATGAGTTTATATTTCCCCCCACACTAATAAAATAAACAGCACCTTGCCAAGCGTTCCTTCAGTGCTGTGCCTCCTCTCAGCTCTATGCCCTGAATGAGGATATACACTTCCTTGCCCGTTTCTTCTTCAATCTAAAAACAGAAAACTGTTTAGGACAGTGCCAAAAGTGGCCCGGCCACGCTCGCGGTTTGTCTTAGCCCTGTAGCTTCCGCTGGTCATTGTGCGCCATCCACTCATTGGAATGAATAGACGGCGTTGTGTGACTGACCTGAGGGGCAGGATGGTGCACAAGGAACTGGGAGCACTGTTCTCAGAATCCGGGAGGTTTCTGAGCATCGGACCTGTCAGTATGTACTGCACAGGAGATGAGGTGAGTACCTGTTAAAATATGTATTCAAATATGGACGCAATTATGCGTCTTTGATTGGACAAGAACCCATTTATGCTCTGTAGGACTGGGTTTTATTCTGCTTTAAAAGTGGACTAATCCCCCTCCTCCGCCGATTTGGGATGCCCCACTATGGGAGCCCCCCCCAACCGATCACCTGCAATCGCTGACCCTTCCGCCGATCCTTCGCCCGATCGTGGACCGCATCCCTTCCCGCGCCCAGTCATTCTGAAAGTAACTGTTCTATGTATGTTTGTACTTCAGTTGGCTTGTGTGGATCACACTGTTATGTTTTGTTTCCCCAGTATAAGAAGTCTACCGGATATGGACTGATCAGCCTCTACTTGGACCTTCTTATCTGTCTGTTCTGCCATTACCAGCAGACAGAAAAGGACCAAAAGGAGAGAAGAGAGGAATTAAAGGACTCTCTGCTATTTACTGACAGCGACAACATGTCTGAATCTCCGGGGAATACGGTAACTTATTAAAATTGGATTGGCTATTACATGACAAAATTTACATGTCAAACTGACAGCTGTAGGAGCTTACCCATATACTCAATCATGTGCTTTGTTAGCCCCGGCAGTGCCACAGCAAGCAGCTCAGCTTTCTCCCATATGATACTGTGGGGACCCACAATAGCCAATAGACTGGCCCACATGGTTAGGGCTCGGTGTGAACCTTACATAGGGGGCAATGCATTAGTGATCTTAGATTTTAGGTGATGATGCATCTTGCTTTTTATAGAGAAACCGTGTAGTGTCCCTTCAGGACCAGATCTGTTGCGAGAAGCAATTTACTACTAGCTCCTTATTATGCATCAGCCGGCCCGCTGTGCATCATCACTGCTAAACCAGAGAACGGGGCTACCTGGATACTCTCCTTTCCCGGTTGTTCATTCCTGTATATTACGTTGCCACACCTGGCTGTGCGAGCCTGGTTAGGCTGCTCCACGGGAGCCAACCAGATCCTGGAAACTGCTGTGTCGTTCCATATAAAAGCGGAACAAAACCCACCTGGATGCTGGCCTTCTACCGTGCCCCGCTGTGTGAAACCGTCCCTCGGGACACCCATAAACGCTCACCTTTCCCTGCTCCAACGGTGCATGTGAGGGCTCTCATCCAATGAGAGCTGCCTGCTGTGACGATGTCATGTCATCATGTCAACAGCTCTCATTGTTGTGAATGGGGAGTGCACACTGCCGCATCCCCTGCATCTTCAGCTGTGTGCATGTGCTCCTGCGCAAGCCATTCAGATAGGCTGGGACGGGAGAGTGCATGCCGTTGAGATGCATAGGATTCGGCAGCGCACTCGCTCCCGCTTCTAGTCAATGAGAGACATTGGCCAAATTACATTGTCACGGCAGGCTCCTCTCATTGGACGCGAGCCCGCACCTCTTGAAACAGGGAGAGGTGAGTGAAAAGTGGCATTCCAATTCAGATGCCCCAGGGGAAAAGAACAAAACTCAAGAAAGTCTAAGTCCCGGGCTTAATTCCATGGGGAGTCTGAATTTTTGGTAGGACTTCCTCTTTAAATGCATTGCCTATTAACAGACAGCCTGTCCAAATGATTGATGTGAAAATAAATGCTGCACAGTTTCTTTCTGTTCTTAGGGAGAGAAAGTCTTTGCTAGTTACACCATTACTTCAGGACAGAGCTGAAATTGTGTTTCTGTTGTAATAGTCAATTTGCACCTGCTGGTCCTGTTGGTGTGAAGTATACACACATTTATTTTCACACCATATTTCTTTCATAAAAAAAAAAAAGTTAAAGCCATAGTAGTTGGAAAGTAGTCACCTTTGGGGTATTGTTTTGCCGCTGTACGACATCGTTTCTGGCAGCCTGGTGCCAGCATATAGTATGCGCTCCACTCATTTCAGTTTCTGCGCTGAGCCCTGCACAAGATTGCACCAATAGCATCAATATTCACAGAAGAAACATACGGGGGAAAAAATAATAGAAATATATACATAGACTTCGAGTCACAAAGGCCTTGATTCACAAAGAGTTGAAAAAAACTCTCATGGTAGAAAAAAATTCAATTCATGAGGAAAAAGCCTGAGAATGTCACTGTTGGTGAATCACCAGATAGGAAGACAATGAAAGGCAATGGCACTTTTTTACTCCTGAAAAAAGTATTGAACCTTTTACCCCTTTTTACCTGTAAAAGTTCATTGTCTTCCTATCTGGTGATTCATTAACAGTGAAATTCTCAGGCCTTTTCCTAATGAATTGAATTTTTTACTACCACAAGAGTTTTTTTCAAAGCTTTGTGAATCGAGGCCAAAGAGTTTAAAAAAAAAAAAATTCTCAAGGTAGTAAAACAATGTAACTGATTGGCCGAGCGGCATTGGAGTGAGGAAAAAGTGAGTTTACAGATGATCCCGGGAGATACACACAGTGGAGAATCCCAAATTCGGATTCCTCATCAGAGAGGAACAAATCCCAAGAAAGTCAAATTCTTGGGTGCTGATCATTAAGTAAGTCTACGGTATAACTGTTTTCAAACTTTCAATGTGGCGGCAGTGCTGGAGAGGACAAGGGGTCTCTATATATTATGTAAATAATTATTGTTGTATTAGAATTTATTAGTTATGATAAATAAACAATATTAATTGTAATTACTTGTTAACTAACAGTCATAGTAGTGACAGATGTAAGTTGTAATTTCCCAGTTTTTTGACTACCCTGGGTTTTGGTCCTTTCCCCGGGGGCACCCCAATTGTGGAATGCCCCGCTGTCTGAAACCCCCCAGGTCACCCAACCTAATTGACATTTCCCCAGTCCTACGGTGCATGCGCGGCCTCTCATCCAATCAGTGCTCTCGGATCTGCTCCCGCCCCTTCGTCTAAGCCTCTTGCTTGCACGGTTGCCACATCCCCTGCTACCCTCTAACAGGGAGCGTGCCTGAAACCCTCCAGGTCGCGCAATTTAACTGACCTTTCTCCGGTCCTACAGTGCATGTGCGGCCTCTCATCCAATCAGTGCGTTCGGATCTGCTCCCGCCCGTTCGTCTAAGCCTTTGTTCAAGGGAGCAGACCCTAGAGTGCCTGGTGGCCACATCCCTTGCTACCCTCTAACAGGTAGCCTGCCTGCACCCACCATTCACAAATGGCTGGCGCTGGTGCACGCCCTGCTAAAGGGATAGCGGGGAGCCATTGGAGCAGGTGAGAAGGTGAGTATACTGGGTGACCCGGGTGGTTTCACGCAGCGGGGCATCCCGATTCTGGATGCCCCAGGGTAAGGGAATCAAGCGGCCCTGGAATCATAGATGATGGGTTTTGGTCTACTTTGAATTGCTGGTGGTGAGTTTATGCTGAGGGTACTGTTTTCATCCCCTTTTAGGTCTTGGAAGTCATGATCACTGCAGCCTTCAAGCACCCCACATTAGAAAGCTGGTTCCTGGCTTTAGAACGCCAGTCCGTCCCACCACACAATCTAAACCCTGTGACAGTTAAACTTCTGTCATCAGCTATGAGCCAGGGGCTTATCCGTCTGCTGGAGACCAGCGCTCCTCTGCTGCAGAAAACCAACACCCTTCACTTGCTAGCAAAGTACTTTGAAGGCATCTCCGTTAGCTTCTTACAGGAGCTGGAGACGTGCCAAAAGACCCCAAAGAAAGCATCCAATCAGCTGGAGGCTTTGCAGCGCCTGCACCTGTACATGGACACGGCTCAGCTCAATGAGATCATTTTGGCCATCTTGAAGATTCCTGAACAATTTCTCTTTGAGACCAGCGCGGAGTACACACATCAGCGGCTAAGTGGCTACGGCCAAATGTTGGTGGAGCTTCTGGCTGACGGTCATCGAAGGAAGAAATGGCAAGAGGATCTGGCTTTCTCAGTGGAACATATAAGAGGCGTGGGTCATCTTCTGCTGTCCCCGGCAGGCGCTGACCTTGAGCCGGTGATCACCGACGCTCTGCAGAAAGAACCGGCCTACGCCCATGTGGTGGGAGTGGATGTGCTGACGCACTGTCTGGACAAGATGGCGCCGGCTTCTCTGCGCGTGGCGTCCCTGCTTTTGCAGCACAGCGCCACTCATCGGCTGCAGTTTGAGCTGTGGTGCATGAAACCCGGAACAGAGAAACTGCTTAAAAAAAACAGGGAGCTCTTTGTGCCAATAGTCAACGAATATTTAAAGGCCAGAGAACTTTCTGGATTTGTACAACTTGCCAAAGGTAAGTGGTTAATGATTCTTGTATTGTGGGACAAATATCATTTTACACCTTGTGCAAAATAAAGAAATATTAAACCAATGTAGTTTATAAAAAAAAGTATCCTCTGTACAACTTTTCCCCACTTAATGTTTGCACTTAAAGTCAGCAGAAATTGATGGATGTCAGCAAAGTGACAGGGCTGAGCAGCCAGGGGGAGGGGGACAGCTCACAAAGCTTTCTAGCACAGCCCCCCCCCCCCCCCAGATAGGCAGTTAAAGAGGAACTTTAGAGGCCATGAGTCCCACTTCTTGGGGCATCCCGATTAAGGTGAAACTCCCTAGGTCGCCCGTACCACTTACCTGCTCCGGAGCCCTCGCCACGGCCGTATCCCTGCTCACCTGTGCATAAGCCCACGGTGGGCCTTTCTGAAAGGGCGGTGTGGGCACACATCCACAGCTAGAAACAGGACGAGGATGCGGCCGATGGCACACTCCCTTCAGTGGTTTAGCCCTCAGAAGTGAAGCTGAGTGAAATTGAGCTGATCTGCCAATCGGCACTCTCGATTTTGTCCAAGCCTGTGCCGTGGCAACTCCAGAAGGTGAATCGAATGGGAGAACTGGGGAGAAACACACGTCCCCAATTTGCGAGGCCCCTTCTGAGAGGAACAACACAAGGAAAAGTTTAATTCCTGTTCCTCTTTAATAGACTCCTGGCGGTGAATGGGTGGGAGTTACCCTTTAATATATAAAACACTGATTTGAGCAGAGCATGTCCATGCACCATGGGACTGAGGAAAGGTGAGTTTCTGGGACGATCTGGTAGATTTCACACAGCAGGACATCCTGAATCGGAGCAAGGACCAAAACCCAGGATAGTAAAAATCACGATTGAAAAAACATTAGGTAGTACTCCATGGGAAAAATGGTTAGGACCCCCTAGTTTATTGTCTATTGAGTTAGTGTTTAGTGCGAGTGTAAGCTAATCCCTCTGCCACCACCAGTTAACATTACTGCTTACAGATCAGCTTGTTGGCTGCTGATTGGTCGTGATAAGGTGATTTTCCTTTCATAGTGTCTACTGCGGTGCTTCAAGTTCTGAAGGACGTCTTCTGGAACAAGCTGGTAACGGCTGCCTTGAGCAAGGAGACCTCTGATCAGTCATCCCATCAGATCGTTATGCTTTCCAGATTGGTGACTGTTTCTGAAACAAATGATTTAACTAAACTACTCGAGGAGCTTCCTGGTGCACTATCCCAGACCTGCTCTACAGAAAAGTAAGCATTTCGCGTATTTTTAATGTGTTTAGATAAGTGTCCAGTATAGGTGTAAGATTAAAGCAAACATGTCTTACCTGAATTCTGCCAGTCTGCTGAGCTTTGAGGAGTTTTGTTGCTGCATTATCATCTTTTGTTCTAAAACGTTGGCTGCAAATTTCTCTGCAGCCTGTACGAGTCAGCCACAATGGCTTACATTTTAGTCTGAAGCAAGGGGCGGTTCTGTCTCTCTTCCTGTGTGCTTAAAGTGGGCCAACACCCAGGGGTGATCGGCCCGGGAATCTATAAGATTCCCGGGCCGATCACCTCACACACCGCGGGACATCCGAGATCGGGATGTCCCGCGGGGTGTAACCCCCCCAAAACCCCGAAAAAAACTTACCCCTCCAGCCGCTGCTTCCGCCGCCGCCGCCTCTCTCGCGCTCCTCTAGACGTGCCCGCGCCGGCCGTCTCTGAATGGCCGGCGCGGGCGCGCACACGTCAAGAGTGACGCGCGGGAGGCGGCGGCAGGCGCGATCCCTTGTCCGTCGACGAACGTCACTTGTCCGTCGGCGGGCATTGGACAGCGCACTCACGTGGGAGCGTGGAGAGGTGAGTTTTCGGGGTGTTTGGGGGGGTTTCAGGTAGCGGGGCACCCCAAATCGGGGTGCCCCGGGGAAGTGGACCAATACCCAGGATAGTCAAAATCCTGGGTGTTGGTCCACTTTAATTCAGTTTCTGCACTGTCAGACCTCACTTACCTGGGTCCCGGTCCAGCGGTGTCCCCGCTGCGCAGCCCGTTCGGGCGGCTGCTGGCGCGCCTGCGCACTCCTCTTCCTCAGCCGGCATTCGTGCACGTCCTGCTTATGCCCTCTGGCGGCGCTGCTCCCAGCGTGGCCGCCGGAGGAAAGATTAAAGGGCCAATGAGCCCTAGCTGGTGTGGGGGAGAAACGCCCCTTGTATTGCGAGGGCCTATTAGCCCACAGGAGCCTTTGGGCTATACGCCCTTTCTGTTGTCTAATTGTTCTAATTGTCACAGTTCTGAATAGCACCAATCACGCACTCACTTCCCCATCTCCAATCATATCTGGATCCTATAAAAGCTTCAGTCAGTTACTCAGTGCCTGTGATAGAGCCTTGTCGTACCTTTGTTTGTCTACTGAATTATTCTCTGATTGAGCTTCGTTGCCGACCCCTGCCTGAACCGACTACTCTTTCCGTTTGATCTCTGTTGCCGACCTTTGCTATCCACGACCATCCTGTCCGCTGCCAGCCTTGACCCCTGCTTCTTTTCCGACCGCGAGCTGCCTCGTCCAACTGTACCGACGCGATCTCTGCTTACCCGGTGTTGACCTCTGGCCTGTCTTTGGACTTCCTATTAATTCCTGCTTCATCTATTGGACTCACTCTAGTTCCGCTCTTCGTTATTGGTTCTCCAGACCTCCAACCAGTAAGCTCTCATCCTTTGAGCCATTGAAGTCCTGGGGGCAACCGATCCCGGGCAGGCGTATACTGCGTCCCGGCAAGCGGGCGCTCCTACAGGTGAAGCTGGCTGCGGAGATTGGGGGTTGAGGGCTTACCTGGAGGGCTGGAGTTACCTGAGCGTGACATGCACAGTATAGAGGCATCCAAGTATACACGTACAATGTCTGCAACATTATTTATTATTTGCCAGGCAAAAAAACTAAAAAAAATATAGTATAATAAGTTAGATCTCTTTTGTGTGTCCCACCCAAGCTGATACGAGAGGTCCACGTCTCGGTGCTAAAAAAAAAAAAAAAAAAAAAAAGGTGGTCATGCATAATTACAATCTTGGGTCTTTGATACAGAGCAGGGGTGAGATCCCAGTGACTGTCTCCTTAGTTAGGAAAATCACTTCCTCATTCAGCTTTCAGTCCCCACTCCACTGACCTGGTCCATCAATCAACCACCAATGGACCAAGAATGGAAACACCCCTCACTCCCTCCCCAGATGCCCTCATTCTGCAGCTCTGAAATCCTGCCCTCCCCTCACATTTATCACAGTGTGCTTACATCACATGCCTGTTGTCTATTTTTACTCCAATGCTCTAATACTTTTAAAGGTAACTTAGGAATTACAGGGTCTTTTTGGAAACGAATTGAAGTTTAGGACAACCTATAGCTCAAGGCAATTGGGCATCAGTCGGGCTTGCCTTTAGTATAACTTGAACCCCATAGGAAATCTGTATGAGGGAAGCTGTTACAATGTATCTCTATGGCGGTGGCAAGGGTGAAAAACCTGCCTGCTATTCCAAACATCTGCATGGTGTTAATCCCTCTCTTTAAGCTTATGTCACTGATTGCCTGAGAGGGGCTTTAGAGGAGCAATGCAATAAGCTTTGATTTTTTGACTGGAGGGCCACTTTAATTGCCATGTAGTATATTTCTTTATACAGTTTACCAGAATTCCTTAAAGTTATGTGATTTATATGTGCTGGCGTGATTGTTTTCTTTCTTTTGGGTGATCTATTCTTGTGTTGCAGATGGGCTCTGGCTGACTGTGTATGGCGAGCTGCAGAGCGAGCTGGGGAGGCCGGATCTTCTTGGCTCACGGCTCTCCTAACGTCCAATATGAAATGTCTGACTGCTGCGTATGGCGCCAACAAGGAGTGTGAGGAAGCGGTGCAGGACTCGGAGAAAGCACTGCTATCTCGACTTCAAAATCTTATGGTAGGAGTAGAAAAATGGTGTATTATTTGCAATTAAATATGATTTGTGGTGGTGGGTGGACTTGTTTGTGCTTAGGTCTTTAGTTCCATTAGTGTAGTTAAGGGTTTGGTTAGAGGACGTCTGTAGACTGTGGGCTTTATTCATCAAGGGATAGCGTCAGGTAGAGTCAGGTGAACGCCGGCTGCGGCACACAATACCACATTTATGAAGGCAATTCTGGACAGCGCCTCTACCTCTAGCGCCTAGCGTCGCTACCTATCGCTCTCTCATACATTTCAATGGACGTTACTTTTATTCTCTTTAAACAGGGTTTTTTTGTTTTGTATTAAATCATTGTGTGACCTCTCCTGGCCTATTTAAATACATTTTTGAAAACTTTTTTGATTTTTTTATATTTTTATGCAGAATTGTCAGTACAGGTCTGGTATTAAATTATTAATTTCACAATGTAATAACAATGTAATTCCATATGTTTTTCGCTTTGTTACTGGTGGATATGTGTTCAAAAACTGACTTTAATCACACAGCTTCTGGCGCTCTGGGCTACAGCGACCCAATTTTGAGCGCCGGCGCTGTGTAAGGCTTTTTTTTATGAATATGGTTTGAGTCACTCACACTGACCAGTCGCTACTGTTCGCTCCCATATAGCGCTGTACTGGTGTTATAGCGACTCACACATCAAATTCATCAATGCCGGCAATGTTACTATCTGGTGAGCGACTAGAATAATGCCATGTAGTGTTCGATTCATCATTAGCCCAGGCTCAGCGAACAGCGCTGGTGTTCATCCTTGCAGAGCGCCACGTCTAACCTGTCATTACCTGGCGCTCTCCCATACATTTCTATGGACGATCCTTAAATCCCTTTCCTGATCCATTTTTTTTTTCCATAAAAAAAAAACCACAAACCTTCTGACATGTATCCTGTGCAAGAAAATGACACTTCTGAAAACTTTTTGGATTCATAATATATGTAATAACAATGTAATACCATATGTTTTCGCTTTGTTACTAGTGGATACATGTACAAAAACAGACTTTAATCACACAGCCTCTGGCGCTATGGGCTACAGTTACATGATTTTGAGCGCCGGCGATGTGGTGTGAGTTGGTCGCACTGAGCTGGCGTTACGGTTCGCTCCCATACAGCGTAGTATAGCGACTCACACAACATATTCATCAATGCCAGCCAGCGACTGAGGCGCTCTGAAACAATGATCCATGGCCGCGCGCTCTACAGACGCTCATCTGCCGCTACCTGGCGCTAGTAATGAATCGGCCTGTCCATATAATGCTACACGTGTGGTCTTACTCCAAACACTCCACTCCAAATATATAATTTATGTCCCGTGACCCCCTTGTCATTTTCCATGTATTTTCTTTTCCTTCATCCAGATCCTGGTGAAAGAAAATGTGCCTACAGAGTGGAACAGCTTTGTGAAAACTGGATTAAAGTGAGTTATGTTCTGTGTATCTCAGCGCTTGAGCGTCACACACACTTCTTTGTAAAGTCTTATTCATCTTACATGTCACAGTGAATGTTATTAGCCCTGCAACTGCAGTTAAAGGGGGCCAACACCCAGGGGGGATCGGCCCAAGAATCTATAAGATTCCCAGACCGATCAGATCCCTCCCCGGGGGGCGAAACCTCCCAGGACGCCCAGAAACCTTACCTTATCCCCATTCCAACGGCCGCATCCCGCGCTTCCATTTAGCAGGGCGCGCACCCGCGGCGGTCGTTGCGAATGGCCGGCGCGGGCGCGCTCCCTGTTAGAAGGAAGCGCGAGACGCGGCCTCCAGCGCGCTCAGAGCCGCGGTGGTTGTCCGTCACTTGTCTGTCCATACCACAGCGGCTCTAAGCGCTCTGATTGGACGAGCACTCGCGTAGGAACGGGGTAAGGTGAGTTATTTAGGGCGATCGGGGGGGGTGCCCCACGGAAGTGGACCAAAACCCAGGATAGTGAAAATCCTGGGTGTTGATCCACTTTAAAGAGAAACCAAACCTCACCAGCCTGTTGCCCCCAGTTTTTTTTTTTACTCACCTCCATGGGGGCTTCTGTCTTCTGGGCCCCTCTGATTCCGGGCGACCTCCGTCTGGCAGTGCCATCTTGCATTCCCATGAGGCATCCCCAGATCTCGCACCTGCAGAGTGCCAATAAATGGGCTACAATGGAGGCCGGATGAAAAGCAGCGAGACTTGGAGAGCGCTGTATCCTGAGAGGATGGCTAAGGCTGCTGCTGTCATGAAGCCGGCAGGCAGAAGAATCGGGCCCTGAAGCAGATGTATGTCGCTGTATCAGCTGGCGGTGACATCCAAAAGGTAAGCAGGGTCTAAAAGTCTTTAGGGCTGTCTGAGTTCCACTCCCTGGGGCATCTCATATTAAGGGGCCCCGCCGTATGAAACCCTCCTTGTATTGCCAGTTTTACCTGCTTCCAGCGCCCTCGCTGCGCATTTACTCTGCGGCCCGCATCCAAGCTCTAGCTGTGTGGGCACCTGAGCCAGGCATTTCTGGATGGCAGGCGCGGGCACGCCACAGCTAGAAGCTGGATGGGGGGATGCAGCGGGCGACACACTTGGCTCTGCTCAGCTGCCTTTTCACTAGCAGAGCCAAAGGGAGCTATATGAAACCAAGCACACGGATTGGCTAAGCAGGCCGCTCAGCCAATCAGGCCAATTTCGGCAGAGACTGCACCGTGGGAAGGCAAGGAAGGTGGTTGATTTGGGCAAACTGTTGGAATACCCTGGGAGTGGGAGCGCGTGCGTCTACAGAGAAGCCAGGGATGTGGATGCACCGGCAACGGAGATCGCGTTGTGGGACCCGCTGGGATCAGCTAAGATCACACAGCTAAATATGGTACTGAAAAAAAATGGGAGAAAAATTGCTTTCTCAGAAAAAAGTGAGAAAAAAATTCTCACAGTGCTGATTTAACCCTAAAATGTTAATGTTTTCACCTACTATCTATACATTTCTTACTCTGGACTAAAAAGTCTAATTAAAACGCATGCCTAATTTTTTTTTTTCTATGAATTGCTATAGATAGTAGGGTCCAGGAAAGGTTTTATCCTCCTCCATCTCAAATCTGTTAGTACGTTTTCAATACTACTTGTGCCAGGAACTCCTCTCTGGTCCTTGGGTCACCTACTTAACTTTACTCAGATTAATCTTTTAACAACATTTTGCTGTATTTCCTACTTTTTTGGGATTGATTTCATTGACCGTTTACCGCAAAATTAACTTTTCTAGCCAAATTGTTGGCTTTAAAAATATTGTTACTCTTGATAGGTATCGTTACAAAGACTGTGCCTTCCTGGATGCTCTTTGTGTTGGAATTGAAGCGTGGTACAAGCCAGATGGTCCCTGTACGGAGGGTTTGGTTCAATTGTCTGTCCTCCACATGATGGTCACACAGCACTCGCTGTTCCTTCCAAACTTCCTGCGATCCAGAGAGGAAGAGAACATCGACAATGACGTTCGAGGTGCCCCCTTACTTCTTTTTTTGTCTTGGACTGTGCACATATTTAACACAGTGATTGTGTGGCCTTTATAGCATGGTGCATCTACATTCCCATGAACAATTTTTAGCCATATACCCTATACCCTGTATTAACTTAGATCAGTATTATCTTTGTAGTATAAGGTTATAACTAATTATTATTTAGTGGGTCACTGCAATCGAAATCGAAAGCAGCCGCATCCCCAGCAGCAGCACAGACCAAAGATGCTGGTGATGCGTCTGCCTGCTTTTTACATTGGCGAGGGAGCCAGGAATGTCATGAGTTTTGTGGCTCCCCGGGGGAGAGGGGGTTTATTTTCCCAATTAGGGATACCCCAGGGGACAGCCCCGTTGGCTTTTTGTTCTGCATTAAAATATAAAAACTAGTTTGCACTTATAACTGTGGAGAGTTGCCACAAGAGATCCTGCAAAGCTCTTGGATTGTGGGCCATGCTCTGGACTCTGGTCTGGACTGGGTGCCATCTGCTGCAGAAGATTAAATGTGAGAACAGCTTTTTATGGTGGTGGCTGAGCCATGGCTGTCGGACAACTGTGAAAGGCAGTTTTGCAGGGTGCGTGGAAACTAACGGTAAGATATCTCTTCTTCCAGGAGGGTTGATGTGTGCAATTGGGATCATAAATGACTTTTGTATCACTAGTATATTTAGCACTACTCTTTTCTTGCGCTCTTACCTTATTTTAGCGTTTCCTGACAGATAGAGATGCGCAATCTGCTGAGGGCATTGAAAAAAAGCTCGCCCTATATAATGTCCCCGGGGAACGAAACAAAATCCCTGGTTTTGTTCCTAAGAGCAAACCTGTGTCTAAGCAAAGCATCAGTTTTGCTTGATGCACAGCCACACTAGTCTGCTTCCGCAGCTGAAGCTGGACATCGGCATAAGGTTATAATAAGGTTATAATATATTACTTCTGGCTTCCAAGCTGCTGCTTTGAGTTCGAGTGACCTTTTTGTCAGCCAATCTGTGAAGCAGCAACGCAACAAATTGACTGGATGACTGTCAGTGGCGGCAACCATGGCACATCCCAGGAGAAGCTACCATAGTATCCGGTGACCATGTCTTTTTTTTTTTTTTTTAATGTAACCCCCACATTGTGTTTGAATAGAAAGGCCAGTGTAACAATGATCCCTTTCCTTGGCACTGTGGGGTTACAGGAAAAAACATCTTGCCTTGCCCGGATCCTGCACCATTACCGGCGCTCCTGGGGCAGCCGCACAGACAGTATGCAGGGTGGCACCCTCTGTTCTGTGTGTGCTTTGGCCTGTCTGTGGGGAAGCCACTCTGCACTTCCTGTCCAGGATGGATACCAGTGCAGTAAGATATTTATTTTAATGCTGTTTGGGGCAACGGTTGTGTTTTTGGCCTAGGCTGCCACTTTGATGATCTGAATTCTTAGTCAATAATGCCCTTCAGAGGAACCCAAAGGTTGACATCTGTGCCCGGATGCCAGTAGGGAACATTGTCCTCATAAAGACAGTGTTCAGTTTCTAACTAGTATAATATTTCTTTGTAACCTTTATCTGCCCCTTTCATACTTTTAAACACTATCTATTTCCTTTTGCAGAGAAGCTGGTGGATTTGCTGAGAGCTATTATCAGGAATTGTCCCTCTGTGTGTGACAAGAATCATTTTGCTGTTCTGCTTGGTGCCTATGGCGGGACCCTCTGTGTTACAGGTACATTTTCTGAGAATGATGATTTATTTTATGTGTGCTGTGCAGATTTTTGGGGAAAAACATTAAAACCGTAAGATGTGGTGAGATCTAATTCAGTGCTCTTTTTGTCTGTAACCCCTATAGCTAGATGAAGTCTAGCTTCCTTTCTGATTGATCACAGGAGACAGGAAATCCATGGGTGTTACCCAGGACTGATAGGTGGCGACCAGCAGAAAATGTGTTTTTTTTGTGCTACCCATTTGATTCCTGTCATTTTTTTTTGGGGGGGGGGATAAACTTCCTGTTTGGTCTTGGCAAAGAGGGATCAGAGACAGCACATTTACAAACATTCTATTACATATACTGTATGACTGGCTGCAAGTCTACCTCATAAGAATGAATACCTATAGTTCAAGGTACTCCTGTATCAATGTCTATTTGCTGAAATATATATATACTATGGTCCCGAATAGGGCTGCCTGAGGGGCAAGGGGCAGTGTGTGTGTGTGTGTGTGTGTGTGGCGGGGGGGGGGGGGGGTTGGACATAGTGATCTTGAGGACTTTAAAGCGGAACAATCACCCCCTGTGGCTACACTGGAATATAAGGCCGGTTTCACACCAGAGCGGATGCGTGGCGTTCGCACTTTCGGGCCCCCAAGCCGTCTGTGAGAAGCTGCCCATAGTAATCTATGGGCGCTTTAACATATGCTTTGGGTGTTTGCGAAGCCCTCTGAGTGCTCCCCAAAAAACTTGCCTGCAGCGCCCCAAGGCCACATCACTTGCTGTTCCACTTCAATGAGTGGAGAACGCAAACGCTAACGCCCTCCAGACCTGAACACAGCGATTGCCCGAAAAGGGAGCGCCCCACAATTGCGCTGGTATGAAACCAGCCTAAAAGATTCCAGTGCCGGCCACTAGCCTTCCCCCGAGGCATCCTATACCGAATGACCTGCGGTGTGAAACCCCCTGGAGTGTAGAGGTAATCTTACCTGATTCCGGGAGTGCCCATGACGCTGTCTTCGACAGCAGCCGCATCCCTGGCTTCTCTGTAGCTGTCCACAGGGGAGCCGGGGATGCGGCTGCCAACGTCGCCTATGATGTTCAAATCAGCGCCCCATAAAGCTTTGATTGGATGAGTGCTTGCGCCGTGGGAACGACAGAAATGTAAGTGAACGGGTGCGATCTGGGGGGTTTCACACAAGGGGGCATTCTACATCGGGATGCCCCCGGGGCAGGGAACAATGGCCAGGATATTAAAATATTCCATCTTGGCGATTGGTCCACTTTAAAAAGGTCCAGTTTCTTTAGTTTCTGTATCTGACTTTTTCTTTTTATCCCAGACCAGAAACTACTCTTCTTGCTGCAGGACTATGAGCTAAACAACTTGAGCCTCACAGATTTCAGGTAATTAATCTAAAGCAGTTTGGTTATTCTGGTCTATTGCCTTTTCAGCCTTGTCTTCAAAAATATGGAGAGATCTTTCTGTGGTTGGCTGGTTACAATGCGTTTCCATTCTGTGCTACTGTTAACGTTTAGGAAACGTAACTACTTTTAAAGATGAAGTCTAGTCTCGGGCTAAGCCGCGCTGGCCTGATACCACCATCTACCCTGGCAGCGCTGCCTGCCCCTCTCCTGCTGCTGGCCCTGCACTGCCACCTGCCCCACTTGCTGGAAGGAGAGAGGAGTTTGCCTATGGGCTATGCTTGCACCTAGTGTGCGCTTAGCACTGCTCATTGGCAAACTGAATAGAATTTGAAAGAGGCAAGATGGTGGGGCCTGTGGCAGCAACTTTGAAAGCCTTCAGAGAGAAGGGGGCACAGTTTATTGATAAGCATGCAGTGGTTTGCATGCTTGTAATTTTTTTATTCTGGTTCTCAAAGAACTTTTAGATCGCTTTAAAGGGAAAGTCCACTTTCATGGAATTTCCCTCAGACCTTCAGCTCAGACAGTGCCAGGTGGGATTAGACTCCCCGCTTACCTGCCTTATCCTGCTTATCCAGCGGGTGGATGTGGCCTCAGAGCAGAGCGCTCTCATTGAGATCAGTGGACTCCTCCATGCACAAGGAACTCCTGTGTACAGAGGCACCTTTGGATCTCAATAGGAGCACTCTATGCTGATGCCCCACCCACCCACCAAACTGCCGTACTGGTGCTGTGGCTGAGCGAGGAGCGGTGGGGGAGTGCATGGCAGGCAAGAGGGTGTCCTGAGCCCCCTGGCACTGGATGATCTGAAGGTCTGAGGGAAAGTCTTCCCAATCCTATGGTACGTGTGGGCTCTCGTCCAATCAGAACTGTTTGACGCACATATCAATATTCTGCAAACGGCCTTTGTTGTGGCTTCTGATCACAGCCTAAATGGGCGTCCGGGGGGGTGGTTGGGGGGGTCACACAGTGGGGCATCCCCTGCTGCTTTAAGATAGACTGGAGCTCCCATAACTCCCAGTGTTTCCTTGCAGTCTAGGCTGCGAAGACAGAAGATTGTCTCTCTCTGTATTATCGCAGGCGAGCGGGGCATCCCAAGCCTGTTGGCCCTGCAGGCCTATTCCCACCTGTTCCGGAACCCATCCTGCCTCCCAGCCCTGGCTGCGGTTCAGGTGACTGTAGGGGAACACCTAGGGTCGGGTGTTCACAGAGCTATGCTCTGGGCTGCAGACCCTGCCGGCCATAGGCTATGGTGAGCCTATTGGGGGGGGGGGGAACCACTGGGATCCCCTTATGCCTGCCCGTGTGTGTTTTTTCCCACATGCTTTATTCATTGTGTGTGTTTTTGCTCATGCTTGCGTCTTGTGCTTGGCACTATACTTACCTCACTCGTTCCCTCTCTTCTCCTCCCTGGCGCGCCGTCGGGGGGGAGGGCGGCGCTGCCGGCTGCGTCCTGCCACTTGTCTTCTTACTTACCTCCTTCGCTCCTGCTTCTCTCCCCTGGCGCTCTGTCATCAGGGGTGAGGCGCCCTCTCAGCTATGGAGGGTGGCTGTCCCCCGGCGCGCTGCCCGCCTGCTGTGGGTGCCGTGCGTGCTCCGCGGAAGGGGGGGTCCCTCTCTTCTCCCTGCTCCAGGCGACATTTTCTGCTGACAGGCGCCCGGAGTTCGCGCGCTGCGGCGGGACCGCGCAATGACGCAAATTGCATCATCACGACGTGGCACGCCCCTCGGGTGCTGCGTTTGGTGCCGTTTCGCTCTGGGAGCCCTGTTGCGCTGCCTGGCTCTTCTCCTGGCTTCTTGGTCTTCTCTCTGCCCCGGGTCCGACGCGGTGCTCTGTGAGTGCTGCTTAATTGTCTTCTGACTGTTTTGTATTGTATCCGTGCATGTGCCGTGGGATGCTTATTGTGCTCCTTTTTTTTTGTGTCTTGCAGGCTGGTCCCATATAGTACTTGTGGTTCCTCCAGGCCCTTCCACCCCCCACCCCCCGGGGTGTTTTGGGGGGCTAGTATAGGGGATTGTTGGGGTTGGGCCCTCTGTGCCCTTAAACCCCTTATTGCTAATAATCATCATATGGCGGCTTCTGGGGATAGCGAGCTCGGGGGCCCTTCGGGGCGGGCTCCGCTGTGTCTTATGTGTGGTACATCCCCTTTTGAGCAGTCACAGCACGGTCTGTGTCCCCTGCACCTAGAGTGTTATTGCGGAACTGAATGGGGTGAGCGTTACTCTCCCCAGCCCTATTCTACCTACGGCATCACCGACACCCCCGCGCCTGCATTTAGCCCCCAGCAAGGGGGATGCCAGCAGAGTGTCTCTTTCAGACCTGGCGTTACGCGTGGCCAGTCTTGAACTGCAATTGTCCCGTCCGGCCTCCAGTAAGAAGCGGCATTTGGACCCGGCTTATTCTCTCTTCGCTGATGATGATGATGCTTATGAGGCTTTTGGTGGCCGTGACTCCATGGAAAAGGGTGAGTTATTCCATGATTCTGACTCCTCCGGTGACCGTCCGGGCGACTTTGACAGTGACCCCCGGGTCCTCCTCAGATGAGGACATGTGGCTCCCCGATGACACGGATAGGCTTTTGTCTGCGATGTTCATTACCTTGCACATTGTTCCCCTGAAGGCGGCCAAAAGGAAGCAGGGGGAGCTTTTCCACCCTGATAGACAGCGCCTGGTGTTCCCGGAGCAGGGATATTTTTCCAAAATGGTGTTTAAGGAATGGGAGAGGCCTAATAAACTGCCCTCGGTACCCAAGGGGCTGGACAGACGGTATCCCTTTTCGGAGGAGTTGGTCCGACTTCGGTCTTATCCCCCGGAGGTGGACGCTCCTGTCCTGGGGCTCCGGACACTACTACCTTACGTGATCATGCTGATCGGCGGAGGCCGCCCGTTCCTGCAAGCGAGCGGACGAGTATAAGGAACTTTTGGCTTGCGCTGACTTTATTGCCTTTGTGCACTCGGCTATGGATGGTGCCGTCCGGCTTGGCGGTAGGGCTTCGGCCCTGTTGGTTGCTCTCCGGCGGTCTATTTGCCTGCGGCAGTGGGCAGCCGATGCTGCCACCAAGTAATCCGTCACCGGGATTCCCTTCATGGGACTTCGTCTTTTTGGGGAGCGTCTTGATCTCTAGGCCAAGGATTGCTGGCTCCCTCAGCGTCGGAAGCAAGCACGGCCCTTTTGGGGCTCTTCTTCCTTTCATCCCTTCCGAGAGGGATGAGGTTCTTCCTTCCCTGGTGGTCACAGGGACTCCTGGGGACGAGGTAGATCCCGCGGTCGTCCCGGTCTCTCCTGGGGGCTTTGAGGCTGTACCCTTTGCCCAGTTCCACATGAGACCTCTTCAGTTGAATCTCTTGTTCGTTTGGGATCGGACACAGGAGTCCCTGGAGCAGGTATTTGCTCTGTCCCCTCTGTCCAGACAGTCTCCTTCGTGGTGGTTGGACTCAAGAAATCTTCTAGTGGGCAGGTCCCTTCTACCCCCGTGCTGGGAGATTGTCACCACGGACGTCATTCTGAACGGTTTTGGAGGGTTTTGGCTTTCGCTGAAGTTCCAGGGCCAGTGGGGTCCTCGGGAGGCCCTTGTGCCTATCAATCTCTTGGAGCTGAGAGCGATCAGGTTGGTTCTCTCCCAGTTGACTCCCCACCTTCGGGGTCGTGCGGTCCAGGTCCGCTCGGACAATCAGACGGCGGTCGCCTACATCAATTATCAGGGCGGGACTCAGAGCAAAAGAGCCCTCAAGGAAGTATTCTTGTCTTGAGTAGAGGAGAATGTTCCCTGCATCTCGGCGGTTTACATCCCAGGGGTGGAGAACCAGGAGGCGGACTCCCTGAGCAGGGGGACATCTGCCTGGGGAGTGGTCACAAGATCTTTCACGCCCTGTGTCGCCGTTGGGGTCAGCCGGACGTGGACCTGTTTGTGTCCCGTCACAATCACAAGCTCCCAAGATTCGTCTCTCTGTCAAGAGATCCTCTGGTCTTCGCCATGGACGCTCGAGCAATTCCTTGGACGGAATTTCGACTACTTTATGCATTTCCTCCCTTCCCTCTGCTGGTTCGTGTGCTGCGCAAGATAGCCCAGGAAGGGGTACCGACCATCCTGGTGGCCCCCTGCTGGCCGCGAAGTTGCTGGTTCGCTGACATAGTCCAGATGTCAGTGGATCAGTACGTCATGCCCGACGATCCAGGGCTTCTCACTCAGGGACTGCTACGCCATCCCAATTTACAAACGCTGGCTTTGACAGCTTGGCTGCTGTACCTCCATCCTGATGGATAAGGGGCTGCCGGCCTTCGGTCATCAGTACCACGATTCAGGCTCGGAAGATATCCTCTTCCATGTTTTATTATAGGGTCTGGCTCGCTTACATTGCCTGGTGTGAGTCTAAGTCTTTTCCTTGTCGCATTTTTTCCCTTTCCAGGATTTTGGAATTTCTATAACATGGTCTGGAGTCGGGTCTACAGCGGAGTACCCTCAAAGGACAGGTTTCGGCCTTGGCTATTTTTTTCCAAATATCCTTCACCAATCAAGACTTTTTTCCAAGGAGTTACCCATGTACGTCCGCCGCGTAAGCCTTTGCTACCGGTGTGGGATTTGAACTTGGTACTTTCTGCTCTCCAGGGTCCCCCCTTTGAGCCCTTGTGCGATGCTGCTCTGTCCATTCTGACTCTGAAGGTGGTCTTTTTGGTAGCTATCACCTCGGTGCGTTGCGTCTCTGAGCTGGCGGCGCTTTATATGAAGCCTCCTTATTTTGAGCGGCATCAGGATAAGGTGGTTTTCCGTCTTAAACCGGAATTCTTGCCCAAAGTTGTCTCTGCCTTTCATCTCAATGAAGACATGGTCTTGCCTTCCTTGTGTCCTGCCCCTTCTAATTCTAAGGAACGGACTCTTCATTCCCTGGATGTGGTCAGGGTGCTTAAGTACTATTTGGTTGCTACGGAGTCATTTTGGAAGTCGGACTCCGTTTGTCCTTCCTGACAGATCTAGGAAGGGCTTGCCTCCAGCCAAATCCACTATCAGCAAGTGGATCAGACAGGCGGTGGTGCAAGTGTATTCTGGCAAGGGGAAGGAACCCCCTTTCCGTGTTACAGCTCATTCCACTAGAGCTATTGGTGCCTCTTGGGCTTTTCAGCACCAGGCTTCTGTTGAACAGGTTTGTAAGGCCGCTACTTGGTCTTCAGTTTATTTTACAAGGTTGACGTTAGGGCCTCAGCTGATGCTGTTTTTGGTCGCAAGGTGCTTCTGGCAGTAGTGTCATGAACTACGCATTGTCGCTCACTGGGGATCCCACCCTTCTTCTTGGACACTGCTTTTGGATGTCCCAATAGTGAAGAATGAAGATGAAGCGACCCGAGCAGGATACCAGGAAAAATACAATTCTGTGATTACTCACCTGTAGAATTGATTTTATTGGTATCCTGCTAGGGTCGCTTCATCCCACCCTTGTTCTGTTATCCTTTTTTGCCTTGTTATGGTGATTCCGTTGAGAGAGTTTATAGTGGGGCTGTGTGAAGTAACCTGGTCTCTGACCTCCCGGCTTCTCTCTGTATTACTGCTTTTCAACACTGGGAGTTATGGGAAATTTGCTGCCGTTTTATGGGTCGGGAGGAGCCACAAGTCTTCTTGCAGTCGACTGCGCCACCTTGTGGCGGATAACCCAATAGTGAAGAATGAAGATAAAGCGACCCGAGCTGGATACCAATAAAATCAATTCTACAGGTGAGTAATCACAGAATTGTATTTTTTCCTTTGCTAAATCACACAAACCTGTCAAATATAAATATGCTAATGTATCTATAAAAAAAAATAATAATAAATAAATTAAATAAAACAGAACAGCCATGGGTGTTGCAAAGACCAGTGGTGTGTCACTTGCACATGGACTCCCATGGTTTTTCTGTGAGGGTACAGTAGGTAAGGTACTAAAACTGTGAAGCATGCTAGATGATCACTATGGCCTCAATTCAATAAGAGTTGAAAAAAATTCTCATGGTAGTAAAAAATTCAATTCATGAGAAAAAAGTCTGAGAATCTCAATGTTACTGAATCACTAGATAGAACGACAATGAAAGTCAATGGCAGCTTTTTTACTTCTAAGAAAAAAGAAAACTATTTACTCCTTTCTACACTGTAGTAAAACTGCCATTGACTTTCATTGTCTCTTTATCTAGTGATTCAGTAACAGTGACGTTCTCAGGCTTTTTTCTCGGGAATTGATTTACTACCATGAGAATTTTTTCAACTCTTATTGAATTGAGGCCTATGAGCCATTGAGCCATTAAAGTGGAAGCGATGCACTTTAGAGGACATCCACATTTAACCCAGTCCTGATTTTCTAGGCTTCTCTTGTGGGGTCCAGCTGCTGTAGAGCATCACAGGACAAGAAAAAGTTTGGGAAAATCCCTGTGGCAGCAGCCAAGCATGGAAGAGATCCTCAGCCTGCTGGACAGGGAGAGAATGCTGGAAACCATTCTGAACTTCCCTCTGCACCGCAAACTGACAGCTCAGGTATTGTCCTGGTGAATTGTCTTTTTTTCTCACGACATATTTCCTTTTATTTCCGACAATAAAACAAAATTGTTGTCGTATAGATACTAGCGGGACTGGAGATCCAAGCAACCTTTTTTATCCTAAGTGGCAGAGTCATGTAAGCTGACCTACATCCTAAGAGAAAAGCCCTATCTTCACATGATTCTACAAACCCCCCCACCACCAACCCCAACCCCAGCCCTGCAGTTAGGAAGGTTCACTTAAACCGGACCCTCAGCATGTATTATGGAAAGCCAACACCCTTAAACTATTCCCCAGCATCTAAAATTAATATATTTAAAGTTTTTAGTCACTTATCCTTTCCCCCACTGGGCTGCAACTCAGGACTTTAGGATATGGGCACTGCCATCTTGCCTCAGAAGCATCACATACTGAGGAGAGGAGAGTGGGATAAACTACAGGGGGTGGCAGGTTATAGCTGTGCTTTGCACAGACAGAGCAGAGCTGGGGTCAGGGAAAGGACAGCAATCTCAGAATGCAGAGCGACCTGTTTGCAGGTTGCCTGATGCTCCATGAGCCGTCATCTTGGATGTTTAAAGGCTCATAACATGCAGTAGATGCAGATAGGATGATTTTTAATGTGAGCAATCTGTATGTACAGGGTGTGGGAAACATATAAGATATGCTGTTATTCAGGGTGAAGGTCTGCTTAAAAGCAGACCAAACCCCACATTTTTAACTAACATTCCCTGAATTGCTCTCCCCACGAATAGTAACTTTTGCCTATTTTTACTGCTCCCGCTTTACACCAGATAATGGCGCCTGTTTCAGCTGTAAAGCTCCGCCTCCTCCATTCATTGGCATTGCTGTGTGTGGCAATGATGTCAATCACCTGCAATCCTAAAGAGGGAGAGCAAAAGAATCTGTGTTCCAGGGCAATTTGATAAGCAAAAATTTCCATTTCTAGTTCAACGCCCTAAGAAGAGAGTATCAGCAGGGGCTTTGGTCAAATGTATATTCTAAGTATGTCACACACCCCGCTTCAAACATAAATAGTTACACTTGGGGTATACACACCTCTAGGTGGCGACTTTGCAGAGAAGTCCTGAAAAACGAGCCCCTCCCGGTCTATACATACCTGGGACCTCCCACTTATTCCCCAGTGTTCTTCTCTGCAAGATGGCGACATGAAGAAGAATGAAGTCTCCTGCTTGCAGGTAGCCGGGGTAACATCCCGGCCCCTCCTTCTGTTCTATTTCTGCCCGGCCTTTTGTTTATTAGCCCCTTGTTTGAATATATAGCCTCCCAGCTTCGGCTGTCGGCCCGGGCAAGGGTAGACGGCACCTAAGGTGCCTAGGAGCTTCGCTCCTCCGCTAGACCCCATACCATGGGGCAATGCGGTTATCCGGTTCTGGTGATCCGGATTTGGGATGCCCCCGCCCTTTTGTCCCTATTAGGCTTGCCCTTGCCCCGCTTGGTCCCTTCTCCCTGCGCTAGTTGGGGGGGGGGGGGGGCTTGTCTGTGTGCCTGGGTATGTTTTGCTACTTGTGGCTGTGTGAGTGTTTTACTTGGTGCGGCCGGTGTGGGGCGGGGCCGGGCGGCGTGTGTGTGTTGTCGCCGGCCCGCCCGTCTTCCCAGCTTGTTAGTGTTCGGGGGCTCCGCTGAGCACCCCGGACTGTGTAGACGGCTCTCCGGAGGGGCAGGGGGGCGGGTCCGGGCGGCGTGTGTGCCGCCGACCCGCCGGTCTGCTCTATCCTCCTGTCAGTTGCGGGCGCCATGTCCTCTGGCGCCCGCTGCACTGGTGGCTCTCCGGAGGCGGAAGCGGGCGGGGCCGGGCGGCGTGTGTGTAGTGTGCCGCCAGCCCGCCTGCCTTCATCACCTATATGCGGGCGCCATGTTTTAGGCGCCCGCTGTACTGTCCGGCTCTCCGGAGGAGGAGGGGGGCGGAGCCGCGTCGTGCGCGGCCCGCGCTGTGCCTTCATTGGAGGGAGGGGCGGGGCCGGAGCGTCTGCTGCGCTCTGCTGGGCCGCCCTTCTTCTCCCTCTGCCTCCTCGTGTTTGCTTGCTGGCCGCCATTCCGGTCGCGGCTTTTAAGGTAGGCCGGGGTTTGTCTGTATGGTTTTTAAGGTGGTTGCTTGGCTGGGGGCATCAGAAAAAGTTTCAGGTCAGATTCCCCTTGTTTGGGGGTTGTGTCCTGGTGTTGTCGGCCTGACCTTGGATAGCATTGTTTTGCTGGGTCCCTTATGCTGGTGCATCCCTAGCCATATATATATATATATATATATATATATATATATATATATATATATATATATATATGTATGTATGTATGTATGTATATATATATATATATATATATATATATATATATATATATATATATATGTATGTATTCCTTGTATACTGATCCCTGTGTGGGTTCATGTCTGACATTTTTGTGCTATGGTATTGTATATGACATGTGCTGATCCATTAGTGCTTGGAGTGACTGTTGTCCTTTCTGTTTCAGATCCTGGGATCCCACGCTGCAGGGCTCTCCCGGTCTTAGCTACCTGGCTAGTGGGGTTGTCCATTACAATTTTATCCCTATATTGGTTATTTTGCAAATGCTCCCACTTCAGGGCCATTTACTATAATAAAAAAAAAAAAAATTTAAGGGGCATCCCGGGTCGCATATTGGGTAAATCCCTGGGTTATTGGGAATACCATAAATTCACCATATGGAGGCTCCCAAAGATACCGGAAACGGCCCTTCGGGGCAGTCCAGGCTGTGTGGGGGTTGTGGGGCTCCGCTCCCAGGGGATGATGTTATATGCATTCCATGTGCGCAGCGGAACATTGAGCGCCAGTCCGGCACCCCGGTGTCTGGCTCTTCGCCGCCCGTGCCATCTCTGTCTCCTCCTCGCCTGTTCCGGGCCCCATGTGACGTTGTCATGGGTGGGGATTCGCAATCCGAGGTATGCGCCCGGTTGGCTAGCCTCGAGAAAATGTTTTCTGCTGTGGTTGCTCAGAAGGCTCCGGCTAAGCGGAAACACTTGTCCCCGCCTCCGCCGGACTCAGATGCTGAGGTTGTTGAGGCATTGGATTGGTCAGATTGCCCCCTGGTTGAAGAGGGGGAGCTTATTGAGGATTTGGACGATCCTGAGGTCCAGCAGCTGTTTGGTGCTGAGGGTGACCAGGCCATGGGGACTGTTTCGGACACCCCTTCCATATTGGCTCAAATGTTTGAGGTTTTGGATTTGGATCCTCCTGAGGCGGTTCCTCCGCCAAAGGGTGAGTTGTTTGAGGTGACCAAGCCGCGTTTGGAGTTTCCCAGTCAACGACATTTCGAGAATGTCGTCCTTAAGGAATGGGAGCAACCTACGCGTCTCGTTGGTGTTCCGCCTAGTTGGGATAGGAAGTATCCTTTTCCGGCGGACTTGGTGAAGCGCTGGTCTGCCCCTCCCGAGGTTGATGCTCCGGTTTTGGGGCTATCCAATATGGCGGTTTTGCATTCTCCTGACACGACTACTCTTAAGGATGGCAAGGATCGCCGGATTGACCAGCTGGCCCGCCATGGTTTTGTCTGTGCGGGTTCGGTTTTGAGACCTGTTTGTGCTTCGGCACTTTTGTTGTTGGCGGTTAGGTCCATTGTCAGGGATTTATGTGCGGATCTTGATCCTACTTGTGATGAATTCCTTGCCCTCAAGCGTTGCGAGTCCTTCGTTTCCTTTGTCCTTGCCGCTCAGGATGATGCCATGTGGCAGGGCTACGGCTCTGTTGGTTGCTATCCGACGGTCGGTGTGGTTGCGGCAATGGACTGCTGATTTTAATTCCAAAAGGTCGCTTACGGCTCTTCCCTTTTTGGGTTTGCGCCTGTTTGGTGAGAAATTAGGTTGCCAAGAAATTTGTCGTTCCTTTCGGGGGGCGACCTCTTTCAATCCTTCCTTTCGGGGCGCCATTGCTGGCAGAGGCGCGGGCATTTCGGCCCCCAGGGGTGCTAGTTGGAACAGGGGTAGAGGCCGTGGCCGTCCCGTTCACGCCTGGGGCGCTAAACCCAAACCAGCTGCAAAGCCCGCTCAGCAATGAGGGGGCGCCCTCACCCTTGCGGGTGGGGGGACGGTTGCGACTCTTCTCCCGGGTATGGGACCAGGAGGTCTCGAACAGGTGGATCCCGGGAGGTGGTGTCGGCCGGTTACAAGCTGGAGTTCGAGTCCCGCCCTCCTCCAAGATTTTTCAGGTCTCAGGTTCCTTCAGATCCTTTGACCGCGCAGGGGCTCCTGGCGGCGGTGAGGAATCTTCTGGAAATGGCAGTCATCTGCTCGGTCCCGCCTTCGGAAGTGGGTCACGGGTATTATTCCAATCTCTTCACAGTGCCCAAGAAGGACGGGTCGGTTCGTCCCATCCTGGATCTGAAGTTTCTCAACGCGCTTATTCGTCCCCGGAAGTTTAGTATGGAAACTCTGCGATCTGCCGTCAATTCTCTTCGGCAGGGGGACTTCATGACGTCCATAGACATCAAGGATGCCTACCTTCACATTCCTATCTTTCCGGCTCACCAAAGGTTTCTTCGCTTTGTGGTGGAAGATCGGCATTTTCAGTTTGTGGCTCTTCCGTTCGGCCTTACCTCGGCACCAAGAGTATTCACCAAGGTGTTGGCGGGCGTGATGGCCCTTCTCCGAGCTCAGGGGATTCACATTGTGCCTTATTTGGACGATCTTCTCATCATGGCTCCTTCCTTCAGTCAAGCGGAAATGGACACCAGGATGGTGGTATCCACTCTGGAGAGGATCGGCTGGGTGATCAACTACCCCAAGTCCTCTCTTGTTCTGGCCAGGGTGGTGCCTTTTCTGGGGATGTCCTTGGATTCTTGTCAGCACAGAGTGTTTCTACCTCAGGCCAAGGTTCTTTTGATTCAGGAATTGGCGCAGCTTCTTCTTTCCAATCCTCGCCGGTCCATCCGGCTAGGGATGAGACTGGTGTGGTTGATGGTAGCTTCCTTCGAGGCAGTTCCCTTTGCTCAGTTTCACACGCGGACGCTTCAGCTTCATCTGTTGGCGTCTTGGGACCGGCGACCAAGGTCGTTGGATCGGTCCTTCCGGATGTTCAACCGGGTTCGGCAGTCTCTACAGTGGTGGATGGTCTCGGACAATCTCTTGAAGGGCAGGTCATTTCTGACGCCTCTTTGGGAAACTGTCACCACAGACGCCAGTTTGTCAGGATGGGGAGGTTTCTGGAAGGATCTTCGGTTCCGGGGGCGGTGGGGTCCTCAGGAGGCCCACTTGCCCATCAACGTTCTGGAGTTGAGAGCCATCAGGTTGGTTCTGTCTCACGACGCAACATTTACAGGGCTTGCCGGTTCAGGTTCGGTTGGACAATCGGACGGCGGTTGCCTACATCAATCACCAAGGAGGGACTCACAGTCTGGGTGCCCTCAGAGAGGTGTCTCTGATCCTAGTTTGGGCGGAGACTCATGTTCCTTGCATCTCGGCCGTGTACATTCCAGGAGTGGAAAACACGGAGGCGGACTTCCTGAGCAGGTGCTCTTCCCGTCGGGGGGAATGGTCTCTCCACCCCCAGGTGTTTCGGTCGCTTTGTCTCCGGTGGGGGACGCCGGAGGTGGATCTGTTTGCCTCTCGTCACAATTACAAGCTTCCGACATTCGTGTCGCTCTCTCAGGATCCTCTGGCCCTGGCGGTGGATGCCATGTCCCTGAGCTGGGGGGACCTGGGGTTCCTTTATCTGTTTCCTCCGATTCCCATGCTAGGCAGGGTGTTGCGAAAGCTGGCCCTGGAAGGGGTTCCCGCCATTCTCATGGCTCCAAGGTGGCCAAGGCGGGTGTGGTTCACAGACATCGTTCGTCTGGCGGTGGATCAGTTCGATCTGCCTCTTCGGCCGGATCTTCTTACACAGGGTCAACTGCGTTACCCCAATTTACCAACGCTGGCTTTGACGGCCTGGCTGCTGAAACCTCCATCTTAAGGGAGGAAGGTCTTTCGGATTCTGTCATTCAGACTCTTATTAGTGCCAGGAAGAGGTCCTCTTCTACCATCTACTATAGGACGTGGAGATCTTATATTGATTGGTGTGAGGCTAGATCTTTGCCCTGTCGGGTCTTCTCTGTTTCCAGGATTTTGGAATTTCTTCAATCGGGGCTGGACTCTGGTCTTCAGCTTAGTACTTTGAAGGGGCAGGTTTCTGCCTTGTCTGTCTTTTTTCAAAAGTCATTTGCGCTTCATCCTTTGGTCAAGACTTTCTTCCAGGGGGTTTCGCATCTGCGGCCTCCTAGGAAGCCTTTGCTCCCTGTATGGGATTTGAATTTGGTTCTCTCTGCTCTTCAGGCTCCTCCTTTTGAGCCTTTGCAGGATATTGCCCTTTCTACTCTGACTCAGAAGGTTGCCTTTTTGGTGGCCATCACTTCGATTCGGCGTGTTTCAGAGTTGGCAGCCTTGTCGATTCAGGCTCCTTATTTTGAGAGACATCAGGACAAAGTGGTTTTCCGCTTCAAACCGGACTTTCTTCCTAAGGTGGTCTCTGCTTTTCATCTTAACCAGGACATTGTTCTTCCGTCCTTGTGTCCTAAGCCTAGGAATGACAAGGAGAGGGCTTTGCATTGTTTGGATGTGGTACATTGTGTTAAGTGCTATTTGCGTACTACATCTCCTTTTCGTAAGACTGATGCTTTTTTTGTGGTGCCCTGCGGGCCTAGGAAGGGCTCCGGCTAAGTCTTCCATTAGCAAGTGGATTCGTCAGGCTGTTGTTGGGGCCTATTCTGCCAAGGGGAAGGCTCCCCCTTTTCGTATCACTGCTCATTCTACTCGTGCTGTTGGAGCGTCTTGGGCTTTTCAGCACCAGGCTTCTTTTGAGCAACTTTGTAAGGCTGCTACTTTGTCTTCTGTTCACACTTTTTCCAAGTTTTACAAGGTTGATGTGCGGGCTTCAGCGGATGCTGTGTTTGGCCGCAAGGTTCTGCAGGCTGCAGTGGTTTGAGTTTTGCATTGTTGCCTTGTTGGATACCCGCCCTTTCTGGACACTGCTTTTGGATGTCCCAAGTGTAACTATTTATGTTTGAAGCTGGGTGTGTGACATACTTAGAATAATACCATTTTGTGAACACTCACCTGTAAAATGGGTATTATAAGTATGTCACACACCCCGCTTCACCCGCCCTTTTTGGTATCCTGGATCTTTTATATGGTGAAGCTTTTGTTTATAGTTTGAGGGTTACCAATGGTTGTTTTTTCTGGTACCTTGTCTTACTGCTGTTTGAATACTGGGGAATAAGTGGGAGGTCCCAGGTATGTATAGACCGGGAGGGGCTCGTTTTTCAGGACTTCTCTGCAAAGTCGCCACCTAGAGGTGTGTATACCCCAAGTGTAACTATTTATGTTTGAAGCGGGGTGTGTGACATACTTATAATACCCATTTTACAGGTGAGTATTCACAAAATGGTATTTTTACAAGTTCAGTGGGTTTTGGTCCGCTTGAAACTAGACCAGCAGCCTTGCATAGTTGGAAGAAAAACTCACGAGTCCCTTTCTGCATGTATGATACTCAATCATGGTCAGTGCTTATATTTGCTCCTGCATCCACTCAAAGCTGAAACGCTGGCTTTACCAAATCTTTCCTGGTTGTGGCCATCTTGGAGCACCCCAGACGCATCCACCTTTCCCAGCATCCCAGCTGTGCTGCTGTTCTCAATGGTCCACCTTTACCTACCTATGTGAATTTATTTTTTTTGCAGGTTGGAAAGTCTATTTTGTATGAAGACCGGGCAATAGCCAATTTGGGAAGAATCTATGATCCGTGCTTTTTGTTACCTCTCTTCAGTGAGCTGCTCAGACCAGGTAATTTAGTTGCACTCCATCCCGGTTATGCTTGGCTTTACACCTGGATCTAACCAAAGATGGGTAGTAAATGTCTGTAAAATGTCTAATGATGTCATTGTATATTACACTGGAGAAACCAGGCTTGATTAGCTTTTCCTGTGGGTACAGGAAATACTGTTTTAACAGCCAATTATCTAAATACCGGTAACCATTCAGTTTCATACGCATGACCACTCAGCAGCTCCAATTGGATTGGCTGTCACCCCTCTTTTGCAAATGAGATCAGAGTTACGACTCACGTACACAGAAGCACCTTTACGTTTGGTGTTGCAACTTCTGCAAATGTGTGCCAACTGAGTTCTCTGTTTTTAAAGCAGAAGTCCAGTCTTTGTATGCCTTGGAGACATTGTAATCCCCCCCCCCCAACCCCCATCCACTTTACAATTTATTTAAAAAAACTTTTCAAGGCCATTAATAAAATCAGTCTCCCATGGCCTAGCAGATGGGCCCCGTATGATGTCCGGCTGTCGCCACCGCCGCCATCGGGCCCCATTATATTCAGTTTTAATCCTACTAGGCTGTTCGCCACTTTTCAGATGAAATATTGCCTATCGTGAGATTTCAGTCAGCTTCCCAAGCTGGAGCCAGATGCCCGCTCCCCTACTGTCGCGCTGACAGTCTTTCATTTACTCTCTTTTTTTAGTCTTTCGTGTATGAGAAATTCACGTTTTTTGTTCCGCTTTAAAGAAACCCTCCAATGAAAAATGATCTACAAAACAATGATGAGCAGTGAGGGATGCCTCACCGAATATACCACATAACAGCAACCAAAACCCACCCTGGAGTCTGAGACTCTGAAACCCCCCAGGTAGCCCAAAAACTCACCTTCGTTCCCGGTCCAACGTCGCATGCGCGAGCAGTAGCAACATTCGCACTATCCCTTTAGCAAAGCGCGTGCCCGCGCCAGGCAGTTGTAAATGGCCTGTGCGGGCATCCTCCCTGTTCGTGAGTAGCGGGGTATGCAGCCACCCGCATGCCAGAATCCGCTTGTATTAGAAGAACTCCTGGACGGTGGGGCTCGAGCAGCTCCTAGCACGCTGATTGGACAAGCGACTGCGCATGCATCGCAGGACCAGGAAGAGGTGAGTTTGTTCAAGCGACAAAATCCTGGGTTTTGGTATACCTTAAAGTGGAAAGAAACCCATTTCTAGGTCCACTGCTTATCCTTCAGGCCCCTGTCCGAGCCAATCGCTGCTGTTGGCCGAAGCCACACCCTGCTGCACTTTTGAGAGAGATGAACGTCTATCTCAAATGTGCCGCTGTGACCAGGTGCAGCTGGCTGGCCCCATACCCGGCATGCTGTTCAGACGTGCGCTCCCATGTCCATTCAGAAAGGCCACAGAGAAGCTGGGGATGCTGCGCTGGTGGACCCGCCGAGATCAAGTAAGATCCCCGGGGGGTTTCATACAGCAGGGCATCCGCTAGCGCCCAGGCCTGGAATCTTTTAAGTTTTAGCCACGGGTGTTTCCATCCGCTTTAAAGTGGACCAACACCCAGGATTTTGACTATCCTGGGTTTTGGTCCACTTCGGTGGGGCACCCCGATCGGGGGTGCCCCGC
Source organism: Gastrophryne carolinensis (assembly GCA_027917425.1). Lineage (NCBI taxonomy): Eukaryota > Metazoa > Chordata > Amphibia > Anura > Microhylidae > Gastrophryne > Gastrophryne carolinensis. The sequence continues at coordinate 486,103,760 of CM051236.1, read as the reverse complement.
TGTGTGAAACCCCCCCCAGAAAGCCCCAAAAACTCACCTGACCCCGCTCCCACGTGACCGCTCCAGCGAATCACCGCCGACAGACAAGCGAGGTCCGTCGACGGACAAGCGAGCGCGCCCGCCGCCACCTCCCGCGCGTCACTCTTACAGGAAGCGCGGGTGCGCGCCTTGCTAGAGGGAAGCGCGGGAGGCGGCCCGCGCTGGAACGGGGAAAGGGTAAGGCTTGTGGGCTTTCTGGGGGGTTTCACCCCGCGGTACATCCCGATTTCGGATGCCCCGCGGGGAGGGATCTGATCGGCCCGGGAATCTTATAGATTCCCGGGCCGATCCCCCCCCTGGGTGTTGGTCCACTTTAAATCAACTTTCCAGTGACTATTATGTTGAAAACCCCCGTTCTGAGGATAATGTCCCTTTAAATACTGGCATGTAAAGTACAGATGCAAAATCCACTTTATTGCAAAAGCTAATTGATGTGGCTGAAGAGTGTAGCCGGCCTTGTATCGATTGTCATCAACAGTAACCGTCCTGTATATGTAGTGCGACGATTTTCCAGAAGGTTGCTGCGCTGCTTTGACGTCAGACCGGGAAGATGAGTCATCCTCTTCCGTCCTTGTGTTTCTACTCAGTGTTTGAAGGACCTTGAATCACACAGATCCAATGTCACACCACAATATAAATGTTCGTTATCTTATGGGGTTTTTTTATATTCTAATTTATAAAGCACAGTAGACATTTATTCTGTTTTTGTCTAAAGCTTCACATAGACGTCAGATCAGTTGTGGTCAACTTCCAATGAAAAGGGGCTTTAGTTGCAGCCCCAGACATTAGCAGAAATCCAAATGATTATTATCATAAGAAAAGTTTCTCTTTAAAGTGAACTAAAACCTGGGATTTTGAGTATCCCTGGTTTAGTCCTGTGCCGGGGGCATCCTGAATTGGGATGTTCTGCTGTGTGAACCCTCCCCGAACGCCCAGTAAAAATCACCTTTTTCCCGTCCTATGGCACATGCGGGGGCTCTCAGCTAATCAATTGTTTGCCATTCATATATATTGATTGGCAAACAGCTCTGTTTACTTGGAGGATTCGGCAATAGGGAGCAAGCACAGCCGCTGGCAGCTCAATGCAGGGAACTGTTTTCTGCTGGACCAGCTGGGCCACTACACTAACCCCCGCCCAGAATGGCAAAGCAGAAGTTCCTGAGCAGCTCCCACCCGCACAAGAGAGGCACAAAGGACTCGATTTGACGTTCCAGTAAGTAGGCGGGTACCAGACAACCACCAATCAGTTACTTGACGGTTATACTGTATCTGTATCTGGGGCCTCCACCAGATTTTGTGCCGAGGGACACACACACTTAGTCCGGCCCTGTCTGGGAGTGTCATCACTGCAGCTAAAGACACTTACACATGGCTAGGCCAGGGGGGGTCTGAAAAAGGCAATTCTGTGAAACTCACCTGTAGAATTGCTTTTGTTCTCTGATTCATTCCAGCCCGTCCAGAAGTATTCACGTTTGGGAGTTCGTCCCTAGGGGGCGCTGACTGCAAGATCAAAAGATGTAGCTCCTCCCGGCCCCCTATAAAGGCAGCTGCCTCTCATTCCAGCCCCAGTAGTTTAAAAGCAGTACTCAATAGAAGAGGCAGGCTGGGAGGTCCAAACAAAAAATAGGAGACCATGTTACCTCACATAGCCTCCGCTTGTAAAAACTTATATAACTAGTGTCCTATGAGCAAAACGGGTTCAATCACCATAACAGGCATGCAGGACATAATAAACCGCAAGGGCGGGGTGGACGGGCTGGATCGGAGAACAAAAGCAATTCTACAGGTGAGTTTCACAGAATTGCCTATTCCAAGTATACAGCACGTCTTGTTCCAGAATATTCCCTACACATGGGGGGTAATACATCCACAAGATGGTGCTGGACTGCAGAAAAAGACTTGTGGCCACTCCGGCCCCTTAAATAGCCAGGAACCTCCCACTAATTCCCAGAGGTCCAGTGGTCCTTCAGTCCAAAGACCAGTGGTCCTCAGATGACACTGATAGGTTGTTGTCTCACATATTTGAGGTGCTTTGTATATTCTTGGTGTGCCACACACCCCGCTTCACTTCTTAAATATTCATTACTTCATGGGTTAATCACCTGCAGGTGACGTAGTGCAGAGAGGAAGACTTGTAACGAGCCCCACCTTCCGGCCTATATATACCTGGTACCTCCCTTCAATCACCAGTATTTTTCTCTCTGCGTGACAAGCAGAGGTTGGAAGTTTCCTGCTTACAGGTAGGTCGGGGCTTACCCCGCCACCCCCCTTTTGGTCTATTTCTGCCCGGTTTGAGTTGTATACCTCTATGGTGGATAGGAAGCCTCCCAGCCTAGGCTGCTCACCGGGTAATTGGTAGACGGCACTATGGGTGCCTAGGAGCTTATCTCCTCCGCTCGTCCCCCTCCTTTGGGGGCAATGCGGCAATCCGGCATGGTGATCCGGAAATGGGATGCCCCTGTCCCGAGGGTCCCCGTAGCCCTTACTCCCCCGTTCCGGTCCTTTCTCCCTTCACTTGGGGGGGGGGGGGTATAGAGGGTTGTGTATCTTGTATGATGTTTTCACTGTATTGTTTTTTCTGTGTGTTCACTTTTACATAGTAACTGTTTTTTTGACCGGGGCTCCGGGCAGATACTTTTGGCTTGGCCAGTGTATTTGGTCTGCTTTATGGGGGTGGGGCAGCGGACCGCGCTCAGCTGGCCTCATTTGGTCCCCTCCCGCCTCCCTTCCTTCCCCCGCTGCTCCGTGCGGCAGCCTGTGTGGCTGCGCTTGTGTCTCCTTTCCCCCTCCTCCTCCTCCGCCTCCTGGCTTGGTCCAGCGCAGCTGGTGGCAATCCCCCGTTGTTTGAGCAGGGCGGCTCCCTGTGACGCGGGGGGGCGTGGCGCCGGCGGAAGCGGCGCCGGCGGAAGCGGCGCTCGGCGGCCTCAGCCTCACTTCCGTCATGTTGCGGTGAAAAGAGGTCACGTGGGGGGGGGCGCGCGCTGCAGCAACACATGGGTTTGTGTGCTGCGGCTGCTCATGTCCCTCCGGTCTGGCTCCTGGCGTCGGTAGCAGGTAAGCGGCCCCGCTTTTGTGGGGCCAGAATGAGTTTTACTCATGGGGCTAACTTTTAAGGTGGCACTCTTTTTGTGTACTATTGTGAACATGCTGCTTTGTTACACTCTCAAGGGATCTGATGGTTTGTTTTTTTCTTTCCTTTCAGATCCTGGGATCCCTCTTTTACTGCGGCCTCCGGCTCTATATTGCCTGGCTAGTCATTCTTGATGAAATTGCACATTTTGGATATATATATACATATATATATATATTTATTTTGAGACTGTTAAGGGGGACCTTTTTCTCTTAAAAAAAAAAAAAAAAATATATAAAGTGTATTTAAAAAAAAAAAAAAAAAAAAACCCTCCCTTCCGGGACATTCTTATAAAGGGGCATCCCGGGTTGGCTTATGCCTTAAAAGTCCCAGTATTTGCGATACCATAAATCACCAATATGGAGGCTTCTGTTACTACCGGAAACGACTCGTCAGAGCCGTCCAGGGGGTGTGTAAAATGTGGGGCTGCGCTCCCTGCTGATGATATCTTTATTTGCATTTCTTGTGCAAGGCAGATTGTTGCGCGTCAGTCTGTTGATCCGGCTGCTGACCCGTCGCAACCTCTATCATCTCCTGCCTCTCCCTCCCTGTTCCGGACCCCGCATGACACTGTCAAGGGTGGGGATTCGCAATCCGAGGTGGTGGTAAAATCAGCCAATCTTCGGGAAGTTTTGCCCGTTAAAGCGGGGCTAAAGGCCTCTGCAAAACGGAAGCGCCTGACTCCGATATCTTCGGCTCCTCAGGACGAATTATGTGAGCCTGTGGAATGGTCCGATGGCTCCCCGGATGAGGGTGAATTCCTCTTGGGGTCAGATGAGCCGGCAGATCAGCTTAAGGCTGATGCGATTGGCGATTGGTCGGCGGGGGTTGCCCTTGACACCCCCTCCATTCTGGCACAAATGTTTGAAATTTTGAATTTAGATCCGCCTGAGGCTGTCACCCTGCCAAAGGGTCAGTTGTTTGAAGAGCCTCAGCCGCGTTTGGTTTTTCCCAGACAGCACCACTTTGAGAGGGTGGTCCTGAAAGAATGGGAACATCCCACACGGTTATCTGGAATCCCTTCCAGTTGGGAAAAGCGTTATCCTTTTCCGCCAGAATTGCTGAAGCTTTGGTCCGTCCCTCCTGAAGTCGATACCCCTGTGCTAGGGCTATCTAGCTCCGCTATGGTACAGTCTGCTGAGACCTCTGTCCCTAAAGATGGGGAGGATCGTAGGATTGACCAGTATGCTCGCTACGGCTTTGTTTATGCTGGGTCAACGATGCGCCCCCTGTGCGCTTCGGCCCTTCTTCTTTTAGCGGTAAGATCTGTTATCCAGGGGCTATGCGAGGATCTCAATCCCGCTTGTGATGAGTTCGCTGCGCTTAAGCAGTGCGATTCTTTTGTGTCTTACGTTCTGTCCGCTCAGGACGATGCGCTGGCTATGAGTAGCAAGACAGCGGCAATGCTGGTCGCTATTCGTCGGTCGGTATGGCTGCGACAGTGGTCGGCGGACTCAGCTTCTAAAAAGGTGCTCACAGCTCTCCCCTTTTTGGGGTTGCGGCTGTTCGGGGAGAAAATTGATTCAGTCGCAAAGGGTGGCAAGATGCCACAACGCAAGAGGCCTCGACGCCCCTTTAGAGGGGCTGTTTCTGTAAGGCCGTCCTTTCGAGGATACAGAGCGGGTAGGGGGACTTCCCTTCCCTCTACCAGTCGTACAGGTTGGACGCGGGGGAGGGGCCGTGGCCGTCCCGCCCAGTCCTGGGGCTCCAAGCCCAAACCTGCGGGTAAGCCCACTCAGCAATGAGGGGCCGCCCTCACCCGTGCGGGTGGGGGGACGTTTGCGACACTTCTCCCAGGTTTGGAACCGGGAGGTTCCGGACAGGGGCCCCAAGGTGGCCGAGGCGAGTGTGGTTCGCAGACATCGTTCGGCTGGCAGTGGACCAGGTCGTTCTGCCCCTTCGGCCCGATTTGCTCACTCAGGGTCAATTGTGTTACCCCAATTTACCAGCGCTAGCTTTGACGGCCTGGCTGCTGAGACCTCCATCCTAAAGGAAGAGGGTCTTTCTGATTCTGTCGTTAAGACTTTGATCAGTGCCCGAAAGAGGTCTTCTTCTATCATCTACTATAGGACCTGGAAAGCCTATATCGCTTGGTGCGAGATGAGATCTTTTCCTTGTAGGGTATTTTCGGTCCCCAGGGTTCTGGAGTTTTTACAATCTGGGCTGGACTCTGGTCTTCAGCTAAGTACGTTGAAAGGGCAAGTTTCTGCCTTATCTATCTTTTTTCAGAAGCGTGTTGCGCTTAAGTCTTTAGTTAAAACCTTTTTCCAGGGGGTTACGCATGTGCGGCCTCCCAGGAAACCATTACTCCCGGTTTGGGATTTGAATTTGGTTCTTTCTGCTCTTCAGGCTCCTCCTTTTGAGCCTTTGCAAGGGATTGCTTTATCTACCCTGACTCAGAAGATTGTCTTCTTGGTAGCGATCACTTCGATCCGGCGTGTCTCGGAATTGGCGGCCTTGTCTATTCAGGCGCCCTACTTCGAGAAGCATCGGGATAAGGTGGTCTTTCGATTCAAGCCAGACTTTCTTCCTAAGGTTGTTTCTGCTTTTCATTTGAACCAAGATATTGTTCTTCCCTCCTTGTGTCCTAATCCTAAGAATGACAAAGAGAGGGTTTTGCATTGTTTGGATGTAGTACGCTGTGTTAAGTGCTACTTGGTTATCACGTCTCCTTTCCGTAGGACGGATTCCTTTTTTGTTGTGCCCCATGGGCCTAAGAAGGGTTTGGCACCAGCCAAATCTGCCATTAGCAAGTGGATACGTCAGGCCGTTACTGCGGCCTATTCTGCTAAGGGAAGAGTTCCCCCTTTTCGTATTACTGCTCATTCCACTCGCGCTGTTGGGGCGTCTTGGGCTTTTCAGCACCAAGCTTCTGTTGAACAGGTTTGTAAGGCCGCCACTTGGTCTTCTGTTCACACTTTTTCTAAATTTTACAAAGTTGATGTGCGGGCCTCAGCGGATGCTGTTTTCGGCCGCAAAGTTCTGCAGACTGCAGTCGTTTAAGTTATGCTTCACCTGGCCTTGAGTTGCCCAGCCCTTGTGGACACTGCTTTTGGATGTCCCATGAAGTAATGAATATTTAAGAAGTGAAGCGGGGTGTGTGGCACACCAAGAATAATACCATTTTGTGAGTACTCACCTGAAAAATGGATATTGTTGGTGTGCCACACACCCCGCTTCACACCCGCCCTTTTCGGTATTACCGAAGCCTTTATATGGTGAAGCCTTTTTTATATCAAATTTGATTTTGAGGTTACTGGTGAAATACTGGTACCTTGTATTACTGCTTTGTTGATTATACTGGTGATTGAAGGGAGGTACCAGGTATATATAGGCCGGAAGGTGGGGCTCGTTACAAGTCTTCCTCTCTGCACTACGTCACCTGCAGGTGATTAACCCATGAAGTAATGAATATTTAAGAAGTGAAGCGGGGTGTGTGGCACACCAACAATATCCATTTTTCAGGTGAGTACTCACAAAATGGTATTTTCCCCTCCTGTAGTGGCTCCTCAGCAGCAGGGTGAGCTTTTTCATACAGTGAAGCCACGCTTGGAGTTCCCTGAGCAGACTCGCTTTAATAATCTGGTGCCCAAAGAATGGGAACCATCCCAAGTTTTCTCTGTTTCCGTCTCTGGTGAGGTCCTTTCTGGGCATGACTCTGGATACATCTCAGGTCAAGGTGTTTCTCCCTCAGCAGAAGGTGGAGAATCTTCAAGCTAAGGCCCAATTACTACTGTCTTGTCCACATCCTCCATTTGGCAGGGGATGCAGTTGGTGGGCCTGATGGTGTCCAGTTTCGAAGCGGTTCCCTATGCTCAGTTTCACATGAGACCTGTTCAACTTCACCTACTGTCGGTATGGGATCGGGAACCCTGTGTCCCTGGATCAGGAGTTCTGTCCCCCCTGACCAGGCGGTCCCTCTTGTGGTGGCTGGACTCAAGGAATCTCTTGGTGGGCAGGACCTTTCTGTCCCCTTGCTGGGAGACAGTCACCATGGATGCCAGTCTGACAGGTTGGGGGGGCTTTTGGAAGTCCCTGAAAATCCAGGGACAGTGGGGCCCTCAGGAGGCCCATACCCCTATCAACATTCTGAAATTGAGGGCGATCAGGTTGGTTCTCGCCCACTTAACCCTACACCTGCGGGGTCGGGCTGTTCGGTTATGCTCGGACAACCAGACGGCGATTGCCTACATCAATCATCAGGGAGGGACCTGGAGCAAGAGGGCCCTCAAGGAAGTGTCCCTGATACTGTCTTGGGCGGAGGAGTATGTTCCCTGCATCTCAGCTGTGTACATCCCGGGGGTGGAGAATCTGGAGGCAGACTCCCTCAGCAGGGGGACCTCTCGTCTGGGAGAATGGTCCGTCAGCAGCAGGGTGTTTCGCTCCCTGTGCCACCGCTGGGGTCAGCCAAATGTGGACCTGTTTGCGTCACAATCACAAGCTTCCATTCTTTGTCTCTCTGTCACAGGACCCTCTGGCCTTTGCCACGGATACGCTGGCAATGCCTTGGAGGGGGTTTCGGCTCCTCTGTGTTCCCTCCATTTCCTCTGCTGGGCAGGGTGCTGCGCACGATAGCCCAGGAGGGGATACCAGCCATTCTGGTGGCCCCCTGTTGGCCAAGAAGGGTGTGGTTCGCAGACATCGTGCAGTTGGCAGTAGATCAGTACGTCCTACCCAAGGATCCAGATCTGCTCACTCAGGGGCAGCTGTGCCATCCCAATTTACAAACGCTGGCTTTGACGGCTTGGCTGCTGAAGCCTCCATCTTAATGGAAAAGGGGTTGCCTGCCTCTGTTGTTGATACCATGATTAGGGCTAGGAAGACGTCCTAGTCCTTTATCTATTACAGGGTCTGGCATGCTTAAATTGCCTGGTGTGAGTCTAAGTCTTTTCCCTGTAGGGTGTTTTCTATTCCCAGGATTCTGGAATTCTTGCAGCATGGTTTGGACTTGGGCCTTCAACTTAGTACCCTCAAGGGCCATGTTTCAGCCTTGGCTATTTTCTTCCAAAGGTCTTTTGCCAACCACCGTTTGGTTAAGACTTTTTTCCAGGGGGTTACTCATGTGCACCCGCCACGTAAGCCTTTGTTACCAGTCTGGGATTTGAATTTGGTTTTATCTGCCATGCAGGGTTCTCCTTTTGAGCCTATTCGTGAGGCTGCTTTGCCTATTTTGACTCTTAAGGTGGCCTTTTTGGTGGCTATTCAAGACAATATGGTTTTCTTTTATAAAATACATTTTTTATTTAAAATAAAGAAGACAATTTTCTAAAAAAAAATGTATTTATTTATTTTTTTACTTAATAATATTGTAAAAAACAGAATTAAATTTACAAACAAGACATTTCATGTTAAAGCCTAAACTCTGCTGCAAATAAAAAATATATATAATTTTCCCGTTCTGGGAGGAACAATGTGTAAGGTATAAAAAACGGCAGAAAGCAAACTTTCCATATCATCTGGAAGGAAGGATTCCTCATCCAAAGAGGAACCAGAGATGCTATCGTCTCCGGCGGAGAGCAACTCACCTACTAAGAGTGGTTCATCTGGCGACTCGCCTTCCTCCGCAGATCCCAAGGAATCATAAAAATCATCATCTGAGTAAACCGGCTCCAAATGCCGCTTCTTACTCCAGGCCTTCTTAGGAGCTGCCAACGAGATCTGTTTCTCGAGGCTAGCCAGCCTGTGCGCAAAATCAGCGTGTGTCCCCTTGCTGGCTCCCCCTTCACTAGGGGCTAACTGCAGCAGCGGAGGATCCGGAGAGGCCGGTGGTAACGCAGGGCTAGGGTCAGTAGCGACTGCCCGCTCATGGTCCAAAGCAATGCCTCTAGTGCAAGTGAAACAAATTGCGCTAAATCCGCCCAGGGAATTCCGTCTGCACAAGGGGCAGAGCCTGTCCTGCCGAAGTGGGGTGCCCGGCTCACTATCCCCTGATGCCTCCATTATGATGATTCTGAATAAAAATATTCAATAAGGCTAATAGACACTAACGGCCTAAGCCTAATAGCCGATCCCTCTTTTTAATAATGGGGACCGGGAGAAACCACAACCCTCAACCTTCAGCCCACAGTCTAAAATCAAAAAGAGAAAGACAGCAATTACAAAATGACCCACAATGTCATGCAATAACATATAAGAATCATAAAATATACATGGCAATGAAATAAATACAGTGCAGAATACAGTGTCTACCCCCCTTATCCCATTAAAGCAGAAGAATCACAAGAGGGACTCACAACCGCTCCGCTCAGCGCAACGCCAGAAGAAACAAGAGGTGCTGGCTCCCCGATCACATTCGTGGTCCCCAGCCGTGCCGTGCACACGCAGCACTTCTTGAAGGGTCCTATTTGCGGCTCCACGAGCGCCGCCTGACATGGCAGCTGCCCTCCACTGACCTGCGAGGAGCCCGTAGGGCGCGAGAGCCCGCCCCGGACCGAGAACCGGCGAGGGAGCGCGGAAGGGAAGGGGTGGATGGAGCGGAATCGGACCGCGCCTCGCTGTAGGTACTACAGCGATGGAGCTCTCCACCGCTCCCCATAAGTAGCACCAAGCACAACATACACATACATCAACTAATAAAGCATGTGGGAGAAGGGAGGGCATATATGAAGTACATATATATGTGGTTCCCCAGCAGGCTTACCATAGAATGCCTGCGGCCGACTACTTTTTGTTAATAAAATCTGTGACCCAGAGCCATGTGCTCTGCCAGAATGCCCCAGACCCCGGCATTTCACCCTACTGTACACGGATCCCCTTTATCAGCCAAGGCAGGGAGGCAAGGATGGGTCAGAAGAGATCCGAGGAAATGGGGTCCTGCAGTGGCCGACAGGCTAGGTGGCCCCGCTCTGCTGCCAAAAATCTGAGAGAGAGTGAAGCGATCTTGTGCAGTCAACTGCAAGAAAAAGAACTGGGGCTGGATTGAGAGGCAGCTGCCTTTATAGGGGGCCAGGAGGAGCTACATCTTTTGATCTTGCAGTCAGCGCCCCCTAGGGGCGAACTCCCAAACGTGAATACTTTTGGACGGGCTGGAATGGATCGGAAAGAAAAAGAACAGATTGGCGATATATTCAAAAGGTATGCAGTGCCCTGTGAAGGGTTAAATAGCCCTAGTCTATTGGAGGTCTGTTATTCCTCTTTAAGTTTTCAGAGAGGGCAGGTTGTTTAAAAAATCCTTCTGATATATAGGGCTGGATATTTCCCATAATGCCTCACCATTGCTACATTGTTCTTTCTGTCTCTCTGCAGAGCTCGTTGTGGACTGCGCAAAGTTTGTGGAGGTCAACGCATTGGGTCTGACCTTGGTAGCACTCAGTAGTTATGACTACAATATGCGAGCGGCAGCTAATCACGTATTGGGGTCTTTTGTCTCTCACATGGAGGGTGCACGCTTTCGAGATAAGATGCAGGTAATTAAAGGGTCTGTCTGGGTAAAACACCCATACAAAAAGAACATACTCGCCTATTTTCTCCCACAGCACTTCCACCCTAACCTGGTAGCATAAATCCTGAGATCAAGTCCCACGGTGTATCTGCTCAGCAGCCACCTCTGGGGCAAAGGGCTTCTCCCACCGCATCAGTCACAGTGACTGACTATGCCCACTCCCTTTACTGCTATATAGGAGCATATGGGAGGGGGGATGCTTTAACATGGAGGTCACAAATGGGCAGTAGTCAGACGTAAGACTGAATCTAAGGACCTGGTACATGTTATCTTACCAAACTAGGAGGGAAGCCCTGCAGGAGCCAAAAGACGAGTATGTGTTATTTTCCTTTTTTTTCATTTCAATCATTACATCCGGGTATTCCGCCACAAGGTGGCGCAGTTGACTGCAGAAGACTTGTGGCTCCTCCCGGCCCTATAAAAGGCCAGGAATCACCCATAGACCCCCAGAGGTTCTCTGCAGTCCTGACTGCGAAGACCGAAGATGGCTCTCTCTGGTTATTCGTTGGCGAGCGGGGCAACCAAGCCCGTCGGCCCTGTAAGCCTATTTTCCATTGTTTCTGGACCCTCCTGCCTCCCAGCCTTGGCTGACGGTAGGGGAACACCTGGGGTCGGGTGTTCGGTGAGCTTTGCTCCGGGCCGCAGACCCTGTACCTGAAGGGTAGCTGGCCATAGGCAAATTGTGAGCCTATAGGGGGAATGGAGAAACCACTCTGCTGTGTTCGTGTCACTGGTATTGGGGTGCTTCTTTATGTTGCATTTGGCCACGGTTGTTCTGACTCCTGGGGTTTTTTGTCTCCTCCCCCCTCCCCCTACTGGTCGCTGTGCCCCTGCTCCCCCTCTCCCCCATCGAGGCCGCTGACGGGGGGACGGGTGTCGGGCTGCGCGCCTTTCTCCCCGCCACCACGAGCACTCTGCGGCAGGAGACGCTGAGGAGGCTGGTACGCCTCCCTCTGGGCGCCATTTCCTGCCGTAGGCGCCGGGGCTTTCGCGTCTTTTTTGCGGGGGGCGGCGCCACGGGATGACGTTTATTGCGTCCCGCCCCTCAAGGTTCGCAGCGGCGCCATCTTGTCTTCTTGCTACGGTGCTGGCTGGGTGAGGGATTCTGGGGGACACTGTCCTCTTCTACCCGGCCGCGGGATATCACTAAGGTTGCCTCCTGTCTGACGAGGTCGTCCCTGAGTCTGTCCCTCCGGTTCTGTATTACTTTTTGGTTTATGTGCTGTGGGATGCTCATTTGTATTTCATGCTTATGTCTTTCAGACAGGATAGCCGTATTGTGGTTTCTCCCGGTCCATACCCCCTCCCTCTCCCCCCCTCCTGTCCCTTCTCTGTGGGGTATCCTTTGAGGGCATCCCGGGTGGGCTTTGATTAGCCTTTATACCGTGTTGGCTGACTTTGCCTTTTTTGATAATCACCATATGGAGGCTTCTGGGGATAGCGAGCTTGGGGTCCCCTCGGGGCAGGCTCGGCTTTGATGTTTATGGCGGCCATTACTCCTTGGAGGAGGGGGAGTTGTTCATGACTCGGATTCCTCTGGGGATCGTCAGGGTGAGTATGATAGTGACCTAGGGTCTTCCTCAGACGAGGATGCTTGGCTCCTGGATGATACCGATAGGCTCCTGTCGGCTGTGTTTGATACCCTACACATTGCTCCTCCTAAGGTGGCGAAGAAGAAGCAGGGTGAGCTCCTCCGCCCTGACAAGCAACGCCTGGAGTTCCCTGGAGTTTTCCAATATGGTCCTCAAGAAGTGGGAACGCTCCAACAGGTTACCTTCGGTCCGGAGTGATTTGTCTGGTACCACCTCAGGAACAGGGTCGGGGGTACTACTCCAACCTGTTCACGGGGCCCAAAAAGGACGGCTCCCTGAGGCCCATCCTGGATTTAAAGGGCCTCAACAAATTTGTAAGATTCAAGCATTTCCGCATGGAGACCTTACGTTCGGCTGTGAGTTCGCCAGGCGACTTCATGACCACGGTGGACATCAAGGATGCCTACCTTCACGTTCCCATCTTCCCAGGTCATCAGAGGTTCTTGAGGTTCGCTCTGGGGGATCAACACTACCAGTTTGTAGCCTTGCCGTTCGGTATCACCTCGGCTCCTTGGGTCTTCACCAAGGTGCTGGCAGGTGTCATGGCTCTACTGAGAAGTCAAGGCATTCGCATTCTTCCTTACCTGGACGATCTGTTGATTGCTGCTCAATCTCTGCATCAGGCCGAGAAGGATACTCAGATGGTGACTTCCACTCTCGAGTCCTTCGGCTGGGTGATCAATTATCCCAAGTCTTCACTATCTCCGTCTTTGGCGAGGTCCTTCCTGGGCATGACGCTGGATACTTCTCAGGTCAAGGTATTTCTCCCTCAGCAGAAGGTGGAGGGCGTTCAGAGCCAGGCGCGGGCCCTGCTGTCGTGCCCTTATCCCTCCATCCGTTTGGGGATGCAGTTGATAGGCCTCATGGTGTCTTGCTTCAAGGCGGTTCCCTTTGCTCAGTTCCACATGAGACCTCTTCAGTTACATCTCTTGTCTGTTTGGGATGGGAATCAGGAGTCCCTGGATCAGGAATTTGCTCTGTCCCCTCTGGCCAGGCAGTCCCTATCGTGGTGGCTGGACTCAAGGAATCTTCTAGTGGGCAGGTCCTTTCTGCCTCCACGCTGGGAGATTGTCACCACGGACGCCATCTGACGGGTTGGGGGGAATTTGGCAATCGCTGAAGTTCCAGGGCCAGTGGGGTCCCCAGGAGGCCCACGCGCCCATCAACCTTCTGGAGTTGAGAGCGATCAGGTTGGTTCTTTTCCAGTTGACTCCCCACTTGCGGGGTTGTGCTGTACAGGTCCGCTCGGACATTCGGACGGCGGTAGCCTACATCAGTCATCAGGGAGGGACTCGGAGCAAGCGAGCCCTCAAGGAAGTGTCCCTGATCCTGTCCTGGGCAGAGGAGAATGCTCCCTGCATCTCTCATCGGTTTACATACCAGGAGTGGAGAACCAGGAGGCGGACTCCCTGAGCAGGGGGACGTCTCGTCTGGGGGAATGGTCTCTCAGCAACAAGGTATTTCTCGCCCTGTGTCGCCTCTGGGGTCAGCCGGATGTGGACCTGTTTGCATCCCGTCACAAGCTCACAAGATTCGTCTCCCTGTTTTTCGGCTCCTCTGTTTTTCCTCCCTTTCCTCTGCTGGGTCGTGTGCTGCGCAAGATTGCCCAGGAGGGGGTGCCGACCATTCTAGTGGCCCCCCGCTCGCCGAAGAGGGTATGGTTCGCGGACTTCGTCCAGATGGCAGTGGACCGGTACGTCTTGCCCGACGATCCAGAGCTTCTCACTCAAGGACAGCTGTTCTATCCCAATTTACAAACGCTGGCTTTAACAGCTTGGCTGCTGAAACCTCCATCTTGATGGGCAAGGGTTTGCCGGCTTCGGTTGTCGATACCTTGATTCAGGCTCGGAAGAAATCTTCGTCTATGATTTATTATGGGGTCTGGCATGCTTATATTGCTTGGTGTGAGTCCAAGTCTCTATCTTGTCGTGAATTCTCCATTCCCAGGATTCTGGAGTTTTTACAGCATGGTCTCAATTTGGGTCTACAACTTAGTACCCTCAAAGGACAGGTTTCGGCTCTGGCTATTTTTTTCCAAAGATCTTTAGCCAATCATAGGCTTGTCGAGACTTTTTTTCAGGGAGTTACTCATGTGCGTCCGCCGCGTAAGCCTCTACTTCCGGTTTGGGATTTAAACTTGGTGCTTTCCGCTCTACAGGGTCCTCCCTTCGAGCCTCTGCGCGATGCCGCTTTGCCCATTCTGACTTTTAAGGTAGCTTTTTTGGTCACTATTACTTCGGCGCGTCGAGTCTCTGAGTTGGCGGCGCTTTCCATGAAACCCCCTTATTTTGAGCGGCATCAGGATAAGGTGTTGTCCTGCCCCTTCCAATTCTAAGGAAGGAACCCTTCATTCCCTGGATGTTAGGGCGCTCACATTTTATTTGGTTGCCACTGAGTCTTTTAGGAAGTCGGATGCTCTTTTTGTTCTTCCTGCCGGGCCTAGGAAGGGCTTGCCTCCAGCCAAATCTACTATCAGTAAGTGGATCCGACAGGCGGTGGTGCAAGCTTATTCTGCCAAAGGGAAGGAACCTCCCTTCCATGTTACTGCTCACTCTACTAGGCCTATTGGTGCCTCTTGGGCCTTTCAGCACCAGGCTTCTGTTGAACAAGTTTGTAAGGCCGCTACTTGGTCTTCAGTTCATACTTTTTCTAAGTTTTACAAGGTTGATGTTAGGGCCTCAGCTGATGCTGTATCTGGCCGTAAGGTGCTTCAGGCTGTAGTGGCTCGAACTGGGGATCCCACCCTACTTTTTATGGACACTGCTATTGGATGTCCAAGATGTAGTGATTGAAATGAAACAAGCCATGCTGTACACAAGGAAAAATACAATTCTGTGATTACTCACCTGTAGATTTTTTTTTTACTGTGTACAGCACGGCTTGTTTCATCCCTCCCTTGTTATCGTTGTCCTTGGTTGCCTTCTTATGGTGATTTGTTAAGAAGTTATTTGGTTGTGGGCTGTGTATTTTGTTCTCATGGTTTATCTCCCGGCTTCTGGCATTACTACTTTTCAACACTGGGGGTCTATGGGTGATTCCTGGCCTTTTATAGGACCGGGAGGAGCCACAAGTCTTCTGCAGTCAACTTCGCCACCGTGTGGCGGAATACCCAGATGTAATGGTTGAAATGAAACAAGCCGTGCTGTACACAGTAAAAACAATTCTACAGGTGAGTAATCATAGATCTGTATTTTTGTGCTTTTGATTTTTTTTGTGTCCCTTTAAAGTGGAACAAAACCTCAGATTTCAGTGGTTTTCATGGGTTTTGTTCATAGAACCTTGTCCGGACGCTCAGGGTTTTGTTCCGCTTTAAAGGTAAAGTTGACTTTCGATGGCATTTTTGAAAGTATATATTTTTTTGTGCCAAAATGTTCTCAAGGTGCTGAGCCTATCTAATACTTTTTCTTTCTTATAATAGCAAATGTGTTTTATAGAAGCAGTTTTCACTGGCTCCAATCTGTTGCTATAGGCAACTGTACACCAAGAGAGAAGTGAGTCCTGTACACACAGAACACTGCTGCTGGACACGTATAAGGTTAAGTGAGCTCCCTCACCTCAACAGTGGTGTTCTGTGTGTACAGGGCTCACTTATCTGTTTTTGGTACGGTTGCCTATAGCAACAGATTGCAGGTATAAACCACACATTTGCTAACATAAAAAAAAAAATCCAGATCAGATCCTCACTTTGAGGACATCCTTTTGGCACGAAAGTTATACACTTTTGAAAATACCTTCAATAGTATACTTTCCCTTTACGTGTGCTCATGAGAATTATATATGGGTTTAAAGTGGACCAAAACCCAGCTGGATTGGCCCGGGAATCTTATAGGTGACCTCCAAGTTAAAGCTTCCCCCTCCCATATAGCAGTGAAGGGAGTGGGCATGGCTCGCATTTCCTCCCCGCGGGGCATCCAAAGTCGGGATGCCCCGCTGTGTGAAACCCCCCAGGTCGCCCGCTACACTTGCCTTATCCCAATCCAACGGCACATGCCGCGGACCTATGCCCGCGCTGGCCATTTGTGAATGGCCGGTGCAGGCATGCTCCCTGCTAGAGGGACGCGCGAGATGCAGCCACCAGCCCTCGGAGCCGCTGAGCTAAGACGTCAAGTTAGATGTCCATAGCTCAGTGGCTCCGAGCGCGCTGATTGGGCGAACGCCCGCGCTCGGAGCTGTAGGACCGCGGTGAGGTGAGTTGATGCGGGAGATCTGAGGGGTTTCACATAGCCGGGGGAGTGGACCAAAACCCAGGATAGCTTTAAAGTGAACCAAAACCCACATTTTTGACTAGCATGCTCTGCATTGTTCCCCCAATTTTTAGTGCCCCTGCGTCACTCTAATCCCAGATAATGGCGCCTGTTTTAGCTTTAAAGCTCCGCCTCCTCCATTCATTGCCATTGTTGTGTGTG
The DNA here is from genome assembly GCA_027917425.1 of Gastrophryne carolinensis. Taxonomy (NCBI): domain Eukaryota; kingdom Metazoa; phylum Chordata; class Amphibia; order Anura; family Microhylidae; genus Gastrophryne; species Gastrophryne carolinensis. The sequence continues at coordinate 486,087,152 of CM051236.1, read as the reverse complement.
GCAATGATGTACTTGCCACACCAATGTAATGACTGCTCTCCTGCCATCTCAAAGAGAAGGACAGCAAAAAAAAAGTGTTCCAGGATGATTTAAAAAACTATAAAATAACCATTTCTAGTTCTACAATCTAAGAAGGGAATATGGCTAAAAGTAGTTCACAAGTTTGGGTTTTGGTCCGCTTTAATAGAAGACCAGATTTAATGTCTGCAGCTTTTGAAAGTACCACAATTCTAATTTTTTCCTCCCACAGCTGCAGTACCTCCTTGATGTTATGAAGAATGGAATTCGGCAGGAAAATCTGCGGCTCACCTTTTTGCTGGCGCTGTATGGTGCAAGAGCTGCCCAGCTTGTCTTTAAACCTGGTAAGGTTTTATTTGGGTCCTAGGTTGTAGTTACCTTCTTAGAGAGGAAGAAAACCTGGGATTTTCACTCTTCCTGGTTTTGTTCCGGCTCCAGGGGGCATCCCGGTTTTGTATTCCCCAGCTGTGTGAAACCCCCAGGAACACCTAATATACTTACCTTGCTGGAAATCCCATGGCGCATGTGCAGGCTCTCCTCCAATCCGCAATTTATGCTTTGCATATTAACGAGAAGCACATAAATCTGAATGGAAGGTGAGCGACAAGCATGCCCACAGCTGCTTCAAGTTAGCTGCTACCAGCTACAGTATGTGCGCCCACGCCAGGCCTATCTGAATGGAGCAAGCAGCAGCCGGAGGGATGACACTGCGACACGCACATGAACAGTGGGATTGCCGGAAAGGTTCGTTTTCTGCGTTAGTTAAGGGATTTCGCGCATCCCAAATCAAGATGCCCCACAAAGAGGGAGACCACCCGTCTTGGAGTCTCTTAAAAGAATTGAACACTGGACTCCACCTACCCAGTGCTAAGCTCAATTTTGGCGTTAGAAAAAAAAAAGAGTGTCTTACCTAACTGGCACTGCCCTCCGTTTCTCTGCTATATAGCGGTAGCCCCACAGGAACACTAGCCAATCAGTGCTTCTGCAACACTGATTGGCTGCCCAGCCACTCCTGGTGGGGCAACGGATGTTCAGCATCGTTAAAGTGGACCAACACCCTCCTTGATCAGCCTGGGAATCTGTAAGATTCCTCAGACCGATCCGATCCCTCCCCGCGTGTGAAACCTCACTCCCGGTCCAACGGCGCATGCGCGGGCCGCGGACGCATCTCACGCTACTCTCTAGCAGGGCGCGCTGCCTGTTAGAGGGAAGCACGAGATGCGGCTGTCAGCGTGCTCGGAGCCGATGTGGTTTGACGCGCATACCACAGCGGCTCCGAGCGTGCAGATTGGACGAGCGACCGCGCATGCGCTGTAGGAGCTGGGTGAGGTGAGTTGATCTGGGCGTTCTGTGGGGTTTCACGCAGCAGGGTACCCTCGCTCGGGGTGCCCCACAGAAGTCAACCAAAACCCAGGATAGTGAAAATCCTGGGTGTTGGTCCACTTTAAGGTAGTTTTGCTATCCTGGTGATAGGTCCTTGCTCCGGGGCCATACCGATTTAAGGTGCCCCTTATGTGAAATCCCCCAGATCCCCCACTCGCCTTTCTGCTGCACTCATAGCACATGTGCGGGTGCTCGTCCAATCAGTACTTTTTGCCGTGCATACTAATGCATGGCATAAAGCCGTTGTTTTGGCCTCGGCATCAGTATAGGGAACACTGACGCCCACATCACCAGTTTCCATGTGGAGTGCGTGTTCCTGGCCTTTTTGAAAGGCTGAACACAGGGGCGCGCACAGCTGCAGGGATGCTGCCTGCGATCGTAGAGAGGGACAAGCGGAAGTTATAGAGTTTTATGAGCGGTCCTATGAGGAGAGACTTAAAGAACTTAATTTGTACAGTCTGGAGGAAAGAAGGGAGAGAGGAGACATGATTGAGACCTTTTTATATATGTGAAGGGATTGGATAAGGTTCAGGAGGGAAGTGGTTTTAAGAAGAAACTTAATGATAGAACAAGGGGGCACAACCTGAAGCTAGTCGGAGGGAAGATCAGGAGCAATGTTAGAAAATATTAAGAGTAGTAGATGCTTGGAACAAACTTCCAGCAGAGGTAGTTGAAAAATCGACAGTCTGAATTTAAACATGTCTGGGATAAACCTCCATCTATCCTAAGATAAAGAGAACATACAGTATATACATAAGATAGAGAACATACAGTATACACATAAGAGCAGAATAGATGGGGTGTATGATCTCCTTCTGCCGTCAACCTTCTATGTTTTTATGAAACTGAGCCTTATGCTGTGCATTAGTATGTACTTATCTTACCGATGTTCCCATGGTGTGTGCTCAGGCACTTGTCCAACCAATGCGTCAATACGGTAAGTTAAAGGTGTAACTGGAGACCTTGGTAATAGATAAACACTTTTGCTATAACAGGAATTAATGTATTTTTTTATCAATGATTTTTTATTGAAAGTATTGACATACAGAAATACAATAAAGGACCTAACAGACAACTTGGACCTTTGTGTACCTCCTCCATCATTGATCGCCATATTACATCTTCAGCAACACATCAGCCAGAATACACAGTTGCTTCCCGAAGAAACACCTTGGTCTTGGCACCAAGGTCTTCTGTCATAAAATTGCAACTCAGTCCCACAGCATACCCCATCTAGGGGGCTTGCTGGTAAACTATACAGGTCAAAGGAGGGGAAGGAAAGGAATGTGGGGTAGGAAAAGGAAAAAAAACACAAAAGAGAGAACATAAAGCCAAGAGAAGAAAAAGAGAAGGCCACTCTATCCCACTGGTTCTATCCCAAAAGGTTGATATTGAAATCAGCCGGCATAAACTCTTGTGTCCATGGAGCCCACATTTCCCGTAATCTCTCCAGATCCGCGTTATGCATGGCAGACAACTTCTCCATCGACATTATGTTATTAACCTTACTTTTAAATACCCTAAAATGCAGGTCGGGTGTTCTCCAAGCCCCTGCAATAGCTAATTTAGCTCCTGTCAAAATATGGTATGCCAAACACGAATTAATGTATTTTATTCTGTTATAGAGGAACATATGTACATAAAGATCAACCGCTTTCTGTTGTCTCATGAGTATCTGGAGATGAAGAAAGTTCCAGACTTCTATAGATTGTTCTACAGCTCTGACACCGAGGTAAGTGGAGGATTATTCTTTAAATTTCTGATCAGCTCGTTGAGAGTAACCATTAAACCTGCAAATGATGATTAATCTGTACAGCACAGGTTGGAGCGTGAATGGATCTTGGCCTTGCTGAGCGATGGGATGAGGGACAAGCATTGCTACGAGCTGTACAATTACCAGAGGATCTTTATGGTTATTATGACGTTTTACAACAGTCCCCTCTGCGATGAAACGTCTCAGGTAACATGGCCCCTCCTTCTCTGCGTCACTAATCGTATATCCTCATATTTGTATTAGTTTCTAGTACAAGTGCAAGGTCCCCTTTTACCCCAAGTGTCTGCACTGATCGTTGCCCTCAATGACGCGCTAAACTGAAACAAAGTGCCCTGTTACCAGTTCACGGCACAGTCCCTTGGTTTGCACAAAGTGTGTCCCTCCATCCTTTAATCTTTTTAAGTTTCTCTAGCCCAGATCTGCATGCCTCACCACAGTCTTCATTATTTTGGGCTCAGTCCAAGATCAAGAATGAAGAAGAAAAACTTTCTATTATAAGTACACATTTCCATGTACAAGGAATACAATGTTGCACAGTGGTATATTCTGCATAACAACGGCACAAATTAGATACTAAAAAAGCGTTAAAGCGGTCCTTTACTCTGAATAGGAGTCTATCTTATGGCCTCGATTCAATAAAGGTAGAAAAAAATTCTCATGGTAGTAAAAGATTCAATTCATGAGAAAAAATTCTCATGGTAGTAAAAGATTCAATTCATGAGAAAAAAGCCTGAGAATGTCACTGTTACTGAATCACCAGAAACAAAGACAATGAAAGTCAATGATACTTTTTACTACTAAGGAAGAGTAGAGAACATTTTACACTGTAGTAAAAAGTGCCATTGACTTTCATTGTCTTTTTTTCTGGTGATTCAGCAACAGTGAAATTCTCAGGCTTTTTTCTCATGAATTGAATCTTTTACTACCATGAGAATTTTTTTCCACCCTTATTGAATCGAGGCCAATATGTTTCCCACACCCTGCACATACAGATTGCTCACATTAAAAATCATCCTACCTGCATCTACTGCATGTTATGAGCCTTTAAACATCAAAGATGGCGGCTCATGGAACATCAGGCAGCCTGCAAACAGGAAGTGCCTTCTCACTGTGCTGCTCTGCATTCTGGGATTGCTGACTTCTTCCTGACCCCAGCTCTGCTCTGTCTGAGCAAAGCACAGCTATAACCTGCCCTCTTGTACTTTATCCCACTCTCCTCAGTAAGTGTGATGCTTCTGAGTCAAGATGGCGGCGCCCATATCCTTAAGTCCTGAACAGAGTTGCAGCCCAGTGGGGGAAAGAATAAGTAAGTGACTAAAAACTTAAAATATATTAATTTTAGGTGCTGGGGAATCGTTTTATAAGGGTTTGGGCTTTTCATTAAATCGTACTGAAGGTCCGGTTTAAGCTACATCTAGAGCACGGGTGTGAAACACAGTGTCATCGGATTTGTGTCCCCCCCCCCCCCCCTGTGACAGGTTTGGCACGGTTACGGGCATTATCTTTAAACCAGGCACACGGCCGTACACTTGATGCCCAGCACTGCTTAGTCCCCGAGAGGCTAGTTAATAAGCCTGCTTGGTGGCCAGATTGTAGCCTGGTGAATTTGCAGGATGGGGCTTTGATGTAAACCCTGACCCTAAGATGATGTAGTAGGGAAGTACCTTCCCCAGTGGTTGGCAAATGCAACTGCCAACCAGGCTGAGCTGGCGGTAGTCTCCGTCTAGGCAGGCTCAGCCCATCGGTGACTGTGAAAAACGGACTGCATGACGTAAAGAAAGGCAGAGAACCCCATCCCATCATGCAAAGTGGCATGCTGCATTAAAGAGGACCAACCATGTATTTGGCTGGAGTCTAAATGACTTCAGGACTGCCTGATTTAAAGTGGACCAAAAGCAGAACTTGAGTGTATAAGACTCCAAATCACAGTTTGAAACCCCGGTAAAACTCAGCTGACAGCCGATCCAAAAGCACATGCACCGTGCGCGGCTGTACTCCGCTATACCTTCAGCTGGACCCGTACCTGTGCCACCCATTTGTGAATGTTACAATCTTTTTAGATTCCACGACCGGCCTTAGGGAGTGATTGGTCCATGTTTTTAACATCCTTTATTTTCCTGCTTTTTCTACCATATTTCTAAAAGATTTTGCACTTGCTTGGGTTCCCAGTTGCTGATGTCAGCCCTATGTTCTGTTACAGACTCAGATTCTAGAGATACTTACGAAAGCTTCAAAGGTACCAAAAGCAGCTTATGAGCTATTAAGGGACCACAGTCTGCTGACTTGGATACAAAACATTCTAGAAAAGAGGTTTGTATGTCTATATACTAACTGGAACAAAATACAAATGACCAACCTTTTTCCACCTTTGCCCAGTCTGTTTACCTGCCATCTTAAAGGGACTGTCCTGGCAAAAAGAACAAACAGATAACGCACCTATAGTCCCGCGCAGTGCCCAGACAGGGACTTTTACTTTTGCCCATGCTTTTTCTCAATAATATATTGTATTATACTCTAAAAGGAGTGAAGAACAATGGCACTTTACCACTCTTCCATAACCGAGGATCCACCAATATGCCCCTTCAACAGCAATATATAGGATTGAAGGGACAGTTCTAAATAACTCTTGTGGTTCATGGGGGCAGCCATAATGGAGTTACTGCGGCATGCCGCCCCATTGTCTTCTATTGAGATTGTATGAGACAAAGCTCTCTCCCCTCCCTTCTCCTCTCTAGGTCAATGGGGCAGCATGCCACAGTCAACCTATTATGGCTGCTCCATTGAATCAAAAAGTTAATTTGACTGGACTGTCCATTTAAACCAGACCAACACCCTTACAAGAACCAGTGCTAATATGCATGGCACACCCCCAGGGCAAATAAGATTGCTGCACATCGTTTAGCCGGTGGACTAATCATCAGGCAAAGAGCGAGCAGATCCTATATGGATAGATCAAGGGGTGTTTGATCCCTATTTGGGCATTAAAATAGTAATACTCAATCCCCCCTTAATCCTAATCGGGGGTGGGACTCTGATGGCAGCCGTAGGCTTGAGTAACAGTGTGATGAATGGAGGTCATAAATGATAAATTGAACATATGATGGTGAACATTCCCTCCCTCCATTTGTTCCACTCTATCTTTTTTTTCTCTCTGCATCGTACACTTAGTGGCTAATAAAGGTGAAATAAACCCTCAGGCAGCCACTTCACTCTGCGCTATTTCTCTTTTGCTTGACAATAATGCTTAGGATTATGAAGATAATAGAATATGCTGCTACTTTGCGTGTCCTTTAGGAGTAGATAACATTCCAAAGATTGTGCTTGTTAGGTAGAACAATTACTGAGCTAGATATAGTTTTTTTTGTAATATGATATGCCCCCTGTAGATCCAGGACCCCCGTTAAAACGGGCACGAAGGAGGGGACCCACCTGATGGATAGCCGTCCTTGACAACAGTTGAAAGTAGAGTGACGCATGGAATTAGGTGACTGTGCATCCTCTCCAAGATGGCTGTCCTCAGGACCCGAGATTCTGGGTACAGTGCTGAATCGCAGGAGAAATAAGGCGTTTATTTATTTTTTTTAAACCCTCATCCTGTCTGAGCCTTAGGGAACAGAGGCAGGGGGGGGGCTACATAGTGAATCGACACCCGCTTTAAGCTGGTTTAATTTTTTACTGTTTTTCACTATGCACTTTGATATATATGTGTGTGTGTGTAACAGATTGCAGTATGTTATTTCCACTTGTAATGCATCTGGGTAACAGTGAGTCTTTTTTACTTTTCAGATATGTTGAAAATAACATTCTGGTCCGTGTCATAACATTAGTGAATAATTTATGGTTCACCAACTTGGGCAATAAAGACAAGAGCAAATCTAAGGAAAAGAAGGCCCCAGATGGATTGGCAGAGCGGGAAAAGTTCCTCCCCATACATATGGTGAATGAGTTCTTTGGTGTAGCCATAGTTTTACTTAGGCACATCAGGTAAATCACTATATGCTTTCTATTTTTATTTATATTTTTCAGTTTGGTGCATTAAATGTCTTTTTTTTTTTCTATTCTAAAACATAGCACTTATTCTAATTTTTGTTTGACAGGCCAAATATAGACAACATCTATATTAGCCAGTATTTCTGCACACTGAGTTCAGTTCTGCGCTACCGCTCTCGGGTTTTAGAGGCTTTTAAAGAAATGGGCAGGTTTGCAGTCAATGAACAAGTGTTATCCATCAAACACACGCTGCTGCTCCTTCACAAGTGGAGTGTCATCGAGAAGGACCTTGATCTGCAGGAGCGGCTGAACTCCTTAGCCAAGGAGCACCGAATAAAGGAACTCACAAGTAAGTGATCAATCCTTATATAATGTCTGAAATTCACTTTTGCTTGTCTTTTTGTAATGTAGTGTTTTAAAGAGGAACATTGGACAGTCTGGGGAGTTCTCAAAAACTCCCCAAACTTTGTCCTCCGTTCCCTTTAGAACCTCGATCACACAATTGGATAATAAAACTTACCTTCTGCGCTCGTCCTCCGGGTGCCAGCATAGGGCAGCGCCATCTTGCCTTCCCAGAATGCACTGCCTAATCCCCGGGATCTCGCACCTGCGCATTGTATTCTGTGTATAATAAATACTGCGCCGCTTATCTTGGGCCAGGACAGCTTTGGAGAAGCCGTGAGATTTGCAGAGCGGCTTGTAAGGACGGGGAGGGGGAACACAGTGGAGTGGCACAGCATGGCTAAGACACCAGGGCCTTGAAAAATATGGCAGGATGTCGTCGATCTGGACAGTGGAAACATCCAAAAGGTATGCAGAGCAGAGGGAGCGGTGTAATAGAACCTGGTCAATTAGAGGTCAGTTGTTCCTCTTTAACATGGACTAGATAATTAGCCACGCCCCCACACTTAAAAAAAATGTAAGAAAAATAAGCGTTCCACACGGACCAGCCCGGCAAACCAAGCATATGAGCTTGTAATTCCAGCTGCCAGTGCTTTTGACAGCTGGGCTCATTCTCACCACTGTGCTCGTGGTGGTGTGGGTAATGGACTAAACGGCCCTTCATATACCCAGGGACCTCCCACAAATCCCCAGATTTCTCTGCAGTGCTGACTGCGAAGACATGAAGTATCACTCTCTCGCAGGTGAGCGGGGCTATTACAGCCTGCGGCCCTGTGGGACTATTACCACCCGTCCTCCTTGTGATGTGCCTCCCAGCCCGGGCTGCGCTGGTCGGGTGAAGGTAGGCAGCACCATGCGTGCTTGACGGAGCCATGCTCCACCACAGTCCCCCACCATAGGGTAGGCGGTTTAGGCTGATGGTGAGCCTCATAGTGGATGTCCCTCCCGCTTAATTGTCCCACGCCTCGTGTAGCGGTGGACCCTGTGTACAGGGTCGCCATCCTCCCTTGTTTCCCCCCTAGCCTGGGGAAAAAGGAAGGGGGGGGAGGGGTTGCGAGTGTGGCAGCCTCAGTGTACCCTATCACTCGTTTATGGCCTCGGTGTCATGTTTGACTGGGAATGGATGTCAGAGCCGCGTTATGTATTTTACTTATTGGTAGCCGCCGCGCCCTTTCTACATTGCACGGACGGCGGTGGTTTTGTTGATGCAATCCGTAGTGACTCCGCTGCGGTAACACCGATCATCCTTCAGGGGCTTGTCTTGACTTTGTCTCTGCCCTGTTCCCTTCGTCTCTATCTGCTTAGCGCTTTCTGAGCTTCACGCTCTCCGGGGGGGGGTCCTGGCTTGGTGCGCCCCGCGTCACTTTTTGACGCGCTCCGCGTCACCTTCAGCTCTGGCCCGCCCTTCGAGGATCGTTTGGCGCCATTCTTTTTTCGCGCGCGCGTGTGGTGAAGACCGCCCTTCCCCTGCTGTCTGTAAGTGCCCTCGCGGGCGACCATTTTTTATCCTTATAATATCTTATAGTTACTCCTTGCGCTTGGCTCTGACATCCCTGTCCCTCTTATGTCTTTCAGACTGTGGATTCCGGTGGCTTCTCCCGGCCCGGTGTATCCCCCGGTTGAGACTATTAAAAATTACTCCCACTTCCCAGCGGGTTATTGGGGCATCCAGGGTAGCTTATAGCGTCAATCCCTACGGGCCTATCGTACAATCACCATATGGAGGCGTCTCAGGATATTGTGAACGGGGTTCCTTCGGGACAAGCCCGTCTGTGTGTAGCTTGTGGGGTCTTACCTAGCAGCGGTGACAATGCACGGGTCTGCGTCCCTTGTGCACAGCAGGCGCTATCGGCTCTTCCCGCCTCTTCCGTGGCTGGGCCTGCACCTCGCCTCACTTAACCTACTCCCCCAAGCCTGAGTCTAACCCCCAATACCAGTGGGGATTCTCATCCTGATATGGCTACTAGACTGGCCAGTGTTGAAAAATTGCTTGCTAGCGCGTAAGGCAACCGCGAAGAGGCGGCATTTAACCCCTGACTCTGCTCTCTTCCCTATGGAATCTGATGACTTGTTGCAGCCTTACGGCCAACCCCCCTCGGAAGAAGGGGAGCGGTTCTCTGACTCTGGGTCATATGACGAGGAGTCCAGGGGTCATGACGAATCTGGTTCCGAGCACTGGACCTCGGATGATATTGACAGACTACTGGCTCAGATATTTGAAGTTTTGTCTATCTCTCCCCCTGTTGCTGCTCCCAGACAAAGGGGCGAGCTCTTTCATACTGCTAAGGCTCGTCTTGAATTTCCCGAGCAGACTCATTTCAGTAGCCTCGTGCTTAAGGAATGGGAACAACCCAGCAGACTGCCTGGGATCCCTAAGAGTGTGGATAGAAAGTATCCCTTCCCGGCTGACTTGGTTAAGTGCTGGTCATCGCCTCCCGAGGTCGATGCTCCTATTCTAGGATTGTCCAACACCTCTATTATGCACTCCCCTGACACTACTACGCTACGGGACTCTGAGGACCGGCGTCTTGATCAATTGGCATGCCATGCTTTTGCTTTTGGTGGAGCGACCTTGCGCCCGGTTTGCGCCTTAGCCATTACGGCAGTAGCGCTCAGGGCCATGGTCAGGAATGTACTAGACGGCACAGATGAGTTGCCCGCTGATACTGTCAATAATCTGTCTAATTGTGACGTGTTCATAAACTTTATCCTGTCTGCATCGGGTGATGCCATAAAGATGTGTGCCAGATCTTCTGCCCTGGCGGTAGCTATTCGCCGTACGGTTTGGTTGCGACAGTGGGCGGCAGACAACGCCGCTAAGAAAGCCCTTACTGGGCTTCCATTTAAAGGGCTACATCTGTTTGGAGACCGTCTAGACCTCTTCGCCAAAGGAGGCAAGTTGCCCCAGCGCAGGCGGCAGTTTCGGCCTTTTCGAGGCCAGGGCACCCTTTCAATCCCCTACCGCGGGGCAAAACAGGGAAAAGGGGTGTCCTTCGCGGGGCCCCGCGCAGAGTCCTGGCACAGGAATAGAGGACGCCGTCCCGGTTCCTCCTGGGGGCCCAAGCCCAAAGCCCCTCCCAAGACCCCTCAGGCATGAGGGGGCGCCCTCACCCGTCAGGGTGGGGGGACGTCTACAGCACTTCGAGCACGTCTGGCGGTGCCACGTCTCAGACCGGTGGATTCAGGAGGTAGTGTCCTCCGGCTACAAGATAGAATTTGCTGTACAGCCCCCCACCAGATTCATTGGGTCCCGAATCCCTCAGGACCCCGCCTCAGCCCAGGTCTTGCTGCTGGCCGTGCAGGGTCTCCTGGATCTAGGGGTCATTTGCAAGGTCCCCTTTGGAGACAGGGGCATGGGGTTCTACTCCAATCTCTTCACAGTACCCAAGAAGGATGGGTCAGTCAGGCCCATTCTGGATTTAAAAATCCTCAACAAATTTGTCAAGAACAGGCATTTCCGCATGGAAACTCTGCGCTCGGCCATTGACTCATTGCGCCCAGGGGACTTTATGACGTCAGTAGACATCAAGGATGCTTACCTTCACGTTCCGGTGTTTGCAGGACACCAAAGGTTTCTCAGATTTGCACTGAAAGATCAGCATTACCAATTTGTGGCTCTGCCATTCGGCCTCACGTCGGCTCCCAGGGTGTTCACCAAGGTGCTGGCAGGGGTGATGTCACTGATAAGGCTAAGGGGCATACGCGTGCTGCCTTACCTGGACGACATCCTCATCACCTCTCGGTCTCTGCGCCAGGCAGAGTTGGACACCCAACTGGTAGTGTCCACCCTGGAGTCCTTCGGCTGGGTGATCAATTACCCCAAGTCCTCTCTGTCCCCATCCTCGGTGACCCTGTTCCTGGGAATGATTCTGGATACGGTTCAGTCACGGATATTCCTTCCTCAACAGAAGGTGGAAGCTCTGACTGCGCAGGCCAGGTTCCTGCTCTCGTGCCCACAGCCCTCCATCATGCAGGGAATGCAGCTTGTGGGCCTGATGGTGGCGAGCTTCGAGGCGGTGCCCTTTGCTCAGTTCTATTTGAGACCTCTGCAGCTTCACCTTCTGTCAGTATGGGACAAGAACCCAGCGTCCTTGGACGGGATCTGTGTGCTTCCCCCCTCGGTCAGATGGTCCCTTGCGTGGTGGTTGGACCTCGAGAACTTGACAGGGGGCAGGTCCTTTCTGGCTCCTTCCTGGGAGACGGTCACAACGGATGCCAGTCTGTCAGATTGGGGGGATTCTGGAAGTCCCTGCGCTTCCAGGGGACGTGGGGTCCTCGGGAGGCCCACTTACCCATCAACATTCTGGAACTGCGGGCAGTTCGGTTGGTACTGGAGCGACTGACCCAACACCTGAGGGGTCTGTCGGTCCAGGTACGCTCGGACAACAAGACGGCGGTTGCATACATCAACCATCAGGCAGGGACTCGGAGCAAGAGTGCCCTCCGGGAGGTGTCTCAGATTCTGACATGGGCGGAGGCCAATGTATAATGCATTTCGGCTGCTTACATTCCAGGGGCGGAGAATCTGCTTGCAGATGCTCTGAGCAGGGAAACGTCCCATCAGGGAGAGTGGTCCCTCTGCAACAGGGTATACCCATCCCTGTGTCACCGCTGGGGTCTACCGGATGTGGACCTGTTTGCGTCCCGCCACAACCACAAGCTCCCGGCCTTCGTGTCCCTGTCTCAGGACCCTCTGGCCTTGGCCACGGATGCCCTGTCCATGTCATGGAAGGAGTTTCTGCTCCTGTATGTGTTTCCACCATTCCCCCTGCTGAGCAGGGTTCTGCGCAAGATTGCTCTGGAAGGGGTGCCTGTGATTCTAGTGGCCCCCCGGTGGCCAAGAAGAGTGTGGTTCGCAGACGTGGTTCAAATGGCAGTAGACCAGTACGATCTGCCAGGGGTGCCAGACCTGCTAACTCAGGGCTCCCTACGCCATCCCAATTTACAAATGCTGACTTTGACGGCCTGGCTGCTGCGACCTCCATCTTAATGGAGAAGGGTTTGTCTGCCTCTGTGGTGGGCACTATGGTGCAGGCTAGGAAGAAGACTTCTGCTGCTATCTATTATAGAGTATGGCGTACCTACATTGACTGGTGTGAGTCTAGGTCTCTTCCCTGTAGGGAGTTTTCTGTCCCCAGGGTTCTGGAGTTCTTACAGCATGGTTTGGAGTTAGGTCTAAAGCTCAGTACTCTGAAGGGTCAGGTTTCGGCCCTGTCCCTCTTCTTCCAGAAAACCTTTGCTCATCATCATTTGGTTAAGACCTTCTTTCAGGGGGTCACTGTTGTAAGTGATTCTTTGCATTAATTTTTCCACAAAGAATATCGAGAGCCGTCGATGATTTCAGCAAAGGAATTCACAAATATACGTATCCGGAATTGAAGCCAAAAAATCGGTGATGGATTTAATTAATAATTAGAATAAATGAAGAGGTAGATGCCAGTAACTTGCGTTACAAATACATATAAAACAGAGGTTGTTAATGGATTAAGTTCGGTTGAAATGTCCAGGAATAGAGAGCAAGTCTTTCTTAGGCTGGAGGTGAAAAGGCGGCAAACTTCTCCTACTGCCTTTGTCTGATGAAAAATAGCTTGCTCTTCACAGTAAAAGGTGGGGACTGATTGTCTGTGTATGCAGGGTTGTGTCTGAAAGAAAAGAGTGCCTCGATCCCTTCCCCCGCGTGACTTAAGAAGCCTTCTATTGAGATCAAATTCCTAGCTGGAGGTATGAACAATCACAATCCCTCCTACTATCTGAACCAATTAACGTCAAAAGGAGGTCCATGAAATATAATATTCAGCTCAACTTACAAATGACAGATGTTATATGTTAATGGTCAGTAGTTCATACATCACATTAATTACATAGACTGACATGGAGACTTAGAGTAATTACATAGACTGACATGGAGACTTAGAGTAAATAAAGACCCAGACACTATTATCCCTGTGTCTCGTTTCACATCTGGGGGCAATTTACTCCCTGCATAGGGGGTCTGATAATCAGATTCCAAAGACAGAGCAATCCATCAAATGAAATTCCAAAAGTTGACCTCTAACACACACAATTTAATCTACTGAATTTTTATGGCGCCAAATAGTTTATTATATTCAAATATTAAAAAAATATTTTAAATATAACAAACCCCCCTGATTATGATTTTTATATAAATCATAATTTAATAATTAGAACATTCACACATCAGTCACTGCGTCATTCATTCCAGGTCTTGTTTTGGTTATCCATAATAGATCCCTCTATCAATGAATTCCCAACATCAGGGCCCAATGCAAGTAGTTTCCTCATAAATGTTCTTTGTAACAGTTTTCCGCTTCGTGAAATTTCTTTCCTAACTAAACTATGAAGATATTTAACTCTAACTACTAAGATTAATTGCAATATCATACATATAATAATAACGATAAATAAAATAATAACAGGGTGCAATAAAACATTTCCCATCGCTGTTGCCACTGAGGATTTTGACCACATATTAATAGATTTTTTAAATTTACTCCACCAAGAAGCTCCAGAGAAACTAGACCAATCGTGTTGTATAGACTGCAACACTCCTTGTTCATGTTTAAAAACAATCTCTGCTTGCTTAATCTCTGTTTGCAATGCCCTTAAAAAACCTCTATCTTTTATAAGTTCCGCTGTCCATTCCTGCCAAGGGAATTCATCTAATTGAGAAATATTAAATTTTGGAGGGAAGCTCTTTATTTCCCTATTCAGTATAGTGGAAATATTTATTTTGATTCCATTAAAATCAATACTTACTAATTCACCCGCTATACAATATAATCCCCTTTTCAGAACATCTGAATAAACACAGGAACTCATAAGAGCTTTGATTTCTTCACCTTCTGTCATAACTTGGAAACAAAATTTCCTATGTTCAACAGGAGTAAATAACTCAAAGGAGGTTTTAACTTCCTCAATTCTTGCTGTACACAAACTATGGTTATGGAAGCAAGAATGATATATTTCTTTAATTTGATTAGGCAAGCAGACGACCTTTGACTGGAAATGTAAACATGCTGATAAGTCTAGCTGCTCCGGTTCTGTCTGGTCGACATCAATAGCAAAATCCTTATATTGCAACTGATAATACAGAAGTTGGGTGTCGCTCACTGGTATTCCTAAAACAGTGACAGATACCAACTCTTGTTGCTGGCCTGCAATAGGAATCAATGACGTGGCATAACATTCCCCTGGCACACATCCTACCCACTTATTCACCCATAAATCAATATGATTTAAAGCAAACTGATATTCAAAGGGTAGGCTATGTATGATATTCAAAGGTGTAGTACCACCCTGAAAAGCCTGGGCTATGATCTTGAAATTAGTAGAATATTCTACTTGTACCTCAAGACATGCTCTCGCTACTTGAGAATGCTGTGCACTAGTCATTAATGCCATTGTCACTTCTTGCAGATGAAGAATGGAAGGACCCATCACTGTGGCAGTTTTAACAACCATACCTTGTAAAATCTGATTTATACTCCGCTGGGTCTGTATGCCTCTGCTCCCTAATAACCCCGCAGACTCCAAATCAGATCTCAATGTATTTATATCTACGCTGTTTGTGATACCACTAACAGCTCCTACACCACCAATGATCCCTTCCATTATTCCTCTTTTACTCTTTTTATTTAGAGGTTTACTAAACCATTGTTCAATACCCAAATCCATATTTATCAGATGCTCATGACAATTAGGATATTGCGTGGAGACCTTCCAATCGGAAATGTTAAATTTCCATACAATATTGACAAAATTCCCATCTCGCAACAAGGGTCTGGTCTGATAGTGATTGATCTGGAAGGGGCCTGCAGGTTCAAATAACCTACCCAGACATTTGGTTTTTTCCGGTGACTCAACCAGAACAATAGATGACTTACACTGTTTTCCCTGATTTTCCATCGATATGCAACAATTATAGATACCAGAGTCCTCAAGAATAGGATCTGCCTTAATATAGACAAACCCTGCTTCAGATCTACTTACCACTCCTATGGGCCCTATTTGGATCATATGAGTGGTACCTAGCCTTAGACTCCCTAGAAATGTACCATCCTTTTCCCATGATATTAAAGAATCTTGGGGAAATTGTGCATCTGCTTTGCATATCAATTTAAAATCATTCGTGCCCTCTCTGATTTTAACAGATTCTGGAGAAACCTTAATCTCTGGAATTTTCTGATCTGTAATAGTAAGATTTAATACAATTCTCACTGCAGAATTATTCTTTGCAATCATAAAATCCCAGCTCTTAAACACATCTCCTCTCTCTTGAGGGTTTATTTGCAAATGACCCTGATCCAGGAAAGTCAAATAATTTTCGGTCAAAAACCATATGTCTGTTTTAGAACGACCATTTTTGGCAGTATTGATCCGTTCCAAATCAATATTTCCCGACCATTTAGCTGGAACCTCCCCCTTTATCTCAACACTCCAAAACCCCATATCTTCCATCTTACATGCCCATGAACCTGTTCGATTGTTATGAACAAAGGTTCCATGTAATTTAGAAAATACTGCTTTGGTATCGATACGAGCTTGGATGTTTATGTCATTATTGTATGCAAATGTTATTTCGACACAACAAGTAAAACCATATCCTATACAGATGTTGCCCAAAATATCAATTGTGTCATCAACTGGGGAATTTTTCCATTCTACTATATCCCATCTTCTTTTCCTATAAAAAGAAACATTTTGTTCTGGTGTTAATAAGGTCTCCGGGTCTTCCTCAGGAATTGTAGGGATGCTCATTGTAACACCGCTGCTTAATTGAGTTCTTATAAGGATGTAAAGGAGTCCTAAGATGAAAATTTTCTCCTTAGATGTTATCACATCCTGTAATTTCAATGGCTGCATGTTTCAATATGCCTGTAAATAAAAGTGCAGTATCAGTCATTTTGGCATAAACAATTTGCATTGATCTGCATGAACCCACATTTTTTGCTGTCGCCTCACATTTTTGTTAGAATTTAGAGGCCTTTGGACTTGAATCATTACTTGTCCCATAGAATCAATTATTTCATAAGGACCTTCCCAATTGCTCTGCCAAGGACCACTCTTGCGAAATGCTTTTACCATAACCATGGCTCCCTTCACAAATTTTGATTGATGTGGAGGAACCATTTTTTGCATACGCATGGCTGCATGTGGCAGGACATTGGTTAGATTCTCCTGAAGCAACTGTAACCATTGAGACTTTGCTATAGCCTCTTTTTGTGGTGTTGAAAGAAATGGTTCATGTGGGAATGTTAAATTCATCTTTCGTCCTGTCATTAATTCAAATGGTGAAAACTGAGTAGTAGAGGAAGATGTACCTCTTACACTCATCAATATGAATGGTAATGCGTCTACCCAGGTGTTCCCTCTACTCATTAGCATTTTAGCTATCCTTGTTTTAATAGTCCTATTCATTCGTTCAACAATACCAGCTGACTGAGGATGATAAGCTACATGAAACTGTTGTTCAATTCCTAAAATTCCACACATTGCCTGCATAATTTTACCTGTAAAATGTGTCCCACGGTCTGCTTCCAACTTAAAACAAAAACCCCAGGTAGGAAAGATGTGATTTACCAAAGCCTTGGCTGTGCTTATTGCATCATCTTTCCTTACCGGTATAATTTCAACCCATTTGGAAAATACATCTACCACCACTAAAGCATACCTAAATCCATACTTCCCTGTGGGTAAGGGTCCTATGTAATCTATTTGTAGAGTTTTCCAGGGACCGTCAGCTGGTGCAATTCTTAGTAAAGGTGGCTTTTGTCCTTTTGGTCTAGGGTTTATTTGTGCACATATCAGACAGGATTGGCCAACTTCCTCCACTGTTTTTTCCATTTTATCCCAATAAAATTTTTCCTTAAGAATTTCTAGCAACCTTTGCTGACCAATGTGACCTAAACTCTCATGATTGAACTTTGTAAATTCTACCTGCAAGTGTTCTGGTATGACTGGTAATAAGATTCCATTTGAATCGTGGCACAATATATCATTTTCCAAGCTAAAAGGGGGCTTAGGGTCTTGTCGAATTTTTGTTAAATTTGAATCCTTAGCCTGTTCTTTAGCAAATGAAAGAGGCTCCTGCTCTGTCTTACGTATTGCATTCACAATAACAGGCTTTGTGTCATTGTCAGCGTCAATTCCATGAATAGTCTCCCCCTGTACTGCTGCTTCCTTAGCTAGGCTGTCAGCTGTTCTGTTCCCAATACTCAAATCACTGTCGTCTCTTTGATGTCCAGGGACTTTAATGATTGCATGACTACAGGGATTCTTAGATGCAATTTCAAAAATTGTTTCTAAAGTTTTCTTGTGAGCTAGATTTTTATTGGAGGAATCAACAAACCCTCTTCTCTTCCAGATCGGAAGATAATCTATGAGTGATCTTACAGAGTAAGAGCTATCACTATAGATTGCTAATGGCATACGATTTCCTTGATCTTCAACAATCAAAAGCGTTTTTAATGCCTCCAATTCTGCTCTTTGTGCCGAATGATGTCCCTCTAATTTATGCTGTATTGCATAACCTCTTTTAGGATACCAAATAGCATATCCTGTGCAATATTTCCCATTTGAAAAATATCTAGAGCCATCAATGAACACTGGTTCATCATCCTTCTCTGCCTCACGTCTGAAAAGAGGTGCAATTGAATCATGACTCTCAATTGAACATTCATGGGGTTCTCCTTCATATTGCATCAATTGGGGTAGCACATACTTAGCCTTATGATCAACATCAATGTTTTTAGAGGAGAGTAGCAGTAACCATTGAGCAAATCTTTGGTTAGAAACTCCAGGAAGATTCTTCTCAAGAAGCATCTTTAAAGTAGAATGCGGAGTTTGCAATGTGATTTTGTTAAAACCAACTACATGCTCAGTAGCCTTCACTGCAAAATGTACTCCTACCAAATTTCTGATACACAGGTCAAATCCCTTTTCTACTGGTGTCAGTAATCTGGAGTAATAACCTAATATTCTCCATGTGTCACCTTGCAATTGCAACAACACAGCTGAGATGGCTTCATCTGAGACTGACACTTGAATTGCAAATGGCCTATTCTTTTCAACTGTGGCTAGGGCTGGAGCTGACTGCAGATCTCTCTTTAGAGTCTCAAAGGCTGCCTGATGTTCATCTTTCCACATTTCAACAATCTCACCTGAGTCTTTAGTTAATAACTGATACAAGGGAGACGCTTTGAAAGCAAAGTTCTCAATGAATTCCCTTGAGAAGTTTAACAATCCTAAGAATTGTCTTAACGCCTTGAGACTTGTTGGAACTGGAAGAGATGTGATAGCCTGCACTCTTTCACTCAAAGGTGATCTTTTGCCATGACTTATGATTAATCCTAGAAATCTTACCTCAGTTTTCATAAGCTGCACTTTCTTTGTGTTTAACTTAAGCCCTGCCTCCTGCAACAGCTGAAACATTTCAGCTAGCAGAGACAGATGTTCCGCCTCTGTCTTTGAGCTAATCAAAATGTCGTCTACAAACTGACGGACACAGTCTGGTCTAGAAAATTTTGATAAAACATTTGCTAATGCCTGATGAAATATTGATGGAGATAGGTGGAGCCCTTGGGGCAAGCGATTTAGTAAGTATTGGGTTGAATTATATATAAATGAGAACTTATATTGACAACTTTTGGCAAGTGGAATGGAAAAGAAACCATTAGAGATGTCCAAAACTGAAAAAATTCTATGATCGGCATTTAAATTGGACAATATATCGGGTGTTTCTGACATAATACAAGTAGTCGTGGGTGTGTATTTATTTAACATTCTTAGATCTAATAAGAATCTATAGGAATTATCAGGTTTCTTAACACACCAGCATGGATTATTAGTCACTGAATTTCCCTTCCTAATCACACCTTGCTTAAGGAACTCTTGTATGATCACTGAAACTGGTTCAATTGCCTCTGGGGGTAATTTATATTGCCTTTGTGGTGGGGGGTCCTTACCCTCAATATTCACTAACACATCTTTCATAAGACCCACCTCATTTCTGAATTGTGCCCACAAAGATGGAAATTTCTGAACCAACTGTTTCAAAACTAGATTATCACCCGTGTCTGGCCATTTATGGTCGGGTGAAATCTTGTCTGTCATACAGACGCTTCCAACTTCAGCATACTGATGTGGATCAATTAATATGGGCTTACGATTAATTGAATCCTTCCAAATAACACAATTTCCTAAGTCAATCACCCATCCTCTGGTTTTCATTAAATCAGCTCCTAAAATCGATTCCGAATTATCACAATGCCAAATGTCAATATCAGTTTTCAAATGACCAGGAATTTCAAATGGTACCCGTTTACACAATGTAGCAGTGTCACTTCCTTTTTTGTTAAAACCAACAACCGTACATGTTTTAGAATTTGTCTTCAATGGTAATTTAGCACCTGTGACAGTAAGCTGTGCTCCTGTATCCAGAAGAAAATTTGATTTTTGTCCATTTAATTCTGCTGTTACAAAGGGTCTTCCACAATTATCAAGCACTAATGGTGCAACAAATTCTAAATGTGTTGGTTTTGGTATGGCTACTTCAGGACCTAGTCAGGGCTTGGGCAATAAACCTTCTGACCTTGCATTTGCCTGTATTTCTTTAGCATAGGAACTGTCACTGATTGTAAGCTCTCTAAGTTGTTTTATTAAAGGACCATAAGGTGTGTGAGATTCTACTTCCTCTATGGCTGGGGGTGCTGATGGTTCCTTAGATACAAAACCATTCTCCTTTCCCAAATTCTTCAATTTTCTACTGTTCAAAAATTTGATACAATTATATTTTATATGACCTGGCTTATTACAATAGTAACAAACAGTCTGTCTTGGCTTTACCTGTTCTCCCTTTTCATTCCTGTAGGGGGCAGCAGAGGGTGTTTTAAATCTTTGAGTCTCCTCTGCGGATCTATTTCCCTGAATCACAGAGATTTTAGCTTTCATGAGACCTGATTTTAATTGTCTCCTAATTTGTTCAATAAATTTTGCGGCTTCCAAAAGATTTGGTTTGTCACAAGCCAAAGTTTTTGAAACCGGATCAAGGTAGTGGAATTTCCTTACAAAAGACTTAACCATTAAATCAGAATCCTCATCCTCTGATAAACCCATGATCAATCTGTAAGCCTGTTCAAACTTTACCATAAAAGCAAAGGCATCTTCATTTGGCAAAGGTTTGAGACTATTCAGCATATCAACATCTGCTGAATCTCCACAGATAAATAAAATTAATTGCCGAAGTCTATCAGCCCGTGTACTGTGAACCAATTCTCCATCTATATCAACTGGAGAAGGCTCAACACGTCTGGACATATGGGTAGGAACCCAAATTTTGAATAATTTATTCTTTTGCTCATCTGTGAGATTGAATTTATCTGTGTTGGATTCAAAAATGTCTGCATTATGAAATGGATCAGCATTTTTATCATATGATGGGATATCTTTTAATGTCTTCATCAATTGTTCATGGATCTTAACATTTACTCTGGCCGATTTATCTAAGAGCTTTCTTCTCCTAAATTCTGTCTCATCTTCCTCATCCTGCAAATCCATAGAAACTGCTTCAGGTATATAAGATACCTTTGGAATGCGCATCTTTAATTCACCTTTTGATGAACCAGCCTGCTCCTTATCAGTTTTCCTAGTGTTTGCCGATATAACTTTTATTTCATTTTTAAGTTTCTCTAATATGAGTTCCCTGCTATTTAATTGATCTTCTAAATTCCCTATATACTCGGCCAATAAAGGGCAATTTTCACAATTAAAATTTATCTCAGATTGATTTTCTATCTGAACTTTTGTTTCCATAACTGCAACTTGCAGATTCTCCTTACTACCATCACCCAAATCGATATTATCACAGGGTATGGTGGCTTTACTTACTTTACAATCCTTAATGCAAGTTTTTACTGGTTCCAACATTACCAATTCACCAAATTCTCTAAACATTCTCATAATATTTTGAATTTTCTTTTTGGATTTATTAATCATAAATCTAGAATTATCTATTTCTAGATTAGCCTTGATGAGCTGAGAATGCATTAATTTCCAAAGCTCTCCGTCACATTTCTGATAAATCAAATCAGTAAATTCTAGGCTGCTCTTATCTGCCATATTATTAATAAAATCCATTACTCACCGTAACCTCAGACTTTTTTCTTCAAAAACGTCTTATCACTTGGCCTTCGAATTCCACGCTTAAAGAAGGCGTCCCTTCTTCTTCCTCAAAGTGACCTTCCGACAAAACACTGACAATTCGATCGGACTCTCCTAGGTTCTGCTGGACAGCTGAAGTTTGATTATCTCTCGATGTCTTCCCCCTGATCAAACTCAGATGGATCAGTAGATAATCTTAACGTGTCCAGATTCAGGGGCTCGCCAACTGTTGTAAGTGATTCTTTGCATTAATTTTTCCACAAAGAATATCGAGAGCCGTCGATGATTTCAGCAAAGGAATTCACAAATATACGTATCCGGAATTGAAGCCAAAAAATCGGTGATGGATTTAATTAATAATTAGAATAAATGAAGAGGTAGATGCCAGTAACTTGCGTTACAAATACATATAAAACAGAGGTTGTTAATGGATTAAGTTCGGTTGAAATGTCCAGGAATAGAGAGCAAGTCTTTCTTAGGCTGGAGGTGAAAAGGCGGCAAACTTCTCCTACTGCCTTTGTCTGATGAAAAATAGCTTGCTCTTCACAGTAAAAGGTGGGGACTGATTGTCTGTGTATGCAGGGTTGTGTCTGAAAGAAAAGAGTGCCTCGATCCCTTCCCCCGCGTGACTTAAGAAGCCTTCTATTGAGATCAAATTCCTAGCTGGAGGTATGAACAATCACAATCCCTCCTACTATCTGAACCAATTAACGTCAAAAGGAGGTCCATGAAATATAATATTCAGCTCAACTTACAAATGACAGATGTTATATGTTAATGGTCAGTAGTTCATACATCACATTAATTACATAGACTGACATGGAGACTTAGAGTAATTACATAGACTGACATGGAGACTTAGAGTAAATAAAGACCCAGACACTATTATCCCTGTGTCTCGTTTCACATCTGGGGGCAATTTACTCCCTGCATAGGGGGTCTGATAATCAGATTCCAAAGACAGAGCAATCCATCAAATGAAATTCCAAAAGTTGACCTCTCACACACACAATTTAATCTACTGAATTTTTATGGCGCCAAATAGTTTATTATATTCAAATATTAAAAAAATATTTTAAATATAACAGTCACTCATGTGCGTCCCCCTCGTAAACCTATGGTCCCTGTTTGGGATTTGAACTTGGTTTTATCTGCCTTGCAGGGTGCTCCCTTTGAGCCTATTCAAGAGGCTGCTCTGGTTGTTCTTACTCTCAAGGTGGCCATAACTTCGGTTAGGCATGTGTCTGAGCTGGCTGCTCTATCCATTCAGTCTCCATACTATGAGAGACACCAGGACAAGGTGGTGTTCCGCTTTAAGCCGGATTTTCTGCCTAAGGTTGTGTCTGCCTTTCATTTGAATCAGGACGTTGTTCTTCCCTCCTTGTGCCCCAATCCTAGTAATGACAAGGAAAGGGTTCTGCACTCCTTGGATGTGGTCAGGTGCTTGAAGTACTACCTGGTTGTCACTGCGGCTTTCAGGAAGACTGATGCTCTCTTCGTTGTGCCTTGGCTCCTGCCAAGTCTACTATCAGCAAGTGGATCCGTCAGGCTGTGGTACAAGCCTATTCTGCTAAGGGGAAGAGTCCTCCCTTCCGTATTACTGCTCATTCCACTCGTGCTATTGGGGCCTTTTGGGCTTTTCAGCACCAGGCCTCTGTTGAACAAGTTTGCAAGGCCGCTACTTGGTCTTCTGTTCACACCTTTTCAAAGTTTTACAAGGTTGATGTTCGGGCCTCAGCTGACGCTGCTTTGGGCCGCAAGGTTTTGCAGGCGGTTGTAGTTTAAGCTACGTGCCGTTTCCTTTTTTGTTGGGGCTCCCACCCTACTGTTATGGACACTGCTATTGGATGTCCCAAGTGTAAGTATTATATCTGGAGCGGGACGTACTGTATACTTAATGCAAATACCAGGGTGGGGTGGAGCAGGACGTACTGTATACGTATAATACCAATTCTACAGGTGAGTACTTCACAGAATTGTATTTTTTCACTCACTTTTTTTTTTCACCTTCGTGTTTGCGCCTGCTTTTAATAGATAGCCCTGTTTAACTGGATGTGTTTGAGGTCAGGATGCGGCAGGCAGGACTTTTTGCTGCCGTGTTTTTCTCCTCTCAGCCGCACTGGAGAGGTGTGAAAGGGTACCATTGATGGATTTTTTTTTTTTTTTTGGCGGTACTTCTGCGTCTGCCGCGAACGCAGAAATGCATGCGGAACCGGACAGGTGTGAATGAGGGCTAATAAAAAAAAGACTGAAAAGTGTGGCGTCCATGTTTTCAGCCCCCTGTACTCTGATCACCCTATATAAAATCCAGCATGACCAATCGCCTACAAAAGTCACGTAAATATAACTACAGCTGTTCTGTGACGGACACAGCGGTTTGTTAGAAAAAAATAGCATTATGAAAAGCAAGGAACACAGCAGACCACTCAGGGATAAAGTTATGGTGCTGTGTATTGCAGGGTTAGGTCATAAAACAATAGCTCAAACATGTCATGGAGCACTTTTCACTCAATCATTCATAAATAAAAGGAGTAGAGCACAACTGCAAAGCCATGACATGGCCGCCCACCGTCACAGACAGTCCAGGAAAGGAGAACACTAAATATAGAAGCAGCCAATAGGCCCAGGGACACTGTGGAGAAGCTGTAGAGATCCACAACTCGGGTGGGAGAATCTGTCCACACTATTAGTCATGTAGTCCACAAATCTGCCCTTTATGGAAGAGTTACAGTGAGAAGCCATTTTTAAAAGCAAGCCATAAAAAGGCCCGGGTGCAGTTTGTCTCAAGCTATGTAGGGCACTTGGCAAGTATGTGGAAAGTAGTGCTGCAAATGGGCTTAGCTTTACCTTCTAGCAGGACAATGACCCCAACCATACAGCCAAAGCTATAATGAAATGGTTTAAATCAAAGCATATTCATGTGTTGGTATGGCCTAGTCACAGTGCAGACCTCAATCCCATTGAGAATCTGTGGAATTATATGAAAATTGCTGATGACAAACGCTCTCTATCCAATCTGAGATATTCTGTAAAGAAGAATGGGCAGAAATGTCACCCTCTGTATGAGCTGCTAGACACATATCCTAACTGACTTGTAGGTGTAAATGCCGTTAAAGTAGGTCCCACAAAGTATTGATGGTGGGCTAAATACATCTGTGCGCCACACGTCTCCGTCTTTTATTTTTAATGAATTATTGAATTTTTTTTACACTTAAAAAACCCTTGCTACTTTATGTTGCTCTATTACATAAAAACTCAATAAATGTTTGTGACTGCGATGTTTTAAAATGTGAAAAGTTCAAAGGATATGAATAATTTGACATGGCTCTCTATGTGCTGGAAACCGGGTGGAAAGCTTAAAGGGGAAATAAAAGCACCAGCATCCATTCCCCGGCTTTCACCTGGGGCACCTGAAATTGGGATGCCCCAATGTATGAACCCCCCAGGGCACTGGTAATAACTCGCCTTTCAGTAAACGGTTTTGATTGGTTACAATGGGGAGTACACGCTCCGCATTTGGCTTTCAGTAAACGGCTCTGATTGGTTACAATGGGGAGTGCGCGCTCCGCCTCGGCCAGATAGGCCTGGGAGGGGAGCATGTGTGCCATGGAGGATGTGCACTACCCATTGAATTCAGACCCCCTTGCCAAAGGCTGTAAACATGGCAAAGGGCTCTGAAGAAGGATGGAACGTTAAGCCCTATCTTGGACCTGAAGGGTCTCAACAGGTTTGTAAAGGTCCGGCATTTCCGCATGGGAACCTTACGGTCAGCGGTGAGCTCGCTTCGGCCCAGCAACTTCATGACCACGGTGGACATCAGAGATGCCTATTTGCATGTCCCGATATTCCAGGGACACCAGTGGCTTCTGAGATTTGCTCTGGGGAACCAGCATTATCAATTTGTGGCCCTGCCATTCGGGATATCCTCAGCCCCCCGGGTTTTCACCAAGGTGCTGGCGGGCATCATGGCTATTCTGAGGAATCAGGGCATTCGTGTGCTGCCTTATCTGGACGATTTACTGATTGCGGCTCAGTCCCTTCAGCAGGCCATGAGCGACACGCGGACGGTGTTATCCATTCTTGAGGAGTTCGGTTGGGTGATCAACTACCCCAAGTCTCCGATCACCCCCTCAACGGTGAAGTCCTTCCTGGGAATGACGATAGACACCTCTCAGGTCAAGGTGTTCCTACCACAGCAGAAAGTGGTGGGGCTTCAGACGCAGGTTCAAGTCTTGCTGTCTTGTCAACGACCATCGATCCGTCTGGGGATGCAGCTGTTGAGTCTGATGGTGTCTTGCTTCGAAGCAGTGCCCTTCGCTCAGTTTCACATGAGAGCTTCTCAATTGAACCTGCTGACCGGCTGGGATCGGATGCCGATCGGAGTCGCTGAAGCAGGAATTTTCTCTGTCCCCCCTGGCCAGACGGTCGCGCTTGTGGTGGCTGGACCCCAGGAATCTGTTGGTGGGCAAGTCTTTTCTGACTCCCCGGTGGGAGATAGTTACCACGGATGCCAGTCTGACCGGCTGGGGAGGCGTCTGGCAGACGCAGAGGTTTCAGGGTCAGTGGGGTCCGCAGAAGAACCATTTGCCCATAAATCTCCTGGAGCTGAGAGCGATCCGGTTGGTGCTTCTTCAGTTGACTTCCCAGCTAAGGGGCCGTGCGGTATATGTTCGCTCGGACAATCAGACTGCTGTTGCCTACATCCATCACCAGGGCGGGACTCGGAGCAAGCGAGCCCTCAAGGAGGTGACCCAGATTCTGACTTGGGCAGAGGAGAATGTTCCCTGTATCTCGGCGGTTTACATCCCCGGGGTAGACAACCAGGAGGCAAACTCCCTGAGCAGGGGGGCCTCTCATCTGGGGGAATGGTCTCAGCGACAAGATCTTTCACGCTCTGTGTCTCCGCTGGGGTCAGCCGGATGTGGACCTGTTTGCGTCCAGACACAATCACACGCTCCCAAGGTTAGTTTCTCTGTCAAGAGATCCGCTGGCCTTCGCCACAGACATCAATTCCTTGGATGGAGTTCAGGCTCCTTTATGCATTTCCGCTCCTGGGCCGAGTGCTGCGCAAGATAGCCCAGGAGGGGGTCCCAACCATACTGGTGGCTCCTCGCTGGCTGAGAAGGAGTTGGTTTGCGGACATAGTTCAGATGTCAGTCGATCGCTACATCATGCCCGACGACCCAGGGCTCCTCACTAAGGGGTCGCTGCGGCACCCCAATTTACAGACGCTGGCTTTGACGGCCTGGCTATTGAAACCTGACGGAGAAGGGGCTGTCTGCCACAGTGGTGCAGACCATGATTCAGGCGCGGAAGAAGTCTTCCATGATTTACTACAGAGTTTGGCATGCCTACATTGCTTGGTGTGAGTCCAAGAGTTTCCCTTGTCGCACCTTCTCTGTCTCTAGGATTTTGGAGTTTTTACAGCATGGTTTGGACTTGGGTCTCCAAATGAGTACCCTCAAGGGCCAGGTCTCGGCTTTGGCTATTTTTTTCCAGAGATCTTTTGCCAATCATAGATTGATTAAGACCTTCTTCCAGGCTGCCTTACCTATTTTGACCCTTAAGGTGGTCTTTTTGGTAGCGATAACTTCTGTACGTTCTGTGTCAGAGCTGGCCGCGCTTTGTATGAAGCCTCCCTATTTTGAGCTTCATAAGGATAAGGTGCTTTTTTGTTTTAAACCTGATTTTTTGCCTAAGGTCGTTTCTCCCTTTCACCTTAATGAGGAGGTTGTTTTACCTTCCTTGTGTCCAGCTCCAGCTTATTCCAAGGAACGGACCCTCCATGCTCTGGATGTGGTCAGGGCCGTTAAGTATTATCTGTCTGCGACGGAATCTTTTAGGAAGTCGGATTTGCTCTTTGTCCTAACAGAGGGGTCTAGGAAGGGCTTGCCACCTGCTAAGTCCACTCTTAGTAAGTGGATCAGACAGGCGGTGGTGCAAGCATATGCTGCCAGGGGGAAGGAACCCCCTTTTCAGATCACAGCTCATTCTACCAGAGCTATTGGTGCCTCTTGGGCTTTTCAGCACCAGGCATCGGTTGAACAAGTTTGTAAGGCCATCACTTGGTCTTCAGTTCATACTTTTACCAAGTTTTACAAGGTTGACGTTAGGGCCTCAGCTGATGCTGTCTTTGGCCGAAAGGTGCTTCAGGCGGTAGTGAAATACTTGCTGTTCCGCACTGGGATCCCGCCCTTATGGACACTGCTTTTGGATGTCCCACATGTAAGTACTGTGGGACAACCTGGACTGGATATGGTGAAAAATACAATTCTGTGAAACTCACCTGTAGAATTGTTTTTGAATATATGCAGTCCAGGTCGTCCCACCCTGCCCTTGTTCATTATCTCTGTTGCTTGTAATGGTGATTACCTTTTATATTGGACCGTTGTCCTTAGTCTTTTGTTGGAGAGAGTACATCCTGAAGCTATGTGATGTAACATGGTTTCTTGGCCTCCCGGCCTGTCTCTTTTCTTACTGCTTTTTGACCACTGGGGATTCTTGTGAGACACCTCATTTTATAGGGGGCGGGGAGGAGCTACAGCTTTGGATCTTGCAGTAGACGGCGCCACCTGGTGGCGGAATACCCACATGTAAGTACTGTGGGATGACCTGGACTAGATATATTCAAAAACAATTCTACAGGTTTTTCACAGAATTGTATTTTTCTGCAGTTCCTCTGAGGAGCCATCAACAGAGAATTAAAAAGAGCAGCTATTTCCAGCAAATCTTCACACCTCCGTGATTTTTTATATCCCTGTCACTCTGTTAGGTGCTTCTGTTTTTATCCCAATGTCTCAGTTGCCAGGGTTTTAAAATAGTTTATGGGAACATTTATACAAATGTGTTTCGTGTTGCCTTAGATTTTAAAGAGATAAGCTGATGACAAAAACATTGCACTCGCCTTTGTGTTTGTAATGGCAATCTGCTAAAGGACATCTGTTGGCAAATATTAAACCTGTTCTGTACGGCGAGCCCTCCGCCCTTCTCTCTCTTGCCGTAATGTAAGCTTCTGCTCCACTTCCATTCAGCATTTTATGCCGCTTATTTATATACGTGGCATAGAATGCTGATTGGAGCCTGCATGTGCACCGCTGAAATGTTGGAGGTAAGCACAGTGAGCGTTCAGGGGGGCTCCACACAAATTGGGATGCCCCCAGACTGATGTACAAATTGGGGGTGAGAAATCCCAGGTGGTGGTGTTCTCCCCTGGTGCTGCAGCAGAGGTTACAAGAAAAAAAACTCCTTACCTCACCTGGAATCCAGTGAAGTCCCGGGCACTTCTGCAGCAGCTGCACAGACTGTGCAGCGAGTGGCCTTCCCTCCTCTGTGCGCATCCCGTCCACCCATTCAAGTAAGGGGGAGGTAGGCAGGACTGGTGGGGGAGTGTTCCCGGGTGTCTGGCAAGTCTTTGCCCCTGGGGCACCCCGATTCGATATGCCCCGCTGTGTGACCCCCCCTCCCTACCCCGATCATCCAGTCTAACCTCTCTCCAATCCTGCGGCGCACACGCGGCCTCTCTTCCAATCAGCGAGCTTGGACGCACTCACCTTAACTCGTGACGGGGATGCACACAGCTGGATATCCCAATTCAGAATGCCCTGTCTGATCGGAACAGCATTGTTTTTCAAATCCGCATGGATGGTCTTTGGGCTGACCACTTAGACTTAAAGTGGACCAAAGTCGAGTCCAGGGCTAGGTAAATCCCTCCCCCCGAGGCATCCAGGACTGGCATGCCCTGCTGTGTGTAACCCCCAGGTTCGCCCGAAATTCTTACCTTTCCCCCTGAGCCCATGGTCCATGCGCAGCCGGCATCACTTGCATCCCCCCTCGGCTGTGCGCATCCATGCCTGCCGCAACTAAATGGCTGTGTGGCCGCACACAGCCGAAGGGAGCCAAGTGATGCCATGCGCCTCCTGTGTGTGGCTATGGAATTCCATTCAGCTCATCTAGACGCACAGTAATATATTCAGCCAGAGAAGCTAATTGGCTAAACGGCCGCGCTTGCGCCATAGGCTCGAGGTGAGTTGAGTAGATTTGGCAACCGGGTTTTGGGCCACTTTAAAAAACACAAAACCGAAATACTTTGCAAGAATCATTTGATAATAGAAAAAGTGAAGAGAAAGCCAGCTCATCCAATCCACTGATGACGCTCAGAAAAGGGGTCTCATTCGCAATCCCCCAAAAGATTTGATGGCAGAAGCGTATCCAGCTCCTCCGATAAAATGTTGCTTTTAATTAAAGTGGACCAACACCCAGGATTTTGACTATCCTGGGTCTTGGTCCACTTCGGTGGGGCACCCCCGATCGGGGTGCCCCGCTGTGTGAAACCCCCCCCTAACCCCCCGAAAAACTCACCTCTCCCCGCTCCCAGCGCCGACGTACAAGGGGAGATCTGGAACGTCTAAGCGGCGGCGGCGGCCGCCGCCTCCCTCGCGTCACTTTTGACGCGCGCGCCCCCGCGCCGGCCATTCGCAGACGGCCGGCGCGGAGGCGCGCACGCCTACAGGGGCGCGAGGGAGGCGGCGGCGGCCGGCCGCCGCCGAAGATAAGGTAGGTGAGTTGGGGTGTTTGGGGGGGGTTTCACCCCGCGGGACATCCCGATCTCGGATGTCCCGCGGGGTGGGGGGTGATCGGCCCGGGAATCTTATAGATTCCCGGGCCGATCACCCGTGGGTGTTGGTCCACTTTAAGATGATTAAAATCGCCCAAAATTTGATGTCACTAAAATTAGTGAGATTAGAATGCTACGTGTCACACATGGTCCCTATAACTGGACTAATCTCTTTATAATTCATATTGGTCACATCATGTTTTTGACCATTTTAAAGTGGACCAAAACCTAGGATTTTGGTTATTCTGGGTTTTGGTCCTTTCCCCAGGGCACCCCGCTGTGTGTAACCTGCCAGATCGTCCGAACCCAACTCACCTCTTCCCGGTCCCACGGCGCGTCTAAGAGCAGCGGCTCGGACGGACGCATCCTCCACTTCCCTCTAACAGGGAGCGGGCACTATCCTATTGACTATCCTGGATTTTGGTCCACTTTAATCATCACTTCATTAAAAGCTACGTTTATGGAAGGAGCTGGATACCTTTCTGCTCTCAAATCATTAGATAAAAGGTTTAGGAAATAACATTGTCCAATGATTATGTAGGACTAATAATCTCTTTATCATTTATGTTTTGGAAGATTTTAATCTTCTTCATTAAAAGCTACGTTTTATGGGAGGAGCTGGATACCGTTCTCCTATCAAATCATTAGATAATATGTTTAGGAAATAACATTGTTCGATGATTATCTAGCAGTGGTGTCACAATAACTCAGCTTTAGGTACCATCAAAGAGAAGTTCAGACAACCTGGCCCTCGACGAAGCTGAACAAGAAGCCGTCCAGGAACATCAGCAAGTGTCCCATAAGACCCACCATAGGGACCATATGTTAAGCGTTTCAGGCCCCCACAGGGCCTGAAACACATCACACATGATCCCTATGGCGGGACTAATCTCCTTATCATTCATGTTTTGGGCTATTTTAATCTTCTTCATTAAAAGCAATGTTTTATGGGAGGAGCTGGATACCTTTCTTCTGTCAAATCATTAGACAAAAGTTTTAGACAATAACATTGTTCAGTGATTATCTAGCAGTGATATCACAATAACTCTACTTTAGGTACCATCAAAGTAAAGTTCAGACAACCTGGCCCTCGGTATCTAAGGAAGAGGAACGAAGCTGAACAAGAAGCCGTTCTGTAACATCAGCAAGTGTCCCAAATGACCCGCCATATGTGACGCGTTTCAGGCCCCATAGGGCCTGAAACACGTCACACATGGTCCCAATGGCGGGACTAATCTCTTTATCATTCATGTTTTGGGCTGTTTTAACCCTTTTGTTGCCAAGCACGTAACACCTACGTGCTGGCTTGGCTGGGCCTTAAGTGCCAAGCCCGTAGGTGTTACGTGCTTGACTTTCCTCGCTTCTAGTTTAAAAAATAAAAATCAAAAATACTCACCTGACCCCTTGTTGGATCCGGCCGGGTCTCCTCTTTAATTTGGTGCCATCCGATCCCCCGTGGGGGGTCGGATGGCTCCAGGAGAGCCCCCGGAATAGGCCCCCCCCCCCCCCCGCTTCTGCAGCAGCAGCTGCTAACTGTAAAAAAAAATAAAAAATAAAAATGACATTCACTTACCTGTGTGTGCGCTGGCTCCCGCTGTCCCTCCTCTTCACCTGGGGGGCCTCCGATCCCCCCCCAGGACTTACCGATCTTCAGGAGAGAGCCTGGGAGGCTCTCTCCTCTCTTCTTCACGATGGTGGCCGCCATCTTGCCTCTAATGACGTCATCCCGGTCCCGATCACCGGCTTCAGCTTTCTCAGCTTCTCAGATGCCGGTGATCGGTGCCCTGGAAGGAGGTGACAGGAGATCCTCTGATCTCCTGCCTTCTCCTTCTCTGGATGCCGATCACCGGCATCTGTCAGCTGAGCGGCGAGGGACAAGAGCTTGCAATCGAAGGTAAGTACAGTTAAAAAAATTTTTTTTTTTTTTGAATAAAATACTTTTTATTATTGTGTGGTGGTTTTTTTTCACATTAACTCTTTGTGAGCTGGTAAGGGGTCCATGAGACCCCTTATACCAGTTCACAAGGCTGGGGGGGTGGCAAGTCACCTGCCCTAGCGGGTGGCTTGCCATTGACCCCCGCACCCCCATTACCTGCCTCCCCAAAGGCCAGGGGGGGGGCAGAAGAGCCCGGGCCCACATAGGCTATGTGGGCTCGTAGGCTGCAGGGTGGGGGGGCCACCAAAGCTGGCCCCCCCACTCTGTGCCTACAAGCCCCCATAGCTGGTCCCGGGCTGGTTACTTTGGGTAAGGGGGACCCCACGTCATTTTTTTTTTTGGATTTTTAAGGGTTTTTAACCCTTAAAAATCCAAAAAAAAATGGGGTCCCCCTCCCCGGGAAGGGGGACCCTATGTCATTTTTTTTTTTTAATTAACCATTTGTCATCCAGCAGCTATAAAAGGCTTCTGGGCAGGAAAGGGTGTCTACCTATACATATGTGGTATCGCTGTAACCGGGAGAAATTGGGGTTTTTATTGACAAACTTACATTTTTTATTACAAAAAAACTCTACAAATTGTAAAAAAATATATATTTTTTTTAATTTTTTTCACACATTTCACCCAAAAATGTTGAGAATACACCTAAAAAATACAAACAAGACATTTCATGTTAAAGCCCAGACTCTGTTGAAAAAAACAATATATAATTTTCCTGGGAAATCCCTGGAAATCCTTTCAAAAATGACAGTTGAACATGTGTAGCGCGAAACAGTGAAACTCAGTCTGGCAACAGGGAGTGGGAAATGCTGCAGGTAGGCTGGCAGCGAAAGGGTTAATCATATTCATTAAAAGCTAAGTTTTATGGGAGGAGCTGGATACCTTCCTGCTATCAAATCATTAGAAGGTTTAGGAGATTCAATGATTATCTAGCAGTGATGTCCCAATAACTCTGCTTTAGGTACCATCAAAGAGAAGTTCAGACAACCTGGTCCTTGGCATCTAAGCAGGAGGACTGAAGCTGAACAATAAGCCATTCAGGAACATCAGCAAGTGTCCCAAAAGACCCGCCATAGGGCCATGTGTGTGGGGCTAATGCTTTACACATTATCCCTATCTAGGGACTAATCTCCCTATCATTCATGTTTTGGGCTATTTTAATCATCTTCATGTTTTATGGGAGGAGCCGGATACCTTTCTGCTCTCAAATCATTAGATAATAGGCTTAGGAAATAACATTGTTCAATGATTATCTAGCAGTGATGTCACAATAACTCTGCTTTACCAGGTACCATCAAAGAGAAGTTCAGACAACCTGGCCCTCGGCATCTAAGGAGGAGGAACGAAGCTGAACAAGAAGAAGCCATTCAGGAACATCAGCAAGTGTCCCATCTAGATGATGCCAGAAGTCAGGTCAAATCCATTCTGATCCACTGGAGACCCACTTTACTGAACCTTCCAGAAGAAAGAACCGAGGACACTGATCAGCTGAAAGAAGCCACGTCTGAAAATCTTGAATCTGATGACAGAAGTGATGGCAGTGAGCTGATGTGTGCCTCTGCCTGTCTGGTGGCCAAGTTTATCATACGAGCTGAGTGGGGCGCTGTAGTTAAATCACAGGATCTCTGTAACTCTCTGCAGTGGCTAAAAAGCTCCATTTTGCCCCAGACGCGTGTGGTGCAGGAGCTGCTGACTGATGGTGCCTGGAGAAGTACCCTCTATAAACTGTACTATAACTCTGCAACTGATTACCCTGATTCTAGCTCCATGCTGCTGTTTAATCAAGTCATGATGGGTCTCCTAGAGGCTCAGAACCTAATGACTGACTCCTATCAAGTCATGAGGCCCCTCTTATCTCTGGATGACAATACAGATCACTCACAGAAAGGTAGGTTTACAAAGGGGAGGGCAGAATGACCTGTAGTGTGGGGAGGGCGTGGTAGCGTCACTGTGACTGACAGCAGGTGGTGTGAGCCGCACAGGAAACCGCCGGTGACTGGGGCCCGGCCAGCTGCGATCCAGCAATCAAGTGAGTCAGACTGATCAGCTGTGGGAGACAAAAGGTGAGTACACGGTTTTTGTTTGGATGGTCAATCCCTTTAACCCTTTAGGATGTTTTCAATGGTTAAAGTGGACCAAAAACCACGCTAATTGGCCCGGAAATCTATAAGATTCCCGGTCCGATTGATTCCCTCCCCCCGGGGCATCCAAAATTGGGATGCCCCACTGTATGAACCCCCCTCCAGGTCGCCCCATACACTTACCTTGCTTCCCGGTCCAACGGCGCATGGGCCGCATCCCTACTATCCCTCTAGCAGGGTGCGTGCCCGCGCCAGGCATTTGTGAATGGCTGGCACGGGCATGCTCCCTGTTAGAGGGAAGTAGGGGATGCGTCCGTCAGCACGTTGGGATCTGCTGGCCTTAGACGAAGGCTTAGACAACGTGGCATCAGTGGCTCCAAGCACGCTGATTATACAAGCGACCCGCATGCGCTGTAGGACAGGGAAGAGGTGAGTTGGCATCGGAGATCTGGAGGGTTTCACCCAGCGGGGCACCCCGGGTGGAAGGACCAAAACCCAGGATAGTCAAAATTTGGGGTTTTGGTCCACTTTAAAGTGGAACAAAACTCTTGAGCGGTCAGCCCTGGAATGTTTTAGATGGCCTTCCCCCTGGAGCATCCCGCTGTGTGCAATTTCCCAGATCACCCATAACTCCCTTTTCCCAGGCCAATGGTGCATGCATAGGTTCTTGTCCAATCAGCCGTTTCTCGAGACTATGTAATTTCTATGTAATTTGGCACGCAGCTCTGATTGATTTCAATGGGGAGCACAAGCGTCCGCATCCCCAGCATCTTCAGGCTGTGTGCGGGCTCCTGACCCAGCTGGGGATGCGGCTGCTTGGGCTCCCAATTGAAAACAACCAGAGCCATTTGCCGAATTACATAGTCAAGGCAAACGGCTCTGATTGGACGAGAGCTCGTGCATGCACACGACCAGGAAAAGGTGCATTAATATAGGTTATCTGGGAGGTTTCATATGGTGGGCATCCCAAAACAAGGATGCCCACAGAGCACGGAACAAAACCTTGGATAGTCAAAATCCTGGGTTTTGTTCCGCTTTAAATTACAGTATTGTGCTGGAAGTTAAACCGGACCGGCTCAAAAAATGCAGTAGATGCAGGTAGGATGATTTTTAATGTGGGTAATCTGTATGTATAGCATGGGGGGAACATATAAGATAGGCTCTTATTTAGGGTGAAGGTCCGCTTTAACCCCACCTTCAATATTTTTGTCCTTATGTTAATGGCTTGTTTTCCCTCTTTTAGCAGCTGCCAGTTTCTTGGCCTCCCTCTACATTGGGGACATGTGGCTGGGAGCAGCGTCCCCAGTGGTGCTGGACACTCACGTGAAGCTGGTCTGTGAATCATCCGCTGCTTCTGGTTCAAAGCAGAAGACTCCCCGCAAGGCGAGGAAGAAGGATCTGGAGGCCATGGCGTCCCTCTGTAGAGACATTGCTGAATCTCTTAGCAACAGCTGATGTCTCCTGAAACCAGACTTTCCATGTAAAGCTGTCTGAGGTTCCGAACATTCAGATTCAACACAGACATTGAAACACACAACCCCGAAACCTCTGTTTATTATAATAGAAGCAATATTGTGCTGCAGATGATTGTTGCCATGTCATGGACATGAATTTGAATATCTGGGACATGTGATATGATTTGTTTGGTGATCTTTATAAAGATCTGTCTCTTTTCATATTGAAGTTTGCATTCAGTGATATATATAATATATATATTATGTATGTATGAGAGGTGTCATTGTAAAAAAAGAGATGTTCCGATATAAAAGATCTCTGTATCCCAGCTATGAAGTACTAGTTTCTTATAACAGCAACTTAAAGTGGACCAACAGTCTAACACCCTTAGCACAAACAGTGCTCATATGAATCCCTCAATTAATCAAACAAATCGGGATACACTTGCACACCTATAGGGGTAATCTTGCAGCAGAATATAGGGAGAAAAAGACGGGGTTCAAAATATAGCCGTCTGTGTCCACTCCAACACAGTGTATACAATGCTTACAGTAAATAAGGGTCTGCTATATCCAATGAACTCCCAACCACAATGTAATGCAGAGAGTGACACGTTTTAATTTTGACAATAGTGTAAAATATATACAGTGTACAGTAAGTAAATAGTTACATATAGTAAGCTTGTGACAATAGGGGCAAAATGACATGCGATGTAGATATGAATCCTCAGGAGTTGTCATATAGAGAAGAGGGATATCCCCAGTGGGTTATGTATATTGCATGCAGGCTAGCAATATACTAATCGGAGACAGACACAAATTCCACAACAGGCACAAATGCATACATTCGTATTTCAATGGCAGAAGGTGAAGAGGCAACATGATTAGGTCAGAAAGCAGTATACCTTTGTAGGATGACAACAAAACCCTCCTGATGAAGATTTCTCAACCAAACGTTGAGGGTTTTGTTGTCATCCTACAAAGGTATACTGCTTTCTGACCTAATCATGTTGTCTCTTTACCAT
The DNA here is from genome assembly GCA_027917425.1 of Gastrophryne carolinensis. NCBI lineage: Eukaryota > Metazoa > Chordata > Amphibia > Anura > Microhylidae > Gastrophryne > Gastrophryne carolinensis. Next base: position 486,050,297 of record CM051236.1, on the reverse strand, counting down.
ACAATATACATAACCCACTGGGGATATCCCTCTTCTCTTTATGACACAACTCCTGAGGATTTATATCTACGTCGCACTATATGTCATTTTGCCCCCTATTGTCACAAGCTTACTATATGTAACTTTTTTGACTTACTGTACACTGTATATATTTTACACTATTGTCAAAATTAAAATGTGTCACTCTCTGCATTACATTGTGGTTCATTGGATAGAGCAGACCCTTATTTATTACTCATATGAATCCCTCCCCAGGGAAATTTACATTGCTGCACATAAATATTCTAAATATTCGTTTTCCTTTTTCTAACTCCTGCTGTGGTCAATTTAGAAAACTGGCGTCTCCTGGAGCAGCAGGCCGCCAGCAAACAGGAAGTGCTGCTGGATTTCCTGTTACTGTACATTGTCAGTTATGTCAGCTGAATCCAGGCAGCAGCATGGCTTGAGATGCTGGGAGACACCATAAGACAATAGGTGAGGCGGCATTGTAGCTTTAAGTGGATGCAGGAGCAAATGTAAGTGCTGACAATAATCCAGTGTCATGCGTGCAGAGGGGGCAAGGGAGTTTACTTTTCCAACTGTGCTAGGCTGTTGGTCCGGTTTAAAGCAGCCGACCTGGACTCAAAAGTATTCCAGAGCCACAGGGCCAGGAAAGCAGCCTCGCACTTAGCAATCTATGCTGCTCATTATTATGTATGCCATAGAACACGGATTGAAGGAGAGTCCACACCATGGGATTGCTAAAGAGTTAAGCAGCACCAGCGCTCCCTTGGGCTTTTCACATAGTGGGATGAAGAACATAACCTGTGATGGTGAAAATCCAGGGTTTTGTTTCTCTTCTGATTGTTAACTGCCCAAATGTCTTTGAGGTACCCAGTGTTCTGTGTATTGTGGAATGAATTGCTATGAATCCATATTCATCATTTTCTGTAGCACATTGGGCTGTGCAATACTCTTCTGTCTGTGCCAAAAAAGTGTTTTTACATAGTTTTTGTTTATTTTTCAGTGGCTCAATCTAGTTCAATCCAATGTAAGATGCCAAAATGGACTATAAAAAAAAAAAAGGGGGTGGTAATGAGTACATAAGTTACAGAAGCTAAATCTGAACCACAGCAGCTTTATTCAGCAGCACACCAAGGTGAATCCTCTGGCAGACAAGATATCTCTGGATTTGGCAGCTGAGCGGGGCATTTTTAAGCCGTCGGCCGCTGCACCCCTATTGCCTCTGTTCCCGTGGACCCACGTATGCCTCCCAGCCTCGGCTGAAGGGACAGGTGAAGGTAGGGAGAACGCCAGGGTCAGGCGTTCACAGAGCTATGCTCTGGGCCACAGACCCTCCCTAAAGGGTAGCCGGCCATAGGTGATGGTGAGCCTATTGGGGGGGACCACCTATGCACTGGTATCCCTGTTTGTCCCACAGCTTTATTATTTTGTGTGTTTGTGCTTCACTGGATACTTACCTCCCTCGGTGGAGAAGGGGCTGTCGGGCACGGTTGTTCAAACCATGATTCGGGTGCGGAAGAAGTCTTCTTCCATGATTTACTACAGAGTTTGGCATGCCTACATTTCTTGGTGTGAATCCAAGAGTTTTCCTTGTCGCATTTTTTCTGTTTCTAGGATCTTGCAATTTTTGCAACACGGCTTAGACCTGGGTCTACAGCTGGGTACCCTCAAGGGTCAGGTCTCTGCCTTGACCATCTTTTTCCAAAGATCCTTTGCCAAACATAGGCTGACCGGGACTTTTTTCCAAGGAGTTACCCATGTACGTCCACCGCTTAAGCCTGTATTAGTGTGTACCGGTGTGGGATTTGAATTTGGTGCTTTCTGTGCTCCATGGTCCTTCCTTTCAGCCTTTGTGCGACACTGCTTTGTCTATCTTGACCCTAAAGGTGGCCTTTTTGGTTGCAATCACCTCGGTGCGCCGTGTGTCAGAACTGGCCGCACTTTGTACGAAGCCTCCTTACTTTGAGCGGCATAAGGATAAGGTAGTTTTTCGCTTTAGGCCTGATTTTTTGCCTAAGGTCGTTTATCCCTTCCATCTTAATGAGAAAGTTGTTTTGCCTTCCCTGTGTCTGCAACCGTCTAATTCTAAGGAAAGGACCCTCCATGCATTGGATGTGGTCAGAGCCATTAAACCGGACCTTTAGCGTGATTTAATGAAAATCCCAAACTCTTAAAAAACGGTTCCCCAGCATCTAAAATTTATATATTTTAAGTTTTTAGTCACTAACTTATTATTCTTTCCCCCACTGGGCTGCAACTCTGTTCAGGAATTTAGGATACGGGCGCCGCCATCTTGACTCAGAAGCATCACACTTACTGAGGAGAGGAGAGTGGGATAAGGTGCAGGGGGGTGGGTTATAGCTGTGCTTTGCTCAGACAGAGCAGAGCTGGGGTCAGGTAAAGGTCAGCAGTCCCAGAATGCAGAGCAGTACAGTCAGGAGGCACTTCCTGTTTGCAGGCTGCCTGATAAGATGGCGGCTTCCATAAGCCGCCATCTTGGGTGTTTAAAGGCTCATAACTTGCAGTAGATGCAGGTAGGATGATTTTTAATGTGAGCAATCTGTATGTACAGGGTGTGGGAAACATATAAGATAGGCTCTTATTCAGAGTGAAGGACTGCTTTAAGTACTACCTGGTTGCAACTGAATCCTTCAGGAAGTCGGATTCTCTCTTTGTTCTCTCTGAAGGTTCTAGAAAGGGTTTGCCTCCTGCCAAGTCCACTCTCAGTAAGTGGATCAGACAGGCGGTGGTGCAGGCATACTCAGCAAAGGGGGAAGGATCCCCCGTTTCGTGTTACTGCTCATTCTACTAGAGCTATTGGTGCTTCCTGGGCTATTCAGCACCAGGCCTCTGTTGAACAAGTTTGTAAGGCCGCTACCTGGTCTTCTGTTCATACCTTTACAAAGGTTTACAAGGTTGATGTTAAGGCCTCAGCTGACGCTGCTTTTGGCTGAAAGGTGCTTCAGGCGGGAGTGACATGAACTACATGCTGCTCCGCACTGGGGATCCCGCCCTAATGGACACTGCTTTTGGATGTCCCACACGTATATGGATTGGGACGGCCCGGACTGGGAAAAATACAATTCTGTGAGTACTCACCTGTAGAATTGGTTTTGCCTATGTCCAGTCCGGGCTGTCCCACCCCGCCCTTGGTTCATTTCCTCTGTTTGCCTGTTATGGTGATTATCTTTTTGTATTGGACTGTTGTCCTTATTTTTTTGTGGAGCGAGTACGTGCTGAAGCATGTGAGGTAACATATTTTCTTGGCCTCCCGACCTGTCTCATTTACTGCTTTTTGACATTCTTGGAATTCTATGGAGACAGCTCCTTTTATAGGGGGCCGGGAGGAGTTACAGCTCTGGATCTTGCATTAACTGGCGGACTACCCACACGTATATGGATTGGGACGGCCCGGACTGGACATAAGCAAAACCAATTCTACAGGTGAGTACTCACAGAATTGTATTTTCTCATCCCTTCCATTACAGGGCACCACCAGTCAGCAGCACATGGGTTATCCTCAGCTGTAGATGGGGACTGCAAAATATGGTAATGGTAATGGTTATGGTAGGATATCCTCAGTTCTTTTCTTGCAGTCGCAAGGGACTGTGAAGATGTTCAGGTGAAGGGGCATGGCTGATGGCTGTTGGGCCTGCTTGTGGAGGATGCAGGGAGGAGGGGGCCACCCACTCGTGTTGTTGCGGCGGAGGGTGTGGTTTCCGGCCTGTGGAGGATGCGGGGAGGGGGCTGGCCAGCCGCATTCACTTGGTCCACAGCTCTGTCTCGCGTTCTTCTCCTTAGCACAGCGGTAGCAGTGGTAGCACAAGGCATTGCCACCTGAGCAGGTCCTGGAAGGTCTGCCCTGCTCGTAGGGCTGCCGGTATTCCCCCTGCCTTTGCTGCTGTGGCCTGGACTGCTTCTGTCTTCTCCCTGCGGGCTGAGGATTGTATCCGGCGCAGCTGCCGCCCTCCCCTGGTCAAGTAGGGCCTTTGGGGACAACTGGTGGCTGACAGATCCAATCTCAGCAGGTGGATCAGGCAGGCATTCATATAAGCCTACACCCGCAAGGGGAAGGAGGCTCCTTTCTGGGCGACCACTCACTCCACCAGGGTGATTGCCTCGTCTTGGGCTTTGGTGAGCCTTAAGAGCACTTTTAAAGCTTATAAGGCCCGGAGAGTGGTGAATAGTATGGGGGAATGGGGGAGGGCATTCTCTAGGAGTGGATTGGCACATTTGAAAGGAGGTTCCCTAATGCATATTTCCCCAATCCCTAACATTTGAAATCCTAAAGACAACATTGTACTCCATTGCAAGCCTGCAGGCTCGGACTGGCCCACAGGGTTACCAGGGAAATCCCCTGGTTGGCCCCTCTGAGGGCCTCCATCACAAAAAATCTGATCTATGTATAGCTTATTTGTGGCATCCCAAGTCCACATATAGACAGTACAGCCTCTGAATGTGATACTTGCCTCTAAGTGTGAGATGGGCCCCCAGAGTCCATTCCACTGGTGGGCCCCAGACACCGCAGTCTGATACTGCAAGTCCCGCAACAGAAGGATACATTAGGTTTCACAGCAATCATACATACAGCTTAAGCAACCAATCTTTGGGGGTCTAAAGGCATTTTATTTTTCCCAAATATTGGAGGGCCTGGCCGTCCTGTGATGTGTGTTTCCTCACTTGAGTTTTATTAATTGCACGGCTTGTCTTAGTTTCTCTTTGAGCTGGTTCTGATTTTCCTCGGTTTCCTCTGCAGCTTCTAGGTTTTCATTTGCGCTTCGCAGGCGGTTTCTCCGGACTGTATACCTGTATTAACAGCAAACCAATGATGTTACCAAAGGCTCTATGTACTAATATGTCTCCACATGCTCCCCTTTAGATTTCTACCTGCTCTTGTAACTATCACATTGGACACCCCACTACCCAATGCCGTATATACAATTAGTAGTCAGAGTAAGGGAGGAGTGGGGTAGCCCAAAGGCAGAATCTCCCCCCAAAGTTTGGGTACCCATTGATTTCTATGGGGACAGGGTTTGGGTTCGATCCCTGAATCAAACTTTTTTCAAAGTTCTGCCAAACCTCGGCGGAGGGGTTCACCCTACACTCATCCTTTTCACTTTTCTGAACTATTATTATTATTTATTTGTTATGATTACCAAAACTGTATTGTGATTATAGCGTCATGAGCAATTCTTTGGCATCTTCTAACTGGTATTAGATGTTAATGTGCCGCATGAAAATGTTAACTGTGCATGCATTGTGGTCTCTTTTATAGATGTCACATGTCTGTGCAATACTTACCCTAACTCGCTATTCTAAACCAGAGGGTTGCGCCTCAGCCTTATGGACTGCAAACAGCACCTGGAATAATGCGTCTCTGCAACCAGTGATATATTGTACCGGCCTGTATATACCCGTTGCCTCTATATTTAGCTATAGACATTACTTACTTAAAGACGACCAAATCCCGCGCTGATCGGCCCGGGAATCTATAAGATTCCCGGGCCGATCGATTCCCACCCCCCCAGGGCATCCAAAATCAGGATGCCCCACTGTATGAAACCCCCCAGGTTGCCCCATACACTTACCTTGTTTCCTGTTCCAACGGCGCATGCGCCAGCCGCATCCTAGCTTTCCCTCTAGCAGGGCGCGTGCCTGCAACAGGCATTTGTGAATGGACGGCGCAGGCACGCTCCCTGTTAGAGGGAAGCTGGCAGGGATGTGGCTGCCAATGCGCTCGGAGCCGCTGGCCTTAAACGGCGTGATGTCAGCGGCTCAGAGCGCGCTGATTGGACGAGCCGCCACGCATGCGCCCGTAGGACCGGGAAGAGGTGAGTTTGTTTCGGCGACTTGTGGGGTTTCACACAGCGATCGTGGTGCCCCGGGGGCAAGGACCAAAACCCAGGATAGTCAAAAATCTGAGTTTTGGTCCACTTTAATTATCTCTGTCCTCCAGGTGTATCACAATCCAAAGGCTGCAGACTTGTATGTGAACATCAATGGAGCTCTGTATCCTTTTTGATCTCATGGTACCTGTTTCCGTTATGTAAATATTTTGTTTGTGCCTGTCTTTACCTTATTGGTGATGAGTATACTTTTTTTGTTTCTTGGAAACTACACATTGTACCAATCCTTTTATCAATGAACATTCCCTTCCCTCGGCCAGTGTACTCCACTCCATGGCGGATTAGCTGAGCCGGTGCAGCCTGTTATCCTCAGTTTACACAGTTGATGATCTCTGGCCACCCGGCTGTCTGCACTAAATTAGTTCTGGGCTCGCTCTGTAAATCATCATAATGAATTCTAAATAAAGATCCGGAACAGACTGATAGGCAGTTGCCATGTCAGGTCCCTTTGCTTATCTCAATCTGTTGGGATATTATTGATCTGCACAAAATCTATTTAGAGTAAATAGAGACAGAAGGCCAATCCTTTATTCTCTCATTTTGGAGAAGAATATTAGATATTGGCATCCTCCCTCCCTTCTCCTGGCCTCTGAGGACAACACAAGAAGTTGGGATCACAGCTCAGCTTGGAGACTCTTTTTAGATGTGTTTTGGAATATGATGGATTCAGGGTGCTGACTTATTCGGTAAAGATGGGATAAAGCACACATGATCTACCCATACCTCCCAACTGTTCCTGATTTGGAGGGACTGTCCCTCTTTTGAGTCCATGTCCGCCTGCCCCTTGTTGTTCTCATTAGTCCTTCTTTGAGGTGTAACATCCAGATGTGCATCAAGAAATGATTAATTTGCCTATGTAGTGTTTATATTGTTTTAACTGTTACAGCCTATCGCCTATCCATTCCTCTGAGGGGGCGTGGCCTAATTTAACAAAATGTCCCTTCTTCCCACCCTGAAAAGTTGGTAGGTATGTCTACCAGGGGTAGAGAAGAGCAAATCTCCTTTAAGGAGAACTATCACAAAGAAAGGGCTCAATGATAAAAGTATGCTTGATGGTGGGAGGAGGGGTCACTTACACACCCGTCATCAAGAAATATTATTTTTTTAATAATGGTAGGACTTAGGAATTGGGGGGGGGGCAGGGTCTGTCACCTCTGGTACACTTATTTGTCTCCCATGGATTTTATTCCTACCAGAAGCAATGTTCTCTCTAAGCCGGAGCAGCTGCTGTGCGGAGTAGCGAGGGAGCTGGGCAATGCCTGAGCGTGCTGCCACCCTCTAACAAGGAGCGCGCCCGCGCCGGCCATTCACAAATGCCTGGCATGGGTACGTGCCCTGCTAAAGGGATAGCGGGGATGCGGCCGCTGCTCGTGCATGCACTGTTGGACCGGGAAAGAAGGTGTGTTTTTGGGTGACCTGGGAGGTTTCACACAGAGGGGCATCCTGATTCTGGATGCCCCGGGAGGAGGGAATCATGCAGCCCTGGAATCTTATAGATTCCCGAGACGATCTCTGTGGGTTTTGATCCACTTAAATGGAATCCCAGCCACACACATCTGCAGCAGGTGGTATCACTTGCATCCTTCAGCTGTGTGCGGCCACGCACAGCCGAAAGAAAATGCGCGAAGTGATGCCGCTGCTGGCCGCACATGTGCCGTGGGCTCAGACAGCTAAGATCTGTGGACGAATGGCTGGGTTTCAACTTTCCTGGGTTTTGTTCCATTCCCCCAGGGCATCGTGAATCGGGATGCCCCACTGCATGAATGCCCCCAGAACGCCGCCATTTACTAACCTCTTCCTCGTTCCAACGGCCCATGTGCGGGTTCTCATCTGCTGCAACTATGTCACATGCGCCACTGGAAAAAAGAAGAGGTGAGTGAATAGCAGTTTTCTGGGAGTTTCATACTGTGGGGCATCCCAATTTGGAATGGCCAGGGGAAGAGTCAGCGGGCAGCCATAGAATCTCTTAGATTCCAGGGATGGAATGCATCCACACCCAGCCCCTGTCCCTAGCACCCTTAACAAAGTTCACATTGAACAATTACCTGTCCTGAAGTGAAGCTGATGAGGAGAGAGACACCGAGCACCTCTTCTCCAGACAGCGGTTCAGGGTCAGCCAGCATGTGTTCCTCTATCATTGCTGCTTTGCTCTCCACACATCAGAGCACTGTCAGCATGCTGGTGGGAGCGAGTCGGCGCTGGAGGGAGAGATGGTCCCGCCCACATCCAGTCAGCGTCTTTGCAGCGCAGACAGCCTGAATGAATCAGTGATTCATTGGCTGTGCTGTCTGCCAGTAAACCCGAGGTCCGCCCCAGAGCATGTGATGACCTCGCCGCCGGGTGCCAGTGCCGGCCCTGCCGTCAGCGACCATGCGCGGGCGACAGGCGAGGCTGAGCGGAGGGGCTGGTGCGGGCGCGCAGGCGCGCACCTTACAGGGAACACTGACCAGAAGAAGAAACCACAAGCTTGGTGCGAGCTTTATTCAGTTTGGGTGAATGTAGCCAGGTGGAAAAAAGGTGAGTATCTCTAAAAAGGTTAGAACCTTCTCTAAGCCTGAGAGAGCTGTTATTTTGTTGAGTTAAGTAAGTAATAAAGTCCCAAACATGTAAATGGCAGTATATTTGGGTGTCATAAATCCACATGATTGCAGTGTTGCCTAAGGAATTGGAGCAATGAATATTAAATAGTTCAGTGTAGTCCTTCAGACAGGAAAGACTAATGTAAATAGAGGGTAGTAGCAACATCTGATGCTTTATCATTGGTCAAGAAAGGATTCAGTATTGAGGTTGTACAAGAAACATTATTTAAGGAAGACCCAAACCAATAGTCAGGGTTCTAGAATTTGTCCTTGAGGGGAAAGCTAGTAATGTGAGAGGGACGTTGTAGGAGCCGGCAGGAGGAAGGAGAAGCCACAGTACTGAGAGCAACCAGGGAGAGCTTGCAAGGAAGGAAGAGCTGGGGCAGAGGAGTACCCTTCTGGCACCTGGGGCAAAGATTCGAAATGACACCCCCCACCTGTTCTCAAACCCCCCTTTTTGCACCCTCCTCACCTGCTGCACCTGCCCCCCCCCCCGTCCCCCCCTGATTTGGGGAATACCCTAAAGTTGACCAAGAGTGTCCAGAGGGGGATTGTAAGGCCAGCAGTGACCCGTCCAGAAGCCAAGATGGTGACTGGGATTGGCTGAAGTACTTGTTAGGAAGAAGTACTGTTTTGTATAACATCTGCCCTGCTGAAGTTATAACTGGATTAATGCTGACCTAACATGTACATTTGGAATTGAATAAAGATCCAAGGCATGTCAATAATGAAGACCTGCAACAACTAGTGCTCCTTGCCCCACACTGCACACCAACCTGAGTCACCCTACCCTAGGTTCAAGAGCTCCCCACGACCTACATGTATAAGTGACTCCTCCTCTCATTAGCCGAAGTGTTTATATGGATTTTTATTATAACTGTGATACACCTCAAATTCGATTTGTATGAATCACCCCAAATAAACTCACCTGCTGCTTTCCTATCCAGCATGGGGCGAGTTATTCATCTGGCGCAGGTGTTACACGCCAACCTGCAGCTGGCAGGAGGACACAAGTCTGAGCACCAGCGTTACGCCCACCGCAGAACGTGACTCTTTATACTTTTGTACCTTTATCAGTGAGCTGATGGGAGAATCAGTGCCATAACTAAATGTGATGAGGCCCCAATACAAACATTAAAGGGGCCCTTTCATGGCTCATACAGTAAATGTGTTTGTCTTTTAGTCTCAGTTGGATGCAGCAAGACAACTAAAGAGTGAAACAGCAGAGACACATGGAGCTTCCTTTCTCTAAACGATGCCAAGTGAGCACAAATATAATAAGGTGGAGGAGCAACAATGATGGGGCCCCCCTGACCTCCTGGGCCCCTGGAGAGAAGCCATCACTGCCCCTCAGTCACTCATAGTGCAGTCACAATTGCTTTGGATAATGAGGCAGCAGGTGATTTTTTTTACTGTATCAGGGAGAAGTTTTAATCCCAAGAAATACAGCTTCAGGACGAATCAATCCTTCCCTATAATTCAGAGGAAATTTTGATTTGTCCGAATTGGTTCGCTCATCATTTTCTCATAGATCCTGAGATGCAGTCATGTTATTACCACTTACTTGGGTCGGGTCGGGTCTGTCCTCGTCATGTACCATAAAATGAGGAACAGGAACACAGAGAAAGCAATGAGGCCGACCCAGACGGCAATCACAATGGAATCTGTAATACACAATAATAATAGTAATGATAATAATAATAAGGATAAAGTCTCCACCCCCAACCTTTAGACTGTAAGCTCACAAGGGCAGGGCTCTCTCTTTCCTATTGTCTCCAGTGCTCACAACACTTGGTTTGAACCTTGTGACATCTAGTTTTGTATTGTTCCCTGTATTATATGTTTTACCCTGTCTGTAATCATACCTTGTAAAGCGCTACAGAAGATGATGGCGCTATATAAATAAATAGTAATAATAAAGGGACTTTCCAGGCAAAGGGTTAAATGATGCTGCTTTCTGCTCTCCCCATGCTGCCTCCTAGGAGCCGCCTCTTTTATATAGCTTTATATTTTTCAATAAATGCCAGTGAACTCCTTCTCTTCTGCAGGGCCTCCTCAGCAGCAGATGATGACTCGCCCATGCATGTTTCAATGTAAGGGTCAATTCATTATAGGGGACCCTATAAAATATGTCAACAGAAGGAAGAAAGTTCTATAGGCTTTATCGGGGAATGCAAATTGCTGGTGAATGAAAGATGCCAGCCCTGACAGGCAAGCAGAAAGCAGCCTAATGTAACTCTTTGCCTGGAATGTCCCTTTAAAGTGGACCAAAACCCAGGATTTTGACCCACGATTGGGGGTGCCGCTCTGTGTGAAACCACCCAGATCGCCTATGCCACTCACCTCCAAGTGCGCTGGCGGCCCCATCCCCCGCTTCCCTCTAACACGGAGCGCGCCCACGTTGGCCATTCACAAATGGCTGGCACGGGCACGTGCCCTGCTAGAGGGATAGCGGGGATGCGGCCGCAGCTCGCACATGCACCGTTGTATCGGGAAACAAATGTAAGTGAATGGGGCGACCTGGGGGGTTTCACACAGCGGGGCATCCTGATTTTAGATGCCCCGGGGGTAGGGAATCGATTTGCCCGGGAATCGCGTAGGTTTTGGTCCACTTTACACTCTTACACCCTACAGTGGCTTTGAGGGTTACTTTGTCCCCCAAATATAAATGTCCTAGCCAAAAACAGAAGGGCTCTCTCACCCTCTCAAAGTGGCTGCTAGCAATCAATAAGGCTTTCTGGTAGGACATGCATGGCACCATGTGTGCACCCAACTGGCAAACCCCACTGGTTTTGTGGTAGTATCAAAAACCACATTCACACATTTCTGTGCTCAAAAAAAGGGATTTATGTGTGAACTCTACAGTAAAGTATAAAATGTGTTGCTATTCCCACTTTGGTCACTAGATGGGTGTATAAGACCACAAAAAAGAAGCAGAATTTTATTCAAGCTCAGAATTATAGCCCAGAGTTGCCCTTTAGGATGAGCAGGTGGCATAAGATACATTTGGGGAACAACAGGAAACTGCTGGGATTGGTTGGGATTTTTTAGAGAGAAAACCTCAAGCTATGTATAGAGGAGATGCATTATAAGGGGAAGACAGAGGGACAGAGGGGGAGATCATCCATAACCATGCTGAAGAGAAGACTGGTGTAGCCTCCTGCATAAGACGTCTGGTGGGGCTACTATAGCAATGAGGTCTGGGTGCAGCTGGAAGTGAGTAAGAAGACATGGCTGTAGTCCAGCAGTTGCAAAGAAAGAGAGCTGAGGTCCATGCAGGAAGAAACCTGGGGGAAGACCCTGACATGGATGTGACAGAGGAGGCGCCCCTTAGGATTAAAGAGGATCTAAAGGGACTGACCGGCCGCAAGGAGGAAGCTGCTGTGTCTGAGGCTCCGGTAAGGTATGGCTGCCCCTGTGTGAGAACTCTGCCCTGTTGTTACTTTTGTGTGAGGGGAAAGCCCACGTGTTGTGGGTACAAGTCTATTTAACCCTTTCACTAAAACATCCTTCTGAAGCAATTGTGACTGTCTTGGTTTACTACAAAGCAATGCAAGTTTACTTGGCCTGTGAACTGTGTATTTGACCATGACATGGATTAAAGTATTAAACCTTTCTGTTCATGACCCTACAACAATAAAACAATCTGATACTTTCACTTATCCTGCTTGGTGTGGAGTGTCTTTCTGCTGTGATACCATCTCGTCATCTCCCCATGCTGCGCTCCCATTAATCCTAAGCTGACACTGTGACATATGTTGGTTTACTATTTAAAGTGGACCAACACCCTCCCCTGATCGGCCCGGGAATCTAAGATTCCCGGACCGATCAGCTCCCTGACTGCGGGGCACCCCGCTGTGTGAAACCCCCCCAGATCCCTGAAAATCCTACCTGATCCTCGTTCCATCGGCGCATGCGCGGGCGGTCGCCGCCACCCGCGCGTCCCTCTAGCAGGGTGCGCAACCGCACCAGCCATTTGTGAATGGCCGTCGCAGGCGTGCTCCCTGTAAGAGGGACGCGCGGGAGGCGGAGGCGGCGGCCCACGATCAGCTTGTCCGTCGCCGCCGATTGGACAAGCGAGTCACGTGGGAGCGGGGTCAGGTGAGTTTTCGGGGCTTTCTGGGGGGTTTCACACAGCGGGGCACCCATGATCGGGGTGCCCCGCGGAAGTGGACCAATACCCAGGATAGTCAAAATCCTGGGTGTTGGTCCCCAATAACTACCGATACAGCTGCCAGTGGATCATATTGTAAGGGTGCACAGAGGGGAGAAAATATTAAAGTGTTACTAAATCCAGGACAACAAACAGCCACTCACCTTCCCGCCCACACAGCAGATCCTGGCCGGCCAGAATCCTCCAGGTTTCTGAGAACGAGGCTCTGGGTGTCCTTACGCGTTGTCCCGCCCCTCACATCAAACACTGTGCCTGTGCACAGCCCCCACCATTAACTGCCATAGAGGGGGATGTGCACAGACACAGTGACTGGGAGGAGTGGCAGGGTCTGTGACCTACAGTGAGCATTAGTTGTGACCCAAAGAATTCTGCACCCCCTTTGTTCTCGGAAACCAGCAGGGAGCTGCTGTGCTGGACAGAAGGTAAAAGCCTGTTTTGTTTTGTTTTTTAAATATTGGGTTTACAGTCCCTTTAAGCCTTATATATGTTTTCCAGATGGTATTACTGTGTCAGAGATGATAAGGGGGCGGGGATGCAGCAGCCATGAGAAACATTTAAATCATAGTGGATCTACTTTAAAGCAGACATGTATCCCTGCAGCAGTCTCATGCCTACACAGCACGTCGTCATCCTGGGGGCACTGATAAGCCACCAGACCTCCGACTTTCCATTGAATTGGATCCATTGGAGCAGCAAAACCTTCATTCTCTCTTTTTTAACATTCCCTCCGATGTTCTCTTTCACATTTCCTCTGTCGCCATTTTTTCCACATTCCCTCCTATTTTATTTTTTTTTCACATTCCTTCCATCATTCTATCTTTTCCACATTCCCTCTGCCCCCATTTTTCCACATCCTCTTCATCTATCATTCTTTTATACATTCCCTCAATCGTCTTTTGCATTTCCACTTTTCATCCCTCATTTACTCCACATTTTCTTTGTCTCCCTTTTTTTCTCATTTCCACTTTCCCTTCCTCCTCCTGTTTTTTTCACATTCCTTGAACCTCTTTCTTCCTTTTCTACATTCTCTCAGTCTCTGTATTTTTTCACATTTCCTTCTTCTCCCTCTCATTTCTGCACTCCCTTCATATTTCTTTTTTTCCATCATTTCCCTTTATCTCTTCCTATCTTTTTCTTTCGCTCACTTTTTCTTTCTTTCTTTTTCTCTCTCCTCTCTCTGGTCCCGCTCTCTCTTCACTTGCTCACTCTTCTCTCACTCTTTCTTGTGTCTCTCTCTTCTCTCATTCCTCTTTCTCTCCTCTTTCTCCATTATCGCTCTCTTGTCCCTTGCTCTCTTTACTCTCACTTCCTCCTCTTTTTCCTTCCCTTCTTGCCTCTCTCTCTTCTGTCACTCTTCTCTCCTAACTCCACTATATTCTCTTTCTCTTCTTTTATCTCCTTTCTCTCACCTCTCACTTATCTCGCCCCCTCCTCTTTCCTTTCTCTCTTGCGCCTATCCCTTTACTCTCTATTATCTCACTCCCACCTCTCTTACCTTTCTCTCTTGCTTCTCTCTCTCTTATCTCGTTCCCACCTCTATTTCCTTTCTCTCTTGCTTCTCTCTCTCTTATCTCGTTCCCACCTCTATTTCCTTTCTCTCTTGCTTCTCTCTCTCACTTATCTCACTCCCTCCTCCCTTTCCTTTCTCTCTTGCTTCTCTATCTCTCTCTCTCTCTCTCTCTCTCTTATTTCGCTTCCTCCCCTCTTTCCTTCTCTCTCCTTCTCCTCTTTTGTATCTCTCTCCTTTCTCTCTCTTTCTTTCTCTCTCCTTCTCCTCTCTTGTATCTCAGTGCCTCCACTCTTTCCTTGCTCTCTTGCTTCTCTCTTTCTTTCTTTCTCTCTCTCTCTCTATCGCTCCTCTCTTCCTTCTCTTTTCCCTCTCTCACATCTCTCTCTCTCGCCTCTTAACCTAAGCCTGGTCTTCTCTGGGCCTCCTCCTGTGACGTGTTGCTATCTGCACCTTGCATAGGATTTTCTTACACCCAATGGGTCACATTGCTGGTGAAGTTGGGTCTTGATCAAAATGGCCAGACGCAGTTTGATAAGCAGCAGGTTGTAGGTCTGCTTAAACGATCATTTTCCAGTGGAAATAATAACAGGGATCAAGACAAAGGTTGAAGGGTCCTAAATCCATCACACTATCTGAGCCCTGTGTTCCTGACCCTCCACCCATATCCAGTGAGGGGGGACTTTCCAAAAATAATAATGGCTACTCACATTTATTGACCGCCAGCTCGCTCTCAACAAAGGGGACCTGATCAATGTAGTCAAAGTAATATTCATAGGCCATGGTGTAGCCTCGGGTCTTGTTTCCCTTCTTCTCCATGTTCACATGATACCCTCAGCTCACATCATCCGATCACCTGACATTAGCGCATTTCTCTGCCGTCTCCTCTAGTAATGGCCGCTTCTTATGTTGCGATTATTTATACCTCACAGTTCATGGCTGCTCTTGGCCAGTTATTTGCTTTCCTGCCCCCCCCCCCCTCCTCTGTGTAGATAGGAATCTAAGATAAACATGGGGACCGCGCCAGTGCCGCCATAGAGGAAATACGAGGGTTCAGCACAACAAATGAGAGGAGGGCGACGCGGCCGGAAAAAAAAAATATTTTAGCATTTAAAATATTGAACAATCTCTCATTAAATTGATCATAAAAATGGTTCCGAAAATATATTTTATCCTTTCTGTTTGTCCCTAATAAAAAAAATGATTCGATATTCATCATAAGTGGTGTAACTAGATCTGACGGGGGCCTGGTGCGAATATTAAAGTGGACCAAAACCCAGGATTTTGGCTTTCCAGGGTTTTGGTCCTTTCCCCCGGTGCCCTGCTGCGTGAAACCCCCCAGATCGCCGAAGGTAACTCAACTCTTCCCGGTCCTACGGCGCACTCTGAGCCACTGAGGTCACATCATCTAAGCCTTCGTCTAAGGCCAGCCGTTTTGAGCCAGCTGGAGGCCGCATCCCCCGCTTCCATCAAACACGGAGCCTGCCTGCGCCAGCCATTCACAAATGCCTTGCGCGGGCAATTGCCCTGCTAGAGGGATAGCGGGGATGCGGCTGCGGCTTGCACATGCGCTATTGGACCGTGAAAGAAGGTAAGTGTATGGGGTGACCTGGGGGGGTTACACACAGCAGCGTATCCCAATTTTGGATGCCCCAGGGGGGAGGGAATCTTATAGACCTTATAGATTCCTGGGCTGGACCCAGGATTTTGACTATCTTGGGTTTTGGTCTTTGCCCCCTGGGCACCCCAACCTTACTCACCTTTCCCCAGTCCTATGACGTATCTATAATAGACCTTCAGAGAAGATCCCATATTAGTAATGCAGAACGGGAGCTTTCCTAGGATCTTTAGAGTAGGACATATCCCCAAATCTTCGGGGAAGGGCCATTCACATTACCTGCAGTCCAGGACTTATCCCTGAATCTTCTGAGAATGACCTCTCCAAAGAACTGCAGAGCTATCCTAGGATATCTATAGAAGGACCTACCTCAGGAACCGCATAGACATAATTATACTAGCATCATCATAGAAGGACTAGTTCAGGAACTGCAGATCAGAATTTATACTAGTATATATGGAGAAGGACCTATCCCAGAACTGCAGAGCAGAAAACATTCTAGTACCTTCATTGAAGGACCTATCCAGGAACTGCAGAGCAGGAGCTGACCCAGGAACTTTAAAGAATGACCTACTGAAGAATCTTTAGAGAAGTGCCTGTTACAGAAAATACAAAGCAGTGGATATCCTTGGATCTTCAGAGAACTGAATATCCTAGGATTGCAAGCAGTTTTGTGTTGTACCATGTTAACCATTGTGAACAGTAGAAAAGTGAAGAAATAAGGTGATACCTTATATACTCAGCCTACAAAAGGTATCGCCTTATTTCTTCACTTTTATCCTAGGATTTTAAAAGAAGGAGGTAACTACAAAGCGGGACCTATCCCAGAATCTTTAGAGAATGACCAGAGTCTTCGGAGAAGAACCTGTCTCGGGGTACTACAGGACAGGTGCTATCTTAAGATCTTCAGTGAATGACCTATCTAAGGAACTGCAGAGCAGGAGCTGTCTTAGGATCCTAAATAAAGGTCTTAGTGCAGAATCCTCACAGAAGGACATATCCCAGGACATGCGGGGCAGTAGAGATTCTAAGGTCTTCATAGAAGAAACTTAATTGGGGATCTTCAGAGAAAGACATATCCCAGACCATTCTTGGTAACTGCAGAGCAGTACCTATTATAGAATCTTCAGACAATTACCTATCTCAATATCTGCAAAGCTAGACATCACCTTCGAAAACACTTATCTCAAAATTTGTAGCGCAGGAACAATCCAATGATTTTCATAGAAAGGCCTGTCTTAGGAAATGAAGAGCATGAGATAGCTAAAGATCTTCTGAGAATGATCTCACGTACAGCAGAGCAGAAAATATCCTAGGAGTTTCTGAGAAGGACCTATATCAGGAACTACAGAGCAGGAGCTGTCCTGGGAACTTCAGAGAGAGGCATAATGCAGAATCTATTGAGAAGAACCTATCTGAGAGCCTTAAGAGAAGGACCTATCTCAGCATTTGCAGAGCAGGAGCCATCCTTGGATCATCAAAGAAAGAAACTGTTGAGCGGGAGATCTGAA
The DNA here is from genome assembly GCA_027917425.1 of Gastrophryne carolinensis. NCBI lineage: Eukaryota > Metazoa > Chordata > Amphibia > Anura > Microhylidae > Gastrophryne > Gastrophryne carolinensis. The sequence continues at coordinate 486,032,999 of CM051236.1, read as the reverse complement.
GGACAGATAAATGTATTTTAATATTTTCTTACCTGATCTATTTAGCATATATTGATAAATCTGCGGGTAGAACTTGTACACCAACAGCTATTCTCCCTTATTGACAACTGTTTACTGTGTTGGAATGAGGCAGCTTCCGGCGTATTGTAGAGCAGCCTACAGCGTGATCTCATCCCTTGCCAGACTGATTGGCTGCAGGAAGACATAGACAGCTGCCTTTCCATTCCTTCTGGCATGCTGGAGGAGCACCAAATGATGAACAGATTGTATAAGAGTAGAAGAGATACTTACCAGCAGATATTTTCCTGGGATGGTGGACACCCATGGGCACTGGGAAGCTTTCAGCAGTGTAGCTGGTCACTCATGGAGTCATTCAAAGAAGGGCAACAAAGTTAATAAAAGGAGTGTGGGGACTAGAGGACCCTGAAAGATTGTCAAAGTTAGGTTTATTTATTTTAGAAAAAAGACGCTTGAGGGGTGATCTAATAACTATGTATAAATATATTCAGGGTCAACACAAAGATCTGTCCCACAATCTATTTATACCCCGAAGTGTAACATAACTAAGGTTAGAGGAGGTGCTTTCTCCACCGACATAGGAGGGGATTCTTCTCTGTTAGAGCAGTGACACTATGGAACCCCCTGCCAGAGGAGGTAGTAATGAAGGATACAGTAAAGACATTCAAAAGTGTCCTGGATGCCTTCCTGGCATGTAATAACATTTCCAGCTACGGCTACTAGACCACTAGAAGGAGATCTATAGTGGCCTGGATGTCTTCCTGGCATGTAATAACATTTCCAGCTATGGCTACTAGACCACTGGAAGGAGATCTATAGTGGCCTGGATGCCTTCCTGGTGTGTAATGACATTTCCAGCTATGGCTACTAGACCACTGGAAGGAGATCTATAGTGGCCTGGATGCCTTCCTGGCATGTAATAACATTACCAGCTATGGCTACTAGACCACTGGAAGGAGATCTATAGTGGCCTGGATGCCTTCCTGGCATGTAATGACATTTCCAGCTATGGCTACTAGACCACTAGAAGGAGATCTATAGTGGCCTGGGTGCCTTCCTGGCATGTGATAACATTACCAGCTATGGCTACTAGACCACTGGAAGGAGATAAACAGGCTGAACTGGATGGACTAAAGTCTTTATTCAGCCTTACATATTATGTTACTATGTTACTATGTTACTATTAGCAGTACCTGACAATAACAATGTCCTTTGTTGATAAAGCGACTATCAATAGTAGTCTCATTTTTGGAGGAATAATTCCTCTCTCATTAAGGTTTCATGTATAGATCAGTCTTCAACAAGTGAAACTCAATGGATATTGTCCAGCATAAATGTCAAAATGAATTATTTGTGTATCTTCCTTACAGAAGATTCACCCTGTTGAGATGTTGAATGTTTTTGCAGCCCATTTTCTGTAGCCCAACCATTTTTAAACTTGGACCTATAAAAAGAAGCAGGGAAAAGCCAGACAAGCAAAGCAGAGAGCAGCTACCCTTGACCTGACACATCAAACTAAGGGGGTTATTCATGAAGGGATAGTGCCAGGTAGCGCCTCGTAGCGGCAGGCAGCGTCTGGTGAACGTCGGGCGCTGTACGCAAAACCACATTTATAAATGCAAATCTGATGAGCGACTCTTACTGCGCCATGTAGCGTCTGATTCATCATTACAGGTGGCTCAGTGTATACCGCCTGCGCTCTAGCTTTCAGAGCGCCAGGAATTACCGGTCGCTACTTGTCGCTCTCCCATACATTTCAATGAACGTTCCTTTTCTTTTGTTTAAATGAGGTTTTTTGTTTTTTATTTTTATTTTCCTCTCAAATAATTGTGTCACCTCTCCTGGCCTAGAAAGAGTCCTTTTTGAAAACTTTTTTGACTTTTTAAATTTTTTTATGCAGAATTGTCATTACAGGTCTGGCATTAAAGTATTAATGTCACAATGTTATAACAATGTCATTCCATATGTTTTCGCTTTGTTACTGGTGGATATGTGTTCTATGCTATAGCGACCAGATTCAGAGCACCTACGCTCTGTGAGTCTGTTTTTTTGTTGAATATGTTGTGAGTCTCTGAGAGTCAGTCACACTGAGCTGGTGCTACCTTTCGCTCCCTGCAGCGCTCTACTGGTATTAGAGTGCCCAACATACATCTCATTCATCAATGCCGGCCAGGTTACTAGAGCGAATGAGGCGCTATGTAACAGCGTCCAATACACGCTTACAGTGTCTACTAGCGGTCACTCTAAGCGCCGCTATATAGACGCTCATCTGCCGATACCTGGCGCTAGTAATGAATCAGCCTTCACATTTAAGACTTTGGCCACAAGAAAAGGGATATGTTTCCCCAACGGGATAAATATTTTGCCTGTCAGGTAAGAAAAAAATGGTTTATTTTTACACATAGCATGGACTATGGCTTTAAAGAGGAACCTTTTGGATGCGGCAACATATGGCTGCTTTAGGACCCAATTCTCCCCCCCCCCCACCTCCCGCGCACGCCATTGGGTTAACTGTCTCTAAATGAGTCGCTCTCAGTGAAGTCTAGCGGCTTTTCGGCGCTTCCCCTTGCATCATGTTCATGGACACTCCACAGGCATGAGATCTGGGGACGAGTGCAATGCCTGATGGGATGCAGAAGACGATGAAGTGAGTAAAAATTGCCTAAAATGTAAAACCGGAAGGGAAGAGCAACAGTCCGGTGAAGTCTGAGGGAGGTTTTAACCTCCCCCGATGTTCCTCTTTAAAGCCCACCAAAAGCAGAGCTAAGCTCAAAAATGTCTCCAGGTCCGCATTAACCCTACCTCTTCGGATGCTCTTCCCTTGAAGAGCCTATGGAAGCATATGAATATGTATCATCTATCCATGTTCTAACAGTGCTGCTTGTCATGTGGTACTTGGTAACAGCGCTAGAATACAGAGACCTGCTTTATATTAGACCTGCAGCCTCCAAGCATTTAAAGGCTCCACTATTGTGGCTGCACCCCACCGCACACACACACCAGTGCTAAGCCCCATCTGGCCACAAAAATGAAAAAAATAAAGCAGACCCCATTTCCCCCCAAGTCAGACCTTCGCTGCAGGTGCTGTTGTGCAGGGAGTGTTTCCAGACTCAGCGAACAGCAATGCAGAAAAATGAAGAAAAGCTGGAGTAAGGCGATAAAGTTAAAGAAAATAGGAGGAGGAGAGATTGAGGAAATGTGAGAGCTTTCCTTCTGATATGCTGTCCCCCCCCCCCCCAGCTCCTTAAAAAGAGATTGGGTTATCCCCCAAAGGCCAGGCATGACTGTATCATTTGATGAAGCCAACAATTTAATATGTCTGTAACTTAATGGGCGCAGCACTGGGCTCACCTGGGCAGGTTTGGAGACCCCTGCACCCAGGGCTGTATTTGGGGTTCATGGTGCCCTAGGCACTTCAATTGCCTGCGCCCCCTTTTTTTAAGTTAGGTTACGGTCCATATAAAAAAGTGTAGTGTATAGGGGAAAAGAGTGCAATGGGCTAGATACAGAGAATGTGAGGAGGAGGGCGCAAAGGGGGAAATGCAGAGAAGCAGACAAGGATATTCCATCTTTTACTGCATTCTGACATATTGACCCATGTGGGGCTCGCTTCATTCAATTACTGACCCATGAGGGGCTCGCTTCATTCAATTATTGACCCATGAGGGGCTTGCTTCATTCAATTACTGACCTATGAGGGGCTCACTTCATTCAATTACTGACCCATGAGGGGCTCACTTCATTCAATTACTGACCAATGAGGGGCTCGCTTCATTCAATTACTGACCCATGAGGGGCTCGCTTCATTCAATTACTGACCCATGAGGGACTTGCTTCATTCAATTACTGACCCATGAGGGGCTCGCTTCATTCAATTATTGACCCATGAGGGGCTTGCTTCATTCAATTACTGACCTATGAGGGGCTCACTTCATTCAATTACTGACCAATGAGGGGCTCGCTTCATTCAATTACTGACCCATGAGGGGCTCGCTTCATTCAATTACTGACCCATGAGGGGCTCACTTCATTCAATTACTGACCAATGAGGGGCTCGCTTCATTCAATTACTGACCCATGAGGGGCTTGCTTCATTCAATTACTGACCCATGAGGGGCTCACTTCATTCAATTACTGACCAATGAGGGGCTCGCTTCATTCAATTACTGACCCATGAGGGGCTCGCTTCATTCAATTACTGACCCATGAGGGACTTGCTTCATTCAATTACTGACCCATGAGGGACTTGCTTCATTCAATTACTGACCCATGAGGGACTCGCTTCATTCAATTACTGACCCATGAGGGGCTCGCTTCATTCAATTATTGACCCATGAGGGGCTTGCTTCATTCAATTACTGACCCATGAGGGGCTCACTTCATTCAATTACTGACCAATGAGGGGCTCGCTTCATTCAATTACTGACCCATGAGGGGCTCGCTTCATTCAATTACTGACCCATGAGGGACTTGCTTCATTCAATTACTGACCCATGAGGGACTTGCTTCATTCAATTACTGACCCATGAGGGACTCGCTTCATTCAATTACTGACCCATGAGGGGCTCGCTTCATTCAATTATTGACCCATGAGGGGCTTGCTTCATTCAATTACTGACCTATGAGGGGCTCGCTTCATTCAATTATTGACCCATGAGGGGCTTGCTTCATTCAATTACTGACCTATGAGGGGCTCGCTTCATTCAATTATTGACCCATGAGGGGCTTGCTTCATTCAATTACTGACCTATGAGGGGCTCACTTCATTCAATTACTGACCCATGAGGGGCTCACTTCATTCAATTACTGACCAATGAGGGGCTCGCTTCATTCAATTACTGACCCATGAGGGGCTCGCTTCATTCAATTACTGACCCATGAGGGACTTGCTTCATTCAATTACTGACCCATGAGGGGCTCGCTTCATTCAATTACTGAGCCATGAGGGGCTCGCTTCATTCAATTACTGAGCCATGAGGGGCTCGCTTCATTCAATTACTGACCAATGAGGGACTCGCTTCATTCAATTACTGACCCATGAGGGACTTGCTTCATTCAATTACTGACCCATGAGGGACTTGCTTCATTCAATTACTGACCCATGAGGGACTCGCTTCATTCAATTACTGACCCATGAGGGGCTCGCTTCATTCAATTACTGAGCCATGAGGGGCTCGCTTCATTCAATTACTGAGCCATGAGGGGCTCGCTTCATTCAATTACTGACCAATGAGGGACTCGCTTCATTCAATTACTGACCTATGGGGGGCTCGCTTCATTCAATTACTGACCTATGGGGGGCTCGCTTCATTCAATTACTGACCAATGGGGGGCTCGCTTCATTCAATTACTGACCAATGGGGGGCTCGCTTCATTCAATTACTGACCAATGAGGGACTCGCTTCATTCAATTACTGACCTATGGGGGGCTCGCTTCATTCAATTACTGACCTATGGGGGGCTCGCTTCATTCAATTACTGACCAATGGGGGGCTCGCTTCATTCAATTACTGACCAATGGGGGGCTCGCTTCATTCAATTACTGACCAATGAGGGACTCGCTTCATTCAATTACTGACCTATGGGGGGCTCGCTTCATTCAATTACTGACCAATGGGGGGCTCACTTCATTCAAATAATGACCCATGAGGGACTCGCTTCATTCAAATACTGACCCATGAGGGACTCGCTTCATTCAATTACTGACCCATGAGGGACTCGCTTCATTCAATTACTGACCTATGAGGGGCTCGCTTCATTCAATTACTGACCCATGAGGGGCTCACTTCATTCAAATAATGACCCATGAGGGACTCGCTTCATTCAAATACTGACCCATGAGGGACTCGCTTCATTCAATTACTGACCCATGAGGGGCTCATTTCATTCAATTACTGACCTATGAGGGGCTCGCTTCATTCAATTACTGACCTATGAGGGACTCGCTTCATTCAATTACTGACCCATGAGGGACTCGCTTCATTCAATTACTGACCAATGGGGGACTCGCTTCATTCAATTACTGACCCATGAGGGACTCGCTTCATTCAATTACTGACCAATGAGGGACTCGCTTCATTCAATTACTGACCCATGAGGGGCTCGCTTCATTCAATTACTGACCCATGAGGGGCTCACTTCATTCAAATAATGACCCATGAGGGGCTCGCCTCATTCAATTACTGACCTATGAGGGACTCGCTTCATTCAATTACTGACCCATGAGGGACTCGCTTCATTCAATTACTGACCAATGGGGGACTCGCTTCATTCAATTACTGACCCATGAGGGACTCGCTTCATTCAATTACTGACCAATGAGGGGCTCGCTTCATTCAAATACTGACCAATGAGGAACTCGCTTCATTCAATTACTGACCCATGAGGGGCTCGCTTCATTCAATTACTGACCAATGAGGGGCTCGCTTCATTCAATTACTGACCCATGAGAGACTCGCTTCATTCAATTACTGACCCATGAGGGGCTCGCTTCATTCAATTACTGACCCATGAGGGGCTTGCTTCATTCAATTACTGACCTATGAGGGGCTCACTTCATTCAATTACTGACCCATGAGGGGCTCACTTCATTCAATTACTGACCAATGAGGGGCTCGCTTCATTCAATTACTGACCCATGAGGGGCTCGCTTCATTCAATTACTGACCCATGAGGGACTTGCTTCATTCAATTACTGACCCATGAGGGGCTCGCTTCATTCAATTACTGAGCCATGAGGGGCTCACTTCATTCAATTACTGACCAATGAGGGACTCGCTTCATTCAATTACTGACCCATGAGGAACTCGCTTCATTCAATTACTGAGCCATGAGGGGCTCGCTTCATTCAATTACTGACCAATGAGGGACTCGCTTCATTCAATTACTGACCCATGAGGGACTTGCTTCATTCAATTACTGACCCATGAGGGACTTGCTTCATTCAATTACTGACCCATGAGGGACTCGCTTCATTCAATTACTGACCCATGAGGGGCTCGCTTCATTCAATTACTGAGCCATGAGGGGCTCGCTTCATTCAATTACTGAGCCATGAGGGGCTCGCTTCATTCAATTACTGACCAATGAGGGACTCGCTTCATTCAATTACTGACCTATGGGGGGCTCGCTTCATTCAATTACTGACCTATGGGGGGCTCGCTTCATTCAATTACTGACCAATGGGGGGCTCGCTTCATTCAATTACTGACCAATGGGGGGCTCGCTTCATTCAATTACTGACCAATGAGGGACTCGCTTCATTCAATTACTGACCTATGGGGGGCTTGCTTCATTCAATTACTGACCAATGGGGGGCTCGCTTCATTCAATTACTGACCCATGAGGGGCTCACTTCATTCAAATAATGACCCATGAGGGACTCGCTTCATTCAAATACTGACCCATGAGGGGCTCATTTCATTCAATTACTGACCTATGAGGGGCTCGCTTCATTCAATTACTGACCTATGAGGGACTCGCTTCATTCAATTACTGACCCATGAGGGACTCGCTTCATTCAATTACTGACCAATGGGGGACTCGCTTCATTCAATTACTGACCCATGAGGGACTCGCTTCATTCAATTACTGACCAATGAGGGACTCGCTTCATTCAATTACTGACCCATGAGGGGCTCGCTTCATTCAATTACTGACCCATGAGGGGCTCACTTCATTCAAATAATGACCCATGAGGGGCTCGCCTCATTCAATTACTGACCTATGAGGGACTCGCTTCATTCAATTACTGACCCATGAGGGACTCGCTTCATTCAATTACTGACCAATGGGGGACTCGCTTCATTCAATTACTGACCCATGAGGGACTCGCTTCATTCAATTACTGACCAATGAGGGGCTCGCTTCATTCAAATACTGACCAATGAGGAACTCGCTTCATTCAATTACTGACCCATGAGGGGCTCGCTTCATTCAATTACTGACCAATGAGGGGCTCGCTTCATTCAATTACTGACCCATGAGAGACTCGCTTCATTCAATTACTGACCCATGAGGGGCTCGCTTCATTCAATTACTGACCCATGAGGAACTCGCTTTATTCAATTACTGACCCATGAGGGGCTCGCTTCATTCAATGACTGACCCATGAGGAACTCGCTTTATTCAATTACTGACCCATGAGGAACTCGCTTTATTCAATTACTGACCCATGAGGAACTCGCTTCATTCAATTACTGACCCATGAGGAACTCGCTTCATTCAATTACTGACCCATGAGGAACTCGCTTTATTCAATTACTGACCCATGAGGGGCTCGCTTCATTCAATTACTGACCCATGAGGAACTCGCTTTATTCAATTACTGACCCATGAGGAACTCGCTTTATTCAATTACTGACCCATGAGGAACTCGCTTCATTCAATTACTGACCAATGAGGGGCTCGCTTCATTCAATTACTGACCAATGAGGGGCTCGCTTCATTCAAATACTGACCCATGAGGGGCTCGCTTCATTCAATTACTGACCCATGAGGGGCTCACTTCATTCAAATAATGACCCATGAGGGACTCGCTTCATTCAATTACTGACCCATGAGGGGCTCGCTTCATTCAATTACTGACCAATGAGGGGCTCGCTTCATTCAAATAATGACCCATGAGGGGCTCGCTTCATTCAATTACTGACCCATGAGGGGCTCGCTTCATTCAAATAATGACCCATGAGGGGCTCGCTTCATTCAATTACTGACCAATGAGGGGCTCGCTTCATTCAAATAATGACCCATGAGGGGCTCACTTCATTCAAATAATGACCCATGAGGGGCTCGCTTCATTCAATTACTGACCAATGAGGGGCTTGCTTCATTCAAATAATGACCCATGAGGGGCTCGCCTCATTCAATTACTGACCCATGAGGGACTCGCTTCATTCAATTACTGACCAATGGGGGACTCGCTTCATTCAATTACTGACCAATGAGGGGCTCGCTTCATTCAATTACTGACCCATGAGGGACTCGCTTCATTCAATTACTGACCCATGAGGGGCTCGCTTCATTCAAATAATGACCCATGAGGGGCTCGCCTCATTCAATTACTGACCCATGAGGGACTCGCTTCATTCAATTACTGACCAATGGGGGACTCGCTTCATTCAATTACTGACCAATGAGGGGCTCGCTTCATTCAATTACTGACCAATGAGGGACTCGCTTCATTCAATTACTGACCAATGAGGGGCTCGCTTCATTCAATTATTGACCCATGAGGGACTCGCTTCATTCAAATAATGACCCATGAGGGGCTCGCTTCATTCAAATACTGACCCATGAGGGGCTCGCTTCATTCAATTACTGACCAATGGGGGGCTCGCCTCATTCAATTACTGACCTATGAGGGGCTCGCTTCATTCAATTACTGACCAATGGGGGGCTCGCCTCATTCAATTACTGACCTATGAGGGGCTCGCTTCATTCAATTACTGACCAATGAGGGGCTCGCTTCATTCCAATAATGACCCATGAGGGGTTCGCTTCATTCAATTACTGACCTATGGGGGACTCGCTTCATTCAATTACTGACCAATGAGGGACTCGCTTCATTCAAATACAGACCCATGAGGGGCTCGCTTCATTCAATTACTGACCAATGAGGGGCTCGCTTCATTCAAATACTGACCCATGAGGGGCTCGCTTCATTCAATTACTGACCCATGAGGGACTCGCTTCATTCAATTACTGACCAATGGGGGGCTCGCTTCATTCAAATACTGACCCATGAGGGGCTCGCTTCATTCAATTACTGACCAATGAGGAACTCGCTTCATTCAATTACTGACCCATGAGGGACTTGCTTCATTCAAATACTGACCAATGAGGGACTCGCTTCATTCAATTACTGACCCATGAGGGACTTGCTTCATTCAAATACTGACCCATGAGGGGCTCGCTTCATTCAATTACTGACCCATGAGGGGCTCGCTTCATTCAATTACTGACCCATGAGGGGCTCGCTTCATTCAATTACTGACCCATGAGGGACTCGCTTCATTCAATTACTGACCAATGGGGGGCTCGCTTCATTCAATTACTGACCCATGAGGGACTCGCTTCATTCAATTACTGACCAATGAGGAACTCGCTTCATTCAATTACTGACCCATGAGGGACTTGCTTCATTCAAATACTGACCAATGAGGGACTCGCTTCATTCAATTACTGACCCATGAGGGACTTGCTTCATTCAAATACTGACCCATGAGGGGCTCGCTTCATTCAATTACTGACCCATGAGGGGCTCGCTTCATTCAATTACTGACCCATGAGGGGCTCGCTTCATTCAATTACTGACCCATGAGGGGCTCGCTTCATTCAATTACTGACCCATGAGGGGCTCGCTTCATTCAATTACTGACCCATGAGGGGCTCGCTTCATTCAATTACTGACCCATGAGGGGCTCGCTTCATTCAATTACTGACCCATGAGGGACTCGCTTCATTCAATTACTGACCCATGAGGGGCTCGCTTCATTCAATTACTGACCTATGAGGGGCTCACTTCATTCAATTACTGACCCATGAGGGGCTCGCTTCATTCAATTACTGACCCATGAGGGGCTCGCTTCATTCAATTACTGACCCATGAGGGGCTCACTTCATTCAATTACTGACCCATGAGGGGCTCGCTTCATTCAATTACTGACCCATGAGGGGCTCGCTTCATTCAATTACTGACCCATGAGGGGCTCGCTTCATTCAATTACTGACCCATGAGGGACTCGCTTCATTCAATTACTGACCAATGGGGGGCTCGCTTCATTCAATTACTGACCCATGAGGGGCTCGCTTCATTCAATTACTGACCCATGAGGGGCTCGCTTCATTCAATTACTGACCCATGAGGGACTCGCTTCATTCAATTACTGACCCATGAGGGGCTCATTTCATTCAATTACTGACCCATGAGGGGCTCGCTTCATTCAATTACTGACCCATGAGGGACTCGCTTCGTTCAAATACTGACCCATGAGGGACTCGCTTCATTCAATTACTGACCAATGAGGGACTCGCTTCATTCAATTACTGACCAATGAGGGACTCGCTTCATTCAATTACTGACCAATGGGGGGCTCGCTTCATTCAATTACTGACCCATGAGGGGCTCGCTTCATTCAATTACTGACCCATGAGGGGCTCGCTTCATTCAATTACTGACCCATGAGGGACTCGCTTCATTCAATTACTGACCCATGAGGGGCTCATTTCATTCAATTACTGACCCATGAGGGGCTCGCTTCATTCAATTACTGACCCATGAGGGACTCGCTTCGTTCAAATACTGACCCATGAGGGACTCGCTTCGTTCAAATACTGACCTATGAGGGGCTCGATTTATTCAATTACTGACCCATGAGGGGCTCATTTCATTCAATTACTGACCCATGAGGGACTCGCTTCGTTCAAATACTGACCCATGAGGGACTCGCTTCGTTCAAATACTGACCTATGAGGGGCTCATTTCATTCAATTACTGACCAATGAGGGACTCGCTTCATTCAATTACTGACCAATGAGGGACTCGCTTCATTCAATTACTGACCCATGAGGGACTCGCTTCATTCAAATACTGACCCATGAGGGGCTCGCTTCATTCAATTACTGACCAATGAGGGACTCGCTTCATTCAATTACTGACCCATGAGGGACTCGCTTCATTCAAATACTGACCCATGAGGGGCTCGCTTCATTCAAATACTGACCCATGAGGGACTCGCTTCATTCAATTACTGACCAATGAGGGACTCGCTTCATTCAATTACTGACCAATGAGGGACTCGCTTCATTCAATTACTGACCCATGAGGGACTCGCTTCATTCAATTACTGACCCATGAGGGACTCGCTTCATTCAATTACTGACCAATGAGGGACTCGCTTCATTCAATTACTGACCCATGAGAGACTCGCTTCATTCAAATACTGACCCATGAGGGACTCGCTTCATTCAATTACTGAGCCATGAGGGACTTGCTTCATTCAATTACTGACCAATGGGGGGCTCGCTTCATTCAATTACTGACCCATGAGGGGCTCGCTTCATTCAATTACTGGCCAATGGGGGTCTTGCTTCATTCAATTACTGACCCATGAGGGACTTGCTTCATTCAATTACTGACCAATGGGGGGCTCGCTTCATTCAATTACTGACCCATGAGGGGCTCGCTTCATTCAATTACTGACCCATGAGGGGCTCGCTTCATTCAATTACTGGCCAATGGGGGTCTTGCTTCATTCAATTACTGACCCATGAGGGACTCGCTTCATTCAATTACTGACCCATGAGGGACTCGCTTCATTCAATTACTGAGCCATGAGGGACTTGCTTCATTCAAATACTGACCCATGAGGGACCCGCTTCATTCAAATACTGACCCATGAGGGACTCGCTTCATTAAATTACTGACCAATGAGGGACTCGCTTCATTCAATTACTGACCAATGAGGGACTCGCTTCATTCAATTACTGACCCATGAGGGGCTCGCTTCATTCAATTACTGACCAATGAGGGACTCGCTTCATTCAATTACTGACCCATGAGGGGCTCACTTCATTCAATTACTGACCCATGAGGGACTTGCTTCATTCAATTACTGGCCAATGGGGGTCTTGCTTCATTCAATTACTGACCCATGAGGGACTCGCTTCATTCAATTACTGACCCATGAGGGACTCACTTCATTCAATTACTGACCCATGAGGGACTTGCTTCATTCAATTACTGACCAATGAGGGGCTCGCTTCATTCAAATACTGACCCATGAGGGGCTCGCTTCATTCAATTACTGACCCATGAGGGACTCGCTTCATTCAATTACTGACCCATGAGGGACTTGCTTCATTCAATTACTGACCCATGAGGGGCTCGCTTCATTCAATTTCTGACCCATGAGGGGCTCGCTTCATTCAATTACTGACCCATGAGGGGCTCGCTTCATTCAATTACTGACCCATGAGGGACTCGCTTGATTCAATTACTGACCCATGAGGGGCTCGCTTCATTCAATTACTGACCCATGAGGGGCTCGCTTCATTCAATTACTGACCCAGGAGGGGCTCGCTTCATTCAATTACTGACCCATGAGGGGCTCGCTTCATTCAATTACTGACCAATGACGGGCTCACTTCATTCAATTACTGACCCATGAGGGGCTCGCTTCATTCAATTACTGACCCATGAGGGACTCGCTTCATTCAATTACTGACCCATGAGGGGCTCGCTTCATTCAATTACTGACCCATGAGGGACTCGCTTCATTCAATTACTGACCCATGAGGGGCTCGCTTCATTCAATTACTAACCCATGAGGGGCTCGCTTCATTCAATTTCTTACCCATGTGGGACTCGCTTCATTCAAATACTGACCCATGAGGGTCTCGCTTCATTCAATTTCTTACCCATGAGGGACTCGCTTCATTCAATTTCTGACCCATGAGGGACTCGCTTCATTAAATTTCTGACCCATGAGGGGCTCGCTTCATTCAATTTCTGACCCATGAGGGGCTCGCTTCATTCAATTTCTGACCCATGAGGGGCTCGCTTCATTCAATTTCTGACCCATGACGGGCTCGCTTCATTCACTTTCTGACCATGAGGGGCTCGCTTCATTCAATTTCTGACCATGAGGGGCTCAACTTCATTCAATTACTGACCCATGAGGGGCTCGCTTCATTCAATTTCTGACCCATGAGGGGCTCGCTTCATTCAATTTCTGACCATGAGGGGCTCAACTTCATTCAATTACTGACCAATGGGGGGCTCGCCTCATTCCATTTCTTTGCCGCTCTGATGTCAGTGCATCAAAGATATGCTGAATGGCTGCTTGCCCGCGTCTGCGCTTGATACTGCAGATCAATGGGAATTCAAGCAGTAGAGCAACTCCAAATCAGGATGCACTAGTTTCAAAGAACCAAAACCAGGGTGATTGAAAAATCTGGGTTTTGGTCCACTTTAATAAGTTGCCAATATCCACAATACATGCAGCTTTACAGCCGTGTGTGTCTTTATACGCAGCAAAGTGCCCACTGAGACTCTGTTCCCAAGGGCTCACATGATCCGGCCATTTGTGGCAGCTAACTAGCATTTCTTGAGGTCTTAGAGGAAATCTGTGAAACGCCATGAAGGTGAAATACAAACCCAGGATGCTGGTGATGCAAGAATTAAAAGTCAACTATTATTGTGCACATTTTATATGGTTTAAAGCATCTTTACTTTGTCTTAGGTCAGTTGCACTGGACCAAACACAGTACTGATGCATGTTTGAAAAGATCAAAAAGGCACTAAAAAGCATAACAGAGCCCAACATGTTTCTGTAACATGCAATACAGCAATGTCCAGCAGGGGGCACTGTGGCATTAGTTCAGGATGTTCTATCATTTTCTATGAGGTTCCTGGAGCCAAGACCGTTCTTGGAAATTCGCAGAGCAGCTTCTTGTCCAGGTTTTGTCTTATCGGAACAGAATGCTGACACAAGTGGAGCCATATTGTCCAATGAAAACTAGCTTTCATTAGTATTAATGCATAAATATGAAAGCTAGAGGCGTAACTACATGTGACCAGGCCCTGATCAGACATTTAAAGGGGCCCTGTCATGGCTCATGTACAGGTAGTAATGTTTTTTTTTTTTAATTGGATATAGTAAGACTTCTAATCGCTGAACCTGCCAGATACAGGTGGTGCTTCCTTTCTGTACATGATGCCATGTGAGCACGAATCTAAAAGATAAGCTGGAAGGGCGACTATGATGGGGCCCCTGACCTCAAGGGTATACCTTCCAACAATTCAGGGTGGGAAGGAGGAACAATATTGTAAATTAAACCACAGACCTTACCACAGCCCATTCCCCATTCCTGCCCAATGATGATGGGATTAGCAGGGAGGAGCAGAGAGAGGGATAAATAAGAGGAATGGATGGGATGACCTGGGGGCTCGAGCGAGGGATGGATGTATGGCTGGAGCTAGAAAGAGTGGATGAATGGGCAGAACTGAGGGGAAAGGGAGGGATGGATGAGATAAACTGGGAGGAGAGGGGGAGGGATGGATGAGATAAGCTGGGGGGAGAGGGGGAGGGATGGATGAGATAAGCTGGGAGGAGAGGGGGATGGATGGATGAGGAGAGGGGGAGGGATGGATGAGATAAGCTGAGAGGAGAGGGGGAGGGATGGATGAGATAAGCTGGTAAGAGAGGGGGAGGGATGGATGCATGGGAGGAGCTGGGAAGAACTGGACGTCTTCCGCACCCCACCATTCTGCTTTAGCATTATATACAAGAAACTTTGAATAGGCACATTAATAATTTATTTGGTGCATACTATATGTACATGTCAAACCCTAAAGAGGGACAGGGGACATGGACTCAAATGAGGGACAGTTGGGTGGTATGCTTAAAGTGGACCAAAACCCAAGTGACTGCACATGCGCCATAGGGAAGAGGTGAGTTGACTTTGGCAATCTGGGGGGTTTCTCACAGTGGGGCACCTCCGATTGATAGTCAAACTCCTGGGTTTTGGTCCACTTTAAGAGGGAGGAATGGATGAGATAAGCTGGTAAGAGAGGGGGATGGATGGATGAGATAAGCTGGGAGGAGAGGGGGAGGGATGGATGAGATAAGCTGGGAGGAGAGGGGGAGGGATGGAAGAGATAAGCTGGGAGGAGAGGGGGATGGATGGATGAGATAAGCTGGGAGGAGAGGGGGAGGGATGGATGAGATAAGCTGGGAGGAGAGGGGGATGGATGGATGAGATAAGCTGGGAGGAGAGGGGGAGGGATGGATGAGATAAGCTGGTTAGAGAGGGGGAGGGAGGGATGGATGCATGGGAGGAGCTGGGAAGAACTGGACGTCTTCCGCACCCCACCATTCTGCTCTAGCATTTTATACAAGAAACTTTGAATAGGCAAATTAATAATTTATTTGGTGCATGTACATGCCAAACCCCAAAGAGGGATAGGGGGACATGGACTCAAATTAGGGACAGTTGGGTGGTATGCTTAAAGTGGACCAAAACCCAAGCGACCACACATGCGCCATAGGGAAGAGGTGAGTTGACTTTGGCGATCTGGGGGGTTTCTCGCAGTGGGGCACCTCCGATCGATAGTCAAACTCCTGGGTTTTGGTCCACTTTAAGGGTCCTGATGCAGTCTCAACCTCTGCATCCCCTAATTAGAGGCAAAAATTAGTTTAGGTCACCTTTAGCGATCCTGCCCCCCCCCCCCACCTCTTTCCTCAGGGGATGTCTCTCCTGTTAAACATTTCTAAGAAACCTGAAATCAAACAGAATGACCCAGTCTGTGCTCTTACCCCACTTTCATGGCCCAGGTGACCACTGGCATCAAATGGGGGTTGCTTTGCATGAGCCCGATAGTTTGCCGTCAGAGAAGAGAATTATAGAGGTGGAGTTGTCACAGCCAAGGAACAACTGGGACCTGGGAGGAGGAAGCCGTGACACCTGGAATCAGACTTTAGAGTTGTGTGTATCACTATTATCTGGATTAAAAAGGACCAAAACCTGGATTACTCAGCCCTGGAGTCTGAAAAACCCCCCTATGCCTGGGGCATCCTTAAGTTGGCTTTTTAACTCACCACAAACTTTGTTCAGATGGCACATGAGCAGGCACCAGCAGCATCCTCAGCACCCCTGAATACCGCTCACCCGCATCAGGCATGACAGAATAGCTGGCGACGAGTGCAAGCAGCCACAGGTAGCGGCCAGTGGGAGACAACTACAAATGTTATTTTCTTCTAAATAAGCATCTAATCCTTTTTTGAAGCGGTTGATGCTGTAACAAGCTTCTGTGAGAGGCTATTCCCCAGATGTATAGTTCTTATGGTAAAAAATGATTGTCGCCTCTGGAGATTAAATTCCTTTTTCTTTTCTTTTTTCTTTTTTTT
This sequence comes from Gastrophryne carolinensis, assembly GCA_027917425.1. NCBI lineage: Eukaryota > Metazoa > Chordata > Amphibia > Anura > Microhylidae > Gastrophryne > Gastrophryne carolinensis. The sequence goes on along the minus strand of CM051236.1, from coordinate 486,016,071 downwards.
CTTGTCTTTAGAGAGGATTTTACCTGAATTAGTGTTTCCCCATATTTTTTGTATTGGCCATTTATATATTTATACAAGTTAATCATGCCCCCCCTCAGTCGTCTCCTCTCAAGACTAAACAGATTTAATTCTCGTAATCTTTCCTCATAACCAAGATTCTTCATTCCTCTGATTAGTTTGGTGGCTCTCCTCTGCACCCTTTCCATAGTCAGAGCGTCCTTTCTATGAATGGGCGCCCAGAACTGGACGGCATATTCCAGGTGAGGGTGCATCAGTGCCTTGTAAAGAGGCAAAACTACATCCCTATCCCGTGATTCCAGGCCTCTATTAATGCATGATAGTATCTTGGTGGCCTTGGAAGCAGCTGATTGGCATTGCATGCTGTTATTTAGCCTGTGGTCTACCAGCATCCCCAGATCCTTCTCAACAAGTGTTTCTCCCAGTTTTACTTCCCCCGAGGACATATGTGGCCTTCAGGTTGTTAGACCCCAAGTGCATGACTTTACACATTGAACTTCCTTTGCCCAGTGGCTTCAATAGACTGCACTTTGCTCTATATCTTTGTGTCATCTGCAAAAGTAGAGACAGTGCATTTAATTCCATCTTCTATGTCGTTTATAAACAAGTTGAATAAAAGTGGGCCCAGCACTCAACCCTGGGCTACACCACTTATAACTGGTAACCATTCAGAGTAGGTATCATTAACCACAACTCTCTGCACATGATCCTTCAGTCAGTTTTCAATCCAGTTACAAACTGAATTTTCTGATTCTGAATATCTCAATGTCCCCAATAACTGTCTATGGGGGACGGTGTCAAATGCTTTAGCAAAATTCAGAAAAACTATATTTACAGCCGTCCCTCTGTCCAGGCTTCTACTCACCTCCTCATAGAAGCCAATCAGGTTAGTCTGGCAGCATCTGTCCTTAGTAAAACCATGCTGGTTGTCACTTATAATATTATGGATAGTTACATATTCATGTATATAAGGCTTGATTCAGAGAGACAAAAAAAAACTTCTGTTTTAGTTCCGATTGTTTTTTTTTGTGAAATGTTTCCGTTCTCGTATGAGTGTACGAGCGATACTATGCATGCAGTGTAGGCTTTCGTTTTTGCCCTTTTCCCATCGTATCCTCCAACGAATCCTTTACGTTTCCCGTTCGATTCTGTTTCCATTTTTCAATAAATATTCGTCCAGACGGAAATCCTTACCATCTTGCGCCTGCGCACTACAAACTTAACTCATTAAAGTGCTTGCCTACATATTTGCCACCCTCACTTCTACTACAATGTTTAGCTAAATCACTTAGCACTATCCTCCATCTTCCCTTTTGGAACCTTAACCCTTTAAGTGCCAGCCTACCTGGAGTTTTTGTCACACTCTGTTGCCAGACCATTTTGCACTATTTTGCGCTCCCCATGTTCAAATGTGATTTTTGAAGGGATTTCCAGGGATTTCCCAGGAAAATGATATATTGTTTTTTTCAGCAGAGTCTGAGCTTTAACATGAAATGTCTTGTTTGTCATTTGTTAGGTGTATTCTTAATATTTTTGGGTGAAATATGTGCAAAAAAAAAAAAATTTTTACATATTGTAGTTTTTTTTGTAATAAAAAGATGTAAGTTTGTCAATGAAATCTTATTGCGTGTGAAATCCCAATTTCTCCCGGTTACAGCGGTACCACATATGTATAGGTAGACACCCTTTCCTGCCCAGGAGACTCCCCCCAAACTGAAACAGCGCTTTAGGGGATTTTCAGATAAAATACAACTATGCTACGCAATATGCGCACCTTGCAGTTTTTCCAGAAAAACAACCCTTTACATTTGAAATACCCCCAACAAACTATTATCTGGAAGTACACACCTCAGGCTTTCTAGGCGTACCAGGCATGTTGATGTGGCCATAGTTTTCTGGAAGTAATCCCTCAATGGATTCTTTGGTTGCAAAGAGTTTCCCTAAAAAAAGGATAAAAAAGCAGAATCAAAGCCACATTTTCCTAAAAAAACTATATACAAACAAGAAAAAACAAGTTTAATCTGAAAATGCAACATCCCCCGAACAGAACAATACCCAACATGCATAGCTACTGTCAAGGGAAGAGTTGCCAAACACCCCAAAGTAAAGCATGTGCGTAACGGTAATTTTACTTGAAAATTGCACACCTTGCGATTTTTCAACCAAAACAACCCTTGACATTTGGAATATCCCCCATAAGCTTTCTAAGGGTACCCAGCTTGTTCTAGTGGGCTCATCTTTCTGGAATTATTACCTCAAAGAATTCCTTTTCCTAAAATATAAATATGCAAACCAGAAAAAACAAGCTAAGTCTGAAAGCGCAAGGTCCCCCGAACAGAACAATACCCAACATGCAGAGGTACTATTAACCCTTTTAATTGCCAGCCTACTTGAGATTTTGTCACCCTCTGTTGACAGGCCATTTTTCCCCATTTTGCGTCATGTTTTGCGCCATTTTTGCTGGAACTTTCAGGAAAATTATATATTTTTTTTTTTGCAGCAGAGTTTAGGCCTTAACATGAAATGTCTTGTTTGTAAATTATTATTTTTTTTTTTTACAATATTATTAAGTAAAAAAAATAAATAAATAAATAAAAAATTTTTTTAGAAAATTGACTCCTTTATTTTAAATAAAAAATGTATTTTATTAAGGAAAATCATATTGCATGTGAAAGCCCCATTTCTACCGATTAGAACGGTACCACATATTTATCAGTAGCCCCCTGTTCCTGCCCAGGAGACCCCTCTAACTGAAACAAGTATTTTATAACATTCACAAAAAAAATACAAATACCATCCACACTACACTAAGGGTTAAATCGAGAAAAAAAATGACATAGGATCCCCCCTCCCAGGGGAGGGAGACCCCCTTAAAAATAAAAAAAAAATTTTAAAAAAAATTGACGTGGGGTCCCCCTTACCCAAAGTAACCAGCCCGGGACCAGCTATGGGGGCTTGTAGGCACAGAGTGGGGGGCCAGCTTTTGTGGCCCCCCCACCCTGCAGCCTACCAGCCCACATAGCCTATGTGGGCCCGGGCTCTTCTGCCCCCCCCTGGCTAGCGCAGGTGGCTTGCCATCCCCCCAGCCTTGTGAACTGGGGGGATGGGGCGGGTCTAAAATCCAAGATGGCGGCCGCCATCGGAAGATGCGACGGAGGGAGGGCTGTTATGCCCCCCTCCAGAAGACAGAAGACCCGGGGGGGGGGTAATCGGAGCCCCCCCCCTCATGAAGAGGAGAGGCGGCGGGAGTCGGCGGGAGCGGAGGTGAGTAACTGTCATTTTTTATTTTTATTTTTTTAACAGGCAATCCCGGCGGATGCTGAAACGGGGGGGGGGCACCCTATTCCGGGCCCTCCCCTGCAGCCGGAGAAGCCCCGATCGGCGATCGGAGCCCCACTGGCTGAAGAGGAGACCCGGCCGGACTGCCAGGCACCCGGCCAGGCACCCGGCCGGTGATTGGGGAATGCCAGGCATGTAAAATTTACGTGGCTGGCACTTAAGTGGCGGAGAGGCAACCACGTAAATTTTACGTGGCTCGCATTTAAAGGGTTAAAGCTCACCCAAACCACTTAGCACTATCCTTCATCTTCCCTTTTGGAACCTTAAAGCTCACCCAAATCACTTCTCGGTCATGTGAATATTCATCTTTAAATATTTCTGGGCCCATTCGTTTTGTGTTAATGTATTTTGTAAATGAAATGACACTGTAACATTTTTTGGGATTCCATCATAAAATATAAAATTTATAAAAATTTTGAAAATTTCTAATTTTTACAACTATAAAAAACAAAATACATAGCAATGGCAGGCCACAGAACATTATTCTTCATCTGTGGTTCCCAACGAGTTGCGCAGCTTCTGCATCTCTGCATCTCAACTGAAGGACCCTGACACTCAGTTGTGCCACTCTGGCACGTGTGGTCCCTGTTAAAAAACTTAAATTAAAATATTGGTATAACCTTGTTGGGGGTCATACTGCAGTGCCCCCCCCCCCCCCTGTATGGTCCAAACACCTAAATCTGGACTTCAAAAGCCAGAGGGCCCTCACCACCACGGCCCGGGTTTTGCATAGTGCCCGATTAGAGAACCCCTGGCCCGCATTCTGCAGGCAAAGAATGGGCATCAGGAGCAAGGGCAGGAGTGGATATCCAGAATCCCCTGAAAGAATTTAAAAATACTAACATAAAATACACATTCTAAGCTACAATATTGTTTAACATGTCATCAAGGGCTAAAAACAGCAATAGGTTAAGTCATGAGTCATCAACTATATTCATTGCCATACAGTGAAAATGGATTGATGGAATGTGAGCAAACTTACACTGGAGCCATCCACCAGATAATTCTCCTGACTCAAACTGACGAAATAAGCCGGAGCTCCGCAATATATAAGCATCATGGGACGACCCTGGATGCCCTGCAAGAACACTGAGGAATCGCATAGCTGGACCAATCACTGCTTTTATGTTGTGTGAGTGGCACATCTTGCGCTTCCTGCAACCAAATATAAAATAATTATACAAAGCAAAGGTAACAACAAATTAAGATTCAAGTTCAACAATCCAAATATAATTCACAAAGGACATAAGTCTAAAAAAATATAGCAATTATATGGATGTGTGGGAAAATAAATGTTTACATGCTAAGGACTAATTAAGATCAGCATTAAAATGCATCTAGAAGGCATACATGAAATGTATTGATTCAGGTATGCATTGCTATACAATTTATGGCCTCGGCCATGCTGATACATGCAATGCCTTGGTGCTAAAGGCGCGCAGACTCCTCCACATAGCCGCAAAACATGTTCAACAATAGCAATCCGAGCCCTCAAAGGTCCCGTAAGTGGATCGGAAATGAAACGGATTTATAGGGTGGTGATCCGTCGGAAATCAGCTCTCTGAATCAGACAGAAACCCATCCCAACAATGGAAGTTTTCTGAACGAACGGAAAATTTCCGATTTTGTTTGGAAAATGATCCGAACTAACGGAAATGTTCCGATTTGCTTCCGTTCATCGAAAGCGCATTCCCGAACGTTCGTACGAATTAAAAATGAACGAAAAAAAAGCAAAAAAATAACAAACACCCACCAAAACTTTCACAGACAGCTACGGAAGTCCGGACGAATGTGTCTTTGAATCGAGGCTATAGTCCCTTAACCCTTCTATTGCCAGCCACGTAAATTTTACGTGGCTGCCTCTCCAACCGTTAAACGCCAGCCACGTAAAATTTACGTGCCTGACTTTCCCCATAAATAAAATAAAAAGTATAAAAAAATATCACTTACCTGACCCCTTGTTTGATTCATCCGGGTCTCCTCTTCAGCCAGAGGGGCTCCGATCGGCGATTGGGGGTCCTCCGGCTGCAGGGGAGGGCCCGGAATAGGGTGCCCCCCCCCCGTTTCAGCAGCCGCCGGCATTTGCCTGCAAAAAAAAAAAAAAAAAAAAAATGACATTTACTCACCTCCGCTCCCGCCGGCTCCCGCCGCCTCTCCTCTTCATGGGGGGGGGCTCCGATCACCCCCCCCGGGTCTTCCGTCTTCTGGAGGAGGGCATAACAGCCCTCCTCCCTTTACCTCCTTCGATGGCGGCCGCCATCTTGGATTCTGGCCCCGCCCCTCCGGGGGCGGGGCCGATGACGTCACCGCCGGGTGTCATCGGGCACCCGGCAGTTCAGCCTTCAGATGCCGGTGACGGCTGGACGGAGGAGGAGGGAGGTAGGCGATCCTCCGATCGCCTGCCTCCCCCCTCCTCTGCCCAGCCGTCACTGACAGCAGATCGCCGCGGGACACAGGAAATGAAGATCGGAGGTGAGTAAAGTAAAAAAAGTTTTTTTTTTTTTAATAAAGTCTTTTAAAAAAAAAGTGTCTTGTCTTTTTTTTTACTTTAACCCTTTGTGAACTGGTAAGGGGTCCATGTGACCCCTTATACCAGTTCACAGGGCTCGGGGGTCTGGCAAGTCACCTGCGCTAGCGGGTGGCTTGCCATTAACCCCTGGCCCCCCAAATTACCTGCCTCCCCAAAGCCCAGGGGGGGGCAGAAGAGCCGTGGCCCTAGGCTATGGCTGCTTGTAGCCGCAGGGCCAGGGGCCACTAAAGCTGGCCCCTGCGCCCTGTTCTACAAGCCCCCATAGCTGGTCACAGGCTGGTTACGCTGGGTAGGGGGGACCTCACGCCATTTTTTTTTTGGATTTTTAAGGGTTTTAACCCTTAAAAATCCAAAAAAAAAATGGGGTCCCCCTCCCTTCGAGGGGGGACCCTATGTCATTTTTTTTTTTAAATTAACCCTTTCTTACCTGTAACCCAGTAGGTATAAAAGGCTTCCAGCAGCAGCAGGAGAGCAGAAGCCTAAGTGATCAGCGTGGGACACATGGATGGATCGGAGGTAAGTATTAAAAAAAAATATTAAAAAACATTTATTTTTTTTTAATAAAAATATTTTTAAATAAGTGTGTCTGTGTGTTTTTTTTACTTTTAACCCTTTGTGAACTGGTAAGGGGTCCATGTGACCCCTTATACCAGTTCACAGGGCTCGGGGGTCTGGCAAGTCACCTGCGCTAGCAGGTGGCTTGCCATTAACCCCTGGCCCCCCAAATTACCTGCCTCCCCAAAGCCCAGGGGGGGGCAGAAGAGCCGTGGCCCTAGGCTATGGCTGCTTGTAGCCGCAGGGCCAGGGGCCACTAAAGCTGGCCCCTGCGCCCTGTTCTACAAGCCCCCATAGCTGGTCACAGGCTGGTTACGCTGGGTAGGGGGGACCTCACGCCATTTTTTTTTTGGATTTTTAAGGGTTTTAACCCTTAAAAATCCAAAAAAAAAATGGGGTCCCCCTCCCTTCGAGGGGGGACCCTATGTCATTTTTTTTTTTAAATTAACCCTTTCTTACCTGTAACCCAGTAGGTATAAAAGGCTTCCAGCAGCAGCAGGAGAGCAGAAGCCTAAGTGATCAGCGTGGGACACATGGATGGATCGGAGGTAAGTATTAAAAAAAAATATTAAAAAACATTTATTTTTTTTTAATAAAAATATTTTTAAATAAGTGTGTCTGTGTGTTTTTTTTACTTTTAACCCTTTGTGAACTGGTAAGGGGTCCATGTGACCCCTTATACCAGTTCACAGGGCTCGGGGGTCTGGCAAGTCACCTGCGCTAGCGGGTGGCTTGCCATTAACCCAGAGACCCCCCATTACCTGCCTCCCAAAAAAACCTTAAAATTCCCCCAAGAAATGGTGGACCCCCCCCCCCCCGTGAAGGGGGACCCCACACCAATTTTTTTTTATTTAACCCTTTATTATGTGGATAGTAGTTGTATTTTATTTGTAAATGTTATAAAGTGCTCTTTTCAGTTTATGGGATCACCTGGACAGGAACGGGGGGCTACCGATGCATATGTGGTATCATTGTAATCGGGAGAAATGGGGCTTTCACATGCAATATGGTTTTCTTTAATAAAATAAATGTTTTTGTTTAAAATAAAGGAGACAATTTAAAAAATATATATTTTTTTATTTTTTAATTTTTTAATTTTTTTAAAAATATTTAAAAAAGTAGAAAAAATACAAACAAGACATTTCATGTTAAAGCCTAAACTCTGCCACAAAAAGAAAATATGCAATTTTCTTGGAAATTCCTGCAAAAATCACAGTTAAACATCACGCAAAATGGTGAAAAATATCCTGTCAGGAGAGGGTGACAAAATCTCAAGTAGACTGGCAGTCAAAAGGTTACAGGTACCTATGCATGTTGGGTATTGTTCTGCTCGGGGGACCTTGCGCTTTCAGATTTAGCTTGTTTTTTCTTATTTGCATATTGATATTTTAAGAAAAGGTGTTTTTTATTCTGCTTTTTTATACATTTTTTTGTAAAACCCTGTGCAACCTAAGAATTCTTCGAGATATTACTTCCAGAAAGATGAGCCCACTACAACAAGCTGGGTACGCTTAGAAAGCTTAACATGTGTACTTTCAGGGAATATATGGTTTATGGGGGATATTCCAAATGTAAAGGGTTGTTTTGGTAGAAAAAGCACAAGGTGCGCACTTTGTCTGTAGAGCTAAAAATCTGAAGTAAAACTACCGCTATGCGCATGCTTTACTTTGGTGTGTTTGGCAACTCTTTCCTTGACAGAACCTATGCATGTTGGGTATCGTTCTGTTCGGGGGATGTTGCTTTTTCAGATTTTCAGTTTTTTTCTGGTTTGCATATAGGTTTTTTTTAGGAAAATGTGGTTTTGATTCTGCTTTTTTATTCATTTTTAGGGAAACCCTGTGCAACCTAAGAATTCTTCGAGATATTGCTTCCAGAAAGATGAGCCCACTACAACAAGCTGGGTACGCTTAGAAAGCTTAACATGTGTACTTTCAGGGAATATATAGTTTATGGGGGATATTCCAAATGTAAAGGGTTGTTTTGGTAGAAAAAGCACAAGGTGCGCACTTTGTCTGCAGAGCTGAAAATCTGAAGTAAAACTACCGCTATGCGCATGCTTTACTTTGGGGTGTTTGGCAACTCTTTCCTTGACAGAACCTATGCATGTTGGGTATCGTTCTGTTCAGGGGATGTTGCTTTTTCAGATTTTCTGTTTTTTTCTGGT